>OX596234.1:23301807-23901807 GCA_951394345.1 Salicornia ramosissima | reverse complement strand
TAATCAAGAACTAACATGGAACAAGCAAGAACACGAAAATCAACACCTAATGCTACACGGTTTTCACGCATGGCAACAAGAACATTCAACAAACTATCTAATCCTATTATCCTATGTAATCCAATCATATTCCTAAGTAGAATAGCTAGTTACCTAATGAAGCAAGACACACACAAAGAATCACGCCCAAACTACACGGCTTCACTCGATAAATCACATGGCCAAGGCAAATCACGAGTACACAATGTACGAATCTTGTTCAATCTTTAAGAGGGTTGAAGGTTTGATTTAACTTTGATGAATGTTTTTGATTTGTTAAAGTGAGAGATGAAATATAGATTGGTGTTTGAGAGAGGGCTGCCTTGAGGTTTGAGGGGGTATGGGTTTGCTTTGGGTGATGGTTTGATATAATGAGTATGGGAAGGAAAAAGGTTGGACTTTGGGGGTTTATATAGAGTGAGGTACTAAATAATAGGATGGGATGGTTTAAGGACAAAACATTATATGGCAATTGGTTATGGGAGCCGCCGGCTATGAGAGGGAGTAATTAGCATGGGTTTGGGCTCGATTCTATACACGTTAGAAGAATATAAGTCAATCTTTTGGGCTCAAAAGGCTTCATTCTAAGGGAAAATTTATGGCCCAAAAATTAGGGTCATTACATATATATATATATATATATATGGTTTCTGTGAGCAATTTCTTATTGTGAGAAGGTGAGAGAAAGATAGATACATTAATTATGGCATATAGATACATTAAGTAACGATATGACTTATAAAAACATCGAAAACTAATTGATCGACAAGTCGAATCTCCACTAAACCAACTTAAACTTAAAACAAAATGAATCAAAACAAAATCCAAAATATTATTATTCTTAAAAACCCAAACTGTAATAATCCAGAATTTTGGACTATAAAATTTTGTTGTTAGTTTATGTGTTGCTATTAATTATTGCGTTCGTTTGGGTTCAAAAAATCCTTTTTACCCTTTTTACCTGCAAACCCGATTAATTATTTCTGCTTTAAGCCCAAACCCGCCTACATTTTTTAACTTGGGCCAAAGCCCAAGATCGTGCCTCCCTTTACCCCACACGGCTCCCACTTTGTTATTAAGTCAATAATATTTGACACTTATCCTAACCACTCCTATTATCCTCCTAATTCAAAGCACCTCCTTTAATCAATACTACCTCTATAAATATAACAACTTGGAACAACACCCCCCTATTCCATCAAAACCACACGACACCCTCAAGAAATCACCACCATAATTCTCTTAAAGTTCATAATTGTTATTCCTTGCCAATTTGCTTCAACACTTTGCACCTTTCCATCAAACATCCTCACTGCCGAACTACCCCTTCATCTTTCATTCACTTTTTGTTCTTCTTTTAATAGGTAATTAGATGCTTTACTTGTTATGAGAATTAGAACGCCTTAGAATAGCTTTGAATTGATGAAAAACTAGTGTTTATCATAATCTTGTTTTGGCCGAGTAGTTCTATGAGTTTCAGGATAATTTATTTCATGTTCTTGAATTTAATCTATACTTGTTTGATTTGTTTGTCGTGATAATAATGTGATGAATTGTTGTTTTACATAACCGATTTGTTCTTGGCCTTTCTTGAAATTTTCGAGTGACCTAGATGACCAAATTTCGATCTTTCCATGTTAAATTTGTTCAATCTATGTTCTAGCATGGTTTTCATAAATTATTTTATTATTATTTACTAATCTTGAATTAAAGAATTAAAATCTTGAATATGTAACGTTTGAATTTCAAAAATCATGTTGTTGAATTGAAGCTTGGTTCGACTTTCTTGAATGTTGAAGCAAGTGTGAATTTTTTATCAATGTTTTACTAGTTTATGTAATTTAATCTAGTAATATATGTCTTTATTTAATTAATTTTGAATTAATTCTTTTATTTAACTTTTTCAAAATTTTGAAATATTTCAAAACTATTAAAAGATTAATTTTTATTAATTTTTTTTGATTTAAAGACTAAATTTTGGACCTTTCTTGAATTATTTATGAATTATCTTGATTTTTAAGACTAGTATTGTTATCTGCTTCATTGGTTAATTATTTATTGATGAAAATTATATTATTATTGTGTTACTTTGAAAATGTCGAGTGGACTATGATATTATGGACCACGATTTGATTTTTATTTGAGTTATGGATATTTTGAATTTAATTATTGAATCATATGAATGTTATGAATTAATTGTTATTCTATTGATCATGTTTCAATTAAGTCATTAAGTTATGCGTGTGATATTCGAGTGATTTGGAACAAGTATTGTCATGAGTTTAGTCAGTCGTTGTGGTTTTAAGTCTAGAGTTAAGATAGAGTCTTGACCTAGAAGTCAATAGAAGTAAAGATAAGTTGATCAAAAGATAAGAATAAAGATAAGATGATAATGATGATATGACACAATTATGATGATGACAAGAAGTTAAGGTGATTATGATATGATTAAAGTCAAGATAAGATAAGAATATTAAATGATAAGATAACTGAAAAACTATGAAGTGACTGCTCGTGTAGTGGTACACGAGCCACGAAAATAAGTATAGTCGAGGCCACTGTCCCGCTGCGGAGTAGTGACAGTTCTGGATCTTAGGATATGTTGTCTCCGAGGTAGTGGTACACGAGCCACTACTGAGGGGCTACGGGCTATGACATGGTCCTCACATGAGCAGGCTACGGTTAGGATACACGAGTCCTCGCCGGCATATTCTAGGAAAGTTAGGGTGACCACGGATCCCTTACGAGCATTAAGACTGCGTAGTCATGGATTAGAATTAAGAATTGATTAAGAGTTAAGATGATAAGATTGTGAGTAGACTAGAGTCTAAGTTGGACCCGATTGATGTTATGTTTCGAGTTATGAGCAATAATTTTAAATGATTGATTTCCGTTGCTTTGACTGATTATTGATTGATTGAATGATTGAATTATGATGAATTGACATATTATTTGATTGTTCTAATTTGATTATATGATTGATTGCGTTCTACAAGCAAGTAGAACATTCTAATTACTCCCCAATGACTGTGGACCCCTCATTCCCTTATACAGGTAATGATGAAGAGTAAGAAGGAGTTGATAGCATGGGTCGGGATTCTTGGGCTTGTGAGTGTGATTGTTTTAGCTACCCGATTCCTATTAGTAGTTTTAATCCTGTATTTTGATTTTAGTAGACTATGTATTATTTTTAGATTGATTAATTAAGTTTTACGAACATTATTGATCTGACTTGTTGATTTCTTTGAAATCAACGGTGTTAAAAAGACGGCTCATTACAGTTGGTATCAAAGCTGAACCTTAGGATTACTTCTGCATAATTAACTCGTGAGATTGTGTGCTTTTTGAAACCGAGAGTTTGATCTAGTTAGCCTTACCCTTGAAAACCTAGTGAGCGTTGACTTGGTTAGAGCCATGCGATATAATGATTTTTCTTTTTTCGCGTTAGATTATTATTTCCATCAGTTGTGTTTTTCCTAACTTGTGTTCGATTTTGCAGAATGGCGATTCCTAGTCGTTCTCTTTGTTCCCGTGATCGTCATCGCATTCTCGAAGATTCCATCCTCACGTTGGCACAAAGGGGCGTACAAACGCCTAGTAGCAACTCTTCATTTGACCACTTTGCTCGTTATCGACCACCCACCTATGATGGCACTGTGGATCCCGTGCTCTTTGAGAACTGGATTCGGGAAATGAGGAAGCTATTTGAAGCCACAAACTGCCCCGATGAAGAACGGGTTCAAATAGCAAGCTACTATCTTAGGCTAGAAGCTAATAATTGGTGGACAACTGTCAGACCTTAAGAAGGAACGATGAGAGGTATGCCATGGACAGACTTCACCACGAAGCTTCAAGAACGCTTCTACCCCGATGAACTAAGATGGCAGAAGCAAGAAGATTTTCTGATGCTCAATCAAGGCACTATGTCCATGCAAGCTTACACGGATAAGTTCGCTGAGTTGTCCCGATTTACCACTGCAGTGATTCCCTCTGAATCCGAAAGGTTGAAGAGGTACATCAAGAAACTGGATCCCCGCATCAGAGTCCATGTGATCAGCAGCGGTGCATCTAAATTTCAGCGAGCATATGAGGTAGCCTTAGAGATTCACGCATCTTTAGCCGAGGAAGAAGCGACAAAGAAGAGGGTTCCTGCAAGTCAAGATTCTGTGCCTCCAAAGAAACCATGCTACGAGCCAGCAAGCAGACCGCAGCAACAGTCAGCTCAGCCAACCTTTCAGCAAGGACCGAGGATTTGTAAAGGGTGCAAGAAAGATTTCCACCCCGGAAAGAAGTGCGACGGTTCGCCAATTGTGTGTTTCAAATGTGGACAATAAGGTCACAAATCTCTAGCCTACCCAAAGGGACAACGAGCTGCAATTGACAACAAGGCACCGGTGAAAAACCGTATTTTCTGCATAACTCAGGAAGAGGAAGATGCGCAACCCGATGTGGTCACGGGTACATTTCTAGTCTTTAATGTGTCTGCTTTGGTATTGTTTGATACTGGTGCTACAGTCTCTTTTGTTGCAAAGTCATTTGTATGTAAAACTAATTTGACGGGAGAGTCTCCTGTAAAGTCCATTGTAACTCTTCCTTCGGGAGAGTATTTTGCTTGTCGCCGAGAGTTTAAGGATGTTCCTATAATCATCGCTGGTGTGCAACTAACGGCAGACTTAAAGGACTTTCCGATGATAGAGTTTGATGTAATTCTCGGAATGGATTGGTTATCCAAGTATCAAGCGACAATCTGATGCAGAGATCAAGCAATTGTGTTGCGTGGACCCCAAGGAAAGCGGATAACCTACTTCGGCACCACAAGAAACAAAGGCATGAAGTTCGTATCTGTAATGAAGATGCGGAAGTTGCATCAGAAAGGCGAAGCGGTGTTCTTGTGTCAAGTAAAAGACATTTCTAAAGAGGAACAACTTGAAGCAATCCCTGTTGGCAAAAACTATGCGGATGTATTTCCCGAAGAGTTACCGGGAATAGCTCCAGAAAGAGAAGTGGAGTTCAACATTGATCTGGTTCCGGGAACGGCACCTATATCAAAGGCTCCTTAGAGAATGGTGCAGCAGAACGCAAAGACTTAAATACCCAATTGCAAGATCTAATTGACAAGGGTTTCATAAGGCTAAGTGTTCCACCTTGGGGTGCTCCAGTGCTATTTGTCAAGAAAAAGGATGGAAGCATGCGTTTGTGCTTCGACTGCCGGGAACTCAACAAGGTGACCATAAAGAACAAGTATCCTCTACCAAGGATCGATGACCTCTTCGATCAATTAAAGAGAGCAGGTGTATTCTCAAAGATAGATCTCCGATCAGGATATCACCAAATTCCATTAAAGGCAGAGGACATTCCTAAAATCGCGTTCCGTACGAGTCATGGACACTACGAGTTCGAAGTAATGTCGTTTGGTCTAACCAACGCGCCAGCCGTGTTTATGGACCAAATGAATCGGACCTTCCATCATTTGTTGGATGTTTGCGTAGTATTCATCGACGATATATTAATATATTCTAAAGATGAAAAAGACCACAAAAAACACTTAGGAATGGTGTTGGACATTTTACGAGCTAAAAAATGGTTTGCCAAACTATCAAAGTGTGAGTTTTGGCTCCATGAAGTGGCATTCTTAGGTCACATCATAGGCAGAGATGAAGTCAAAGTCGACCGAGCCAAAGTCAAAACCATTTTAGAATGGATTAACCCAAAGAACGTGGTTGAGATTTAAAGTTTTCTTGGTTTGGCAGGTAAAATAACAATCATAGTCGAATATATTAAGTTTATTTACCTAACTAAAGCAAGAAATCTAAAACCATGTTTGTCAATGTCAAGGTATTATCGGAGGTTCGTAAGGGAGTTCTCAAAAGTAGCTCAGCCCATGAAAAAGTTATTGCAGAAGAAGAGCAAGTTCATCTTGTCCGAACCATGTGAAAAGGCATTTTAGACATTGAAACAGAGCCTAGTTGAAGCACCAGTCTTAACCTTTCCTAATGAAGCCTTGGGTTACGAAGTCTACAACGATGCATCCAAGAATGTTCTAGGCTGTGTACTGATGCAGGAAGGAAAGGTGATCGCGTATGCTTACAGACAGGTCAAGATACATGAGAAGAACTATCCTACTCATGATCTCGAGTTGGAAGCTGTAGTGTTCGCTCTCAAAATATGGCAACAATACTTGTATGGGGCAACATGCAAGGTGTTCACTGACCACAAAAGCCTGAAATACATCTTTACGCAGAAGGAAATGAATATGAGGCAACGTAGGTGGCCAAAGTTGATCAAAGACTATAATATTTCATTGGATTATTGCGAAGGAAAGGCTAACTGTGTGGCAGATGCCCTAAGCCACAAGGATAGGCATTCCCTTAATTGGCCAGAATTAAGAATTGATTAAGAGTTAAGATGATAAGATTGTGAGTGGACTAGAGTCTAAGTTGGACCCGATTGAGGTTGAGTTTCCAGTTATGAGTAATTGTTTTAAATGATTGATTTCCGTTGCGTTGACTAATTATTGATTGATTGACTTATTGAATTATGATGAATTGCCGTATTATTTGATTGTTCTAATTTGATTATATGATTGGTTGCGTTCTACTAGCAAATAGAACATTCTATGTACTCCCCACTGATTGTGGATGTAACGGCCCAGATTTTTGGGCTATTTTCTTGTTTATTTTGTTTGTAATTATTTTAATTCTGTGTATAGTCTAAATTTATTTGGACTATTTATTGATTGATTATGATTATATATTATTATGTGATTTATTTGTTTTATTTTATTTTATTTTATTTTATTTTGATTAATTAGAATTTTATTATAATTTTCTAGTTAATTAATTGAGTTTTGGGCCAAGTGCGAATTTAATCATGATTAGTCATGATTTAGTGCAAATGGCCCAAGTGATCTTTTGGCCCATTTTATTAAGCCCAATCGGCTCCCTTATGATAGGTGGCTTGGTTTTGCCACTTGCCTTGCATTCACACCTTAACTAACTTCTATAAATAGAAGAGTTAGTAAGGCTTTGTGATCATTTTGTTCATTTAATCACCCTTGCCACAATCAAAAGCCAAACACTTTTCTCTCCATCCTTGCCCTTAATTCCACGCCATTTTAGCCTTCCAAACCCCAACCATTGTTCATCCATCTTTTCAAACCCAAACATAAATATTCAACCATCCATTGGTCTTTAAGTAACCAAACACTACAACAATCCGTGTTTTTAACGTCCTCCATCTGTGGACGTTAAAAAAGTGGATAGCGGACGTTAATATATTTAACGTTCGCCAACGGACGTATTTTTTTTGGTCGCTAATCAGGTGTTTAACGTCCGCTTAGCGGACGTTAACCATTTAACGTCCGCCTTGATTAAGTAACGTCCGTTTATAACGGACGTTATTATTGCGTCCGTCTTTAACGGACGTTAAAATATAATTAACGTCCGCCTCACAAAGCGGACGTTATTTAAAGATTAACGTCCACTTTATTTAAAAAAGGCGGACGTTAAATATCCTAAGCCCCACTTGCAAATTTGCTTCTAAGGCGGACGTAATATAACAATTGACGGACGCTAAATGTTTTTTTTTAATTAATTTGAATTAATAATATTCAATATTATATTTAGATATAATTATCACATTCATAATTTATAATTATTAGTTTCATCCGTGCAATTCACACGTTTTTCCATTCGTTTACTATCTATCTGCTCCATTCATATAAATACCTGTTCCATTGCATATTATAAATATCCATACACAATTTTTCATACAAAGTTTTTACTAATTATAATACAAATCCAATCTAATAGAATTAATATTTATACAAAGTTGTTACTAGTATTTTTCAAATACTAAAAAAAAAAGTAAATCGAGCTAAGTTGCACATGCTCCGCTGGCCCCTGAGCCGTCATCTGGGCCGCCGCCCGGTGGCCGCCGAAATTGAGACATGTCTACACCGCTACATTGGCTTAAGACATTGCTGTACAACTGTTGCAACTTCTGCATCTCGGCCACCTTCTGTTTTTCCTCATCTCTCTCCCGTTCTATATTAGCAAGTCGGTTGTTCAATTGATCTATTGCGGAAGGAGTGCTTGAAGGGTTGTTCGCTCGACTTTGTCGCTTGTATTACATGTCTGCACTACTTCCCAATCCAGCGACTTTGCCCCTTATCCTACTACCGAATGTTTCAAAAAAGACCTCATTTGGGGTCTTTTGGACACCACTTGATTCACATTCAGCAAGGTTTTTTTCATAAATCTCCTGCAAACATTGAGGCACGTGCAAAACATATAATTAAGTCATTTCAGGATTTCAAGCTATTTGCATGTTCTAAAACATAAAATTGAATAGATCAACACTCATTGGCATGGTTTAGGTCACGTTCAAGGCATTTCGGAATGATCAGTAGCCAAAGCGGCCATTTTGGGTCGTTTTGGAGTGTTTCATTACCCAATATACATCTAATCAAGTCATTTGATGATTTCAAGCTACGTGCATGTTCTAAAACATATAAGTGAATAGATCAACACTCATTGGCATGGTTTAGGTCAAGTTAAAGGCATTTCGGAAAGATAAGTAGCCAAAACGGCCATTTTTGGTCGTTTTGGAGTGGTTTATTACCCAATATACATCTAATCAAGTCATTTCATGATTTCAAGATACGTGCATGTTCTCAAACATATAAGTGAATAGATCAACACTCATTGGCATGGTTTAGGTCACGTTCAAGGCATTTCGGAACGATAAGTAGCCAAAACGGCCATTTCGGGTCGTTTTGGAGTGTTTTATTACCCAATATACATCTAATCAAGTCATTTGATGATTTCAAGCTACGTGCATGTTCTAAAACATATAAGTGAATAGATCAACACTCATTGGAATAGTTTAGGTCAAGTTAAAGGCATTTCGGAACGATAAGTAGCCAAAACGGCCATTTTTGGTCGTTTTGGAGTGTTTTATTACCCAACATACATCTAATCAAGACATTTGATGATTTCAAGCTACGTGCATGTTCTAAAACATATAAGTGAATAGATCAACACTCATTGGCATGGTTTAGGTCAAGATAAAGGCATTTCGGAACGATAAGTAGCCAAAACGGCCATTTTTGGTCGTTTTGGAGTGTTTTATTACCCAATATACATCTAATCAAGTCATTTGATGATTTCAAGCTACGTGCATGTTCTAAAACATATAAGTGAATAGATCAACACTCATTCGCATGGTTTAGGTCAAGTGAAAGGCATTTCGGAACGATAAGTAGCCAAAACGGCCATTTTTTGTCGTTTTGGAGTGTTTTATTACCCAATATACATCTAATCAAGTCATTTCATGATTTCAAGCTATGTGCATGTTCTAAAACATATAAGTAAATAGATCAAAACTCATTGGCATGGTTTAGATCAAGTTAAAGGCATTTCGGAATGCTAAGTAGCCAAAACGGCCATTTTGGGTCTTTTTTGGAGTGTTTTATTACCCAATATACATCTAATCAAGTCATTTGATGATTTCAAGCTACGTGCATGTTCTAAAACATATAAGTGAATAGATCAAAACTCATTGGCATGGTTTAGGTCAAATTAAAGGCATTTCGTAACGATATGTAGCCAAAACGGCCATTTTTCCTCGTTTTGGAGTGGTTTATTACCTAATATACCTCTATTCAAGTCATTTCATGATTTCAAGATACCTGAATGTTCTAAAAAATATAAGTGAATAGATCAACACTCATTGGCATGGTTTAGGTCACGTTCAAGGCATTTCGGAACGATAAGTAGCCAAAACGGCCATTTCGGGTCGTTTTGGAGTGTTTTATTACCCAATATACATCTAATCAAGTCATTTGATGATTTGAAGCTACGTGCATGTTCTGAAACATATAAGTGAATAGATCAACACTCATTGGCATAGTTTAGGTCAAGTTAAAGGCATTTCGGAACGATAAGTAGCCAAAACGGCCATTTTTGGTCGTTTTGGAGTGTTTTATTACCCAACATACATCTAATCAAGTCATTTGATGATTTCAAGCTACGTGCATGTTCTGAAACATATAAGTGAATAGATCAACACTCATTGGCGTGGTTTAGGTCAAGTTAAAGGCATTTCGGAACGATAAGTAGCCAAAACGGCCATTTTTGCTCGTTTTGGAGTGGTTTATTACCCAATATACATCTAATCAAGTCATTTGATGATTTCAAGCTACGTGCATGTGCTGAAACATATAAGTGAATAGATCAACACTCATTGGCATAGTTTAGGTCAAGTTAAAGGCATTCCGGAACGATAAGTAGCCAAAACGGCCATTTTTGGTCGTTTTGGAGTGTTTTATTACCCAACATACATCTAATCAAGTCATTTGATGATTTCAAGGTACGTGCATGTTCCAAAACATATAAATGAATAGATAAACACTCATTGGCATGGTTTAGGTCACATTCAAGGCATTTCGGAAGGATAACTAGCCAAAACGGCCATTTCGGGTCGTTTTGGAGTGTTTTATTACCCAATATACATCTAATCAAGTCATTTGATGATTTTAAGCTACGTGCATGTTCTAAAACATATAAGTGAATAGATCAACACTCATTGGCATGGTTTAGGTAAAGTTAAAGGCATTTCAGAACGATAAATAGATAAAACGGCCATTTTTGGTCGTTTTAGTGTGTTTTATTACCCAATATACATCTAATCAAGTCATTTCATGATTTCAAGCTACGTGCATGTCCTAAAACATATAAGTGAATACATAAACACTCATTGGCATGGTTTAGGTCAAGTTAAAGGCATTTCGGAACGATAAGTAGCCAAAACGTCCATTTTTGGTCGTTTTGTAGTGTTTTATTACCCAATATACATCTAATCAAGTCATTTGATGATTTCAAGCTACGTGAATGTTCTAAAACATATAAGTGAATACATTAACACTCATTGGCATGGTTTAGGTCAAGTGAAAGGCATTTCGGAACGATAAGTAGCCAAAACGGCCATTTTTTGTCGTTTTGGAGTGTTTTATTACCCAATATACATCTAATCAAGTCATTTCATGATTTCAAGCTATGTGCATGTTCTAAAACATATAAGTGAATAGATCAACACTCATTGGCATGGTTTAGATCAAGTTAAAGGCATTTCGGAATGATAAGTAGCCAAAACGGCCATTTTGGGTCTTTTTTGGAGTGTTTTATTACCCAATATACATTTAATCAAGTCATTTGATGAGTTCAAGCTACGTGGATGTTCTAAAACATATCAGTGAATAGATCAACACTCATTGGCATGGTTTAGGTCAAGTTAAAGGCATTTCGGAACGATAAGTAGCCAAAACGGCCATTTTTGGTCGTTTTGGAGTGGTTTATTACCCAATATACATCTAATCAAGTCATTTCATAATTTCAAGATACGTGAATGTTCTAAAACATATAAGTGAATAGATCAACACTCATTGGCATGGTTTAGGTCACGTTCAAGGCATTTCGGAACGATAAGTAGCCAAAACGGCCATTTCGGGTCGTTTTGGAGTGTTTTATTACCCAATATACATCTAATCAAGTCATTTGATGATTTCAAGCTACGTGCATGTTCTGAAACATATAAGTGAATAGAGCAACACTCATTGGCATAGTTTAGGTCAAGTTAAAGGCATTTCGGAACGATAAGTAGCCAAAACGGCCATTTTTGGTCGTTTTGGAGTGTTTTATTACCCAACATACATCTAATCAATTCATTGGATGATTTCAAGCTACGTACATGTTCTAAAACATATAAGTGAATAGATCAACACTCATTGGCATGGTTTAGGTCAAGATAAAGGCTTTTCGGAACGATAAGTAGCCAAAACGGCCATTTTTGGTCGTTTTGGAGTGTTTTATTACCTATTATACATCTAATCAAGTCATTTGATGATTTCAAGTTACGTGTGTTAGTTTAATGTATACTCAAGAAGGGGGGGTTGAATTGAGTATATATGTTTTTTCAATCGTTTTCAAGTTTTGTTTGTGCTTTTGTGAGAACAACGAGAGAACAGTAAGCAAAGAGTAAGGACACAAAGATTTAACGAGGTTCGGCTTCTAAACAAGCCTACGTCCTCCACTCTCTCACCAATATTATTAATCAACTCAGAATAATAACAAGGTTACACACTCAATCAAGTGCTACAACTATGTAACACTTAATTCCCCAACTGTTAACTCTAACCGTTCACTCAGTGTTCACAGAACACTCCCCAACCACTTCCCTCTAAGTGGTTCAGATATTACAAACTTAAATCTCCGTAAATTTTTCTCTTAAAGATGGATATGGAGATAGTTTTGGACTAAGGATAGACTCTCAGAAAGTATTACTTGGTTTTCTTTGGAGAGCAAAAGTCTTCTAGGGTTTCTTGCAAAGATAGTTTATATAGACAAGGAAAACCGTGCCCTAGAAGTGTGTTTGGAGACTTGCCTAAATTGTGCAAACCACTTCAGCTGACACTAGTGCAGTGTTCTTGTTTCAGACTTTGTCACTTTCCACTATGGGAAGAGAGATATACACTAAAGTCCAAACAAAGTACATTGCATTTAATGAGCTGATTTTGCAAATCAATTTGGCAGATTTCCAAAGTACGAGTGATCCAAATTTTTCAAATAATTTTCAAAATGATTTTTGAACTCGAAAATCTGTACGGATCACGTGCGTAATACTGAGGTCTGTTCCCACAGTGGTCTCAGTACTACTAAGTTTACGTCTGGTAAAGGGAACTGTTCCAAGCCTGTTCTGTGCCTATTCTTAGCTTGTTCTTGGGCTGTTCTCTTTACTGGATGTAAACTTAAGGTCATTTTGCTCTTTACTTAAAAACAATAAGAATATTTTCCTAAGCCTATTTTACATGAAGATCCTAGAAATATAAAAACAAAAAGGCTCCAAGCTCTTGGCTTCTGATCTTCAAGTATCTCAAGGCCTTCATGATTGCCTTGATGAATCCTCACTTGAATTAACCTGTTCATATACAATTATTTATAGACATCAAGTATAGAGGACTGGTTTGTCATTATTCAAATCAAACATGGTTCAACAATTTCCCCCTATTTGATGATGACAAACCATGAAGTTCCCCCTGAGAACAGTATCCAGTTATTTCAAAATAAAATAACTGTTCAGAGGAACTGGTCTTGCACTGTGCCTGTAGTCAGATTCATAATCTCAGAGAATAAAAAAATGCAGCAGACTAAAGCACAATTGGACTGATAACAATGATCAGTCACTCATCACATTACTCAATTTATTATTGAGTTTCAGCATTAAACCTGTAACCTGCAAGACTTATCAATTATCAATTGTAGCAAGAGAAATTTCAATTTCACTTGGAAGAATTTTCTTCCAGTTGGGATGGGTAGGAGCACTTGATCTGAATTCAAGATACTCCTAGGTAAAAAGCTGGGCCATCTCTTAACAAGGTCTGAACCTTGTCCAGGTTGCTACAATTGATACTAGGAACTTCACCTGTCCTATTCCCCCTTTTGGCATCATCAAATGACAAAAACAATCATAGCACAAAATTAGGAGAAGGCAACAAGTAAAGTCAAATACAAGCATAATATTAACATAGCATTCTGGAGATGCTGTCCCACATGTGAGTACCTGCAACTCACAATCCCAAATTGTTCAAGTGCACACAGAAGCTAATAAAATATACAGACCAGGACCATTCTGCAAGGAAATCGTTCAGCAGAAATGGTCAGAAAGCAAAGGTAGCAAGTGTTCAGAGAAACTAGAGTAATTGTTCAGAAAAACCAGAGAAAAGAGAGTTTGAGATCAATGTTAGCAGGGAAGGGGGTAGGCTAAGAAGAAGTGGAGTCAGTATCATCATCAGAATCCTCAGTAGAATCCTCATTCTCATCTTCTTCACTCTGCTCCTGCTGCTTCTTCTTGACTTGGGCTATGATGGGAACTGGTCTCTTGGTGGTCTTGGGCTTGAAGCTGGAAGAGGAGGCAAGCTTTTCTTCATGGGCGTCCAGTCGTGCTGTTATGTTCTTTATAGAGCCATCCAGAGAAGTGCACAGAGCATTGACACTAGCCATCATCTGTTGCAGTAATTCCCCATGTGTCTGCACCTGTTTGGACAGTGATTCAGTAGCTTCCTCAGACCTGGAACTGCTTGTCCTTCTGGCCCCTGTGACCCTGTCTTCATCCCTCATTTTGAGCATGCCTCCCTCAAAGGTCATCCCCTTCTGACCTAGAATCTGGTTGGTGAGGACAGACATTTTCTTGACCTCACCTTTCAGATGAACCTTTCTACTTTGGAAAACCAAAGTAAGCCAGGCTCCATATGGTAGGGAGTGGTTGGACCTTTCCAAAATGCTAACCATGTGAGCTAGCATCAGACCAGGGAGACTTAACTTAATCTTTTCATATAGACAGTAAATAATCACAGCATCCATCTTCCTAACATCCATTCTGCCCTGAGCCCTGGGGAGTACTATCTTAGAAGCAACTGTATGGAACAGTCTCATTACTGGTTCTCTTAATTGGCCAATAACATAGCTAGCACCATCAGTTGGAGAACCAGTAAAGAGAGTGGTTTGTATGTGTTCTGTACTGACCTCAGGAATAGTTGGCCAGTTGTCCTTGGAATAATCACAGAATCCACCCCTTGGTACACCCAGTACCTCCCCTAGACTCTTCTTTGAAAGAGTGATGTCGACCCCCTCGACCTCACTCCAGACCTTCCCTTTCTCTAACTTCCCCAACTTGGACTAAAATTCTTCAACACAAGTTTCAAAAACATTAAGCCTCTTATCAAACAACCCTTCCCAGCCCTGGTACTCTATGGCCTCCTTAAACTCCTCTAAAAATGGTTGACTCATCCAAGACATGGGACATGAAAAACCAAATAGGACACCCCTACCACTTAGTTCATACAGTGGTTTAGAAGTGGTCTTACCTTTCTTCTTGGCAGGAGTTTTGTCAGAGGCAGTGGCAGCTTTCCTCTTCTTTTCTGCTGGCAGTTTGGTTGCAGGCTTGGGGCTCTCAGAGGCTTTGCCCTTCTTGGCAACACTTTTCACCCTTTTCTTCTTTTCATCCCTCTTCTCTTCAGAAACCACTTCAGCAGGTTCCTTCTTGATTTCTTCCTTACAGACCCTTGTCCTCAAGGGCCTGGTTCTTTTTCCTTGTTCCTTTTCACCTTGTACAACACCGATGATCTCTACATCCATGTCCTGAACATTGGTGTCATCATCCTTCTTTTCCACTTCTTCCTTTTCAACTTCCTTCTCTTCAGTGCTTGGCACTGGTTTCTGTGTGGTCTGTGGTGATGATGTGGGTGATTTTTCTGATGGTGGAGAGGGTAATGGGGTTGTTTCTTTTTGTGGTGGAGATGATGGTGGAGTTGTGAATTTTAGTGGTGACTGTGGGGGAGGTGTAACGCCCCAGATTTTGGGCTAGTTTCGTATTTGTTTTCTTGTATTTAGTCTGTATCGGTGCATGGTCTAAAATTTATTTTAGACTATTTTTAATGTTTGAATGTAACCATTATTATTTAATGGTTAATTATTTCTTTATTTTGTTTTATTTTAATTAATTAGAATTTTATTATTTAATTTTCTAATTAATTAATTAGTTTTGGGCCAAGTGCAAAATTATCCATGATTAGTCATGAATTAGTGCAAATGGCCCAAGAGATCATTTTGGCCCTTGTTTAAAGCCCATAACCGGCCCCTCTTAGAGTTGATGGCAAGTTTTGCCACTTGCTTCATGTTCACACCTACACTAACCTCTATAAATAGAGGAGTTGGTAAGGCCTTAAGGGTATTTTGTTCATTTGCTAAATCAATCATCCTTTGTCATCTCTTTTAAAGGCAAAATTTCTCTCCATTTTGCCTTACACTCTCACGCCATTTTTGATGTCTCAAACCCAAGTGTGTTCATCATCTTTTCTAAACCAAAACTTAAAGATTCTACATCCTTTGATCTTTAAGTATCATAACACAACCTACACTTTATTTGGTTCATTCAAGATCACTAGTTGGGTGGGTCTTTTGGGTGTTGGAACATGGTTGATTCAAGGCTAGAACGAGGCTGGTTCGGGGCTGAGTCGTGGCTGGAAGGGTGCGTGCAATTGGTGCAAGAAGGTCCGTGCTAAGACTGGAGCAAAGCAGCCGTGTGGCAGCAGCTGAGGGGCTGAACCGTGGCTGGTCCATGGCTGGACGTGTTAGGCTGACTGGGCAGTGGCTCACGTGGTTGGTGGTGGCCGTGCAAAGTGGCCGTGTGGGCTGGGCTCAGGGCTGGACAGTAGCGGTGGTGATGGTGCAAACCTTGTACGTGGTCTAGCCGAATGGTGGTGCAAGTACGTGGGTTAGCCGTGTTGCTTGGCCGTGAAAGACTCGTTCCGGGCAGCAGGTTCTTGGGTATTTTTATGGTTAATCTTTGTTAAGGTAACATACTAACTCAACTTAATTGGTATGCCTTGTTTATAGTATAGATTAAATGCATGTTTAGGATGTTTGTTGATGGTTTTTCATGATTTTATGTATGATTATATAATCTGATTTTTATGTGTTTACATGATGTTTTAGTGATGATTTTCATGATTTTATGATTAGTTATACATTATTATATGATCATGATTAATGTATTAAAGTTTGATGAATTTTGGATAAGTTTATGTTGATGATTATGATGATATGCGTGTGTTTTGTTGAGTTGGGATGAGTTCTTGGTTGAAGATCTTGAATCTTGATTGAGTTCTTGATTGAATATCTTGAATCTTGAATGAGTTCTTTATGAGTTCTTTATGAATTCTTTGAGTTCTTTATGAGTTCTTGATGAGTCTTTATGAGTTCTTGATGAGTCTTTATGAGTTCTTGATTGAATCTTGTAAGTTAAAGAGAACGGTTTAAATAGTAAAGAAAGTTAAAGATTAGGATTAAGTTGATTAAAGAATGATTAAAGATTAATGATTAATGATTGGTTAGACTCAAGAATAAGGCTAGAGGCAGTTCTTGAGAATAACTTCGATGTTTTAGCTAGATTAAATTCGAGAATCGAGGCTTTAGGCAGTTCTTGAACTTAGTTTAGTTAAGTTGAGGTAATAATGAATAGTATGATTAAAATAAGTAATGAATTGATTAATTAAGTATTTAGCTTGATTTCATTTCTAGACGCCCTAAACTTAGAGTAAGATTCTTAGTTTTCGGGTTAAGACGTTGCCCCTAACCCATCCGCGGTATTGGGTTAGTTGGAGTCATACTATGTGATCTTCGTGAATTCCAGTAAGATTGGTTTCACGGGACATGGATTTCCAGTAAGATTGGTTTCATGGGGTTTGGGAGTAAGATTCTCAAATCCGAACATAGTAGAAAGTTCGAGCGCGTAAGATGCGTTCGTACGAGCACAGTCCGGTCTAGAATATGAATGATTGCGCCAAAGATAGTTGATTAGGTTGGTTTGAGTCGAGTTCACGTTTTGGGTTGTTCTCGTACTTTGTTTAACGATGTTGTGTGTTTGATTTATGATATGTACATGTGTGTTCCCATTAGGGTGAGTCAGTTATGTTACTCGCCACTGATGGTGGACCGTTGTTATATTTTTCAGGTACTTCAGATGATGATGCTCTTGCCTAGTTTTGGGTTGGGCGAGCGACGTTGTTTCTTGTGTTGTCTGTTGTATTTACTGTTTTCTTAGTATTAGTTAGCGACAATATTTGGTTAGATGTTATTTCATTACTTTTGGACTTTTATATGTCGTTTAAAGACTCTGGCATGTAGTTGGAGTTAACTCGTATTATAGTATTTCTAGTTTGGCTTTTGGATTAGTTTATGTACAAACTTGTGGGTATTTGTACTTTTGGTGGTTTAATAACAATATTTGAGGAATTAGTTTTATTTCTTAAGTATTTGAGTTGTAGTTTCTAACTACTCGACTCGTCGGTTTCTTCCGCGCCGATTTAAGCGAGTCGGGTCGTTACAGGAGGAGTTTTGGCTTTTGTGGGAGATGGTGGTTTTAGTGGAGGTGAATATTTTTTAGGCTGTGACGAGTGTTGTTTGGGTGATGGAGAGGGTGATTTCTTAGATGGTGATGGTGTTTTCTGAGGTTGAGGTGGTGGTGATGATTTAGGGCTTGGTGGAGGAGTAGATTTCTCATCGGGCTTGCATGTGGCTTTAGACTCAGCAACTGTTTCTGTTGCGGTTTGATCCTTGATTTTTTCTTCCTTTTCTTCTGTGTGGTGGTGTTCAGCAACCACTACATTTTCTAATTGTATCTCAGCCTTAGAGGGTGTGAAATTTGGAGATTGGCTTAACCCACGACTTTTCTTCCTTGCCGCCTTGCTTTTCTTTCTTCCCATTTTGATTAGATTTGCAGAGTTGATGAAGGAGAGAGAAAGAAACCGAATTTGAATTCTTAAAGAGGATTTTGATGATGGTGCTTAGGGTTTGAGAGAAAGGATTACGTTGAGAGAGAGTGAGACAGTTAGAGAGAAATCAATGTGATAAAATGAATTAAAATGGAGAAAACCGGCAGTTATTCGAACAGATAAAGTAGAAGTAACTTCTACACTGTTCACAACGGTCATGTGTCAGAACACTTAACTCCTCAATTTCAAAAACGAGAATTCAGCAGTAACTGATATAACCGATGTAGGGAACTGGTCTTACGATGGTCTGACGCTGATCTGTATAAATTAAAAACTTTAATGCAACTTCCAATTAGGCAACTTAGAGATACCACACATTGGAACAACATCAACATAAGAATTTTGAGACCACTTGCATCAATGACATTTAAGAGTTAACCAGCCCTGCTTATTTACACTAATGATCAAAAAGTCAAGCATAGCCAAAAAGGGAAAGATAAGTCCTAAGTAACTAGGATCTAATCCTTACCATACCAAGTAATGTGCGGAGTTTGACAAACACTTCCCTGCTTAGGGGTTTAGTGAAAATATCAGCCAATTGTTCTTCAGATCTGCAAAATTCAAGATTCACATTTCCTTTTTCAACATTGTCTCTGAGAAAATGATGTCTGATTTCAATATGTTTGGTTTTAGAGTGCTGGACAGGATTTTTTGAAATGTTTATAGCACTGGTGTTATCACACAATATGGGAACACTTCCGGAACAGACCCCAAAATCCTTGAGTTGTGTCTTTATCCAAAGCAATTGAGCACAGCACAAAGCAGCAGCTATGTACTCTGATTCAGCTGTGGATAGAGCCACTGAATTTTGTTTCTTAGATCCCCATGAAATGAGACAAGAACCTAAGAAGTGAGCCATTCCTGAAGTGCTCTTCCTGTCCACACTAAAACCAGCATAATCAGCATCAGTGTATCCTAAAAGATCAAAATTGCTTCCCTTTGGATACCATAAGCACATGTCCTCTGTACCACTTAGATACCTAAAAATTCTCTTAACAGCTTTTAGATGAGACTCTTTTGGGTTGCTTTGAAATCTTGCACACAACCCAACTGAGAACACTATGTCTGGTCTACTAGCTGTTAAGTAGAGAAGTGAGCCAATCATACCTCTGTATAGCTTATCCTCAACATCCTTTCCTTTCTCATCTAGGCTCAGTTTAGAAGAGGTAGGGATAGGTGTGTCATAGGACTTGCTATCTTGCAGACCATATCTCTTGAGGATCTCCTTGAGATACTTCTGTTGGTGGATCATGATTCCATCATCCACTTGCCTGATTTGAAGCCCTAGGAAGAAACCAAGTTCTCCCATCATGCTCATCTCAAATTCACTTTTCATTAGGTCTGCAAATTCATCACACAAAACAGAATTAGTAGCCCCAAACAAAATATCATCAACATATACCTGGACCACTAACAGATCTGTTCCCCTTCTCTTTAAGAATAGAGTTTTGTCCACTGAAC
This sequence comes from Salicornia ramosissima, assembly GCA_951394345.1. Classification (NCBI taxonomy): domain Eukaryota; kingdom Viridiplantae; phylum Streptophyta; class Magnoliopsida; order Caryophyllales; family Amaranthaceae; genus Salicornia; species Salicornia ramosissima. The sequence continues at coordinate 23,881,919 of OX596234.1, read as the reverse complement.
CTCTCTCATAATGGTTTTCAATAAGAAAGCTAGAGAGTCTCTCATACCAAGCACGAGGGGCTTGTTTGAGGCCATAAAGAGCTTTGTCTAATTTGTAGACATGATCTGGACAAACTCTATCCTCAAATCCAGGGGGCTTTTCCACATACACATCTTCTTTCAAATAACCATTTAGAAAAGCAGTTTTAACATCCATTTGAAAGAGTTTAAAGTTCATGTGAGCAGCAAATGCAATCAAAATTCTTATTGCCTCAAGCCTGGCTACTGGAGCAAAGGTTTCATCATAGTCTATTCCCTCTTGTTGGTTAAACCCTTGAACCACTAGCCTGGCCTTGTTTCTGACTATAGTACCTGAGTCATCCATTTTGTTTCTGAAGACCCATTTGGTTCCAATAACTGACATCTCATTGGTTCTTGGTTCAAGATGCCAAACCTGATTTCTTTCAAACTGGTTCAACTCATCTTGCATGGCCAAGATCCAATCAGGATCAGTTAGAGCAATTTTATAGTCAGTTGGTTCTATGTGAGATAAGAAGGAGAAGTAAGCACAGAAGTTCTTCCAAACAGAATTTCTAGTTTGAACTCCTTTTGATAAATCACTAATGATTTGATCAGAAGGATGAGAGCTTCTTTGCTTAAACATACTCTTTCTTACAATATTTAAGTCACCTAAGTTAGAACCAATGTCTGTACTGGTTCCCCCTATTTCATTTTCATTTTGAGAGGGTGGACCAGTTTCTTCAGTGTTCTCTCCCACTTCATCTTCAAATGGATGGGCAGGAGAGTCACTAAGTTCAACAACCTGTTTAGCATTTCCCTCTGCTGCACCAGACTCATTGTTGTTTTCAGGAGGAGTTTGAGGGTCTGGTTCAGCAGTGTTCTCTGGTTCAGCTCCAGTGAAATTTGTCATTCCAATATTAAAGCCTTCATCATCATCTACCTGCACAGGCTTTTTGAACATGTTAGTTTCATCAAACAATACATGGATACTCTCTTCAACACACAAGGTTCTTTTGTTGAAAACTTTATATGCCTTGCTATGAGGAGAATACCCTATAAAAACAGCTTCATCACTCCTGGGGTCAAACTTGTCCAAACTGGTCTTACCATTGTTGTGTACAAAACACTTACAACCAAATATCCTTAAGTGTTCAATGTTTGGTTTTCGACCCCTTAGAAGTTCATAAGGTGTTTTTCTTAGTATTGGTCTTAGCATAATCCTATTGAGTATGTAGCAGGATGTACTCACAGCATCAGCCCAAAATTTCTTGGACAGACCACTCTCTAAAAGCATGGTTCTAGCCATTTCTTCTAGAGTGCGATTCTTTCTTTCAACAACTCCATTTTGTTGTGGAGTTCTGGGGGCAGAGAAATTGTGAGAGACACCATGTTCCATACAATAGGTTATGAAGCTAGCATTATCAAATTCTGACCCATGATCAGATCTGATGGATGCTAACTGATGATTGATCTTGTTCTGGACTTGTTTCACTAGTATTTCAAATTCATCAAAAGTTTTATCTTTGTAATTCAAGAATATGGTCCAGGTGAAACGAGAGTAATCATCAACTAAGACAAATACATAACTAAAACCATTTCTACTTTGTACACGCATAGGTCCACATAAATCCATGTGTACAAGTTCAAATGGTCTAGATGAACTAACCACTTTCTTTGGTTTAAAAGATGATCTTACATGCTTGCACTTTGCACACTCTTGGCAGAGCTGGTCTGCCACATATTTGATGTTAGGTAAACCTAATACCAATTCTTGTGTTCTCAACTTGTTGAGCAAAGTGAAGCTAACATGTCCTAATCTTTTATGCCAAAGCCATTGGTCATCCTCTACAACACTAAGGCAGAGGGCACTGTTCTGTGGAAGTTGATTTAAGTATGTAATATACACATTGTTATGCCTTGTTCCTTCACAGACCAGTTCCCCTGTCTTAGAGTTCACTATGTGACAAGTGTTTGATTCAAAATTCACTTTATTTCCCTTGTCACATAGTTGAGATATGCTCAAAAGGTTATGTTTCAAACCTTCTACATAGTAAACATTGTCAATTGCTTGGGAGAGTGACTTACCAACCTTACCTACTCCTTTGATAAGTCCTTTGCTATTGTCACCAAATGTCACGTGCCCTCCCTCGAATGCAGTGAGTGAAAGGAATTGTTCTTTATCCCCGGACATGTGTCTTGAGCAACCACTGTCCAAATACCAATATGGCTTTCCTTTCACTCGTACCTGCACAAGCAAACTAAAGGTTAGTTTTAGGAACCCAGACCAGCTTGGGTTCCTTGTTCTTTGAAACATTTTCAACCTTGACCTTCCTAACCCACACTTGTTGGGTGTAGTTTTTATTTTTCTTGTCATGTTTCTTTTTGGTGAAACATTTGTTAGCAACATGACCACTTTTACCACAATAGGTACAAACATGCATATCCTTTGCAAATATATACTTGCCTTTCTTGAATTCATTCAACCATGTGTTGTCTCTGCCAAGAACAGTTGTAGAACTAGATCCAGAATGCCCTAAACCAAACCTTTGAGAATTTCCAGGTTGGGATGTGAGGATGTTTAGGGTTTTCTGAGCATTTAACATTTTGTTCAATTGGTTCATACAATCTGTTAGCTCATTTTCCTTGTTGTCAAGTCTCTTAAGTTGAACTTCATTTTGTTTCTCAAAAGATTTTAAATCAATTCTAGTCTTTTGAAGTTCATCTTGTAGTCTTGAGACCAGGGAGGGATCTGGTTCGTCACTGGTCTTCTTGGTGTTTTCTTGTTTTAGCAAGATGAGTTCAGCCTCAAGATCACATATCTTGGCTATGCATTCATCATGTAAAACATCCAAAACCTCATCAAAGGCAGTGGGAGAACCAGTCTCTTCAGAACTCTTGAGCTCACTATGTTCCTTGTGTAAATCTTCAAGTTTTTCAATTAAATGGTCATATGCAAGTATGACATCAGATTTACTCAAGGTACATGTGTCTTTTAGCAGTTCAAAGTTTGAATTATGTGTGATAAATTTTTTGAGCTCATTAAACCCCTTTTCAATTTTTTCAAAAAGTTCATCCTCTTTAGGAACTGGTTTGGAGTTTAATGTCTCAAGTTCCATTTTATGCTGATCTGCTGTTATTTCAAGTTCAGAAAGTTTTTCTTTAAGTTCTTCACAAATAAACTCAAGTTCAGCAGATCTAGCACCACATATTTCATACTCTCGAACTGTTTCTTTTAATTTCTTTTTGTTGTTCTGATAAGCAGACCCAACACTAATGCATTGATCAATGGTGAATTCAAGATAGTCAAGCAGTTCATCTCTATCTAGATTATGCATATTTGCCTTTAAATCATTAAAACATACCTGGTTGTCATCTGAAGTGCTTCCACCAGCCATGAGACAGAGAACTTCTTCTTCTTGCAAACAGTCCTCAGACTGGTCTGTGCATGTGAAAGCAGTCAGACAAAGATTTGCTTCTTCTTCATCTTCCTCATTTTCTGAATCTGAATCACCCCACACTGCAGCCAACATAGCTCTTTTGAAAGCCTTCTTCTCGCTCTGGACTCCAGGATTTCCTTTGGGATTTTTCCATGCTGGACACTCCTTGATTCTGTGCCCCGTTTCCCCACATTTAAAGCAACCAGCATTGGAACTGGTTTTCCTGAACTGTCCAGAACTGTTCCTTCCTTTTACAAACTTACCTTTGGACTTTGTCCTAAGGTATTTTTCAAACCTTCTGGCCATGAGACTTATATCATCTTCATCATCCTCAGATTCCTCTGCTTTGAGGACCATTTCCTTGTTTTTTGAGCTAGATTCAGCCTTTGAATCTACCAACATCTCATGAGTCATCAAGGAACCAATAAGTTGTTCTAGAGATAGTGAGGACAGATCCTTTGCTTCTTGTATGGCTGTAACCTTGGGCATCCACTTCCCTGATAAGCTTCTCAACATTTTCCTCACCAACTCTTCACTTGAAAAGGTCTTTCCCAATGACTTTAGTTCATTTACAATGGTCATGAACCTTGTAAACATGTCCTTTATATTTTCATCTCTAGTCATTTCAAAGACTTCAGATTTTGACATAAGCATGTCAATTTTTGACCTTCTCACCTCAGAGTTGCCTTCATATGCAAGCTCTAGTGTATCCCATATTTCCTTTGCAGAAGAACAAGCTAGAATTCGATTTACCTCACATTCTGCAATTCCTTGTTGGACAAGTGACATTGCCTTTGCATTTTTCTCCAGCTTCTTGTAGTCTTCACTTGTGTACTCTTCTTCTGTCTTTGGAACCATGAGCCCTTCCTGACTCTTCTTGTGGATGGACGTGGGTCCATTTTTGACAATCATCCAGCACTCATAATCTATCCCAATGATAAGATTTTTCATGCAATTTTTCCACCAAGAGTAGTTAGTGCCATTGAACTTGGGGAGTCTTGAACTGTTTGATTCTTGAGTAGACATCTTCTTGCTCCTCTAGGTGGTTAACCTTTTGAGAAGTTAGGCTCTGATACCAATTGTTAGTTTAATGTATACTCAAGAAGGGGGGGTTGAATTGAGTATATATGTTTTTTCAATCGTTTTCAAGTTTTGTTTGTGCTTTTGTGAGAACAACGAGAGAACAGTAAGCAAAGAGTAAGGACACAAAGATTTAACGAGGTTCGGCTTCTAAACAAGCCTACGTCCTCCACTCTCTCACCAATATTATTAATCAACTCAGAATAATAACAAGGTTACACACTCAATCAAGTGCTACAACTATGTAACACTTAATTCCCCAACTGTTAACTCTAACCGTTCACTCAGTGTTCACAGAACACTCCCCAACCACTTCCCTCTAAGTGGTTCAGATATTACAAACTTAAATCTCCGTAAATTTTTCTCTTAAAGATGGATATGGAGATAGTTTTGGATTAAGGATAGACTCTCAGAAAGTATTACTTGGTTTTCTTTGGAGAGCAAAAGTCTTCTAGGGTTTCTTGCAAAGATAGTTTATATAGACAAGGAAAACCGTGCCCTAGAAGTGTGTTTGGAGACTTGCCTAAATTATGCAAACCACTTCAGCTGACACTAGTGCAGTGTTCTTGTTTCAGACTTTGTCACTTTCCACTATGGGAAGAGAGATATACACTAAAGTCCAAACAAAGTACATTGCATTTAATGAGCTGATTTTGCAAATCAATTTGGCAGATTTCCAAAGTACGAGTGATCCAAATTTTTCAAATAATTTTCAAAATGATTTTTGAACTCGAAAATCTGTACGGATCACGTGCGTAATACTGAGGTCTGTTCCCACAGTGGTCTCAGTACTACTAAGTTTACGTCTGGTAAAGGGAACTGTTCCAAGCCTGTTCTGTGCCTATTCTTAGCTTGTTCTTGGGCTGTTCTCTTTACTGGATGTAAACTTAAGGTCATTTTGCTCTTTACTTAAAAACAATAAGAATATTTTCCTAAGCCTATTTTACATGAAGATCCTAGAAATATAAAAACAAAAAGGCTCCAAGCTCTTGGCTTCTGATCTTCAAGTATCTCAAGGCCTTCATGATTGCCTTGATGAATCCTCACTTGAATTAACCTGTTCATATACAATTATTTATAGACATCAAGTATAGAGGACTGGTTTGTCATTATTCAAATCAAACATGGTTCAACAACGTGCATGTTCTAAAACATATAAGTGAATAGATCAACACTCATTGGCATGGTTTAGGTCAAATGAAAGGCATTTCGGAACGATAAGTAGCCAAAACGGCAATTTTAGGTCGTTTTTAGAGTGTTTTATTACCCAATATAAATCTAATCAAGTCATTTCATGATTTCAAGCTACATGCATGTTCTAAAACGTACAACTGAATAGAGAAACACTCATTGGCATGGTTTAGGTGACGTTCAAGGCGTTTCGGAAGGATAAGTAGCCAAAACGGCCATTTTTGGTCGTTTTGGAGTGTTTTATTACCCAACATACATCTAATCAAGTCAATTGATGATTTCAAGCTACGTGCATGTTCTAAATCATATAGGTGAATAGATCAACACTCATTGGCATTGTTTAGGTCAAGTTAATGGCATTTCGGAACGATAAGTAGCCAAAACAGACATTTTTGGTCGTTTTGGAGTGTTTTATTACCCAATATACATCTAATCAAGTCATTTCATGATTTCAAGCTACGTGAATGTTCTAAAACATATAAGTGAATAGATCAACACTCATAGGCATGGTTAGGTCAAGTTAAAGGCATTTCGGAACGATAAGTAGCCAAAACGGCCATTTTTGGTCATTTTGGAGTGTTTTATTTCCCAATATACATCTAATCAAGTCATTTCATGATTTCAAGCTATGTGCATGTTCTAAAACATATAAGTGAATAGATTAACACTCATTGGCATGGTTTAGGTCAAGTTAATGGCATTTCGGAACGATAAGTAGCCAAAACAGACATTTTTGGTCGTTTTGGAGTGTTTTATTACCCAATATACATCTAATCAAGTCATTTTATGATTTCGAGCTACGTGCATGTTCTGAGACATATAAGTGAATAGATCAACACTCATTGGCATAGTTTAGGTCAAGTTAAAGGAATTTCGGAATGATAAGTAGCCAAAACGGCCGTTTTTGGTCGTTTTGGAGTGTTTTATTACCCAACATACATCTAATCAAGTCATTTGATGATTTTAAGCTACGTGCATGTTCTAAAAGATATTAGTGAATAGATAAACAATCATTGGCATGGTTTAGGTCAAGATAAAAGCTTTTCGGAACGATAAGTAGTCAAAACGGCCATTTTTGGTCGTTTTGGAGTGTTTTATTACCCAATATACATCTAATCAAGTCATTTGATGATTTCAAGCTACGTGCATGTTCTAAAACATATAAGTGAATAGATCAACACTCATTGGCTTGGTTTCGGTCAAGTGAAAGGCATTTCGGAACGATAAGTAGCCAAAACGGCCATTTTGGGTCGTTTTTGGAGTGTTTTATTACCCAATATACATCTAATCAAGTCATTTCATGATTTCAAGCTACGTGCATGTTCTAATACATATAAGTGAATAGATTAACACTCATTGGCATGGTTTTCGGTCACGTTCAAGGCATTTCGGAACGATAAGTAGCCAAAACGGCCATTTTGGGTCGTTTTGGAGTATTTTATTACCCAATATACATCTAATCAAGTCATTTCATGATTTCCAGCTACGTGCATGTTCTAAAACATATAAGTGAATAGATAAACACTCATCGGCATGGTTTACGTCACGTTCAAGGCATTTCGGAAGGATAAGTAGCCAAAACGGGCATTTCGGGTCGTTTTGGAGTGTTTTATTACCCAATATACATCTAATCAAGTCAATTGATGATTTCAAGCTACGTGCATGTTCTAAAACATATAAGTGAATAGATCAACACTCATTGGCATGGTTTAGGTCAAGTTAATGGCATTTCGGAACGATGAGTAGCCAAAACAGACATTTTTGGTCGTTTTGGAGTGTTTTATTACCCAATATACATCTAATCAAGTCATTTAATGATTTCAAGCTACGTGCATGTTCAGAAACATATAAGTGAATAGATCAACACTCATTGGCATAGTTTAGGTCAAGTTAAAGGCATTTCGGAACGATAAGTAGCCAAAACGGCCATTTTTGGTCGTTTCGGAGTGTTTTATTACCCAATATACATCTAATCAAGTCATTTGATGATTTCAAGCTACGTGCATGTTCTAAAACATATAAGTGAATAGATCAACACTCATTGGCATGGTTTAGGTCAAGATATAGGTTTTCGGAACGATAAGTAGCCAAAACGGCCATTTTTGGTCGTTTTGGAATGTTTTATTACCCAATATACATCTAATCAAGTCATTTCATGATTTCAAGCTACGTGCATGTTCTGAAACATATAAGTGAATAGATCAACACTCATTGGCATAGTTTAGGTCAAGTTAAAGGCATTTCGGAACGATAAGTAGCCAAAACGGCCATTTTTGGTCGTTTTGGAGTGTTTTATTACCCAACATACATCTAATCAAATCATTTGATGATTTCAAGCTACGTGCATGTTCTAAAACATATTAGTGAATAGATCAACACTCATTGGCATGGTTTAGGTCAAGATAAAGGCTTTTCGGAACGATAAGTAGCCAAAACGGCCATTTTTGGTCGTTTTGGAGTGTTTTATTACCCAATATACATCTAATCAAGTCATTTGATGATTTCAAGCTACGTGCATGTTCTGAAACATATAACTGAATAGATAAACCCTCATTGGCATAGTTTAGGTCAAGTTAAAGGCGTTTCGGAACGATAAGTAGCCAAAACAGACATTTTTGGTTGTTTTGGAGTGTTTTATTACCCAACATACATCTAATCAAATCATTTGATGATTTCAAGCTACGTGCATGTTCTGAAACATATTAGTGAATAGATCAACACTCATTGGCATGGTTTAGGTCAAGATAAAGGCTTTTCGGAACGATAAGTAGCCAAAACGGCCATTTTTGGTCGTTTTGGAGTGTTTTATTACCCAATATACATCTAATCAAGTCATTTGATGATTTCTAGCTACGTGCATGTTCTAAAACATATAAGTGAATAGATCAACATTCATTGGCTTGGTTTAGGTCAAGTGAAAGGCATTTCGGAACGATAAGTAGCCAAAACGGCCATTTTGGGTCGTTTTTGGAGTGCTTTATTACCCAATATACATCTAATCAAGTCATTTCATGATTTCAAGCTACGTGCATCTTCTAAAACATATAAGTGAATAGATAAACACTCATTGGCATGGTTTACGTCACGTTCTAGGCATTTCGGAAGGATAAGTAGCCAAAACGGCCATTTCGGGTCGTTTTGGAGTGTTTTATTACCCAATATATATCTAATCAAGTCAATTGATGATTTCAAGCTACGTGCATGTTCTAAAACATATAAGTGAATAGATAAACACTCATTGGCATGGTTTAGGTCACATTCAAGGCATTTCTGAAGGATAAGTAGCCAAAACGGCCATTTCGGGTCGTTTTGGAGTGTTTTATTACCCAATATACATCTAATCAAGTCATTTCATGATTTCAAGCTATGTGCATGTTCTAAAACATATAAGTGAATAGATCAACACTCATTGGCATGGTTTAGGTCAAGTTAATGGCATTTCGGAACGATGAGTAGCCAAAACAGACATTTTTGGTCGTTTTGGAGTGTTTTATTACCCAATATACATCTAATCAAGTCATTTAATGATTTCAAGCTACGTGCATGTTCAGAAACATATAAGTGAATAGATCAACACTCATTGGCATAGTTTAGGTCAAGTTAAAGGCATTTCGGAACGATAAGTAGCCAAAACGGCCATTTTTGGTCGTTTCGGAGTGTTTTATTACCCAATATACATCTAATCAAGTCATTTGATGATTTCAAGCTACGTGCATGTTCTAAAACATATAAGTGAATAGATCAACACTCATTGGCATGGTTTAGGTCAAGATAAAGGCATTTCAGAAGGATAAGTAGCCAAAACGACCATTTTTGGTCGTTTTGGAGTGTTTAATTACCCAATATACATCTAATCATGTCAATTGATGATTTCAAGCTACGTGCATGTTCTAATATATATAAGTGAATAGATAAACACTCATTGGCATGGTTTAGGTCACATTCAAGGCATTTCGGAAGGATATGTAGCCAAAACGGCCATTTCGGGTCGTTTTGTAGTGTTTTATTACCCAATATACATCTAATCAAGTGATTTGATGATTTTAAGCTACGTGCATGTTCTAAAACATATAAGTGAACAGATCAACACTCATTGGAATGGTTTAAGTCAAGTTAAAGGCATTTCGGAACGATAAGTAGCCAAAACGGCCATTTTTGGTCGTTTTGGAGTCTTTTATTACCCAATATACATCTAATCAAGTCATTTGATGATTTCAAGCTACGTACATGTTCTGAAACATATAAGTGAATAGATCAACACTCATTGGCATTGTTTAGGTCAAGTTAAAGGCATTTCGGAACGATAAGTAGCCAAAACGGGCATTTTTGGTCGTTTTGGAGTGTTTTATTACCCAACATACATCTAATCAAATCATTTGATGATTTCAAGCTACGTGCATGTTCTAAAACATATTAGTGAATAGATCAACACTCATTGGCATGGTTTAGGTCAAGATAAAGGTTTTTCGGAACGATAAGTAGCCAAAACGGCCATTTTTGGTCGTTTTGGAGTGTTTTATTACCCAATATACATCTAATCAAGTCATTTGATGATTTCAAGCTACGTGCATGTTCTAAAACATATAAGTGAATAGATCAACATTCATTGGGTTGGTTTAGGTCAAGTGAAAGGCATTTCGGAACGATAAGTAGCCAAAACGGCCATTTTGGGTCGTTTTAGGAGTGTTTTATTACCCAATATACATCTAATCAAGTCATTTCATGATTTCAAGCTACGTGCATGTTCTAATACATATAAGTGAATAGATTAACACTCATTGGCATGGTTTAGGTCACGTTCAAGGCATTTCGGAACGATAAGTAGCCAAAACGGCCATTTTGGGTCATTTTGGAGTATTTTATTACCCAATATACATCTAATCAAGTCATTTCATGATTTCCAGCTACCTACATGTTCTAAAATATATAAGTGAATAGATAAACAGTCATTGGCATGGTTTACGTCACGTTCAAGGCATTTCGGAAGGATAAGTAGCCAAAACGGCCATTTCGGGTCGTTTTGGAGTGTTTTATTACCCAATATACATCTAATCAAGTCAGTTGATGATTTCAAGCTACGTGCATGTTCTAAAACATATAAGTGAATAGATCAACACTCATTGGCATGGTTTAGGTCAAGTTGATGGCATTTCGGAACGATAAGTAGCCAAAACAGACATTTTTGGTCGTTTTGGAGTGTTTTATTACCCAATATACATCTAATCAAGTCATTTCTTGGTTTCAAGCTACGTGCATGTTCTAAAATATATAAGTGAATAGATAAACACTCATTGGCATGGTTTAGGTCACATTCAAGGCATTTAGGAAGGATATGTAGCCAAAACGGCCATTTCGGGTCGTTTTGTAGTGTTTTATTACCCAATAAACATCTAATCAAGTCATTTGATGATTTTAAGCTACGTGCATGTTCTAAAACATATAAGTGAATAGATCAACACTCATTGGAATGGTTTAGGTCAAGTTAAAGGCATTTCGGAACGATAAGTAGCTAAAACGGCCATTTTTGGTCGTTTTGGAGTGTTTTATTACCCAATATACATCTAATAAAGTCATTTCATGATTTCAAGCTACGTGCATGTTCTAAAACATATAAGTGAATAGATAAACACTCATTGGCATGGTTTAGGTCAAGTTAAAGGCATTTCGGAACGATAAGTAGCCAAAACGGCCATTTTTGGTCGTTTTGGAGTGTTTTATTACCCAATATACATCTAATCAAGTCATTTCATGATTTCAAGCTACGTGCATATTCTAAAACATATAAGTGAATAGATCAAAACTCATTGGCATGGTTTAGGTCAAGTTAAAGGCATTTCGGAACGATAAGTAGCCAAAACGGCCATTTTTGGTCGTTTTGGAGTGTTTTATTACCCAATATACATCTAATCAAGTCATTTCATGATTTCAAGCTATGTGCATGTTCTAAAACATATAAGTGAATAGATGAGCACTCATTGGCTTGGTTTAGGTCAAGTTACAGGCATTTCAGAACGATAAGTACCAAAACGGCAATTTTAGGTCGTTTTTAGAGTGTTTTATTACCCAATATAAATCTAATCAAGTCATTTCATGATTTCAAGCTACATGCATGTTCTAAAACGTATAAATGAATAGAGAAACACTCATTGGCATTGTTTAGGTCACGTTCAAGGCATTTCGGAATGATAAGTAGCCAAAACGGCCATTTTGGGTCGTTTTGGAGTGTTTTATTATCCAATATACATCTAGTCAAGTCATTTGATGATTTCAAGGTACGTGCATGTTCTAAAACATATAAGTGAATAGATCAACACTCATTGGCATGGTTTAGGTCACGTTCAAGGCGTTTCGGAACGATAAGTAGCCAAAACGGCCATTTCGGGTCGTTTTGGAGTGTTTTATTACCCAATGTACATCTAATCAAGTCAATTGATGATTTCAAGCTACGTGCATGTTCTAAAACATATAAGTGAATAGATCAACACTCATTGGCATGGTTTAGGTCAAGTTAATGGCATTTCGGAACGATAAGTAGCCAAAACAGACATTTTTGGTCGTTTTGGAGTGTTTTATTACCCAATATACATCTAATCAAGTCATTTCATGATTTCAAGCTACGTGCATGTTCTAAAACATATAAGTGAATAGATCAACACTCATTGGCATGGTTTAGGTCAAGTTAAAGGCATTTCGGAACGATAAGTAGCCAAAACGACCATTTTTGGTCGTTTTGGAGTGTTTTATTTCCCAATATACATCTAATCAAGTCATTTCATGATTTCAAGATATGTGCATGTTCTAAAACATATAAGTGAATAGATCAACACTCATTGGCATGGTTTAGGTCAAGTTAAAGGCATTTCGGAACGATAAGTTGTCAAAACGGCCATTTTTGGTCGTTTAGGAGTGTTTTATTACCCAATATACATCTAATCAAGTCATTTCAGGATTTCAAGCTATGTGCATGTTCTAAAAAATATAAGTGAATAGATCAACACTCATTGGCATGGTTTAGGTCAAGTTAAAGGCATTTCGGAACGATAAGTAGCCAAAACGGCCATTTTGGGTCGTTTTGGAGTGTTTTATTACCCAATATACATCTAATCAAGTCATTTCATGATTTCAAGCTATGTGCATGTTCTAAAACATATAAGTGAATAGATGTGACCTGAATACTTACCAGAACACGCTTTGCTCGATCACTTACTACTACCTTCCCCTTGCCAGCTTCATCTCGAGCATGCGTATCTAGGTAGAACTCCGCAGCAGTGGGTAGCCTTCCTCCACTTTTGGTGGCCTTCGGAAACATATACATAGAATTTGATTAACTTTTAAAGAAAATGACACTACTGTACGTTATTTTGGCAACATACTTACCAATTTACGTGCACGTAGCGCTGATGACATAGATCCCTGACAATGAGAGGGGGGTATGGGCTTGCTCAGATCACCACTTGCCCTATTTTTCTTTGCCTTTACAGACTTTTCCTGGTAGGTAGGATCCTTTGCATTCTCCATCATCTCCTTGTGGACGTCGAAAGACATCCACCCAGGTGGGATTCCTTTCTTCTTCTTCGTGACATAATTGTGTATATCCTTCAATCGAGTTCCAGCTTTCTTATCAAAGCCCCTCCTAACCTCAGCTTCGATCTCTGGTCTCCATTTGTAATAATCCTGCAAAATCATAAAAACAAATAAGTTTTAAATGAATTATAATACAATTAATAGAATATATTTTCGATCGTACCTTGAAAACACTGATCTTTGGTCGCGTTATCGACCATTGAATAGTTCCTCCACGGTTTCTGAAAATACTTCTTCATGCCGTCTGTGATTGATCGTGCTACTGCGGAATCATTAAACCTTGCAAACAAAATATCATGTTTTCAGCAACAATATTAATTACATATGCAAACTAAAACCAACTAGACAAAATATACTAAACTGTACTTACCACAGTCCTTCAGGATCCAACTCCTTCTTGCCTTGCGAAGGAGGTGTATCCTTACCCAAGGACTCGTGATCGTGGTCATCATCTTCTTCTTCTGGCCCTAAACCAACTTGTTCTTCATGAGGTGTAGATGTAGACGTTCCTTCTTCTGTAGATGAAGATCTACCTCCATCACCCTGCAGTCTTCTACCTCCGCCTTTTCTTCCACCTCCACGAGAAGACATCTGCATGCAACATGTTCTAAAATAATAAATTGTTAATATTAGAACAATGTTATGAAATAAGAACAAATATTATTATCATGACATGAAATTATTTTAAATTATATTAAATGATATAATCATTAAATTACAATAAATAATTTTTAATATATAGTAATAAGTGAAATTACAATAAGTTAAATTGTCATTACAATGTAAAATGTTTAATGAAAAACATAACACAAAATAACTAAAATGTCTGGAACACATCAAAATCATCCTCCTCATCTTCGTCATCGTCACTAAATTCATCACCCGCATCGCTGCTGTCATCAGTGTCCTCATCAGATTCAGAACTTGAAGCGTCGAATACAACTATCTCATCGTCGCTTTCGTCATCAACACCATCATATTCAGGAATCTCATCCGGAGCACAAAGTAGAGCGGGAGCATCGGTTGTTTCCTCTTGCAATACTTCCAAATCCACCGGGGCATCAATATCTGACCGAGCCTTTGTTTTAAATACAGCCCACCATTGCATTTTATCCCTCTTCAGACTAGGATAAGGTGCATAGTACACTTGACTCACTTGATAGGACAAAACAAAAGGGTCATATATAGGGTATCTCTTTGTGTGATTGACTTCTACGAGTTTGTATTGTTCATGAATGTTCATACCCTTATTAGTGTCCATCCAACTGCACTTAAACAAAATTGTTTTGTACACTCCAAGATTACCATGATAAACCAATTCCAAAACCTCCTCCAAGATGCCAAAGTAATCACTTTCTTCATGACTTTGTACACACACTCCGTAATTCATGGTTGACTTGTTCTTGCCATATTCAAATGTGTGGAAGTTGTATCCATTGACATAGAACTGACTCCAACTCCTCACTTGTCTAGAGGGGCCCATTGCGAGCGCACGTATAACATCATCAGTTGCAACATCATCAGAACTTGGCATTCTCTCAAACACCTAGTATTGTTGATTTAGTTAGTAAATAAAAAAGTCTTATTTATTTTGTATTTTAATAATTTGACAAAACTCACATGTTCCTTGAACCATTCAGGGAAATCAGCTTCGCATTTGCTCCATACTTGATCCCTAACTATATTGGGTTTTGAATGAACAATGTGCTCCTCAAATTGCCTTTTCATAATAATATATATCCAATTCAAGTCAGTCATAAAACAATAAATGTTAATCAATAAACCCCTTGTCTACGTTTGAGCAACTTACCTTTCATAATCACATAAAGATGTGCTCTATCATACTCCTTGTCCAACAACCATCGTTTCTGACCATTTGTTGTAGGTCGACCACAATCTTCCCTAAACATCTCGGGGAGATTAGGATCATGTTGGGTATTGATAGGAGGGATTTTCTTACCAAATAAAAACCCCCGTCGTAGTATGAGTGGGGGTGTCGAACACAGGGAAGGTACGTTGCACTAATCTAGGCATGAGCGTCGAACTAACTAAAACTACACTAAGGAATCAAGAATAAAAGGGACTAGGGTAAGAGATCCACAACTCATACCACCATGAATTGTGAGTCAATCGAACTTAGACTTAGGTCGTGGATAAGGGGAGGTCGTTCTATGATCGTACCACTCTTTCGAGCTAGTACGGTGACCGAAAAGACATATACAACTCACTTTCGTGCAGCGACACATCTAACGATTCCTAAGCACAAAATCACGAAGACCGGTAACTTTCCCTTGATCGAAGGCCCAACTTTCGTGGTGCTTCCATCAATCGGGCAAAGGAAGTCATCACCCACGTTCACCTTTCGGTCCTTCGGTGGGGATTCTTCAATGAATCCTATGTTAGCTAGACACAAGACTCAACATAACCGAATCCTAAGGTACCGACAATATCACAACCAAAAGCCAAGAAACGACTAAACCACAATCATGGAGGATTTGAGAAGTTTCACTCAAACCCTAGAAATTAACTACTCAAAATTAATTAATAAAAACATGGTTAAAACTAAAACTAAATACACAAATTAAACCTAAAACTATGAACAAAAAAAATTAACAATTAAAACCTAGAACTAAACTAACACCAAAACCTAAATAAACTACCAACTAAAACCAACTAAAACATCAACAAACCAAGCATAAACAACTAAATTAACAACAAATAACAACATAAACAACAAGAACTAGCTAAAACTATAAGGAATAAGTACATAAAGCAATAAAAAGCAAGTAAAAGAAAGCTATGAAAATACCTTGAAGAGGAGAACAAGAAGAAGGAGAAGAACAAACTAACTAGTTACATAAATCAAGAACAAAAATGTAAATTACAAGAAGAATTGAAGAAGAAAGCTTAAAATCTAACCTAACCCTAACTATGAGCTTCTAACCTCAGCTAGCTTCTAAAATGAGGGGAGGGGGCTATTTATAGTTCCCCAAAAAATGCACGAAAAATAAGCTAAAACAGATTAAATGATACGAACAAGGCCTTCTCAGCGGGCGTTGGGAAAAGGTCAGCGGGCGCTTGGCCTCTCCAGCGGGCGCTGGAGAGGTCTCAGCGGGCGCTGGAGCCAAAAAATGAGCTACTGACTGTTCTGGCCAGTTCAGCGGGCGCTGAATAGGTCTCAGCGGGCGCTGGAAACGTCTCAGCGGCCGATGGACAGCAAGACAGTCAGTTTTAAAAACATCATAACTCCTTCATTTCTTATCAAAATTTAGCTTATGACCAGGCGTTTCGAAGCTATCGGAACGAGCTTTAACCTCCAAATTGAATATCCTTAAAATGATAAGTATGTAAAAAGTTATGGCCTTTCAAAGTTGACCTATGCTCCAAAAGTGGTGATTGTGGTCTTGGCTTTATTGCGGAACACTTCCCAAAGCTTCTCGGGACCTCTCACGACCCTTGTCGGCTTTTAAGAATTGATAGAAAACACACAAAATACCTACATGAATGAACGCAAGGCATTAGTAACGCAAAAGTGCTCAATTATTAGCAAAAATGGCAAGAAAAGGCATTATTCAACGAAAACGCAAGTAAGACCTAAACTAAGCTAAAAAGGCCTAAAACTAATAAAACTAAGCCTAAAACAATAGAAAACAAGTTAAAAGAGTCCAGGAAATCAGTCCTATAATGGACCTATCAGGTATCCACATCTGGATTGACATTTCTTCCTAAATCCCTTGACTTAGTGTCAACGCCAGGTTGAAAGTAGTTGGAGCAAAAGTTTGCTATCTCCTCAGTTAGGTAAGCGTTGCATATTGAACCTTCAACACGTGCTTTGTTTCCCACTTTACGCTTCAAATGGTTAAGAAACCTATCAATGACTTAAGCATAGTTAATTTGTGTTAAAAAATAATAGGTTCTAGATAAAAGTTAATAAAGTTGAATTACCTTACCTTTCGAAAGGGTACATCCACCTATATTGAACGGGACCAGCAATTTTTGCCTAATAAGGCAAGTGAACTGGCAAGTGCTCCATTGAGTTGAAAAATGATGGAGGAAAGATTTTTTCAAGGTTGCATATGATCTCAGGTATATTTTTATGTAAGCGTTCCATCTCGCTCACTTTGATAGTGGGCGCACACAAGTCCCGAAAAAACTGACTGATTTCCGTCACTGCCTTCCACACATGTAACGGAAGCAACTCCTGCAAACCAACCGGAAATAGCCTCTCCATGAATACATGACAATCGTGACTCTTCATTCCGTGCAGCTTACATGCACGAAGATCTACACACCTACTTAAGTTTGATGCAAACCCATCTGGAAACTTCAAATCTCGTACCCACTCACATAACACCTTTTTCTGATTCTTGTCAAGTGTATAAGGTGCTTTGGGCATTGTCTGCTTACCATTTGCATCGTCAACCGGCTCCAATGGTCGGCGTTTACATAAACGTGCAATGTCCTTTCTTGCATTTATATTGTCTGAAGTTTGTCCTTTGAAGTCCATGAGAATGTTAATAAGTTGTTCAAAAAAGTTCTTCTCAATGTGCATGACGTCTAAGTTGTGACGAATAAGCAAATCCTTCCAATATGGAAGTTCCCACAAAATACTCTGTTTAAACCATCCCTTTTTCTGCTTCTTGATCATGTTTAGTGCCTCGGGACTATCAGTTGCTTGGGCAAGTCTTTCACACACCGCCACAGTTCGTCACCAGACATTATATGTGGAGCCAGGTCATTTTCAACTTTGTTCTTACAGAAAGCAGTCTTGTTCTTTCGAAATGAGTGATCGGAAGGGAGAAATTGTCTATGACAATCGAACCACGTCACCTTACCGCCATGATCAAGCCAAAATGCCTTGATTTTCTCCATACAGTACGGACATGCCTTTTTTCCAGCGGTAGACCACCCAGACAACATACCATAAGCAGGAAAATCATTAACAGTCCACATGAGGGCGGCACGAAGGTTGAAATTTTGCTTCCATGACGTGTCATAAGTCATTGACCCAACATGCCAAAGCTGCTTCAACTCTTCAACTAGAGGTTGCATATATACATCTAAGTTTCCCTTTGGATTTTTAGGACCGGGGATGAGCAAATAAAGAAACATGAACGGCTTCTTTATACACATTGATGGAGGCAAGTTGTACGGTGTAAGAATGACAGGCCAACATGAATATTGTTGTCCAAATTTACCATGTGGAGAAAAACCATCGGTGCAAAGACCAAGTCTAACATTCCTAGGCTCGGATGCGAATTCAGGAAAAGTTTAGTCAAAGTGCTTCCAAGCCTCACTGTCACTTGGATGTGCTAAAGTGCCTTCCACTCGAGGATTCTTGGTGTGCCATGTCATTTCCCCGACAATGTTCTTTGTTGCAAACAACCTTTGCAACCTCGGTGTGATGGGAATGTATATTAGCACTTTTTCGGGAATAAGATTGCCCTTAGAAGTCTTCTTATACCTATCAGCTCCACATACACTACACTTATCTAAAACATCACCGTCCTTCCAAAACAACAAACAACCTCTAGGGCATGTGTGTATCCTCTTATGAGGAAGTTCCAAGCCCTTAAGAACCTTCTTCGTGTCATAAAAGGTTCTACCCATTATATTGTCTTCTGGCATTGATTCATTCCGCAAAGAAGCAAATGCGTCCACACACCTATGTGGCAAATTGTATTCACACTTCAAACTTATAATTCTTGAAGCCATTTCCAGCACGGACATCTTACTCCCTTGAAACAAAGGATCCTCAGCTGCCTTAAGAAGGTCAAGCAACTTCTTGGCTTTATCATTCGGTTCTTCTTCAATTCAATTTGGTCCTTCCGACCACGTGTCATCTTGTTCATTTCCAAGAGCATCAGCAATCATATCTCGATATGGGTTTGATTGAACCGAAGAGGAGGGCCCTATATCCGACTCACCATGGAATTTCCATTCATAGTAATTCGGAGTAAAACCCTTACTATACAAATGTAGTTTGACCGTGTCCACATCCAAATAACGCTTGTGACGACAACGAAAGCAAGGACGCCTTATCTTATCATTGTCATTATAAGTGGGATGTTGTAGACAAAAGTCGACGAACCCATCGACCCCTTCTATAAATTCATTTCTAAGATGACGCCCATTTAATCTTTGGTACATCCAACGACGCTCATTCCTTTTCATGATTAAAAAATTCTACACAACTAAGATTAAGAGTCATTTAAATTGTATTATAAAAGCTACTTGAAGTGATGAATTACAAATAAACATATAATTTTTAAAACCAATTTTGTATAAATAAATTCTATTATAAAATTTTTTCAAATAATTAAATTAATTTATTTAAGTTGATACTTATTATATAGTTAAAGTTGGATTAGAATAATTTAGTATGCCACTAGCCGCAACTCAATTATTATATGCTTCGCATAACATCCCATACAAAAGTTTATTATAAATTTTTTAGAAAACAATAACTTATACATCTAACACCAATTCCAAATAAAATTAAAGCCAAAAACAATACAACAACCAACAACATTAAACAATCATCCATCTATAGAATTCTACCAAAAACTCTACAAAAAATAAGCATAACATTAAAACACCTAAATTCTAAACAAAAGAAGCATATATTCAACCTAAAACAATAAATAAAATAAGCAAAAAATTCACAACTCTAAACAAAGCAACCATAAAAATCAACCTAAAACTCTAAACAAAATCAACATAAAATCAACCTAAAATTCTATAAAACTCTACCCAAAACTCTAAACGAATTAACCATACAATTCAACATAAAAATCAAAATTCAACATAAAATTCAAAATTCAACTAAAAGTTCAACCATAATTCAACCCCAAAATTCAACACCTATTTTCAACATAAAAATCAAAATTTAACATAATATTAAAAAAAAAATCGTACATTTACCTTCAAAATAGAGCTAGGGTTTGTCTTGTACTTCTTTTAATCAAATTCAAACTTCAAATCAACCTTAATGCATGGAATTTAGAATTAGAGTAAATTTTTACATAAAAAAATAAAAATACAAGTAAAGAGAGAGTTAGGGTTTCAACCTAGAGAGGCAAATGCAGGTTACAGCGTCGGCGAGGCGGCGTGCTAGTGGTTGGGTTGGTGCTCGACGTTGGCAAGGCGGTTTGCTGGGCTGGAGATGGGCGGTCGTTGGAGAGAACACGGTAAGCAAAGAGAGAGACTATTTTTTTTTTGGTTTGTGAACAAATGTGAAGGGATTCTGATTCTGATTCTGAAAAATACTTCGAATTTTAACGTCCACCTGAAGACGGACTTTACCGATTCTTTGGCGGACGTTAAACAAACGACTTAAATATATTAATTTTCCGTGTTTTTAACGTCCGTCTACAACGGACGTTATTTCTTAAAAGGCGGACGTTAAGTTAAATTTTAACTTAATAACGTTACCAATTATAAGACCTCCGTTACGACGGACGTAAAACTAAAAAGCGGACGTTAAATTGAATTTAACGTCCGTTCAGAAGGCGGACGTTAAAAGGCAGACGGCAGAAACGCGAAATCTTGTAGTGAAACACAAATTAATCTTCATTGCAAATTATCAAGATTTCCCATTTGGTTCAGGTTATGGGTTTTGTTCGTGGGGATTCGAAGGGTAGTCGTGCATGGTGCTGCGTTGTATTCGTATGGGTGACCGTGTGGTGGTTCGAGTGGTTCGTGCCTTGAAGTCGTGCAGTAGGGCCGTGCATCGAAGGCCGTGCTCGTGTGATGGTGTTGTGGCCGTGTGGTGCGTGGTGTCTATGCCGTGTGGTTCTGTTCTGGGCAGCGTGTTTGTGTGAGTATTTAGCGCTCAAATTAATAAGGTTACATACTATCTTAACCTAGTTTGTATACCTTGAATTATAGTATAGATTAGATGACTAAGTTAGACCAAAATTTGATGATTATGTACCATTTTATGCGTGAATCATAGGCTGGTTTGGGTGATGGTTTTATGATGATTTCTACTTGATTATATGTATTTTATGATTGATTATGTTAATTTCATGTTTGGTGTTGATCATGTTCAAGTTGTGTGAAGTTTGGATGTTTATAAGTTGATGTAATCATTGTTGTACATTATAGTTCTTGCGTGAATTTTGATGATATGATTATAGATGGGTTCTTGATTGGTTTCTTGAATCTTGGTTGAGTTCTTTATGAGTTCTTGGTTGAGTCTTGGATTCTTTATCATGATTGTGTAGTTTAAGTATTGATTATATAAGTCTTGATTAAGGAAGTTAAGTTAAGGTTAAAAAGTAAGTTAAAAGAGAAGAAAGGTTAAAGAAAGTTAAAAGAGGTTCAAAGAAAATTAAGAAAAGTTAAAGAAATGCTTAAGTTTGATTATGAAGTAGTAATGTTTATGGTTAGACTCAAGAAAAGGAAAAAGAGGCAATCTTGAGGATAACTTCGATGATTTACATGTTAGTCTTAAGTCAAGGCGTAAGATCAGATGCAACTTAAGATTAACTAAGAATGTAAATAAAAGATTAAAGATTAAAGATTTAAAGTTTAGCTTGATTTTACTATTAGAGTAAGATTCTAAGGCTTGGGTTAAGACGCTGCCCCTATCTTGTCCGCGGTACTGGGATAGTTGGTGATCTTACTATGTCGTCTTCGGATATGTATTTCTAGTAAGATTGATTTCATGGGGTTGGGAGTAAGATTCTCAATCCTGGCATATTAGGAAAGTTCGTTCGCGTAAGAGGCGTTCGTACGAGCATAGTCCGGTCTAATATGTAAATGATAGCGCCAAAGATTAAGTAAAGATAAGTCTAAAGTTGAGTATTTGGAGTTAGTCGAGTTTTGGGTATTATCGTCGAATGTTGTTATTATTAACGTTGTTGTTTTTGGTTATTGTTGATTTGATATGTTGTTTTACATGATCGTATGTTGTATGTCTGGTTTGGTTGTTTGATGTATTCTATGATCATGAGTATCCACGTTAGGGTGGGACAGCTATGTTACTCGCCACTGACTGTGGATTATTGTTAATTTTTCAAGTAACTCTGATGATGGTAGTGTTGCTTAGCTTTGGGTTGGGCGAGTGCCGATGTTCTTTTAGTTTGTTTAGTTTATATTTCGTTTCTAGTTTTGGACTTAGTATTTATAGATCATGTATTCTAACTCTGATCGTGTTTGGAGTTACTAGCTAGTATTATTTACTTTTGGGTTTAGTATTGTACAAACTTGTGGGTGTTGTACCTTTGGCTTATAGTAATAATATTTTGAGGTTTTGTTTTGATTTTTAGTAAGTTTGTTTGTTAGTTCGACAATTCGACTCGTCGGTTTCTTCCGCGCCGGTTTAAGCGAGTTGGGTTGTCACAGTTGGTATCAGAGCCGAATAGGTTTTAAGTAAAGTTTTAGGACTTGAGAAAAACCCGGAGTTGAGAGCTTTACTATTCTCGAGTGATAAACCCAATTTAGAATAGGTTTAAGGGAGAAAGAGTGTATTGTAGAAGAATCCGGGATAAGACTCTTTTTCCTATTTTCCTTTTTATTTGTTTACTTGACCTGAGTGTGGATTGTTGATTCACATTTTTGTTCTTTTTGTCCTTATCGTATTACGTTTCGACATGTCCACATCTCGCCGGTCAAGTTCGAGACGAAAGAGGTTACGAGCACTCGAGGAAGCGATTCTGACGTTAGCGCACCATAGTCGTCAGCCTTCGGGATCGCAGTCGACGTTCGATCGTATCGCTCGTCATCGACCACCGACTTACGATGGGGTTGCCGACCCTGCGACATTATAGAGTTGGATCCGCGAGATAGGGAAGCTCCTTCGACGCTACGTTTTGCCCGAACACGAGAAGGTCCAGATCGCCGCCTACTACTTGCGAGGAGAGGCCGATAACTGGTGGAGCGTAGCTAGGAACGCGTGTATACCCTGCATTTGATGTCTTGGGCCGAGTTCGTAGCTAAGATCCAGGAGAGGTTCTACCCGGACGAGTTACGGTGGCGAAAACCAGAGGAGTTTCTTACTCTTACTCAAGGTAAGATGACAGTTCAGGCGTACACCGGTAAGTTCGCCGAGTTATCGAGGTTCGCTACGTCGGTTGTTCCATCCGAGGAGGAGCGGATCAAGCGCTACATCAAGAAGCTAGATCTGAGGATTCGCGTTCATATGATCAGTAGTGGAGCAAAGTTGTTACGGCGAGCTTACGAGGTAGCACTCGACATTCACGCGTCTGTTATCGAGGAGGATGCGAGCAGGAAGAGGACCCCAACCCCTGTGACGTCGCTATCTTTCGAGAAGCCCCGATTTTGTGCTCCTAGCAGTACCCCCCCCTCCGACCGCTAGTACGCATTAGGGTTTCGACGGTTTAAAGTGTAGAGGCTGCGGCAAAGACTTCCATCCAGGGAAGCGATGTGACGGCACGCCCATAGCATGTTTCATCAGCTGGAAGGGAGGCCATAAGGCGTCAGTTTGCCCCGAGAAGAAGCCAGGCACCGAGTTCAAGCAGCTTCCGGCACCGACTAAGTCTCCAATGAAGAATCGAGTCTATTGTACGACTGAGGCAGAAGCAAGGTCCAGCTAGTTGTAGTCGCAGTTCCCCTATTAGTTCGTTTATAACTCTCCCTTCTGGAGAGGATTTTGTTTGTCAGCTCGAGTTCCGAGGATTGCCTATCGTTTTAGCTGGAGAGCAGGCGATGACCGATTTGAAGGAATTCCCGCTGATAGAGTTCGATGTCGTTATTGGCATGGACTGGCTGTCGAGGTATCGAGCGATCATTCGTTGCCGAGATCAGTCAGTGACATCCCGAAGACCGCTTTTCGTATGAGATACGACCACTACGAGTTTTGGGAGGTGATGCCCTTCGGTCTCGCTAACGCACTATCCGTGTTCATGGATCAGATGAACCGGACTTTTCATCACTTACTCGGTAAGTGCGTCGTAGTCTTCCTCGACGATATCTTAGTCTATTCGAGGGATGAGTCTGAGTATGCGGAGTATCTCCGGATGGTACTAAAGATATTATGGAGCAATAAGTGGTTCGCGAAACTCTCCAAGTGTGAGTTCTGTCTTCGCGAATTAGCATTTCTGGGTCACGTAATTAGTAAAGAAGGCATTAAGGTAGACCCGGCAAAAGTTAAAGCCATAGTTGAATGGAGTAGCCCGAGAAATGTGGCGGAGGTTCGTAGTTTTCTGGGATTAGCCGGATACTATGGACGATTTGTAACGACCCGACTCGCTTAAATCGGCGCGGAAGAAACCGACGAGTCAAGTAGTTATAAAACTAAAACTCAACACTTAGAAAATAAACTAACACCTCAAAATATTAGTATTAAACCAAAGATGTACAATAACCCACAACTTTGTACAAAAACTAAATCCAAAAGTCAAAAGTACTAAAACAAAAGTAAGATGCAACTCTAACTACATGCTAGAGTCTTATACAACAAATGTATATCATAAATCCTGAAACAACGTCTAACAAGTCTAATGCTAAGAAACAACTGAAATAAACCATAGAAAGCACACAAAGCGCCGCTCGCCCAACCCCAAGGCTAAGCAAGAGTATCATCGTCAGATGTACCTGAAAAAAAAACACAACATATCCACCATCAGTGGCGAGCAACATAACTGACTCACCCTAACGGGAATACACAAGTATATAGCAATAATCAAATAACATCACACATACAATCCTCGAAGATACGAGACAACCTCAAGCTCGTAATCCAAAAATCAATCTCACCACTCGACATCATCAATATACGACATCTCTATACTCAAATCTAACTCAGGTGCAATCATTCTAGTTCTAGACCGGACTAGGCTCGTACGGAAGCATCTTACGCAACCGAACTTCTACTATGTCAGGACCGGGCATAAGCCATACACCCAAATCCCACGAACCCAATCAATCTGGGAAATCGTGTCCCTAATCCCCAATCATTTTGAGCGTACTAGGAATAACATAGTGAGACTCCAAAACTATTCCGATACCGCGGACGGAAATAGTGGCAACGTCTTAACCCAAAACTAAGCATAAGCCATACACAAAGTCAAGGGCGTCTAGAAAAGAAATCAAGCTAAAGGTCTCATCATATCATCATCATTTCATCGAAGTTAATTTAAAACAAGAATACGCCATACTCTTGAAATTAATAACCAAAACATCGAAGTTAACCCAAGAACTGCCTATAGTCATGATCTTGAGACTAACCAAACATCATATCAACAATCTTTACTCAATTCTTTAATCATCTCAACTCAAATCTTTAACTTTCAAGATCCTTTCTAACACTTTCTTTAACTTTCAAGAACTCAAACAACCTCAAAAAGAACTCTAAAGAACTTCATCAAGATCCTCAAAGAACTCATCTATGACTCAAAGAACACATTCAAGATTAAAGAACTCAATCAAGAACTTCATTCAAGATTCAAGAACTCAATCAAGAACTCATACAAATCTCAGAATCCACACGCATGAAACCTCATATCACACGACATTTTTAACAATTTTAAATCAAAATTCAACAAAATCAAACCCAATCACCATGATTTCCAAAATATCATAAAAACATCTAAAAAATATGAAAACCACCATTAAAACATCATTAAATACTTCAAAAATCAGAATTAAAGATTTACTTCAAAATCATGCATAAACATCAACAATTCACTCAAACATGCATTTAATCAAAGCTATAAACATAGTACTACCAATTAAGTTGAGTTAGTATGTTACCTTGTTGAAGATTAACACACAAATTCAACACACAATTGCAGTCCAAGAACTCAACCCACGCACGGCACACACACGGCCTGCACACGGCTGCACCACCACTCGAACACGAACACACCCACACGAGTGCACCACCACACGGCACTGCTGCACGGTTCCTTTGCACCACCCAGGCTCGACACGGCCTGCACGACCACCACGGCTTCACACGAACACCCTTACACGAACACAAACCCACTAATAAACCCGGAACAACCCAACAAGTGATCTTGGTTGAAACAATGTGTTTAGGATTGTGTTTAGGATGCTTAAAGATCAATGGTGTTTGAATCTTTAAGTTTTGGGCAAGGAAAGATGATGAACAAATGGAGGTTCAATCACCAAAAGTGGCGTGAGAAATGGAAAGAGTAGAGAGTGTTTATGTGCTTGGCAAGTTGATGGCAAAGTAGAAATGGCAAAATGAGTAAAGGGGCCTTACTAACTCTCATATAAATAGAGTTAGTTAAGGTGTGAACACAAGGCAAGTGGCAAGCCTTGCCATGCCTTTGTAGAACCGGCCAAGAGAAGCAAAATGGGCCTTGTGATCCATTGGACTAAAATACTAAATTTACATGACTAATCATGCAAACACCGGCAGCTTGTGAAGTTCAAGACCGGCGGTATGGAACTGACAGCATGCAAGGTCCAAGACCGGCAGTAAAGAACTGCCAGCTTGCAAGCTCCAAGACCGGCAGTATGGAACTGCCAGCTTGCAAGGTTCAAGACCGGCAGTAAAGAAGACCAAACCGGCAGCTTGAAGCCTCGTCTTTAAAACTGGCAGCTTCATCTTGAAGTCTCAATTGGGCCAATTAATAAAATAATAACTAAAATAAATAATAAAAACTAAGAAATAAAACATTTCGATTAAATCGAAATTATTCATATAAAATTAAAATAAATAGTTCAAAAATAAATTTTGAACTAGCAAATAAACACATAATTATACATATAAATACCGGCAAGAATACCGATAAAATCTGGGTCATTACAACCTCCCCTCCTTAAAGAAATTTCGTCCCGAAATTTCAAGGTGCGGGAGACTGCTCCCCATCGAAAAGCTCGGGGTACTTCTGCCGCATAGACGCTTCCGTCTCCCAAGTCGCTTCTTCATGGTGCTGATTTCTCCACAACACCTTAACAAGCGGTACCTGCTTACGCCGCAGGGTTCTCTCCTCCCGATCCAAGATCTGGACGGGTCGCTCCTCATAAGTCAGATTCGGCTCGATTACGACCGGATCCACTGAGATTACATGAGTAGGATCATGGACATATTTCCTTAGCTGGGAAACGTGAAATACGTCATGAACATTAGCCAAGCCAGGTGGTAATGCCAATCGATAAGCCACTTCCCCAACTCGTTCTAATATCTCGTAAGGTCCCACATACTTCGGTCGAAGTTTACCCTTTTGACCAAAGCGTACAACTCCCTTGAAAGGTGAAACCTTAAGCAAGACTTTGTCACCTACTTCAAAAGCCAGTGGCCTACGTCGATTATCGGCGTAAGATTTCTGAAGACTCTGAGCGGCCTACATCTTAGACCGAATGACTCGAACCTTCTCGATAGTATCGCGTACCATCTCAGGTCCTAAAGCCACAGAATCACTAATATCATTCCAGCAAATCGGACTCCTACATTTCCTGCCATACAGGGCCTCGTACGGAGCCATTTCAATGCTAGAGTGATAACTGTTATTATAGGAGAACTCTATCAAGCATAGCATACGTACCCAAGACTGGTGATACTCCAGAGTGCATGCTCGAAGCATATCCTCCAAAGTCTGGATGGTCCTCTCAGTCTGACCATCAGTCGCCGCATGAAAAGCGGTGCTCAACTTCAATTTCGTCCCAAAGGCTTCCTGAACGGATTTCCAGAAACGAGATAGAAACCTCGGATCTCGATCAGAAACAATCTCCCTCGGAACTCCGTGAAGTCGGATTATGTCCTGAGTATATGCCTCAGCTAGACGCTCCATCGACCAGGTCATTTTCATCGGAATGAATCTAGCGACCTTAGTCAACCTATCCACAATGACCCAAATAGCATTCAAGCCATTGCAAGTGGGTAAGCTCACTACAAAGTCCATAGAAACAGACTCAAACTTCCAGGTCGGAATAGGTAGTGGCTGCAACAGACCTCCTGGTCTCTGATGCTCAATCTTGACCTTCTGACAGGTCAGACACCGAGCAACAAACTCTGCGACATCCCTTTTCATCTTAGGCCACCAGAACTGGCCTTTAAGATCCTGGTAAAGCTTATTACCACCGGGATGAACAGAATAAGGCGAGTTATGTGCCTCGGACATGATCTTGTTCCTAAAATCAGAACAGTCCGGTACACACCATCTCCCTCGGAAGCGCATACTACCATCAGAAGAGATCGTGAAACCAAAGGCTTTACCTTGCCGTATAGCCTCTCGAATCCTAGCAAGCTGTGGGTCGTTCTGCTGACCCTCACGCATTTCCTGAATTAAATCAGGTTCAGCACTCATCGATGTCAGACGAAGTCTGACGGAACCACGGCTTCTACTGAAGCTCAAGCGATGTTTGCGGCTTAGCGCATCTGCAACCAAATTCGCTTTGCCCTCGCAATAGTTGAGCGTCAGGTCGTAGTCCTTAATCAACTCAAGCCACCGCCTCTGCCTCATATTGAGGTCTTTCTGAGTGAAGATGTACTTGAGACTCTTATGATCCGTGAATACTCTACACGAACCACCATAGAGATAGTGCCTCCATATTTTCAACGCGAACACTACAGCTGCTAACTCCAAGTCATGCGTAGGATAGTTACGCTCGTGCACCTTCAGCTGTCTCGATGCGTAAGCGATGACCTTCCCACCCTGCATGAGCACACAACCTAGGCCACTCTTCGAAGCATCACTATAGACTTCGAAGCCCTCTTCATCGTTTGGAAGAGTAAGAATCGGAGCAGAGACTAATCTCTGTTTCAACTCCTGAAATGCTTGCTCGCAAGCTTCTGTCCAAACGAATCGAACCTCCTTTTGCAGGAGACTAGACATCGGTCTAGCTATTTTGGAGAAGTCCTGGACGAATCGTCGATAGTATCCAGCCAAACCCAGAAAACTACGAACCTCCGCCACATTTGTCGGGCTACTCCAATCTACCACAGCCTTAATCTTAGCTGGGTCTACTTTAATGCCTTCTTTGCTAATCACATGACCTAGGAAGGCTACTTCGCGAAGCCAGAACTCACACTTGGAGAGTTTCGCGAACCACTTATGACTCCTCAATATCTCGAGTACCATCCGGAGATGTTCCGTATGCTCGGACTCATCTCTAGAATAGATCAAGATATCATCTATAAATACTACGACGCACTTGTCGAGTAAGTGGTGAAACGTCCGGTTCATCTGGTCCATGAACACGGCTGGCGCATTAGTGAGGCCAAAGGGCATCACCTCGAACTCGTAATGGCCGTATCTAGTACGAAAAGCAGTTTTCGGGATGTCTTCTTTCTTGACTGGAATCTGATGATACCCAGACCGAAGATCTATCTTTGAAAACACTCCTGCTCCTCGCAATTGATCGAACAGGTCCTCAATCCTAGGCAATGGGTACTTATTCTTGATAGTTACCCGATTCAACTCTCGGTAGTCTATGCACAGGCGCATACTACCATCTTTCTTCTTCACGAAGAGCACGGGAGCTCCCCATGGAGAAACACTCGGCCTAATGAAGCCCTTATCGATCAAATCCTGGAGTTGTGTCTTTAACTCCAATAACTCAGACGGTGCCATCCGGTACGGTGCCTTCGAGATCGGCGCTGTCCCGGGTACCAAGTCGATATGAAACTCGACGTCGCGCTCCGGTGGGACGCCTGGTAGCTCGTCAGGAAATACGTCTCTGAAATCCCTCGCTACAGGTATGTCGTCCAACAGAGACTCATTAGTCAAGTCTCGTACCTGACATAAATACACCATATCGCCCTTCTGGCGATGCTTCCTCATTTTCAAGGCAGAGATTACCTTTACTCCTTTCTTAAGGACGAACCCAGAGTAGGTAACTCGGTTGCCCTGAGATCCTCGGAATGTCACTGACTGATCTCGGCAACAAATGATTGCTCGATACCTCGATAGCCAGTCCATACCAAGTATAACGTCGAACTCCATCAGCGGGAACTCTTTCAGGTCGGCCGTCGCTTGCTCCCCTGCTATCACGATGGACACTCCTCGGAACTCTCGCTGACAAGTAAAATCCTCTCCTGAAGGGAGAGTAATAATTGAACTAACAGGAAGGCCGCCTCGAAGATTAGACCTCGAGACGAAACTACTAGCCACAAAAGAAATGGTAGCACCAGAATCAAATAAGACTAATGCTAACACACCAGAGATAAGAAATCTACCTGATACAACATCGGGCTGAACCTCGGCCTCCGCCTCGGTCATACAGTAGACTCGGTTCTTCACCGGAGTCTTTGTCGGTGCTGGAAGCTGCTTTACCTCTGAATCTGGCCTCTTCTCAGGACAAACTGTCGACTTGTGGCCTACCTTACCACAAGTGAAGCAAGTGATCGGAGAACCGTCGCACTTCTTCCCTGGATGGAAGTCTCTGCCACAGCCTCGACAACTCGAACCACCATTACCCTTATGCGAACTCGTGGTCGGAGGGGTACTGCTAGGTGCGCTGAAACGGGGCTTCTTAAACGAAGCTGTAGTCGCCGGAACCGGAGCTCTCTTCTTGCTCGAATCTTCCTCAGAAATCGATGACTGTATCTCGAGTGCTACCTCGTAAGCTTGCTGGAACGTAGCCGCTCCACTGCTGATCACATGAACTCGGATCCTCGGATCTAGCTTTTTGATGTAGCGCTTGACCCGATCCTTCTCTGACGGAATTACCGACGTAGCGAACCTCGACAGCTCGGTAAATCGATCTGTGTACGCCTGGACAGACATCTTACCCTGTGAGAGAGTAAGGAACTCCTCCTGTTTCTGCCACCGTAACTCGTCGGGGTAGAAACGCTCTTGGACCTTATCGATAAAATCGGTCCAAGACATCGCATGCAACGGCTGGTACGCATTCTTCGCTAACGTCCACCAGTTATCAGCCTCCCCACGTAAATAGTATGCGGCGATCAGCACCCTCTCGTGATCGGGGCAAAACGTCGCGTCGAAGAGCTTCCCCATCTCGCGGATCCAGCTCTCCAAGGTAGTGGGGTCGGCAACCCCGTCGTAAGTCGGAGGTCGATGACGAGCGATACGATCGAATGTCGACTGCATATTCGGCGGTTGACGACTATGGTGCGCCAAAGTAAGGATCGCCTCCTCGAGTGCCCGCAACCTCTGTCGTCCAGTACTCGACCGGCGAGGTGTAGACATGCTGAAACGCATCACAACAACAAACATAACAGAGATAGCAAGTCAGTAAAATACCCCACCAAAACATACTAGAATTAAGAAGAAAAGGAGAAAAATAGAAAGAATCCTATCCCGGTCTTTCTACCCAACTCTTCTCCCTTCACATAAATCCTGGAATTTGGTTCAGTCACTCGGGAAAAAATAAAGCTCTCATCTCCCGGGTTTAACTCAAATCCTAGAAACTTCATTTAAACCTATTCGGCTCTGATACCAACTGTAACGACCCGACTCGCTTAAATCGGCGCGGAAGAAACCGACGAGTCAAGTAGTTATAAAACTAAAACTCAACACTTAGAAAATAAACTAACACCTCAAAATATTAGTATTAAACCAAAGATGTACAATAACCCACAACTTTGTACAAAAACTAAATCCAAAAGTCAAAAGTACTAAAACAAAAGTAAGATGCAACTCTAACTACATGCTAGAGTCTTATACAACAAATGTATATCATAAATCCTGAAACAACGTCTAACAAGTCTAATGCTAAGAAACAACTGAAATAAACCATAGAAAGCACACAAAGCGCCGCTCGCCCAACCCCAAGGCTAAGCAAGAGTATCATCGTCAGATGTACCTGAAAAAAAAACACAACATATCCACCATCAGTGGCGAGCAACATAACTGACTCACCCTAACGGGAATACACAAGTATATAGCAATAATCAAATAACATCACACATACAATCCTCGAAGATACGAGACAACCTCAAGCTCGTAATCCAAAAATCAATCTCACCACTCGACATCATCAATATACGACATCTCTATACTCAAATCTAACTCAGGTGCAATCATTCTAGTTCTAGACCGGACTAGGCTCGTACGGAAGCATCTTACGCAACCGAACTTCTACTATGTCAGGACCGGGCATAAGCCATACACCCAAATCCCACGAACCCAATCAATCTGGGAAATCGTGTCCCTAATCCCCAATCATTTTGAGCGTACTAGGAATAACATAGTGAGACTCCAAAACTATTCCGATACCGCGGACGGAAATAGTGGCAACGTCTTAACCCAAAACTAAGCATAAGCCATACACAAAGTCAAGGGCGTCTAGAAAAGAAATCAAGCTAAAGGTCTCATCATATCATCATCATTTCATCGAAGTTAATTAAAAACAAGAATACGCCATACTCTTGAAATTAATAACCAAAACATCGAAGTTAACCCAAGAACTGCCTATAGTCATGATCTTGAGACTAACCAAACATCATATCAACAATCTTTACTCAATTCTTTAATCATCTCAACTCAAATCTTTAACTTTCAAGATCCTTTCTAACACTTTCTTTAACTTTCAAGAACTCAAACAACCTCAAAAAGAACTCTAAAGAACTTCATCAAGATCCTCAAAGAACTCATCTATGACTCAAAGAACACATTCAAGATTAAAGAACTCAATCAAGAACTTCATTCAAGATTCAAGAACTCAATCAAGAACTCATACAAATCTCAGAATCCACACGCATGAAACCTCATATCACACGACATTTTTAACAATTTTAAATCAAAATTCAACAAAATCAAACCCAATCACCATGATTTCCAAAATATCATAAAAACATCTAAAAAATATGAAAACCACCATTAAAACATCATTAAATACTTCAAAAATCAGAATTAAAGATTTACTTCAAAATCATGCATAAACATCAACAATTCACTCAAACATGCATTTAATCAAAGCTATAAACATAGTACTACCAATTAAGTTGAGTTAGTATGTTACCTTGTTGAAGATTAACACACAAATTCAACACACAATTGCAGTCCAAGAACTCAACCCACGCACGGCACACACACGGCCTGCACACGGCTGCACCACCACTCGAACACGAACACACCCACACGAGTGCACCACCACACGGCACTGCTGCACGGTTCCTTTGCACCACCCAGGCTCGACACAGCCTGCACGACCACCACGGCTTCACACGAACACCCTTACACGAACACAAACCCAC
The DNA here is from genome assembly GCA_951394345.1 of Salicornia ramosissima. Lineage (NCBI taxonomy): Eukaryota > Viridiplantae > Streptophyta > Magnoliopsida > Caryophyllales > Amaranthaceae > Salicornia > Salicornia ramosissima. Next base: position 23,848,529 of record OX596234.1, on the reverse strand, counting down.
TAATAAACCCGGAACAACCCAACAAGTGATCTTGGTTGAAACAATGTGTTTAGGATTGTGTTTAGGATGCTTAAAGATCAATGGTGTTTGAATCTTTAAGTTTTGGGCAAGGAAAGATGATGAACAAATGGAGGTTCAATCACCAAAAGTGGCGTGAGAAATGGAAAGAGTAGAGAGTGTTTATGTGCTTGGCAAGTTGATGGCAAAGTAGAAATGGCAAAATGAGTAAAGGGGCCTTACTAACTCTCATATAAATAGAGTTAGTTAAGGTGTGAACACAAGGCAAGTGGCAAGCCTTGCCATGCCTTTGTAGAACCGGCCAAGAGAAGCAAAATGGGCCTTGTGATCCATTGGACTAAAATACTAAATTTACATGACTAATCATGCAAACACCGGCAGCTTGTGAAGTTCAAGACCGGCGGTATGGAACTGACAGCATGCAAGGTCCAAGACCGGCAGTAAAGAACTGCCAGCTTGCAAGCTCCAAGACCGGCAGTATGGAACTGCCAGCTTGCAAGGTTCAAGACCGGCAGTAAAGAAGACCAAACCGGCAGCTTGAAGCCTCGTCTTTAAAACTGGTAGCTTCATCTTGAAGTCTCAATTGGGCCAATTAATAAAATAATAACTAAAATAAATAATAAAAACTAAGAAATAAAACATTTCGATTAAATCGAAATTATTCATATAAAATTAAAATAAATAGTTCAAAAATAAATTTTGAACTAGCAAATAAACACATAATTATACATATAAATACCGGCAAGAATACCGATAAAATCTGGGTCATTACACGATTCGTCCAGGACTTCTCCAAGATTGCTAGGCCATTGACTAGTCTCCTACAGAACGAGATCCGATTCGTTTGGACGGAGGCTTGCGAGCAAGCGTTTCAGTAGCTGAAACAAAGATTAGTTACTGCTCCTATTCTTACCCTTCTGAACAATGAGGAGGATTTTGAGGTCTATAGTGATGCGTCTAAGAGTGGCCTAGGTTGTGTGCTAATGCAAGGTGGGAAGGTCATCGCTTACGCATCGAGGCAGCTGAAGATGCACAAGCGTAACTACCCCACGCATGACTTAGAGATAGTAGCTATTGTTTCGCGCTTAAGATCTGGAGGCACTATCTCTATGGTGGTTCGTGTGAGGTATACACGGATCATAAGAGTCTCGAGTTCATCTTTACTCTGGAAGACCTCAATATGAGGCAGAGATGATGGCTTGAGCTTATTAAAGGCTTCGACCTGACGCTTAATTATTGCAAAGGCAAGGCGAACTTAGTCGCTGACGCACTGAGTCGCAAGAATTGATTGAGCTTCAGTAGGATTCGTATTTCCGTCAGGGTTCGTCTGACTTCTTTGAGTGTCGAGCCCGGAGTTCCGTGGTGAGCAGTCTCCTTTTGCTATAAATTTCTTTGGACTATTTATTGATTGATTATGATTATTTTATTATGTGATTTATTTGTTTTATTTTATTTTATTTTGATTAATTAGAATTTTATTATAATTTTTTAGTTAATTAATTGAGTTTTGGGCCAAGTGCGAATTTAATCATGATTAGTCATGATTTAGTGCAAATGGCCCAAGTGATCTTTTGGCCCATTTTATTAAGCCCAACCGGCTCCCTTATGATAGGTGGCTTGGTTTTGTCACTTGCCTTGCATTCACACCTTAACAAACTTCTATAAATAGAAGAGTTAGTAAGGCTTTGTGATCATTTTGTTCATTTAATCACCCTTGCCACAATCAAAAGCCAAACACTTTTCTCTCCATCCTTGACCTTAATTCCACGCCATTTTAGCCTTCCAAACCCCAACCATTGTTCATCCATCTTTTCAAACCCAAACTTAAAGATTCAAACATCCATTGGTCTTTAAGTAACCAAACACAAATTAATATTCATTGCAAATTATCAAGACTTCGTAGTTGGTTCGGGTTATAGGTTTTGTTCGTGGGGATTCGAAGGGTAGCCGTGCGTGGTGCTGCGTTGTATTCATATGGGTGATCGTGTGGTGGTTCAAGTGGTTCGTGCCTTAAAGCCGTGCAGTAGGGCCGTGCATCGAAGGTCGTGCTCGTGTGATGGTGTTGTGGCCGTGTGGTGCGTGGTGTCTATGCCGTGTGGTTCTGTTCTGGGAAGCGTATTTGTGTGAGTATTTAGCGCTCAAATTAACAAGGTAACATACTATCTCAACCTAGTTTGTATACCTTGAATTATAGTATAGATTAGATGACTAAGTTAGACCAAAATTTGATGATTATGTACCATTTTATGCGTGAATCATAGGCTGGTTTGGGTGATGGTTTTATGATGATTTCTACTTGATTATATGTATTTTATGATTGATTATGTTAATTTCATGTTTGTGGTTGATCATGTTCAAGTTGTGTGAAGTTTGGATGTTTATAAGTTGATGTAATCATTGTTGTACATTGTAGTTCTTGCGTGAATTTTAATGATATGATTATAGATGGGTTTTTGATTGGTTTCTTGAATCTTGGTTGAGTTCTTTGTGAGTTCTTTATGAGTTCTTGGTTGAGTCTTGGATTCTTTATCATGATTGTGTAGTTTAAGTTTTGATTATATAAGTCTTGATTAAGGAAGTTTAAGTTAAGGTTAAAAAGAAAGTTAAAAGAGGTTTAAAGAAAGGTTAAAGAAAGTTAAAAGAGGTTCAAAGAAAATTAAGAAAAGTTAAAGAAATGCTTAAGTTTGATTATAAAGTAGTAATGTTTATGGTTAGACTCAAGAAAAGGCAAAAGAGGCAATCTTGAGGATAACTTCGATGATTTACATGTTAGTCTTAAGTCAAGGCGTAAGATGGAACTTAAGATTAACTAAGAATGTAAATACAAGATTAAAGATTTAAAGTTTAGCTTGATTTTACTATTAGACGCCTAACCTTAGAGTAAGATTCTATGGCTTGGGTTAAGATGCTGCCCCTATCCTGTCCGCGGTACTGGGATAGTTGGTGATCTTACTATGTCGTTTTCGGATATGGATTTCCAGTAGGATCGGTTTCATGGGGTTGGGAGTAAGATTCTCAATCCTGGCATAGTAGGAAAGTTCGTTCGCGTAAGAGGCGTTCGTACGAGCATAGTCCGGTCTAATATGTAAACGATAGCGCCAAAGATTAAGTAAAGATAAGTCTAAAGTTGAGTATTTGGAGTTAGTCGAGTTTTGGGTATTATCGTCGAATGTTGTTATTATTAACATTGTTGTTGTTGGTTATTGTTGATTTGATATGTTGTTTTACATGATCGTATGTTGTATGTCTGGTTTGGTTGTTTGATGCATTCTATGATCATGAGTATCCACGTTAGGGTGGGACAACTATGTTACTCGCCACTGACTGTGGATTGTTGTTAATTTTTCAGGTAACTCTGATGATGGTAGTGTTGCTTAGCTTTGGGTTGGGCGAGTGCCGATGTTGTTTTAGTTTTTTTAGTTTATATTTCGTTTCTAGTTTTGGACTTAGTATTTATAGATCATGTATTCTAACTCTGATCGTGTTTGGAGTTACTTGCTAGTATTATTTACTTTTGGGTTTAGTATTGTACAAACTTGTGGGTGTTATACCTTTGGGTTATCGTAATAATATTTTGAGGTTTTGTTTTGATTTTTAGTAAGTTTGTTTGTTAGTTCGACAATATGACTCGTCGGTTTCTTCCGCACCGGTTTAAGCGAGTCGGGTCGTCACAGTGGATCCCTCATTCCCTTCTACAGGTAATGATGAAGAGTAAGATGGAGTTGAGAGCATGGCCGGGAAGAGGGGGGGGGGGGCTCTTGCGGAAGCCCTGCCCGTGCACGGAGAACTGCCTTCGGTCCCCCTTTTCTTTTGTAAGTGCCGGGATTCTTGGACTTGCGAGTGTGATTGTTTTAGCTACACAATTCCTATTAGTAGTTTTAATCTTGTATTTTGATTTTACTAGCCTATGTAGTATTTCTCTTAGCATTTGTAGAACTTTGGGATGACTCTTAATTATGGTTTATGGAAGTTTAAGTAATAAAAGCATGCCTTATTCAAAGTTGCCTAATATTTTTAGGTTGATTCATTAAGTTTTATGAACATTATCGATCTGACTGGTTGATTTCTTCGAAATCAACGGTGTTAAAAAGACGGGTCGTTACACAAATATACACTAATGATGCTACAAAATCAATCCCAAAAGAAGAAACTCAACGACTAACAAATCCCAATAAAATAATAACATTTAAGCAAAGTTAATAGGTACATTAATGTCAATGCTCGCAACACACACACTGACAACCAACCGCCAAACAACCAGCTACTCAGTACCGTCACGTGAAATGAGGGTCCAACATCAGGGGCGAGTGACTAGGTTGTTCCATCTAACTATGGAACTCAAGCCACATAACATAGCAAAGGAAATTGAAACAAAACATGATACATATAAATTAAGTCATGCACCAATCATACACATGCATACACGCATGATCATACAACTCAACAACATGATAACAAATGGATATCAACACACAAATGTGTACTTGGCATCCTTCGCCACAACATTAATTAATAACATACACATCAATCATATAAATAAGCAACTCAAGCAAACTTAATTAATACAATACACAGGAGGAACTACCCCGCATTTCGAAAACGTATAATCAAAGTTATTATATATGATACATTCGTGTTCATACCGGCCATCAGTCTTCTATACCTCAGTAAAAGTGACGGGCCGTCAATCCTGTAATCATCGGCAAAAGCCGACCGTCAATTCTCTATACCTGGCAGAGTGCACCATAATAGAGAGTACTAGGGGTTTGTAGGCGGAACTGCAATGCCAGAACCAACCACTTTATGTGCTTTCCACCAAAACAAATTATGAAAACCGAAACCCAAATCAAATCAATCAAAACATCCGATGAAAACGACGGTACAATCCATGCTTGTTGGCCAACCAATGTGTATCCCAACTTTCCTAAAATGTGTCGTGTTGAACCAATGCGTTCTTCCCATAGCCCTCCAATGCAAGGACTATGCCTAAGTATTGGTCAACACTTCTAAGTTAGCTAACCCAGACGACAACACTAACTTTAGAACTTCAAGAAAACCATCAAGAATATCCAAGATTCATCGTAGTAGTTCAAGAATCATCAAGACTCGTCAAGAAAGATCAAGACTTTAAGATTCATCAAGAACGATCATGAATCATCAAGATTCTAAACCAACAATAAACACTAACTTTAGAACTTCAAGAAAACCATCATAACTTTAGATAGAAACTAGTACATCGATCTTTTTCCAAAACTCAGCGTTCATAAGCACGATTCAAACATAAACAATCCATAACATCGTATCCACGTTTAAAAAACCAATCATACATAAATCATAACGTACATTCGAAATCTAAACAGAAAATCTAAAACTAGTCATCATATGGATTATCATAATCCGAACAAGATTATCAAGATTCATAGGAAAATCACCCAAATCATCATCAATTCATGACATAAACATAATACTAAATCATGATTTCAATATTAATCCTATATTATACTATGTGAATTTGAATATCGAATTTAGAAAAAACAACTAGCTACCTCGATTAATCGAAACTCCAAAACATAAAGCAAGAACGAATACGATCCCAGTATAACAAACCACACGGCCACCTCAATCACCATGCACGAACACCACCCTTCCACACACGGACCACCACCCTTCCAACACGAACTCACTTTCACCATACACGAACCATCCTTAAACACGGAAACCCATGATCACGAATGCTTGACCATCAAACTCACGCTGAACATTGCCACCAAGGCATGAACCACCCTTGAACAATCTAAACCCCATAAGCACTTGAACCATGGATCTTGAACACAAATGTTGGAGATTAGATGACTACCATAATAATGTAGTCTAATGGAACATGAATCTTGAATTGTTATGACAAAAAGATAACAAAAAAGTTGAGTGCCAAAAAAGGGTGTTATGCCTGAAAAATTAAAGGGAGGAGAAGATGGAATTGCACTTGTTGTGTTTTCAAAGATGAGTAAGAAAAATGAAGTGAAATGATGTAAGGGGCCTTAAATCCTTAAGGTGTCTCTTACTTATAGATTTGGGCAAGTGGGGAGGAAAAACAAAATGGGCATTAGGAGGTTAGGGGCCGGTCAAGGGGAGAAAGAAGGAAGGGAAGTGGGTCATTTGATCCACTTGATGCAATGCTAGGCCCAATTAAAAATAACTTTGGCCTTGAATTAGTCATTGGGTACAAAATCAATTAAGTCATCAACCCAATTAAGTCATCAGCACTGTCACCTGAAATGAGGGTCCACCATCAGTGGCGAGTAACTAGGCTGTTCCATCTAAATATGGAACTCAAGCCACATAACATAACAAAGGAAACCAAACAAAACATTATACATACAAATTATGTCATCCACCAATCATACACATGCATACACGCATGATCATACAACTCAACAACATGTTAATAAATGCATATCAACACACAAATGTGTATTTAGCATCCTTCGCCACAACATCTATTAATAACATACACATCAATCATATACATAAGCAACTCAAGCAAACTTAATTAATAAAACACATAGGAGGAACCACGCCACATTTCGAAAATGTATAATCAAAGTTATTTTATATAATACGTTGGTGTTCATACAGGCCATCAATCCTCTAGTCAATGGCATAAGCCGGCCGTCAATTCTCAATACCCCGGTATAAGTGTCGGGCCATCAATTCTCTAATCACCGGCAAAAGCTGACCGTCAATTCTCTATACCCGGTAGAGTGACCATAATAGAGAGTACTAGGTGTCAATTATTATTATTATTATTATTATTATTATTATTATTATTATTATTATTATTATTATTATTATTATTACTATTATTATTATTATTATTATTATTATAAAGTAAAACACAAAATGTCGACAAGATTTTAGTGGGAAGCCTAGATACATTATGGGCCCCCACTCCCCTAGCTACTGTAAAGCCAATACGAGCGAAGATGTGAGCAACAGCCCATGCGCCAATATCTTGTGTTCTAGAAAACCTCTAAATTTGCTTCAGCAGTGTAACAACATCCTCCTCAAATTTGCCAAAAGTAGAAAAAGAGAATGGAATAAAACCATACCCTAAGCTAGAGTTTCATACCGAGCTACATACTTACCCCGTTTCTGAGAAGCCACATGCAACACAGCACGACCAGGAACAAAATCATCCATAACAGACTGAGCCAAAAGTAAGGACCCTGTCAAATCCACACAAACATTGCGTCCACGATCCTAAGAATAAAGCAGCAAATTTGCGGGACGAAGAGCCTCGATCTTTGAGCCCAACCCAATACCGACCTCTCTACCAATAGATTTCCCTGGGCGAATGCAGTTATCAACAAGAGTGTCCCTTACAATATTATGGTGATGCTTGACACCCACAATCCCAGCGCACGACACAACATGATCTCCGACGATGTCACCCTCAAAACCCTTGAACAAGCAGAACAAGGCTCAGAAGCACAAAACAATGGAGCACACAACGATACGTTCTACCATTAATAGTCTGACCCAACCTTGAGAACGGAACCATCCTAAGGCAATCAGAAGTGTGCTCCCGTTGTTGCGATTTCCAAAGAGAAACATGTCGCGGAGATAAAGAGAATGTGATTTCAATAGTCTGAGTAACCTTTCTGAAATATTTATATGCCAGTTTCTTCATGACTTTGGTGGCAGCGTTCTCACTAGGATTACCAAGAAAGTCAACATCCACAAAAGCATTAAGAAGACTGAATGTATCATCAAAGGCAGGACCAAGATCCACAACACTAGCACAGCGGATAAGCTTAAGCTGCAACCCAGCAAACTACAGCCGCGAAGCTACAAAACCATAATGCAGAACATCCGCAACTGAATAGACACCTAACCCACCAAAAGAAAAGGGTAAGGTGGCGATTGTCCATTGCCAATCACCAAAGCCCGGGCCAGACGCAGTGACAATACGCTCCAAAGAAGAACGAAGTGCAACATTGAAATTCTGTTGAGCAGCCTCAAAGAGGCGAGGAGGACTAGTCCGTATCGCAAAGTAAAGTTTTGAAACCCCCGTGCACGAACAAAGAAGTAACAACTCACACTACGAATCTTCAAGACGAGCAACCGCATCCATTAGTGCAATGTTTTATCCACTTGTGCCACCACCAGCTCACTACTGAAATTAGAATCCGCACTAACTGGCCCATCAAGTAGTTTAACTCCCCGGAGAGGGCGAGCAATGTTGGGTGGAAAAACCCCAACTAACCTACTCCGAGGGTCCTTTGCTGGGAAAAAAACCTCAATTTTATCAACATTGAGATGGAGGCTGAGAGCGGGCCCGTCCATCATTATCAGATCCAAAACCCTACCGACAACCAACGTGTCACTAATAATAGTCCTGTCACTAATTCCTAATACACTCATATTCTACAAATTATAGAGGAAGATTATGTCTACAAATAGCAAGAGCAACTAATTCACGAAACTCTTCAGCTTTAAAAAACATATTTTGGTTTCCATTGACCTACGAGCAGCCGATTACAAAACTCTTCAGCTTTTTATATGTCTCGTCATATTCCCAGTTCCATAATGACTATCAGCTATGTATGTTACCCCACATTTAATGCATTTACATTACAGTTTTCCATTAGGACCTGGTTCATTAATAATCTCAAAAAAATCCCAAACAAAAGAAGTCAGCTTTCTTTGGCGATTTTGGGTTTACCAGTCAAATTAGGCTTGATCTTTGGTGCTTCTTTAGGCTTAGCAATTGTTGGATCACCAACATTGTTATATTTTGCCTCACCATCAGATTCCTCAAGCACTACATATGAGTGAGGAGACTCCATGGGTGACTCTAGAGGTGACTCTGGTACTGACTCCACATATATATATATATATATATATATATACTAAATGAACAATACTAAAATATACTGATATTCATATTAATATATATAATGAAATAGCATATTCTTGAAGAACTAGCTAGATAAAAAAAAAAAAACAGTATACTCTGTTGCTTTTTTCATTATATTAGTCTTTCGTTTTTAATATGCTACATTAAAGATAGTATATTCGAAACAGTATATTAAAGACTGTAAATTAATCTCTGTTTTTAATCCAAACAAGTCTTTGATAATCTCAAAACAGTATATTCGAATTAGATTAAAATAATATATTGTTTGCTCTCAAAAAAATTGTTTAATAGTCCCAAAAATAAGATTAAAATAAGTATAACCCTAAAAACAATAGATTCGAATGAAGGAATAAAAAAAGCAGAATAAAGAAGATTATAAAACAACAAATTCGATGAAATAGAAACAACAAAATCGAACAAGATTCATACGAAACCCTAAAAGTTTCGAACAAATTTAAATAAAATAAGAAACTACAAAACTCTAAAATTTTCGAACAGATTCAAATAAAAAAAGGAAAAAAATGAAAATAAAACCTAATTCAGTAGAGGCTATAGAGACAATGAAAAATTGAGAATCTTGAGAGGTTTAGAGTGAGACAGAGTAGAGAAGACAGCTGCACTAGAGAGGAAGAAATGACCTAACCCTAAAAAATGAGTACGAAATACTTTCAATTGTGAAGTAGTGAAAATGTGAAATACGGAGGAAGCTTTCACCAAAAAAAAAAAATTACGGAGGAAGCCAAGTAGCCAGCAGGCCCAACACAAATTATGGGAATATGGGCCAAATTAGAGGAAGCCCAAGTCTCCAACTACACTCACTATTAGTAATAGGCTTAAAAAGTGGGCCATTCATTGCCATCAAATTCACAGCAACATTCCACAAATTGGAAAAAAAAAAATGAAAAATAAAAATTTAGGCATTTTTTAAACAGGTTATTCGGGTTGAAACTCTCAACCCTAACCCAACCCGTTTATTATGCGGATCGTGTCATGTCAGGTCAAAATAATAATCGGGTCAAACACTTTGACCCCAAACCCTTTAATATCGGGTCGGGTTCGGGTTGGGTTGGCGGGTCGAGTCATATATTCCCACCTCTATTTGAAACCTATAAAATCGGTCATTTTCTTTATTTTAACCTCTTTCTCTTTCTATCTCTTTCCCCACCTCCACCATCTCTTTCCTCTTTTTATTCACCACCACTGGATAATTGGACCACTAATCACTAGCAAGCTAATTTGATGTTTCTCACAATGGCTCCTTCAGCTTGAAGATAATAAGAGTATATATAGTCCAAAAACTCATCAATTGACCAAATGGGTAAAAAAAAAAGAGACCTTGAGCGACAAATGAGTAAAAAAAATTATCAGGCGACATTTGGGTAATAAAAAACTTCTCCGACAACAAATAAGCCATAATTTTGATCAGATTGCGGATTTTTAATGATGTGTATCCTAGTTGCCTACTTTCCTAATATTTTCATGTTTTATTTCAAAATTATTTTTTTTTGTTCTTAATTTGAATCTCAAACTCATCATTCTTCTCATTAATTAATATTCACACTTTTTAGTTTTATTTTTCTCCATCTTTACTCTCTCTCTCTCTCTCTCCTCTATCCATTACACATTCTCTCAACCATATGAACATTTATTCTAACCTTAGCTTGTGTCACAATGACCATCAAATGCCTTGTATGGTATAAGGAGCTCTTCAAATTTTTTCCTTTTATTTCCTTCTACCATTAGAGTGCTGCCAATATTTGTCGAGGATACAATCAAGCAAGACTTTGAAATGTCTTACTTTGTCACTGGAGAGTTCAAAGAAGAGAATTGTGAGTTTTTTTTTTTTGAGGGGAAGAGAATTGTGAGGTGAGAAATTAATGAAAAGAAATAAACTAAAGTGTAAAAGACAAGCAAAACAACAAAAGAATTATAAATTATGCAATTATGACACATGCCTTCAAAATTATCAGATCAGACCAAAATTGCGACCTATTTGTCGCCGGAGAAGATTTTTATTACCTAAATGTCGCCTGAGCTTTTTTTTACCCATTTGTCGCTCAGAGTCTTTTTTTTTTACCCATGGTCAATTGTTGGCCTCCAAAAACTTGGAAATTGACTCTTGGTCGACTTGTACGTGCAGATATAATGACTTCTTTTCTCCTTCTACCTTTTTTTCATTAATTTGCTTTTTTGAAGAATTATTGAATCTCGATAAATTTTCTTCCTGTAAAGAATAACCAGGTGGAAGCAACAATGGACATCAACATCATATGTCAACAACGACCAATTGCTCACCACCAATCACCCCACCACATCCTAAGTCCTAAAGAAACCACCATAGACAACAAAATTAAGCCACCGCCATCATTAAAATTACTTCATACCCACCCTAAGATAAGTAAAAAATTATTAGTGTTACGTTTCGAAATAAAGGTTGATGTGGTGGCCTGGTGGGTACTTCTTGGAATTTGGTTTCAAAAAATTGAAGATGTGAGGGTGGTTTAGGTGATGGTTGTTAGGAAAATTGTTGTGGATATGTTAATGTAATCTTCAAGGCGTGTAATCTACACTTTACTTCGAAACTATTTCGCCCCTTTAGATCACCCCGAATCCACGAAATGTTTAGTCAGATACAATGGAGAAATGAATATACTCTATATGATCTATAAGTGTATATCTAAAAAAACTTGTGTTTAGTATTTGAGTTTGTGACACACACAATATAATTTGCAAGAGAGTGCAAACAAGTTGATGTAGTATAGATAATTTCAGAATTTTGCTTAGTCTCAAACCATTGAACTAACATGCCTAATTATAAGCACAACTACAAGAAGAATCAGCTCCTAAAGCTGATTAAATTCACCATTAAACCACCATAAAATCAAAATTTATCCTGATTAATTTGTGTAATTAACACCCTTGAAGATGTCATACACTAGGCTACCTTCAAGTTCTGAATTTATTTCACTTTAAACCCATTTTAATACAACAATGAAGGCTTAAAACAATGTGTAATACGTAAAAGCATCCAAGGCAAAAGTATCCAAGAAATCGAGCAAACTGCTCTATTTTTCCAGAGTCTTTTTGCGAGTCGCGGAGGTGCATCACGAATCGCGACACCTGAGCATCACGAGTCGCGAGGCACTCTCTTCCTCGTGGTCTCTATTTGCCTTATTTCTTCTCCCTTAGTTCAACGTTCAAGCCCATTTATCTATTCAATACACATAAACACTAACATGTATCTTTTAACCCTTTACACCTACGTCGCCATGGTGTACATATCTATTCAAGAGTGTTTTAAGTAAAGACTAGACTTGATGAAGTGTAACGCCCCAGATTTTTGGGCTATTTTCTTTGTAATTATTTTTATTTTGTGCATGGTCTAAATTTATTTGGACTATTTTTATTGCTTGAATGTGGCTATTTTATTCATTTATTATTTCATTTATTTTATTTTATTTTATTTTAATTAATTAGAATTTTATTTCTTAATTTTCTAATTAATTAATTAAGTTTGGGCCAAAGTACGAATTTAAACATGATTAGTCATGCTTAAGTGCAATTAGCCCAAATGAACTGAAAAGCCCATTTGAGCCTAAGCCCAACCGGCCCCCTCTCTTGATTAGTGGCTTGGGTTGCCACTTGCCTTGCATTCACACCATAACTAACTTGTATAAATAGAAGTAGTAGTAAGGCTTGATGATGCATTTGTCATTTGATCATCCTTTGCCCACTTTTAAACACAAGCACTCTCCCTCCATTTGCTCTCCATTTCCACACGCCTATTTTGGCTTATGAACACCCATCAATTGTTCATCCTTATTTCAAAACCGAAACTTAAAGATTCAAACTCCATTGATCTTTAAGTGGCCAAAAAATACATTAGCCTTCATTGTTTTCGTTCAAGACTTTTAGTTCGGGTTTGGTTTTCGGGTCTTGTTTCGTATGGTATTAGAAGGTGGTTCGTGTGTGGTGGTGACCGTGTGGGCTGCAACGTGGTCCGTGCATCGAAGTTGTGGTGGTGGCCGTGCGTTGAAGCCGTGCAAGGGTGCTCGTGTGCAAGGCCGTGGTGATGCCCGTGTGGCAGCGGTTTGTTGTACGTTTTTGTGTGTTAATCTTCATTAGGTAACATACTATCTCAACTCAGTTTGTGTACCTTGAATTATAGTATAGATTAAATGATTAGATTAGATTATTTTGATGTTTTATAACCATGTTTATGTGTGTGTTATAATCTGAATTTTTGATGAGGTTTTATGATGATTTCTACTTGAATATGTATATTTCATGATTGATTATGTTAGTGTTATGTTTGATGTTATTCATGTTCAAGTGTGATGAAGTTTGGATATTAGGAAGTTGATGAATTTTGTTGTTGAAACATGTTGATTTATGCGTGTATAATGTTGAGGTTGGGATGAGTTCTTGAATCTTGGATGAGTTCTTGATTGAAGTTCTTGAATCCTGAATGAGTTCTTGATTGAAGTTGTTGAATCTTGGATGAGTTCTTTATGAGTCTTGGTCAGGTTCTTTATGATTCTTTATGATTTCTTTATGATTCTTTATGATTTCATTATGATTCTTTATGAGTTATTTATGGATCTTGATTGTGTTATGATGAGTCTAGGACTCTTTATCATGATTATGTAGTTTAAGTATGGGTTATAAATAAGTCTTGGTTAAGAGAAGCTAAAGATTGATTAAAGAAGTAGTAATGTTTATGGTAAGACTCAAGAAAAGGCAATCTTGAGGATAACTTTGATGGTTTACATGTTAGTCTTAAGTCAAGGCGTAATATGCAACTTAAGATTAACTAAGAATGTAAACGAAAGATAAAAGATTAATGATTAAAGATTTAATGATTAGCTTCATTTTACTATTAGACGCCTAACCTTAGAGTAAGATTCTAAGGCTTGGGTTAAGCCGCTGCCCCTATCCTGTCCGTGGTACTGGGATAGTTGGTGATCTTACTATGTCGTCTTCGGATATGGATTTCCAGTAAGATTGGTTTCATGGGGTTGGGAGTAAGATTCTCAAATCTGGCATAGTAGAAAGTTCGTTCGCGTAAGATGCGTTCGTACATGCATAGTCCGGTCTGATATGTAAATGATTGCGCCAAAGATTTAGTAAAGATAAGTTTGAAGTCGAGTATTGGGAGTTAGTCGAGTTTTGGGATAATATCGTTGATGTCATTATTATTAACGTTATTGTTGTTGGTTATTGTTGATTTGATATATTGTTTTACATAATCGTATGAGGTATGTCTGGTTTGGTTGTTTGATGTATTCTATGATTATGTGTATCCACGTTAGGGTGGGACAGATATGTTACTCGCCACTGACTGTGGATTGTTGTTAATTTTTCAGGTAATTCTGATGATGTCGGTGTTGCTTAGCTTTGGGTTGGGCGAGTGTCAATTTCCTTTTCATTTGTTTAGTTTGTATTTCGTTTCTAGTATTAGACTGTAGTAGTGGTTTTTGTATTTTCTAACTCTGATCGTATTTGGAGTTACTTAGTAGTATTGATTACTTTAGGGATTTAGATATGTACAAACTTGTGGGTATTGTACGTTTAGGGTTTTAGTAATAACATTTTGGAGGTTTTGTTTTAATTTTTAGTAAGTTTGTTTGTTAGATCGACAATTCGACTCGTCGGTTTCTTCCGAGCCGATTTAAGCGAGTCGGGTCGTCACATGAAGCGGCCAAACTTTTAGCTCAAATAGGTAGATCTTTACGCACATGCTCCTGCTATTGAGTCAATAACAAAGATTTATTAAGAATTGAAACATTCCACCCTCCTTAATGATGAAGCAGCCAAATTTTACATATCTATTCAGTAGGTTTAGCACTTACTTCGGGATGAAAACTCTCAACTGCTCACAACCTCAAGTGAAAGTTTGTCCTCACCGAATTTGAGATCCAACGTGAAAAGTTGAATATACTCAAGAGGAGGGGGTGAATTAAGTATTTGGTGAAATGGTTAAGAATTTAAATTTTTCTTGTTTCTTGATTTAAAACCAGTTATGGTGCATGCTGCAGCGGATATGATTTGGAAAGCAATAAAACAAGAGCACCAAATTTAACGAGGTTGGGCCAAACTCAAGGCCTACATCCTCCTACCTTATGCATATTATTGATTCAACTCAGAACAACAAGATTACACACTCAATTCGTTCCAAACTCTTGGAACCCAATCCCCACACTCAACTCAGAATGTGATCTCACTCGGGTTTGAATTCACAAACAACTCCCAATCTTCAACCCCTTTGTTAAAGACGAAATACAATATTAACACTCTAATGTTACTTTCTTACAAAGCTTGAAAAGTAAATTTTAAGCTCTAAGATTGTATTTGTGTTTGATCAAAAGTATTATGCCTTGTGTGTTTCTTATCTCTCGAATGTTTTTGCTCAATATTTTTCAGGAGTGACAATTATGACCAGTGTGTTTTGTTTCTTTTTTTTACACAGTAATGAGACGCAAATGCGAACTACTTATAGACCCAGAAACTGATTGAATGAGGTGTTTAAAAATCTAAAAACCCTTTTTTAATATCACAAAAGAAAAACCCTATTTCTTTCGAAAACTAACAGCTCCTTATAGAGTATACTGGTCCTTAGACCTATTACCCTATCTCATAGTCTTATGAATGTTATAACCTTTAATTTGGCTGTAATATCCATATTACTATTTTAACACATAAAGGCATTTATAGTAGTTTATCAAACATTCATACAAACATTACATGAAGACTAAATATGCTCAATTTAAAATCTAGTCTATCTTCATGCTTGTCCAAATCTTGAAAGTCTTCTTAGAATATCTCCAATCTTGAATCTGGACTTCAACACTTGGAATAATTATACTTGCTGCGCAACCAACATGGTTAGGACATAACAAGTAAAATATGTAACTGTTGCAGACAGTTCCGGGAACACTACAACTGGTTCCAAACCACTATACACAATAAAGCTCAAATACTTATTCCCTGTAAAACACTTATGATATCAATAAAAAAATAAACTCAATCAATACAATATTCAAAACTGGAAACAACTCATAGTTGGTTCTAACAAACTACATAGCTCTAGTAAAAACATAACTGTTCCATGTTAAAGTTTTTCAGTGTTTGTCATCACTCAAAACCAAAAAAGGTCTCAACAAATTCTCAATAAATTCCACCCTTTTTATGATGACAAACCTAAGTGAACAATTGAAATTTCCTGCAAACAACAAGTTAGAAACAGAGAATTCCAATCACAACACTCCAAGTGCAGAATCACTCAGAGCACTTACTCATACTCTAAATGAAACAACTAACTAATTCAACTGGTTCTTAGAAAGGAAAAAATTGCATAAATTTAAACTATCCTATTCTAACCTACTGAAAAACAAACTCTAGATTCTAAACACTTTATTTTTTTTTTTACTAGACTCGATCTAAACTAATTAGACTAAGGCTTCAACTTCTATTATTTTTCCCCTTTTGGCATCAATAAAAAGTATCCCTAGCATAAAAATTATGCACAAGGAATTGTTTCTATCCCCATGATGATTTAAATCATTATACATATAACCATGCTGCAAAAACAGAGTTAGTTAGGCAACTCACAATCCATAAACCAGAAAAATTGAAAGTTTCCAAAATTTCGTTAAGATTAAATTTCTAATTAGTATATGTATACTTTACAATGATTCCAATTGTAATGATAGAGTAAGCTTTGAATCAAACAATCACTACGAATTATCGAAGATACAATACACATAAACACTAACATGTATCTTTTAACCCTTTACACCTACGTCGCCATGGTGTACATATCTATTCAAGAGTGTTTTAAGTAAAGACTAGACTTGATGAAGCGGCCAAACTTTTAGCTCAAATAGGTATATCTTTATGCACATGCTCCTTCTATTGAGTCAATAATAAAGATTTATTAAGAATTCAAACATTCCATCCTCCTTAGTGGTAACAGCCCCGATTTTATAGGTATTTCTGCTGTATATTTATGTATGACTATGTGATTTTATGTATAGTTCAAATTTATTTTTGAACTATTTATTTTATTTTATGTGAATAATTTCGATTTAATTCGAATTATTTTGTTTTGATTAGTTGTTATTTATTTTTATTATTATTTAATTAATTAGAATTTAATTATTTAATTTTCTAATTAGTTATTTAATATTTTGGGCTAAATCGATTTAAGCATGATTAATCATGCAATTTTTGTAAATTAGCTCAATGGATCACTAGAGCCCAATTTGGCCCATTTTTTAGCTATGAAAACCGGTCCCCTTTAGTGATTAGTGGCTTGATTTGCCACTTGCCATGCATTCATACCTTAAACCACTTCTATAAATAGAAGGGGTAGTAAGGCCTATTGATCCTTTTGCCATTTAATCACCCTTGCCATCAAAAGTTTAAGACACAAACTCCCTCCATTTGCTCCAATTCCACACGCCTATTTTGGCTAATTGAAACCCATCAATTGTTCATCATCTTTTCAATACCCAAACTTAAAGATTCAACTTCCATTGATCTTTAAGTATCTAAACACAAACTAAACCACATAAGTTGCATTCAAGATCGCTAGTTCGGGTGTGGTTTGGGCCTTGTTCGAGTGGGTTGATCGTGTTGCTCGTGTGGTGTTCATGGGGTGGCCGTGTGGGTCGCGTGGTGAAGGACCGTGCAGTGGGCAACCATGCACAGTGGTGTTCGTGGTCTGGCCGTGCGGTGGTGCAAGTGTGTGCAAGCTGTGGTGGTACCGTGCAAGCCGTGTGTGTGTGCCGTGTGGAAGCCGTGGGTACACCATGTGATTGGGCTGTGTGTTTTAGTTTCCGGGCAGCGAGTTTTTGAGTGTTTACCTTGTTAATCTTCTTCAAGGTAACATACTTTCTCAACTTAATTGGCATACTATGTTCCATAGTATAGATTAAATGAGTAAGATTAGTTTAATTGAAGTTTGATCATGTTTTTATGTATGAATTACAATCTGATTTTTAAATGGTTATATGATGATTTTATATTTGAATATGATGATTCTATGATTGATTATGTTAGTAATAAGTTTATGTTAATCATGTTCAAGTTTGGTGAATTTTGGATGCTAGTAAGTTGATGATTTCATGTGTTAAAATTGGAAGTATGCGTGTGGTTTATGTATGTACGGATGAGTTCTTGGTTCTTGGATGAGTTCTTGGTTGAAGTTCTTGAATCTTGATTGAGTTCTTGATTGAAGATCTTGAATCTTGGATGAGTTCTTGATGAGTTCTTGATGAGTTCTTTAAGAGTCTTTATGAGTTCTTGATTAAGTCTTGAAAGTTAAAGAAAGGATTAAAGAAAGTGATTAAATGATATAAGATGTTTGGTTTACATGTTATTTTCTTAAGTCAAGGCGTAAGATGCAACTTAAGAAGTAACTAAGAATGTAAACTTCGGATTTAAAGGTTTAAAGATAGTTAAAGATTAGCTTGATTTCGTAGCTAGACACCTAAAACTTAGAGTAAGATTCTATGTTTTTGGGTTAAGACGTTGCCCCTATCCTATCCGCGGTATTGGGATAGTTGGTGGTCTTACTATGTTGTCTTCGGATGTGGATTTCCAGTAAGATTGGTTTCACGGGATTTGGGAGTAAGATTCTCAGTCCTAACATAGTAGAAAGTTCGAATGCGTAAGATGCGTTCGTACGTGCATAGTCCGGTCTAGTTTATGAATGATTGCGCCAAAGATAAGTTTGGATAAGTCAGTTGAGTCAAGCATGTATTTGTATGATTTCACATGATTCGATGTTATGATTTGGATGTTTGGTTTATGCTATGTTCTTATGTATTCCCGTTAGGGTGAGACAGTTATGTTACTCGCCACTGACGGTGGACTGTTGTTTACTTTTTCAGGTAATTCTGATGATGAGGTTCTTACATAGCTTTGGGTTGGGCGAGCGCCGATATAGTTATATAGTTGTACTTTTGATGTTATTCTATGATTTTAGTTAGCATTAGACTTTAGTAGTGATTCTTGTGTACTTTTGCTATAACTCTGATATGGTTTTGGAGTTACGTTTATTAGTAGTGGTAGTTGACTTTTGGATTAGTAATGTACAAACCTGTGGGTATTTGTACTTTTGGGTTTAGTAATATAATATTTTGAGGTTTTGTTTTATTTTTAAATATTTTAGATTGTTAGTTCTGACTATTCGACTTGTCGGTTTCTTTCGCGCCGGTTTAAGCGAGTCGGGTCGTCACATTAATGATGAAGCAACCAAACTTTACATATCTAATCAGTAGGTTTCGCACTTACTTCGGGATGAAAACTCTCAAGTGCTCACAACCTCAAGTGAAAGTTTGTCCTCACCGAATTTGAGATCCAACGTGAAAAGTTGAATATACTCAAGAGGAGGGGGTGAATTAAGTATTTGGTGAAATGGTTACGAATTTAAATTTTTCTTGTTTCTTGATTTAAAACCAGTTATAGTGGTTCCTGCAGCGGATATGATTTGAAAAGCAATAAAACAAGAGCACCAAATTTAACGAGGTTGGGCCAAACTCAAGGCCTACATCCTCCTACCTTATGCATATTATTGATTCAACTTTGAACAACAAGATTACACACTCAACTCGTTCCAAACTCTTGGAACCCAATCCCCACACTCAACTCAGAATGTGATCTCACTCGGGTTTGAATTCACAAACACCTCCCAATCTTCAACCCCTTTGTTAAAGACGAAATACAATATTAACACTCTAATGTTACTTTCTTACAAAGCTTGAAGAGTAAATTTTCAGCTCTGATATTGTATTTGTGTTTGATCAAAAGTATTATGCCTTCCGTGTTTCTTATCTCTCGAATGTTTTTGCTCAATATTTTTCAGGAGTGACAATTATGACCAGTGTGTTTTGTTTCATAGAGTATACTGGTCCTTAGACCTATTACCCTATCTCATAGTCTTATGAATGTTATAACCTTCAATTTGGCTGTAATATCCTTATTACTATTTTAACACATAAAGGCATTTATAGTAGTTTATCAAACATTCACACAAACATTACATGAAGACTAAATATGCTCAATTTAAAATCTAGTCTATCTTCATGCTTGTCCAAATCTTGAAAGTCTTCTTAGAATATTTCCCATCTTGAATCTGGACTTCAACACTTGGAATAATTATACTTGTTACACAACCAACATGGTTAGGACATAACAAGTAAAATATGTAAATGTTGTAGACAATTCAGGGAACACTACAACTGGTTCCAAACCACTATACACAATAAAGCTCAAATACTTATTCCCTGTAAAACACTTATGATATCAATCAAAAATAAACTCAATCAATACAATATTCAAAACTGGAAACAACTCATAGTTGGTTCTAACAAACTACATAGCTCCTGTAAAAACACAACTGTTCCGTGTCAAAGTTTTTCAATGCTTGTCATCACTGAAAACCAAAAAAGGTCTCAACAAATTCTCAATAAATTCCACCTTTTTGATGATGACAAACCTAAGTGAACAATTGAAATTTCCTACAAACAACAAGTTAGAAACAGAGAATTCTAATCACAATACTCCAAGTGCAGAATCACTCAGAGCACTTACTCATACTCTAAATGAAACAACTAACTAATTCAACTCGTTCTTAGAAAGGAAAAAATTGTATAAATTTAAACTATCCTATTCTAACCTACTGAAAAACAAACTCTAGATTCTAAACACTCTATTTTTATTTTTTTTTACTAGACTCGATCTAAACTAATTAGACTAAGGCTTCAACTTCTACTATTTTTCCCCTTTTGGCACCAATAAAAAGTATCCCTAGCATAAAAATTATGCACAAGAAATTGTTTCTATACCCATGATGATTTAAATCATTATACATATAACCATGCTGCAAAAACAGAGTTAGTTAGGCAACTCACAATCAATAAACCAGAAGAATTGAAAGTTTCAAAAATTTCGTTAAGATTGAATTTCTAATTAGTATATGTATACTTTACAATGGTTCTAATTGTAATGATAGAGTAAGCTTTGAATCAAATAATCACTACGAATTATCGAAGATACAATACACATAAACACTAACACGTATCTTTTAACCTTTTACACCTACGTCTCCATGGTGTACATATCTATTCAAGAGTGTTTTAACTAAAGACTAGACTTGATGAAGCGGCCAAACTTTTAGCTCAAATAGGTAGGTCTTTACGCACATGCTCCTGCTATTGATTCAATAACAAAGATTTATTAAGAATTGAAACATTCCATCATCCTTAATGTTGAAGCAGCCAAACTTTACATATCTATTCAGTAGGTTTAGCACTTACTTCGGGTTGAAAACTCTCAAGTGCTCACAATCTCAAGTGAATGTTTGTCCTCACCGAATTTGATATCCAACATGAAAAGTTGAATATACTCAAGAGGAGGGGGTGAATTAAGTATTTGGTGAAATTGTTACGAATTTAAATTTTTCTTGTTTCTTGATTTAAACCAGTTATGGTGGTTCCTACAGCGGATATGATTTGGAAAGCAATAAAACAAGACTACCAAATTTAACGAGATTGGGCCAAACTTAAGGCCTACATCATCCTACCTTATGCATATTATTGATTCAACTCAGAACAACAAGATTACACACTCAACTCGTTCCAAACTCTTGGAACCCAATCCCCACACTCAACTCAGAATGTGATCTCACTCGGGTTTGAATTCACAAACACCTACCAATCTTCGACCCCTTTGTTAAAGACGAAATACAATATTAACACTCTAATGTTACTTTCTTACAAAGCTTGACGAGTAAATTGTAAGATCTAATGTTGTATTTTTGTTTGATCAAAAGTATTATGCCTTGTGTGTTTCTTATCTCTTGAATGTTTTTGCTCAATAGTTTTTAGGAGTGACAATTATGATCAGTGTGTTTTTGTTTCATTTTTTTACACAGTAATGAGACGTAAATGCCAACTACTTATAGACCCAGAAATTGATTGAAAAATCCATTAGAAGTGATAGGGAAAACTAGTTTTTAAAAACTCTTTAAAAAGGCAGGAAACAGTCTCTCTTGTTCACAACAACCTTTCAAGAAAGGCTGTTATGCACAAAAATATTTTTCAATCTTTTCACGTGGGTGTCATAATTAATTAGCATTTACCAATTTTCAATGAGGTGTTTAAAAATCTAAAAACCCTTTTTTAAGATCACAAAAGAAAAACCCTATTTCTTTCGAAAACTAACAACTCCTCATAGAGTATACTGATCCTTAGACCTATTACCCTAACTCATAGTCTTATGAATGTTATAACCTTTAATTTGGCTATAATATCCATATTACTATTTGAACACATAAAGGCATTTATAGTAGTTTATCAAACATTCACACAAACATTACATGAAGACTAAATATGCTCAATTTAAAATCTAGTCTATCTTCATGCTTGTCCAAATCTTAAAAGTCTTCTTAGAATATCTCCAATCTTGAATCTAGACTTCAACACTTGGAATAATTATACTTGCTACACAACCAACATGGTTAGGACATAACAAGTATAATATGTAACTGTTGCAGACAATTCAGGGAACACTACAACTGGTTCCAAACCACTATACACAATAAAGCTCAAATACTTATTCCCTGTAAAACTCTTATGATATCAATCAAAAATAAACTCAATCAATACAATATTCAAAACTGGAAACAGCTCATAATTGGTTCTAACAAACTACATAGCTCCTGTAAAAACACAACTGTTCCGTGTCAAAGTTTTTCAGTGTTTGTCATCACTCAAAACCAAAAAAGGTCTCAACAAATTCTCAATAAATTCCACCTTTTTGATGATGACAAACCTAAGTGAACAATTGAAATTTCCTGCAAACAACAAGTTAGAAACAGAGAATTCCAATCACAATACTCCAAGTGCAGAATCACTCAGAGCACATACTCATACTCTATATGAAAAAGCTAACTAATTCAACTGGTTCTTAGAAAGGAAAAAATAGCATTAATTTAAACTATCCTATTCTAACCTACTGAAAAACAAACTCTAGATTCGAAACACTCTATTTTTATTTTTATTTTACTAGACTCAATCTAAACTAATTAGACTAAGGCTTCAACTTCTACTATTTTTCCCCTTTTGGCATCATTAAAAAGTATCCCTAGCATAAAAATTATGCACAAGGAATTGTTTTTATCCCCATGATGATTTAAATCATTATACATATAACCAGCATGCTGCAAAAACAGAGTTAGTTAGGCAACTCACAATCCATAAACCAGAAGAATTGAAAGTTTCCAAAATTAAAACAACAAAGTTAAAAGAACATAATCCAAAAAACATACAAACAAAATTGTTTTAGGGATTGGGGGAAGCAGTTCAACAGAAATAGTTATAAAAAAAGTTTATAATATGGGTGGGGGCAACAAAGAAAAGACTTCATCTTCATTCTTCATTATCATTCTCATCCTCATCATCATTCTCGTCTTCTTATTATCCTCAGAATCAGCCTTCTTGCTCTCACAAGAAACAACATCATCCTCCATCTTAGCATCATAAGTGGTTCCCTTTGCAGAACCAGACGCATCAGGCAATTTTGTCTTGACTGCAGTTAGGTCCTTTTGTCTTGACTGTAGCAAGTCCATCATCTTATTCAGAATCTCATCCTGATTATCTAAGTGCTTCATTAAATCGACGCCTAAGCTGGTTCCAGAAACCTTCTTCTTCTTAGCAGGCTTAACATCCTCTTCCTCCGGTTCCTCTCTAAACGTAAGTTTAGGGGTGTCCATATCCAAGCCTTTCTGCTTTAGAATTGTCTTGATAAATACTTGGATGGGAACCAACTCTCCAGGAAGATCAACTTTATGTTGTGTAAAGACAGAGATGATTAAAGAACCATAGGGTAAAGAATGATGAGAGGATTGAGAACAATGCATCATGTGGGCTAGGATAATGGCAGGTAGGTTGATTTTAACTCTTTTCAGCATTAAGTACATAAGTACCATTTCCATAAATCTAACTACCCCTCTTCCTTGAGCCCTGCGAATTAATATCTTGTTACATAAAGAATAAAGAACCCAGACAAGTGGTTCCTGAAGATTGACAGTCTTAAAGGTTGATTTCTTGGTAAACTTTGCCCCAAACAGAAACTCATAAATTTCTTCAGAAGTGACCCCTATCAAAGCAGGCCATCCATCCCCTAAATACTTGTCAAACCCATCTCTAGGAACACTCAATAGTACAGACAAAGAAGAAACAGATACACTATCCTCAATGTTACCCAGAACAGAACCAATAGAAATATCAGGCAATTATTTCAGATTAACATAAAAATCCCTGACCCTATAACCAAACATACCATCCTTCAAACTCAGCATCTCAGGCCAACGACCCTGGAACTCTAAAAGCTCCCTAAATTCCCCTAGAGCAGGAATGTCTAAGTACCCTTCTTCTACAGTAAAACCAAGAAGTATAGTGCGTTCAGCGAGAGGTGTAGAACCAGTAGTAAGTGGTTCAGTAGATTTACCTTTTGTAGCACGAGGAAGTCTAGATGGTACTCCCTTTCTCTTCGTTCCTCTGACAGAACCAGTAGACACATCCTCAGTTTGAAGAGCTGATCTTGTAAACCTTCATCTTCCCCTTGTAGACACAGATGGTGACCCTTTCTTCGAGTCAGTAACAACAACATCTTCCTCTAATTCTTCAAAAGGAACATTGAAAATATCTTTCAGACTCTTTTCCTTTGATTCCACCCTGAGTATCAACAGGGTTTGATTCTGAAATCTTTGGTTCAAGAACAGAGGTAGCTTCGTTAGCTTTTGGGGTTTAGAGGTTTTCTTGAGAAGATGTGGGTTTAGGAGATGATGGTGGTGTTTGTTCTTTTTGTGATGTTTCAACATCTTTGGGTGGTGGATCAGAACCAATGCTTTTGCCACCTTTCTTGCTTGCACCTTTCTTCACCATTTTTTTTCTTGAACTTGGAAGGAGCTTTAGAGAGTTTGAATTTTGAATTGAGGAGAGAGAGAAAGAGAGAGATTAAAGACGGTGAAAATGATGAATGACAACTGCAACAACGGTTAGTATTTATAAAACTTGAAGTGATGTAGAGAGAGAAAGAAGTGGAGCCAGTTAAAAAGATCGTGTGAGAGAAAATAAAGACATGCAAATTTGAATTATAAGGAAATTCAAATAACTTCCTTAAGTATCTCTACCAACTCAGAAATTTGGCATTTTAATATTTTTGTCCAAGGACAAAATTATAACTGCAAATAATATATTTCTTAGTAGCAAGAAAATATTCTATATTTTGCTTTTTCAGAAAAATTGAATTTTCTAAAAAACACATCTATGTTAACTGTTGTTCTCCCATGTTGTTTCTATTCTGGAACCAATCACTTCTAGTTCAGGCAACTTAGCGCAATTTCACTCTTTCGTTTCACAACAATGCCTTTTCATATTTTCATCTTAACTGAGCATCTACATGATCACCTGTAGGAATTCACAAAAATATATATACACAAAATTCATACAGGGGAACTTGTTCTAACCAATCATTAAGGGAAACAGAAGAAGCCAAATTACCTAAATCTAACTAGACCTAACATGACTCTTAACCTACAAAAATACTCTCTTCCTAAAGGCTTTGTAAAGATGTTAGCTAATTGATCCTCGCTATTGCAAAATAACATATCCATTAATCCTTTTTCAACATTTTCTCTCAAAAAGTTATGCCTTATCTCAATGTGCTTAGTTCTTGAGTGTTGCACTGGATTCTTTGAAATATTAATAGCACTGGTGTTATCACAAAATATAGGAACACATTTATAATCAACACCAAAATCTTTCAACTAGTTCCTTATCCACAATAGCTGGGAACAACACGAAGCTGCAGCAATGTATTCTGACTCTGTTGTGGATAGGGCAACCGAGTTTTGCTTTTTAGAACCCCATGAAATAAGACAAGAGCCAAGAAAGTGTGTCATACCAGACGTGGTCTTTCTATCAACCAGAAATCTAGCATAATCTGCATATATGTACCGAATGAGTTCACAAGTGGTTCCTTTGGGGTACCACAGGCACAGATCATATGTTCCTACTAAATACCAAGAACATTATATTAGGTCTACTAACTGTTAGGTATAAGAGAGAACCAATCATTCCTCTATACAGTGAAGCCTCAACATCCTTCCCTTTCGTATCAGCATCAAGTTTTTTAGATGTGGGAAAAGGTGTCTCATAGGCCTTACTATTCTCCATCACATATTTTTTCAGCAACTCTCTTAAGTACTTTTGTTGATGGATCATTATCCCATCATCAGCTTGCTTAATTTACAGACCAAAGAAGAATCCCAATTCTCACTTCATGCTAATCTCGAATTCACTCTGCATAAGACTAGAAAACTCATCACATAGAATCTGATTAGTAGCACCAAACAAAATATTATCAACATAAATTTGTACTAATAACAAATGGTTCCCCCTGATTTTGATAAGCAGTGTTTTATCAATTGTTCCCCTCTTGTA
Source organism: Salicornia ramosissima (assembly GCA_951394345.1). Classification (NCBI taxonomy): domain Eukaryota; kingdom Viridiplantae; phylum Streptophyta; class Magnoliopsida; order Caryophyllales; family Amaranthaceae; genus Salicornia; species Salicornia ramosissima. The sequence goes on along the minus strand of OX596234.1, from coordinate 23,822,078 downwards.
TTCATTTTCCATAAGGAAATTAGAAAACCTCTCATACCAAGTTCTTGGAGCTTTTTTAATCCATAAAGTACTTTGTCTAACTTGTATACATATTGGGGAAACTAAATATCCTCAAAACCACGTGGTTGTTCAACAAATACCTCTTCCTTCAAATAACCATTCAAGAAGGCCGTCTTGACATCCATCTGAAACAACTTAATATTCATGTGAGAAGCAAATGCAATCAAGATTCTAATGACCTCTAATCTAACAACAGGTGAAAAGGTTTCATCATAATCAATTCCCTCTTGTTAATTATAACCTTGCACTACAAGTCTTTCTTTGTTTCTGACTATGGTACCAAGGTCATCCAATTTATTTTTGAATACCCAACGAATACCAATGACTGACCTATCCAGTAGTATTGGCTCAAGAAGCCAAATGTGATTTCTTTCAAATTGATTAAACTCATCTTGCATAGCTATTACCCAATCTGGATCAGTCAAAGCCATTTTATAGTCAACTGGTTCTATAATAGACAAGAAAGAAGAGTGTGCACAAAAGTTTTTATAGATACTACTCCTCGTTTGAATCTGTCTATTAATATCAGTCAAGATTTGATTAGTGGGATGAGAAGATAGATATCTATAATTTTTCAAAGATAAGTCATTTTGTGCACCTTGATTTTGATTGGAACCAGCTTGATTTTGATTAGAACCAGCTTGCACCTTTGAGTTTATAGAATTATGAGTACTAGACACATCAGGGTGCATGTTGTTACCTTGTGGCTCAGGGGGATTTTCTCTGTTTTGCTCACTTGTTCCCCTAAGTCCCTTACTTGATTTTCTTGAGAGGAACCAACATGTTCTGATTCCCCCTCAGAATGCTCATTTGCATCACCTCCAGGTCCTTCACTATTTGTGTGTGGAAGTTCAGCCTGTGGACCTGGTTCTTCATGTATCTCCACTATGTCATCAGTATTCTGGTTCCCTGTGAAGTCAATCAGCCCAATGACTTCACTTGGTTCCACCTGTGCAATCTCAGAATAATTTTTAACCTCATCAAATATCACATGGACACTCTCCTCCACACACAAGGTCCTCTTATTGAACACCTTATATTGATAATTCCCTCTTGTTAATTATAACCTTGCACTATAAGTCTTTCTTTGCTTCTTAAATTGCTTTCCATCACACCATTTTGTTCTGGTGTTCTAGGAGAAGAGAAGTTGTGACTTACCCCATGTTCCCTACAGTAATAAATGAAACTAGCATTCTCAAACTCTGTGCTATGATCTGATCTCACAGCAACCAGTTTCAGATTCAATTGGTTCTCTACTTGTTTTACAAGGGTTACAAACTCATCGTATGTTTCATCCTTTAAGTGTAGGAGTATAACCCAAGTGTACCTAGAAAAATTATCAACAATAACACACACAAACCTATGACCTCTTCGACTTTGTACTCTCATAGGACCACACAAATCTATGTGTACAAGCTCGAAGGGTCTGTTAGTACTAATGACACTTTTAGGTTCAAAAGAATACTTGACATATTTCCCCTTGGCACATTCTGAAAAAATTATATCAACTTCATACTTAATGTTAGGTAAACCTACAACTAAGTCTTGTGACTTTAATTTCTTTAGGAGTGCCAAGCTAGCATGTCCAAATCTTTTATGCCAAATCAATTGATTATCATGGGAAAAAACTTTCAAGCAAATGGACTTGTGTTTGGGAATTGTATCCTAGTAAATGTTATCTTTCTTGGTTCCTTCACAAAAAAGTTCACCTGTTTGAGAGTTAACTACATGAAAAAGGTTAGTTTGAAATACCACCCTATTTCCCTTGTTACATAGTTGAGAAATGCTTCAAATATTATGTTGCAAGCGATCAACATAATAAACATCATTGATTTCATGTTAAAGTGTGTTACCTACTTTACCTATACCAGTTTTGGTTACCTTACTGTTATCCCCAAAGGTAACACCTCCACCATTAAAGGCTATTAGTGAAAGGAATTCCTTTTTATCTCTTAACATGTGTCTTGAGCAGCCACTATCTTAATACCACTAGGTACCTCCTTTCACTTTAGCCTGCAAAACGCAATCAATGGTTAGCTTTGGGAACCCAAACCTTTTTGGGTCCCCTTTACAAACAGTTGGTCACGAATGGTTCTTCTCAACCCAGACCAATTCAGCATGTTTAGTGTTCTTTTCAACACTCTTCTTCTTAGCTGGGTAATTGTGAATCTTGTGCTCATTCATGCCACCATGAAAACACACATGCATGTCCTTAGCAAGAACATACTTACCTTTCTATAATTCTTTGATCCAAGAGTTCTCTCTAGGGTGCCAGTTTAGCACTCAGTAATATGGTTCAAGGACTATTTAGCACTCAGTAAATTGTCCACATGCTTTTGACTATTTTGAAGCTCTTTGTCCCTGGTTTCAAGAGTTTTAAGAAGAAATTCATTTTTCTCATTCATGAAGGTGAATTCTTTCTTCAAGTTTTCAAGATCAGTATTGAGTTTTGAAACCATGATTTCATTTGGCATGTCAACAAAACTGTTTGCTTTTCTTGCTTTAACTGAAAAATCTCTAAAGTTTGATCACAAATTTTACCTTCATATTCATCAATCAAAGTTTGAGTATCCAAGGAAGAAACAGTCTGTGGTGTGTCTTTGAGTAGGACAAACTCTTTGTGTAGATCCTCTAAATCTTTCAAAATCAAATCATAATCTTTTAAGATGTCAGGTCTACTCATTTACCTTACCCTTAATATCTAGAAAATCAGGTAGTTTACTCAAGGTAGATAAGTTGCAAGGGAACCAGGCAAATGTGTTCTCCTTACCATCACTAGGACAATCATCATCCTTTTCTGGTGTAGAGAACTTAATTATTTCCAGTTCCAACCTACACTTATCAAGTTCATTCTCAAGGTCAGACACTTGATCTGTTAGTTGACGACATACCATATCTAGATGTTCACAGCTAGCAATAGCAATTCTACACTCCTCATGTTTATCTTTAAACTTTGATTTGTAAGTTGTTTAACTCTCACCTATTCTATAACATTCATATATCAAGGTATCAATACATTCAAGCATATTTTCTATATCATATTCATGCATATCTTTATGAACCTTAACAAGATTTACCTTATGTACATGGGGAACATCATCCTTTGCCATGCAGCAGTTATCTGCCGATTTGATTTTCCCACTATTCTTGAAGATGTATTGTTTCCTCCATGTGTTGCCATAGCAACCATGCATTTTTCAGAGTCTTGGGTTTCCTCTTCCTGATGATCAGAACCAGAGTCAGAGTTACCCCCTCATGGATGCAAACATAGCATTTTTTAATGTCTTCTTGTCAATCTTCTTGTATTGCTTATCTTTCCATTTTGGACAATCACTAATAAAGTGGCCCGTGTCTCTACATTTGAAACACCCCACATTAGAAGAATTAGTTGTGAAATTTTACCTCTTAGGTTCTTTCTCTGAACCCTGAAGTGTGTTTCAAACCTCTTAGCCATCATAGCTATATGATCGTCTTCCTCTTCTTCTATTATTCCCTTCAGTGTAATACTCTTGACTAGTTCTTTTTCTGACTTTGAATCTATCAACATCTCATGGGTCTTTAAGGAACCAATAAGTTATTCCAGAATCAGTGTGGAAAGATCTTTGGCTTCATACACAGCTGTTACCTTAGTTGTCCATTGATCTGTAAAACTATGTAATATTTTTCTCAAAAGATCCTCATCAGAAAAAAAATTGCCAAGAGAGTTCGAATCATTTACTATGACCATAAATCTACCAAAACAATCATTTATTTTCTCATTTTTGTTCATCGAAAATAATTCATACTTTGACATAATTAAATCTATTTTGGATCATTTTACCTCGTTGGTTCCCTCATAAGCAAGTACGAGGGTATCCCAGATTTCTTTAACACTTACACAAGCAGAGATTCAATTTGTCTCATCGTCCGCAACTGCTTGTTGTAAAATGGACATTGCCTTGGCATTTTTCTCCAATTTCTTGAAGTCAACAGACGTGTAATCACTTTCTTTCTTTTGCACAGTGTTTCCATCAGCATCTTTCTCAGTCACAATTAGAGGGCCATTCTTCACAACCAACCAACATTCATAATCAATCCCAATGATTATGTTCTTCAATCCATTCTTCCAACAAGCATAATTTTTTCCAATGAACTTGGGGGTTTTGTTATCTTACCCTATTACATTCATTTCTTGAGAATTAATGATCTACTCCCCTAGGTGTTACCCTTGCGCGAAGTCGAGGCTCTGATACTAATTGAAAGGTTGAATATACTTAAGAGGGGGTGAATTGAGTATTTGTTGAAATGGTTATGAATTTAAAATTTTCTTATTTCTTGATTTAGAACCAGTTATGGTGGTTCCTGCAGCAGATATGATCTAGACTTTGGAAGATATGTTGCGGGCATGCGCTCTAGAGTTTCAACAATCTTGGGTTAAATCGTTGAGTTTGGTTGAGTTCTCCTACAACAACAGCTATCACTCAAGCATTCAAATGGCACCATATGAGGCATTGTACGGGCACAAGTGTCGTAGTTACATGTGTTGGAGCGACATCAGTGATGCCTTGGTCATTGGTCTGGAGCATATTAAGGAGATCGTAGAACTCATTAGTGTGATTCGGGTTAAATTCCAAGCAGCTCCGAGTCGGCAAAAGGCATATGTGGATCAACGAAGAAGGCCCTTGGTATTTCAAGAGGGTAATAAGGTCTTACTCAAAGTGACGCCGATGAAGGGCGTAGCACATTTTGGGCAGAAAGGCAAGCTAAAGGCCTAGATATGTTAGTCCCTATGAGATTCTCGAGTGGGTTGGCGACGTTTCTTTTCGACTAGCTTTGCCACCAGAGTTGTCGAAGGTTCATAATGTCTTCCACATATCTCAGTTGCGGAATTACTTGAGTGACCCTTTTCATGTGGTGACTATTGATTCGGTAGCTTTTGAGTCGAACCTCTCCCTCGAGGAAGTGCCAGTTCAGATTCTGGATCGGGAAGATCAACAGTTGCGGCGAAAAGTTGTGCCTTAGTAAATGTTCTGTGGAGAAGTCTTCAGTCCGAGGAGGCTACTTGGGAAAACGAGTCGTCTATGTGTGAGAAGTATCCCGAGATTTTTCTATCAGGTACGTTCTCCATTTGAGGTTTATTTGTTTGTTTGATTACTTAATTTTATGTTGTGTGATGTTTGTATGTTTGTGCGCGAATCTTCTTTTGGAAATTTCGGGGACGGAATTTTCTTTAGGAGGAGTGACTGTAATTTTCCAAATTTTGGTTATTGATTTTCATGTTATTTTATTGCATAGAATAATATTTGGGATATTTAATTCCTAATTATTTAATTTTGGGCCAAGTCCAAAATTAATCATGATTAGGCATCCTTAAGTGCAAGTGGCCGACTTGCACATTTTGACCCATAATTTTCCCCCATAATCGGCCCCCTTCTATATGCTGCCCCTTGGCCACTTGTCTGGTGTTCACACCTAACAAACTCTATATATAGTTGCTCTTTTGTGTACTTAGGATCTTTTCCTCATCTAATCATCCTTGAACTCATAATTAAAATTCAAACACAAACCTCCATCTCTTCCTCCATTTCACACGCATAAACCCACTATTTGCCATCCCAAAGTTTTTCATATTTTTTAACCCAAATCATAAAGATTCATCACCTATTGAACTTTAAGATACTTAATCACAAATAATCTTCAATAACCCTATTCAAGATCATCCGTTCGGGTTTGGTTCCGGGTTGGTTCGTAGTTAAAGACTTGTGTTCGTGGGTTTTGAAGGGTGATTGTGTGTGTACTCGTGGTCGATTGCACGTGTGTGTGGTGGTTCATGATTGGTTGTGGTGGTTCGTGGTCAGGACTCGCGGTGGTTCGTGGTGGGCTCGAGGTGGTCGAGTGGTTGGCTCGTGATTTGGGTTGTGTGTTCATGAGGTGTGGGCTCGTGCTCGTGTGGTTTGGCTATGATGGTGGTTCGTGGTACCGTGTGGGTGTTTCTCGTGGTGGCCAAGAGTTTGAAGGTGGTCATGTGTTTTGGCTGAAGACCGTGTGGGTTGTGTTCGAGTTGAGTATAATTTGTGTTCATGCTCATTTCGCTTTAGAATTTTACGTATCGAATTTCCAAGTAACTAGATAATTCTATTTAAATTTGATAGTTCAATCATGTAGTATAATATATAAATTTAAATAGATTTCATGATTTGAATTGAATAATATATTGCATGAAATAATAATGGTTTTAGATAAAACTGCATGAGTTGTTTTAGTTGAATTTGATCATGAATTTGATGATGATGTCGTGTAGTATATGTGATGATTGGTTGATTTTTTATTTAATCTTGTTAATCTCTTTCGGATTATGTTCATGTTCATGATGATTATTTTTAGAATTCAAGCGTAGATTTTGATTTTTATCATGATTTATATATGTATGATATCCGTGTTTTTGTTATATGTTTTCATGTATGATTTTGGTGGAATTATTTGATTAATGTTAATATTTAGAAAAAGATGCGTGGAATTGGTTTCTTTATAAGTTTTAATAGTTTTCTTGGTAAAACTTGATGATTCTTGATCTTTCTTGATGAATCTTGATCATCCTTGATGTTTCTTGATGAATTTTGATGAATCTTTGATGTTCTTGATGATTCTTGGACTTTTTTGGTTATTCTTGAAATGAATCTTGAATGGTTTTTTCGTTTCTTGATTGGTTATTTTAAATTCTCAAATTTTTTGTAGTTTTCTTGATTTTTGGGTCGTATTCTTGAAAACCATTATTTTGAATTTTGTATTGGTTTTGATGATCGTGTCGTTATGCTGTCCAAATCGTTTTCGAAAATGATCGCCTAATTTAGTGATACTCGAGTAACTAATTTGGGTTAAGTCGTAATCGCTACCTTATGTTCGATCGTGGGGTAGTCGTTGTCCTGGGATATGGTGTCGTTTGGTTAGAGAAACTCGTGTAGCTAGTCCAGGAGTGGTGGCCATTACTTAGGTATAGTCCTTGCATTGGAGGACTACGGGAAAAATGCATTGGTTTGACCCGGCATGTATTTAGGAAAGTTGGGAGACGCATAGGTTGACCAACGAGCATGGACGGTACTATTGCTTGTTTCGAGTCGTTGATTGATTCGTTTCGTTTGTGTTAGTTTTGATTCGTTTGGTTGGTGGTTTTGGGTTGAATTTGAGTTGGTTTTGTAAGTTGTTTTGGAGGAAAGGACACAAAGTGGATGGTTCTGATTTCACACTTCCAGTTGCGGACACCTAGTATTTCTGTTAAATCTATATTCGTTTTGGTTTTAAAAAGCCTGTTTTGATAGTTTGGATAAGTCTTTGTATATCATTGCATTTTGATATGTGTTGACTCCGCTGCGAAAGGATGCCAGGTACGCAATTGTGTGTTGATTTCGTTGCATGTGAGTATATTACTTGCGTGTTATTTTGCGTGGCTTTTCTATGCTTGAATTCCATACTTTAATGGGACAGTGTAATTACTCGCCACGGATGGTGGAACTCCATTTTTCAGTTGACGATGTCGATCGAGTAGCTGGTTTACTGTTTTGGCAGGCTCGGGCGTGTGTGATTGCGAGGTTGTAGTTAGTTGAAGTTTTATTTTTTATGTTGATCAGTATTTTAGACTAGTATTCTAGCGGTTGTACTGTATGGACATTTGGGTTTGTAGTTGTATTTGGACTATTATAATTTTGGAGTATTAATGATAATTCGGGTTTTATGTTTAAAGTTTTTAGTATTCCGTAATTTGAGTGGTGATTCGGCGTTATGCTTGTATTATATTACTATGTAAATGTTGGGGTGTTACACTGGTCCTCCTACTGAAAGCTTTGGCTATGTCATTAGCCAGCTGCAGGAACCAGTGATGAGGCTGTTCCATACCGTGGCCTCTTCAAGATTGTTGTCCCTAGAGCCTAAGGGAGGGTAGATGTAAAATGTAATAACTCGAAAATCCGGGTTAGAAAATTTCGTGATTAATTGTTAGAATTATCCAATTTTAAGCTCGGATCTTGGATTTCGAGTTGGTTATCTTATTTTATCCATATTCTCACTTGATCCCAAAGGCCCAATAATGCCCTCACCTGGCCGACCCTCTTGGAATAATCATGGCCAAGGATTATTTCTTACTTAGGCCCATTATCTACCAAATATTTTCTATAACTAAAAGGCCTAACTTTTAATCACTATCCTAACCTATAATCTTAGAAAAACTCTCCTACTTTTCCTCAACAAACTTTCTCCCTTGCTCCCTCTATAACTCACGGCTCCCACCCCCTTCTCCCTTTAAATTTTCTTTTGTTCTCTTATAATTCTATAAGTGAACAAACTCCCCAAAATTCTAAATACTCTTATTCCAATTCATAAAATTTCAAGAAGTTGTTCAAGGTGCTTATGGTGTGTGTGCTGTGCGTGTGTAACGAGTGGTCCAAGGACCAATTTTCGTTTTTTGTCTTATAATTTTAAGGTAACTAGACTAGCCTCCTTGAATTTGGTAAATTTTTCATATAATTAGTTAGAATTGAAAATTATTTGTAGAATTGATTCTTGTTTAGTCCTAGAATTTTCGAACCATACTAGAATAATAATTCATGAGTTCTTTGGTGCTCTTGAATGAATCTTGTTAATCTTTGATGATTATTGTGTATTTAAATTATTAAACTATCAATTAAAGTATGAATTATAATTGTAAATTGCATGAATTAATTTATTAAATTGCATGTCAATTGTTGTCAACCTTAGTATAATTTTCGAACCATGTATACTTATGCAAGCATGAATTTCTTGATGTATTTTATGATTATTTTTTGGTTTAAAGCATGATTACATGATTAATTTGATGGTTTAATATAAGACATGAATTAAATTAAAATCTTGTTCTTGTTCCATGAAATTGTCGAATGGAATATGTAAAATAAGGGAATTAATTTTCGATTTATCTCTTGTTGAATTATGTTCATGTACTGATCTCGATCTTGTTTTGATTAATTAATTTATTTATTAAAAGTAATATCATAATTTTATGATTAAATTAAGCAAATCTTGAAAACTATTCTTAGTTCTTGTTTCTTCATGATGGTCGAATTAATTGGAGGGAAAAAGAATTGATTTTTGTACTATGTTGATCCATGTTAGTTTAATTAATTGATACTTCATGATTTTGAAATTTATTTAATTGTTCTAATAATTAAAATATGATAACTTGTGATCAATAATCAAGTATGGATTTTTGAGTTGTTTTCTTTGGAAATGTTTGGAATAACAAAAGGAATAATTTTTATCTTGTTTTAATTTAATTAATTGATTTTTGATGTTTCGTTAATTTATTTTTGCATTAACTAATTAATTTAATTGAATTGTTTATGTGAATAATGGAAAGTATTAATTTTGTGTATTCTATTAAAAGGGGTCGAATAGTATAAGAATTTTATTAGTGATAATTTGATTTTATTTTAGCTTATGACAATTTTAGAATATAATTAAAGGATTAATATAACTCAAGGAATAAAAAGAAATAAGAAAGTTAAGTTAGATTATAAGAATTTATAAGTTGACTTTGAATAAGAATATGATATGATAAGATGATTATTGGTCTCACGATGGCCATAGCGATAAGATAAGATGATAAGATAAGAAAAGGATAAGATTAAATGAATTGATTGAATAAGTTAAGATATTAATTAAAGGTTATGAAGTGGACGTCTGTTTGGCGATACACGGGTCGCCTTACCAGGTTAAGTCGAAGCCACTGTCCTACTGCGGTCTCTGGGCAGTTCTGGATTTTAGGATGTGTAGTCGTCTAGGTGGTAGTACACGGGCTACTACTTAGGAGTTATGGCCATAGCTTAGGCTTAGTTCTTGCAAAGGAGAGCTACAGGTAGGATACACGGGTTCTACCCGGCGCATTTTAGGAAAGTTAGGATACACACGGGCATAGTGACCGGTCCATGGATTATTAAAGATGGATTAAAAGTGGTATTTTGGGTAATAATATGAAAAGATAAGTAATCGTTGGGGTATTTACGACATTTATTATGAATTGTTATTTGATGCATGATATGTTACTTTCTTCCGCTGCGTATATCTGATTTATGATGATGATTTGAATGATGAATGATAGTTATGTAATGATGTTGTGTGTTGTTATGTTTGATTCTATCCTATTAAATGATTTATGGTTCCACATTTAAGTGGGACAGCCTAGTTACTCGCCACTGACAGTGGACCCTCCCATTTCAGGTGACGATGCAGAAGTTTGATTGGGCTTTCGTATGGGTCGGGATGTGTGTGCTTGCAAGTTTACTAGAAGAAACCCGAGCCTTGCTTTACTTTTTAGTTTACTTCTTCTATGATTTTACCCAGCTTGTTGGGTTTAGACTCTTATTTTAGTATTTCCTTAATAAATTTTGGACCATGTTTCATTTTAAACTTTCCATTAGTTAATTAATTAATAAAATGGCTTTTGGAATTAAGCTTAATTAATTATAATTATTAATTGATTAACATATTTTGTTTAATGATGATCCATTTGTCGATTTCCCTTGAAAATCGATAGCTTATAAAAGTCGGGTCATTACATAAAAAGTTGGATGTTGTCATCATTTATTGCTTATTAGAAAGGATCAAACTCAGTCTCCCTGGCCTCATCATTGCTCATATGATTAGCATCCTTGAGAGGACTAATCATTCATTGCCCTATGGTACATGGCTCACCTTGGTTTTCAAGAATAAGGGAATTCAACTATATGGTGAATTCAAGAAAATGTCCTCCCTCACTAATCAAATTTTGGTCCAAAAGGGAATGACTTTTGATGATGGGATGCTGAAGATGAAGGATGAGGAAGGGACCAGTGGTGCAAGAAGAGGATTCATCTCCAAATCAGATGAAGCCACTGTAGCTTTGTCAAAGGAAGTACAGATTCAAGGGGAAATACTACAGCAGATGATGTCTAGTGTGAATGCTCTTTGCTCCTCTCAAGATGGGTCTCTTAAGAACATTACTGCAAGGCTGGACAGCCATGAAGAGAAACTTGCTTCCTCCTCCAGCACCAAGCCCAAGATCAACAAGAGACCAGTCCCCATTATTGCTGCCTACTCAAAGAAGAAGAGGGATGATGACGATGAGAGTTCAAGTGAGAGCTCTAAGAAAAGAACTGGTCATGACTCTTCTTAAAAGGCCCCCTCCTTTGCTAACCTGATTCATTTTCTTTCTACTTTTCTTGAATAATTTAATTGCTTTTATTATTCACCACTTTTGCAAAATATTCTCCTGCAAAGTGGTTCTGATTCTGGTCTGTAATTATTAAGTTTGCAAAACTTTTTCTGGAATATTTGGATAAGTTTGTCATTGTCATACTTGTGTATTCAAGAAGCAAGGACGAGCATGAAGAGCATTTGAGAAGAGTATTGGAAATCCTTTGAGAAAAGAAGTTGTATGCAAATTTTTCGAAGTGCGAGTTTTGGTTGGAGCAAGTTGCATTTTTAAGCCATGTAATTACTAAGGATGGTGTGTCTCTTGACCCATCGAAGATTCAAGCAGTTATGGATTGTCCACAACCAACTAATGTGATGAAAATAAGGAGCTTCTTGGGACTCGCAGGATACTAGCGGAGGTTTATGCAAGATTTTTCAAGGATAGCACAGCCTTTCAAAATTTTGATAAGGAAAACTGCAAAGTTCCAGTGGGACGAGAAATGTGAACAGTCATTTCAAGAGTTGAAGAAGAGATTGACAACGGCTCCGATTTTGACACTTCCTTATGGGGTGAAGGTTTTGAAATCTACAGCGATGCATCAAAGAAAGGCTTTGGGTGTGTACTTATGCAACACGGGAAGGTAGTCGCATATGCATCTCGTCAGTTAAAGTAGTATGAACAAAATTATCCTACATATGATCTAGAGTTAAAGTAGTATGAAAATGTGCCAGGTATCTTTTATGAAAATGATCAGTTACAATAGTATGAACAGAATTATCCTCCTCTTCCCTTAGAGGAGTTTACAGACACAGGTATCTTTTATGAAAATGTGCCACAATTGAATCACCTTTCTCCTGCTTCACATCTCTCCACTCCTCCTCACTATGAATATGGAGCTACCATGGATATGTCTGACTCTGAGGAACTTCAATTCATGGCCGAGATGGGGATTGAGGTTACGGTCCCTACCGACACAGTTAAGAAACGTCGTTTGGATGGGGGAGATGGTTCCTCTCCATCCCATGGTGTAACTCCATAATATGTCCATTACTAATGTACAGGCTCCCCCTCCCTCACCTTGGGTCCTTTTTTTGCTAGCCTTTACTTGCTACTGTGAGGAGGGTGTATCTAGGAAATCAGCTTCAGCTGATTGGCAGTTGTGCTCCATTTGTAATATTTGTAAGCTGCCTATTAATAAAAGTTGGTTTCTTTTTCTGTTTATTTCATTCTTTTTCGCATTATTTCTTTACTTTGTTTCTTTATTCTTGTTCCTTTATTTTTCCCTTATTGTTTTTTCCACCTTTTACTCTCTGCCTTTGTCCTTGGATGTTCTTTATTTTGTCTATTTTAACTTATGACCTCTCTCTCGTTCTTTGTTTTATGTTACTCTTTTTATATCCTAGGATGATCAGTCACTGTGTGTCCTTTTTTTTCTTTTGACTTCTTTCTTGGTTGCTTGGAATTCGTACTTCACTACTAATTTTTTGTTTATTTTTTATGTTTCTTGTCCCTATTACACGCATATTGATTTCTTTGGGTCTACTTTCCACACAACAACATTCCTACTGCATTTGTCTACTACAAGCTTCCTCTACTTGTGTTGGTTGCGAGTCCACTCGCTTATTTATCCTATACAGGCCCTAAGTTTTGCCCCTTTTCCTTTTGTTTCTTTGATTTATTTTTTGTTTCATTTTAGTTACTTGTCTTGGTCTAATTTGTTCCATTTTTATTTCAGGTTACTACAATCTCATGTGCTTTTCAGCTTGTATTTTGGGCGCTTCTTTCACATTTTTTTCTATTTGTTTTATTGTAACCCCTACTTTTCTTCCCCTTCCCTTTTATTTACTTTTCCAAGAATTAGTACGTCTTGTACAATATTGGTAGTTCATCCTTTTTGGGTAACACCCTTCTTTTGGGTTCACTAATTGTCGTCCCAAACTTATGTTTTCATACATACATTTTTGGGTTTTGTTTTTTATCCTATCTTGATAGTCTATGACTCATGTCGTTGGGCAAATCTACTTTCTTATTTTTGTATTAATTTATTACTATGAAAATTCTCTATTGAAATATTAGGGGGGCTAAGCGCCAGCATGCGCTTAGTGAACTCCTTTACTTGATCAAGCGATTTACGCCTGATATCCTTATTCTTTCTGAAACTATGTTATCGCATCGTAACAGTGTACGCCATTCCAAAATTTTGAAATTTGACAACATTAGAATAGTTAACCCTTTGGGTCACCGTGGTGGTATGTGGATTTGTTGGAATGACGCTCCACTATCCATTACCGTTTCCTCTCTGACTCATCGGTTAGCAGTCTTAAATATTACTATTCCGCAATTATCTTTTGCCTTTCTCTTTTTTCCATTTACGCCCCTGCTCAATCATCTGAAAAACAAGCTTTTTGGTCCTATCTCGAGTCTTTAATTTGTGCTTCTAACCTTCCTTGGTGTCTGATTGGAGATTTCAACAATATGTTACATCTTGCAGACAAACTTGGAGGATCCCCTTTCTCACTTGGTCATACTCAACTACTACGTACTTTTGTGTCAAACACTTCAGCTATTGATGTACCTTCTACTGCTTCTCCTTTTTCTTGGAAAAAAAAATTGGCTCTCGCATCATCTAAGAACGCTTAGATAGAGCATTTGTTAGCCAAAGCTGGGTTGATTTCTTCCCTCACTCTTTACTATCCTATGAATATTTTTCTTGCTCCGACCACGCCCCAATCCTTCTACATACCGACTGACCAATAATCCACCATATGTCACAATTTCGATTTCAGAACTTCTGGACTATGGATCCAGAATCCCACAAGATTGTCTCAACTTCTTGGAAAGAAAGATTTTTCGGGTCTCGTTTTTTCTGTATATCTCAAAAACTTCGCATGCTTAAATTTGCGCTTAAACGTTGGAATTTAAGAAAATATGGTAACACCCACATCCAACTTACTCGGAATCAGGAGAAACTCCTTAATGTTGAATCCCAACTATAGGTACACCCGACTAATGTACATATACATCAAAATTTGTCACGTCTCACTAAACAATGTGAGCGGTTACTATAATTTGGCCAAAATTTTTGGGGTCAATTTACACGTAAACGTTGGCTTACGTAAGGCGACAGAAACTCACGTTTCTTTCATGAAACAATGAAATATCATCGCCATCGTTCCTCCATCTTACGTATCCAAAATGACGATAATCAATGGGTCGATGACCCTGCTGCAATCTCGTCCCTCTTCCAGAGGGACTATTCGGTCCGTTTTCATTCTAATCATGCTTCCACCCACCTTTTGTCCCTCCCATGGATACCTTCGATCATTACGATTGATGATAATAATCTTTTAACATGCCCCATCACGGATGACGAAATCAAATTAGCCTTCTTTGAGATGTCCCCTTATAAGGCCCCTGGGTCAGACGGTTTTGGTCCTAAATTTTTTCAGACCTATTGGTCTATCATATCTTATGACTTATGTGCTGCTATTAGAGGCTTCTTTCATAATGGTATTCTCCTTCTTCAGATTAACCACACTATTCTCACGCTTATTCCAAAATCTGACCTTCCTTCTAGGACGTCACATTTTCGTCCCATTAGTCTTTGCACGACTATTTATAAAGGCATAGCCAAAATATTGGTCAATCGTCTCCGCCCCTTTCTTCAGAATATTATTGGCCCTTTTCAAAATGCTTTTGCTCCGGATTGCGCTATCCAAGATAACATCTTATTGGTCCATGAGATTATGAATATGTTTTCAAAGTCCAAGAATTCCACGGGATGGTTGGCCCTTAAACTGGACATGGAAAAGGCATATGACCATCTTGAATGGGATTTTATTTAGGTTACCCTTCATAGCTTCGGCTTTGGACACCAATGGGTTTCTTGGATCAAGGCTTGTGTTACCACAGTTTCTTTCTCACCCTCAGTAAATGGGCAGACTTCTAACCTTATTTTTCCCTCTCGTGGCAACCGTCAAGGTGACCCTCTCTCACCGTGTCTTTTCATCATTTGTATGGAAAGCCTTGCGCATAAACTACAACTTGCTTCTATCAGTCCTCGCTCTCCTATTGGCATTAAAATTGCTCACTCAGCTCCAATTCTTCCATGTCTCCGTTTTGCCGATGACAGTCTCCTTTTCTATAAAGCTACTAGCTCGGCTTGCGCTCAGATCAAACAGATATTGGACGAATTTATGAGCCTTTCTGGACAGCTCATAAATTTTGACAAATCAACAATTTTTTTTCCAAACAAGTGCCTCATTACAGAAAACATTCCTTGGCAGGTTTTTTTAATATGACACCTAAATATTTTCTAGGTCGTTATCTATGCGTCTTTTTTAACTCCCCTACGTTCACTCATTTAAACTGTAACCACATCATCCGCAAAGCTGATGCTAAGCACAATCTTTGATCCGCTCAATGGCTTTCCAAAGCCAGTAAAGATGTCCTCATTCAAAGCAACCTTGAAGCCCTTCCCTCTTACGTCATGTCCAGCGCTGCCTTGCCGACCGCTACTACTAATCTATTGGACCAAATTAATAGATCCTTCTTTTGGAAAAAACAGCCAGATAAAACTGGCATCCCCATGATTGCTTGGGATAAAATATGTTGACCCAAGAGTCAGGGTGGGTTGGGTCTCCGTAAATCTGTTGCAGTTAATAAAGCCTATCTCTGTAAACTTGGATGGAAGATCCTCTCTGACCCCTAGAATCTATGGGTCAAAGTCATCCTTGCCAAGTATCTCCGACATACTTCCTTCTTCAGCTATCGTGCGCAACCTAAAGACTCTTGGATTTGGAAACATATCCTTCATATTCGTCCCCTCTTACTCAGAGGTATCCGCTGGAAAATTGGTGATGGCTCTAGCATCTTATTCTGGTTCGATAACTGGGTTTTCAAAACAAACTTGCTTGAATACCTTCAATTAGATATCAGTAATGTGTCCAATCCCGACCTTACGGTTTCTCAAGTAATCCATCAGGGTCAGTGCAATTCCGATTTGGATATGTTTTCAAAGTCCAAGAATTCCACGGGATGGTTGGCCCTTAAACTGGACATGGAAAAGGCATATGACCATCTTGAATGGGATTTTATTTGGGTTACCCTTCATGGCTTCGGCTTTGGACACCAATGGGTTTCTTGGATCAAGGCTTGTGTTACCACAGTTTCTTTCTCACCCTCAGTAAATGGGCAGACTTCTAACCTTATTTTTCCCTCTCGTGGCAACCGTCAAGGTGACCCTCTCTCACCGTGTCTTTTCATCATTTGTATGGAAAGCCTTGCGCGTAAACTACAACTTGCTTCTATCAGTCCTCGCTCTCCTATTGGCATTAAAATTGCTCACTCAGCTCCAATTCTTCCATGTCTCCTTTTTGCCGATGACAGTCTCCTTTTCTATAAAGCTACTAGCTCGGCTTGCGCTCAGATCAAACAGATATAGGACGAATTTATGAGCCTTTCTGGAAAGCTCATAAATTTTGACAAATCAACAATTTTTTTTCCAAACAAGTGCCTCATTACAGAAAACATTCCTTGGCAGGTTTTTTTAATATGACACCTAAATATTTTCTAGGTCGTTATCTATGCGTCTTTTTTAACTCCCCTACGTTCACTCATTTAAACTGTAACCACATCATCCGCAAAGCTGATGCTAAGCACAATCTTTGCTCCGCTCAATGGCTTTCCAAAGCCAGTAAAGATGTCCTCATTCAAAGCAACCTTGAAGCCCTTCCCTCTTACGTCATGTCCAGCGCTGCCTTGCCGACCGCTACTACTAATCTATTGGACCAAATTAACAGATCCTTCTTTTGGAAAAAACAGCCAGATAAAACTGGCATCCCCATGATTGCTTGGGATAAAATATGTTGACCCAAGAGTCAGGGTGGGTTGGGTCTCCGTAAATCTGTTGCAGTTAATAAAGCCTATCTCTGTAAACTTGGATGGAAGATCCTCTCTGACCCCTAGAATCTATGGGTCAAAGTCATCCTTGCCAAGTATCTCCGACATACTTCCTTCTTCAGCTATCGTGCGCAACCTAAAGACTCTTGGATTTGGAAACATATCCTTCATATTCGTCCCCTCTTACTCAGAGGTATCCGCTGGAAAATTGGTGATGGCTCTAGCATCTTATTCTGGTTCGATAACTGGGTTTTCAAAACAAACTTGCTTGAATACCTTCAATTAGATATCAGTAATGTGTCCAATCCCGACCTTACGGTTTCTCAAGTAATCCATCAGGGTCAGTGCAATTCCGATTTGGATATGTTTTCAAAGTCCAAAAATTCCACGGGATGGTTGGCCCTTAAACTGGACATGGAAAAGGCATATGACCATCTTGAATGGGATTTTATTTGGGTTACCCTTCATAGCTTCGGCTTTGGACACCAATGGGTTTCTTGGATCAAGGCTTGTGTTACCACAGTTTCTTTCTCACCCTCAGTAAATGGGCAGACTTCTAACCTTATTTTTCCCTCTCGTGGCAACCGTCAAGGTGACCCTCTCTCACCGTGTCTTTTCATCATTTGTATGGAAAGCCTTGCGCGTAAACTACAACTTGCTTCTATCAGTCCTCGCTCTCCTATTGGCATTAAAATTGCTCACTCAGCTCCAATTCTTCCATGTCTCCTTTTTGCCGATGACAGTCTCCTTTTCTATAAAGCTACTAGCTCGGCTTGCGCTCAGATCAAACAGATATTGGACGAATTTATGAGCCTTTCTGGACAGCTCATCAATTTTGACAAATCAACAATTTTTTTTCCAAACAAGTGCCTCATTACAGAAAACATTCCTTGGCAGGTTTTTTTAATATGACACCTAAATATTTTCTAGGTCGTTATCTATGCGTCTTTTTTAACTCCCCTACGTTCACTCATTTAAACTGTAACCACATCATCCGCAAAGCTGATGCTAAGCACAATCTTTGCTCCGCTCAATGGCTTTCCAAAGCCAGTAAAGATGTCCTCATTCAAAGCAACCTTGAAGCCCTTCCCTCTTACGTCATGTCCAGCGCTGCCTTGCCGACCGCTACTACTAATCTATTGGACCAAATTAACAGATCCTTCTTTTGGAAAAAACAGCCAGATAAAACTGGCATCCCCATGATTGCTTGGGATAGAATATGTTGACCCAAGAGTCAGGGTGGGTTGGGTCTCCGTAAATCTGTTGCAGTTAATAAAGCCTATCTCTGTAAACTTGGATGGAAGATCCTCTCTGACCCCTAGAATCTATGGGTCAAAGTCATCCTTGCCAAGTATCTCCGACATACTTCCTTCTTCAGCTATCGTGCGCAACCTAAAGACTCTTGGATTTGGAAACATATCCTTCATATTCGTCCCCTCTTACTCAGAGGTATCCGCTGGAAAATTGGTGACGGCTCTAGCATCTTATTCTGGTTCGATAACTGGGTTTTCAAAACAAACTTGCTTGAATACCTTCAATTAGATATCAGTAATGTGTCCAATCCCGACCTTACGGTTTCTCAAGTAATCCATCAGGGTCAGTGCAATTCCGATTTGGATATGTTTTCAAAGTCCAAGAATTCCACGGGATGGTTGGCCCTTAAACTGGACATGGAAAAGGCATATGACCATCTTGAATGGGATTTTATTTGGGTTACCCTTCATAGCTTCGGCTTTGGACACCAATGGGTTTCTTGGATCAAGGCTTGTGTTACCACAGTTTCTTTCTCACCCTCAGTAAATGGGCAGACTTCTAACCTTATTTTTCCCTCTCGTGGCAACCGTCAAGGTGACCCTCTCTCACCGTGTCTTTTCATCATTTGTATGGAAAGCCTTGCGCGTAAACTACAACTTGCTTCTATCAGTCCTCGCTCTCCTATTGGCATTAAAATTGCTCACTCAGCTCCAATTCTTCCATGTCTCCTTTTTGCCGATGACAGTCTCCTTTTCTATAAAGCTACTAGCTCGGCTTGCGCTCAGATCAAACAGATATTGGACGAATTTATGAGCCTTTCTGGAAAGCTCATAAATTTTGACAAATCAACAATTTTTTTTCCAAACAAGTGCCTCATTACAGAAAACATTCCTTGGCAGGTTTTTTTAATATGACACCTAAATATTTTCTAGGTCGTTATCTATGCGTCTTTTTTAACTCCCCTACGTTCACTCATTTAAACTGTAACCACATCATCCGCAAAGCTGATGCTAAGCACAATCTTTGCTCCGCTCAATGGCTTTCCAAAGCCAGTAAAGATGTCCTCATTCAAAGCAACCTTGAAGCCCTTCCCTCTTACGTCATGTCCAGCGCTGCCTTGCCGACCGCTACTACTAATCTATTGGACCAAATTAACAGATCCTTCTTTTGGAAAAAACAGCCAGATAAAACTGGCATCCCCATGATTGCTTGGGATAAAATATGTTGACCCAAGAGTCAGGGTGGGTTGGGTCTCCGTAAATCTGTTGCAGTTAATAAAGCCTATCTCTGTAAACTTGGATGGAAGATCCTCTCTGACCCCTAGAATCTATGGGTCAAAGTCATCCTTGCCAAGTATCTCCGACATACTTCCTTCTTCAGCTATCGTGCGCAACCTAAAGACTCTTGGATTTGGAAACATATCCTTCATATTCGTCCCCTCTTACTCAGAGGTATCCGCTGGAAAATTGGTGATGGCTCTAGCATCTTATTCTGGTTCGATAACTGGGTTTTCAAAACAAACTTGCTTGAATACCTTCAATTAGATATCAGTAATGTGTCCAATCCCGACCTTACGGTTTCTCAAGTAATCCATCAGGGTCAGTGCAATTCCGATTTGGATATGTTTTCAAAGTCCAAAAATTCCACGGGATGGTTGGCCCTTAAACTGGACATGGAAAAGGCATATGACCATCTTGAATGGGATTTTATTTGGGTTACCCTTCATAGCTTCGGCTTTGGACACCAATGGGTTTCTTGGATCAAGGCTTGTGTTACCACAGTTTCTTTCTCACCCTCAGTAAATGGGCAGACTTCTAACCTTATTTTTCCCTCTCGTGGCAACCGTCAAGGTGACCCTCTCTCACCGTGTCTTTTCATCATTTGTATGGAAAGCCTTGCGCGTAAACTACAACTTGCTTCTATCAGTCCTCGCTCTCCTATTGGCATTAAAATTGCTCACTCAGCTCCAATTCTTCCATGTCTCCTTTTTGCCGATGACAGTCTCCTTTTCTATAAAGCTACTAGCTCGGCTTGCGCTCAGATCAAACAGATATTGGACGAATTTATGAGCCTTTCTGGACAGCTCATCAATTTTGACAAATCAACAATTTTTTTTCCAAACAAGTGCCTCATTACAGAAAACATTCCTTGGCAGGTTTTTTTAATATGACACCTAAATATTTTCTAGGTCGTTATCTATGCGTCTTTTTTAACTCCCCTACGTTCACTCATTTAAACTGTAACCACATCATCCGCAAAGCTGATGCTAAGCACAATCTTTGCTCCGCTCAATGGCTTTCCAAAGCCAGTAAAGATGTCCTCATTCAAAGCAACCTTGAAGCCCTTCCCTCTTACGTCATGTCCAGCGCTGCCTTGCCGACCGCTACTACTAATCTATTGGACCAAATTAACAGATCCTTCTTTTGGAAAAAACAGCCAGATAAAACTGGCATCCCCATGATTGCTTGGGATAAAATATGTTGACCCAAGAGTCAGGGTGGGTGGGGTCTCCGTAAATCTGTTGCAGTTAATAAAGCCTATCTCTGTAAACTTGGATGGAAGATCCTCTCTGACCCCTAGAATCTATGGGTCAAAGTCATCCTTGCCAAGTATCTCCGACATACTTCCTTCTTCAGCTATCGTGCGCAACCTAAAGACTCTTGGATTTGGAAACATATCCTTCATATTCGTCCCCTCTTACTCAGAGGTATCCGCTGGAAAATTGGTGACGGCTCTAGCATCTTATTCTGGTTCGATAACTGGGTTTTCAAAACAAACTTGCTTGAATACCTTCAATTAGATATCAGTAATGTGTCCAATTCCGACCTTACGGTTTCTCAAGTAATCCATCAGGGTCAGTGCAATTCCGATTTGGATATGTTTTCAAAGTCCAAGAATTCCACGGGATGGTTGGCCCTTAAACTGGACATGGAAAAGGCATATGACCATCTTGAATGGGATTTTATTTGGGTTACCCTTCATAGCTTCGGCTTTGGACACCAATGGGTTTCTTGGATCAAGGCTTGTGTTACCACAGTTTCTTTCTCACCCTCAGTAAATGGGCAGACTTCTAACCTTATTTTTCCCTCTCGTGGCAACCGTCAAGGTGACCCTCTCTCACCGTGTCTTTTCATCATTTGTATGGAAAGCCTTGCGCGTAAACTACAACTTGCTTCTATCAGTCCTCGCTCTCCTATTGGCATTAAAATTGCTCACTCAGCTCCAATTCTTCCATGTCTCCTTTTTGCCGATGACAGTCTCCTTTTCTATAAAGCTACTAGCTCGGCTTGCGCTCAGATCAAACAGATATTGGACGAATTTATGAGCCTTTCTGGAAAGCTCATAAATTTTGACAAATCAGCAATTTTTTTTCCAAACAAGTGCCTCATTACAGAAAACATTCCTTGGCAGGTTTTTTTAATATGACACCTAAATATTTTCTAGGTCGTTATCTATGCGTCTTTTTTAACTCCCCTACGTTCACTCATTTAAACTGTAACCACATCATCCGCAAAGCTGATGCTAAGCACAATCTTTGCTCCGCTCAATGGCTTTCCAAAGCCGGTAAAGATGTCCTCATTCAAAGCAACCTTGAAGCCCTTCCCTCTTACGTCATGTCCAGCGCTGCCTTGCCGACCGCTACTACTAATCTATTGGACCAAATTAACAGATCCTTCTTTTGGAAAAAACAGCCAGATAAAACTGGCATCCCCATGATTGCTTGGGATAAAATATGTTGACCCAAGAGTCAGGGTGGGTTGGGTCTCCGTAAATCTGTTGCAGTTAATAAAGCCTATCTCTGTAAACTTGGATGGAAGATCCTCTCTGACCCCTAGAATCTATGGGTCAAAGTCATCCTTGCCAAGTATCTCCGACATACTTCCTTCTTCAGCTATCGTGCGCAACCTAAAGACTCTTGGATTTGGAAACATATCCTTCATATTCGTCCCCTCTTACTCAGAGGTATCCGCTGGAAAATTGGTGATGGCTCTAGCATCTTATTCTGGTTCGATAACTGGGTTTTCAAAACAAACTTGCTTGAATACCTTCAATTAGATATCAGTAATGTGTCCAATCCCGACCTTACGGTTTCTCAAGTAATCCATCAGGGTCAGTGCAATTCCGATTTGGATATGTTTTCAAAGTCCAAAAATTCCACGGGATGGTTGGCCCTTAAACTGGACATGGAAAAGGCATATGACCATCTTGAATGGGATTTTATTTGGGTTACCCTTCATAGCTTCGGCTTTGGACACCAATGGGTTTCTTGGATCAAGGCTTGTGTTACCACAGTTTCTTTCTCACCCTCAGTAAATGGGCAGACTTCTAACCTTATTTTTCCCTCTCGTGGCAACCGTCAAGGTGACCCTCTCTCACCGTGTCTTTTCATCATTTGTATGGAAAGCCTTGCGCGTAAACTACAACTTGCTTCTATCAGTCCTCGCTCTCCTATTGGCATTAAAATTGCTCACTCAGCTCCAATTCTTCCATGTCTCCTTTTTGCCGATGACAGTCTCCTTTTCTATAAAGCTACTAGCTCGGCTTGCGCTCAGATCAAACAGATATTGGACGAATTTATGAGCCTTTCTGGACAGCTCATCAATTTTGACAAATCAACAATTTTTTTTCCAAACAAGTGCCTCATTACAGAAAACATTCCTTGGCAGGTTTTTTTAATATGACACCTAAATATTTTCTAGGTCGTTATCTATGCGTCTTTTTTAACTCCCCTACGTTCACTCATTTAAACTGTAACCACATCATCCGCAAAGCTGATGCTAAGCACAATCTTTGCTCCGCTCAATGGCTTTCCAAAGCCAGTAAAGATGTCCTCATTCAAAGCAACCTTGAAGCCCTTCCCTCTTACGTCATGTCCAGCGCTGCCTTGCCGACCGCTACTACTAATCTATTGGACCAAATTAACAGATCCTTCTTTTGGAAAAAACAGCCAGATAAAACTGGCATCCCCATGATTGCTTGGGATAAAACATGTTGACCCAAGAGTCAGGGTGGGTGGGGTCTCCGTAAATCTGTTGCAGTTAATAAAGCCTATCTCTGTAAACTTGGATGGAAGATCCTCTCTGACCCCTAGAATCTATGGGTCAAAGTCATCCTTGCCAAGTATCTCCGACATACTTCCTTCTTCAGCTATCGTGCGCAACCTAAAGACTCTTGGATTTGGAAACATATCCTTCATATTCGTCCCCTCTTACTCAGAGGTATCCGCTGGAAAATTGGTGATGGCTCTAGCATCTTATTCTGGTTCGATAACTGGGTTTTCAAAACAAACTTGCTTGAATACCTTCAATTAGATATCAGTAATGTGTCCAATCCCGACCTTACGGTTTCTCAAGTAATCCATCAGGGTCAGTGCAATTCCGATTTGGATATGTTTTCAAAGTCCAAAAATTCCACGGGATGGTTGGCCCTTAAACTGGACATGGAAAAGGCATATGACCATCTTGAATGGGATTTTATTTGGGTTACCCTTCATAGCTTCGGCTTTGGACACCAATGGGTTTCTTGGATCAAGGCTTGTGTTACCACAGTTTCTTTCTCACCCTCAGTAAATGGGCAGACTTCTAACTTTATTTTTCCCTCTCGTGGCAACCGTCAAGGTGACCCTCTCTCACCGTGTCTTTTCATCATTTGTATGGAAAGCCTTGCGCGTAAACTACAACTTGCTTCTATCAGTCCTCGCTCTCCTATTGGCATTAAAATTGCTCACTCAGCTCCAATTCTTCCATGTCTCCTTTTTGCCGATGACAGTCTCCTTTTCTATAAAGCTACTAGCTCGGCTTGCGCTCAGATCAAACAGATATTGGACGAATTTATGAGCCTTTCTGGACAGCTCATAAATTTTGACAAATCAACAATTTTTTTTCCAAACAAGTGCCTCATTACAGAAAACATTCCTTGGCAGGTTTTTTTAATATGACACCTAAATATTTTCTAGGTCGTTATCTATGCGTCTTTTTTAACTCCCCTACGTTCACTCATTTAAACTGTAACCACATCATCCGCAAAGCTGATGCTAAGCACAATCTTTGCTCCGCTCAATGGCTTTCCAAAGCCAGTAAAGATGTCCTCATTCAAAGCAACCTTGAAGCCCTTCCCTCTTACGTCATGTCCAGCGCTGCCTTGCCGACCGCTACTACTAATCTATTGGACCAAATTAACAGATCCTTCTTTTGGAAAAAACAGCCAGATAAAACTGGCATCCCCATGATTGCTTGGGATAAAGCATGTTGACCCAAGAGTCAGGGTGGGTTGGGTCTCCGTAAATCTGTTGCAGTTAATAAAGCCTATCTCTGTAAACTTGGATGGAAGATCCTCTCTGACCCCTAGAATCTATGGGTCAAAGTCATCCTTGCCAAGTATCTCCGACATACTTCCTTCTTCAGCTATCGTGCGCAACCTAAAGACTCTTGGATTTGGAAACATATCCTTCATATTCGTCCCCTCTTACTCAGAGGTATCCGCTGGAAAATTGGTGATGGCTCTAGCATCTTATTCTGGTTCGATAACTGGGTTTTCAAAACAAACTTGCTTGAATACCTTCAATTAGATATCAGTAATGTGTCCAATCCCGACCTTACGGTTTCTCAAGTAATCCATCAGGGTCAGTGCAATTCCGATTTGGATATGTTTTCAAAGTCCAAAAATTCCACGGGATGGTTGGCCCTTAAACTGGACATGGAAAAGGCATATGACCATCTTGAATGGGATTTTATTTGGGTTACCCTTCATAGCTTCGGCTTTGGACACCAATGGGTTTCTTGGATCAAGGCTTGTGTTACCACAGTTTCTTTCTCACCCTCAGTAAATGGGCAGACTTCTAACCTTATTTTTCCCTCTCGTGGCAACCGTCAACGTGGCCGTCTCTCACCGTGTCTTTTCAGCATTTGTATGGAAAGCCTTGCGCGTAAACTACAACTTGCTTCTATCAGTCCTCGCTCTCCTATTGGCATTAAAATTGCTCACTCAGCTCCAATTCTTCCATGTCTCCTTTTTGCCGATGACAGTCTCCTTTTCTATAAAGCTACTAGCTCGGCTTGCGCTCAGATCAAACAGATCTTGGACGAATTTATGAGCCTTTCTAGATAGCTCATAAATTTTGACAAATCAGCAATTTTTTTTCCAAACAAGTGCCTCATTACAGAAAACATTCCTTGGCAGGTTTTTTTAATATGACACCTAAATATTTTCTAGGTCGTTATCTATGCGTCTTTTTTAACTCCCCTACGTTCACTCATTTAAACTGTAACCACATCATCCGCAAAGCTGATGCTAAGCACAATCTTTGCTCCGCTCAATGGCTTTCCAAAGCCGGTAAAGATGTCCTCATTCAAAGCAACCTTGAAGCCCTTCCCTCTTACGTCATGTCCAGCGCTGCCTTTCCGACCGCTACTACTAATCTATTGGACCAAATTAACAGATCCTTCTTTTGGAAAAAACAGCCAGATAAAACTGGCATCCCCATGATTGCTTAGGATAAAATATGTTGACCCAAGAGTCAGGGTGGGTTGGGTCTCCGTAAATTTGTTGCAGTTAATAAAGCCTATCTCTGTAAACTTGGATGGAAGATCCTCTCTGACCCCTAGAATCTATAGGTCAAAGTCATCCTTGCCAAGTATCTCCGACATACTTCCTTCTTCAGCTATCGTGCGCAACCTAAAGACTCTTGGATTTGGAAACATATCCTTCATATTCGTCCCCTCTTACTCAGAGGTATCCGCTGGAAAATTGGTGATGGCTCTAGCATCTTATTCTGGTTCGATAACTGGGTTTTCAAAACAAACTTGCTTGAATACCTTCAATTAGATATCAGTAATGTGTCCAATCCCGACCTTACGGTTTCTCAAGTAATCCATCAGGGTCAGTGCAATTCCGGTTTTCTTTCTTCACTTGTCCCGTAGGCGGTCTGCCTCATTATACTTGGTATCCCTCTCCCAGTTACCCTAGTTTTAGATGAATTGTGTTGGGGTTTCTCTCCGGATGGTCGATTTATTATTAAATCAGCTACTTGGTTGGCTCACAACATTCCACCTTTTCTACCTTCTTGGGATTTTAAATGGATCTGGAAGCTCGATGTCAATCCTAAACTCCAGCTTTTTGCTTGGCAATTTTTGCACAATGGTCTGCAGGTCCGTTCTCACCTTGTAGTACCGGGAATCCCTATCTCTCCCCTCTGCAATTTGGAAGATGAATCACAGGATCATCTGTTTCTTACCTATCCTATTATACTACTAGTCTGGGCTCACTGCCAGGCTATCCGTTGGATCTCTCCACTTCCCCCGCTCTCCTCCCTGTCGTGCCTTATGACTTTCCTTCATCATCATCATTCTACCTCTACAGTCAAGATCCTTAACATTCTTTGGAGTATTTGGAAGTCTCGTAACAATCTTGTTTTTAAGCAATCACCTATCTCTTCTATTGCTATTTTTACTCGAGCCCTTTCTTATTTCTAGGAATGGAAGGCTCGTCTTTTTCTTGATTCTTTATCTCTCCATTATGACAATGCTACGGCCGCTTCCGCTTCACCAGTTTCCTCCTTTGTTGCCTGGTCACCACCTCCTGCAGGAACAATTAAACTCAACTTTGATGTCTCCTCCAACACTCAGCCTCCTTCAGCAGCTGCTGGTGTCAGTCTCCGAGACCACAACGGTGACTGCTTAGCTGCCTGTTCCTATTACCTAGGGTCCACTTCCCCTCTGGTGGCTGATAGAAGGGATTTTCTCACCAAATAAAAACCCTGTCGTAGTAAGAGTGAGGGTGTCGAACACGGGGAAGGTACGTCGGACTAGTCTAGGCATGAGCATTTAATGAGCTAGGTCAAGTGACGGTCGCGAGAAGTGGAGGGAACTAACTAACTAATCTACGAAAAAAAGAATAAAAGGGACTAGGGTAAGAGATCCACAACTCATACCACCATGAATTGTGACTCAATCGAACTTAGACTTAGGTCCTGGATAAGGGGAGGTCATTCTAAGATCACACTACTCTTTCACGCTAGTGTGACGACTGGGAAGACATACACAAACCTACTTTTGTGGCGGAACATCTAACTAGTCATAAGCACAAATCACGAAAACCGGAAACTTTCCCTTGATTGAAGGCCCAACTTTCTTGGTGCTTCCATCAATCGGGCGAAGGGGATTCTTCTATGAATCTAATGTTATCTAGACACGAGACTCAACATCACCGAACGTTCGGTACCGACATTATCACAACCAAAACCAAGAAACAACTAAACCACAAACATGGAGGATTTGAGAAGTTTCACTCAAACCCTAGAAATTAACTACTTACACATAAATAACAAAAACATAATTAAAACTAAAAGTAAGTGCATAAATTAAACCTAAAATCTAAGAGCAACAAACATAAACAACTAAAAACCTAGAAAATAAGAACAAAACTAAAATCAACAACTAGAAATTAAAGAAACAAAAACTACAATTAACTATAACAAGACAAGCAGGAACAATTTCTAACAAGAAAAACAAAAGCAATTAACAAAGCTATTAAAATAAAGATAACAAAGCAAGAAAACCAGAAAATACCTTGAAGAAGATGAAGAACAAGCAAGTAGAGAAGAAAAAAAAAACAAGAACTTTGCATAAATTAAGAACAAAATGAAGTAGAAATTACAAGAGAAATGAAGAACAAATATTTAAAACTAACCTAACCCTAAGTTTGAGCATCTAACCTCTGCTGGTTGTGAAAAGGGAAGAAGGGGGTATTTATACAACTCCCTAAAAATACAGGAAAAATGACCTAAAACAAATTAAATGATACGAACAGGGCCTTCTCAGCGGGCTCTTAGCAAAAGTCAGCGGGCGCTTGGCCTCTCCAGCGGGCGCTGGAGAGGTCTCAGCGGACGCTGCAGCCAAAAAATGAGCTACTGTCTGTTCTGGACAGTTCAGCGGGCGCTTGGAACTCTCTGCGGGCGCTGGAGGGGTCTCAACGGGCGCTGGATATGTCTCAGCGGCCGCTGGATAGCTTGGCAGTCAATTTTAAAAACATCATAATTCCTTCATTTCTTATCAGAATTTAGCTTATGACCAGGCGTTTCAAAGCTATCAGAACGAGCTTTAACCTCTAACTTGAATCTCCTTAAAACGATAAGTATGTAAAAATTTATGGCCTTTCAAATTTGACCTATGCTCCAAACGTGGTGATTGTGGTCTTGGCTTTATTGCGGCACACTTCTCAAAGCTTCTCGGGACCTCTCACGACCCTTGTTGGCTTTTAAGAATTGATCGAAAACACACAAAATACCTACATGAATGAACGCAAGGCATAAGTAACGCAAAAGTGCTCAATTATTAGCAAAAAGGGCAAGAAAATGCATTATTCAACGAAAATGCAACTAAGACCTAAACTAAGCTAAAAAGGCCTAAAATTAATAAAATTGAGCCTAAAAACAATAGAAAACAAGTGAAAAGAGCCCGGGACATCGGTCCTATAATTATCAAATTCCCCCATGCTTGCCTTTTGCTTGTCCTCAAGCAAATACAACATGAAAAACTTAAAAATAAAATCCTAACTCACTTTCGTAGGAATCACGGTTTCTTTTAGCAAAAGCAACAATCCATGTAAACCTCTAAGTCGCTAAAGAGGACGAGTGTGCTCTCGTAAGGGTTTCCGAAGAGTTTAACCCATAACTCTTTCAAAAAATAAACGAAGGCAAAGGTAAACAAGAAATGAAAGAAAAGAAAAACAAAAAAAGGAAAATAAAAAGGGAGAAAAACAAAACAAAAACAGCTAGTTGGACTTATTAAAGGACCGAGGATCAATGAATGCGAACCTTTCTAAGCATTAACGGAAAACATGCTCAAAGTTGTCAAGGGTGGATAGTCAAATAAAACATGCTAGATTGAAGAACTAGAGAGGAACATTCCCCTTTCGCTCAACAACCAAACATCCACATGCTAAGCTAGTGTCGTTTCCACCCATTGATAACTTGGTTTAGTATATGTTTTTCCTCCTTATTTTGTATGGTTTAATTGTGCTAACCGTGCTCTTAGGAGCCGTTTTGCCGCTAATAAGTCGGTTTGGAGTGTTTTGTGTCTTTTCCATGTTTTTAACAGGTTTTTGATAGAAGATGCTCTAAATGGGACAAAAAACCATCACAGTACACCAATCTAGGCAAAGGAGAAGCACTAGGATGTCATGGTGAGTGTTGGAGAGGTTCTGGTGGCAATTAGTGAAGAATTGGCTTGAAATTGTTCGATTCGGTTCGAATGATTTTGACCACCTCTCACTCTTTTGGACATAACTAGATATATGAATATCGGATTTAAGAGATTCCAGTGGCATTGGAAACTAGATTCAATGAACTTTCCAACGGTAGGTCATAAGCTCAATTCCGACTTGAAACGAAGGAGTTATGAGCGTTAGAAGTCAGGGCATCAGACCAGACCCCCAGCATGTACCCTGGTACCGGGGTTTGTGCAACCCTTACCGGGGTTCATGCACCCCGACCGGGGTACATGTACCCCGGTACCGGGGTGGTTGCTGCCCCTTCTTATCTCCTTTGCTTTGAAGCCAGAGTTCCCCCAGCATCGGCCCCGGTACGAGGTACATGTATCCCGGACCGGGGTCTCTGCACAGCTCTTCACTCGACATTTTCCAGAAGTACGTACCTGACTCCAGCGACAACCCCAGTACCGGGGTGCATGTACCCCGTACCGGGGCCGGTGTTCGAGGCTCCGTTTAAAGCCCAACTTGCTTATAAATACCTAGGGGGAATCCCTTGTAACTCCTTATGCTTTCTTTAGGTTTTTTTTATGTTTTTAGGGTTTTCTTTCTCTCTCTTTTATTGTAAAAACAACATTACATTCAATTGAATTGAAATTAATTAAAGATTCAATCTTTCTCCAATTCTGGTATTATTTCTTTCTTATTTATTTTATTTATGCTTTTTATTATGATCATGTTTATTTCTTTGATTCTTTTAAATATGTGTGAGTAGTTATTTAGATCTAGGGTTTGGGAAACTTATGTTTGATTGATTTAAATTAATTGAATCTTTTGTTCTTTAATTCATGACTAGTTTTAATTTCCTAAAATCTGTTTTGATCATATAAATTTGAGTAATAATCTAGTCGGTAGCCGAAAGGTGAAAACTTCATTAAGACTTAAGATTTTAGGCAGATTTATTTAATAAATTGCGAAAGCCTGTTATGTAAATCTGTAGATCTAATAAATTGCGAAAGCATGTTAGATCTTGGTTAGAGTTTGTTAATGAATTATTGAACATTAGAATCCAATTATTTTATGATTTCATTCATAAAACCCTAAACCCTATAATTTCCTTCATTCAGTTTAATCTTATAAAAATTCAATCTTTATTTTCTGTTCTTTAGTTATTAGTTATTTAGGATAATTCAATCACAAAGGCCCTTTACATAATTCATACTTTTTAGTAATAAAAAAATTAAATTGCTTCTTTGTGGATTCGACCCTACTTATCACTGCTGCATTAGTTCTGATATTTAGGCTATTTTTGACGGGTTTCGACGCCCTGTCACCCATAAAGGTAAATTCTCATAACTCCACTAAGAGGTCAGAAAAAACAAAAAGGAGAAACAAGTTAGGCTACCCGATATCTTATCATAGCAAAACCGCTCTATATGCTTGAAACATGAATTCCTCAACTGAAAAGGACTCAACTATCTAGGATCGAGAGGGCTTTAGGGTTGTAATGCATGGCTAGGGATAGGGTAGGAATCAATTTGAGTTGTGGTGCTCAAACCTAATAGTGAAGCAATAAGTACAAATGAGCATCAAATAGCAAACAAACTCCTCAAATTCGCACACATAAACCAAAAACCCCCAAGGTTATTCAAAAAACTATATAAAAAATGAAAATTTTATACAACAAATTAATAAAAAAAATTCTTTTTTTTTCTTGAATTATTCCTTCCCCCAAGCTTGAATGACACAATGCCCTCATTGTGAAAAAGGAAGGAATAATTGGTTTTTTTTTATTTTTTTTTTACTTGCCTCCTTTACAACTTAGGTCGGCTTTTGCTCTAATTCATACAAATTAACACACTTTCGCTTGGGCGAACTCCTTACTTCACAAATTTTCAATACAAAACATATAAGAACCAAGACGCTCCAATTGCTTCACTACGCCTAAAGGGTACAAAATAAAACAATGGAAATCAAGGCTTATAACGTGGCTAGAAGAAAGGGAGGGCCAAGCTCGAAGGGTTTCAAAGGATGAATGTAAATCAAACACCTAAAAAAGTGAAAAGAAGCAAGACGCTAAAATGAAAAGGAAAAATGGAAAATAACTAAGAAATGAATGCCTCCGTCCTCCCCTAGATTAGCTCGGTCACAGTCTCGCAAGGTCATGAATCAAGTTCTTGATCAAGTTATACTATGACAAGGATCCTATTGCCACTCAAATAAAATGATGAAGGCTAGAAGATTTTACAATTTTCTCACATATGAAGGGTAGTGAATTGCAAATACTACCTCAAGGGCTTCAACTAAATAGCAAAGCTTTGCCAATCGTACCACAACCCAAGATATTAGGTTTCATGAACTCCAAAGTTCTGAAACCTAACATGTAGTATTTAAAAATCAACACCAACATCTCAAACCTTGTTGACCACTAACAGTTAGGAAGGAATGCATTCAAAGTCCAAGAAATTAAGAACCAAATCCAAACTACAAACAAAACAAAAACACACTTTGCCTTGAAAAGAAAATAAAAGAAAAAGAAGAGGAAAAAGGGAAAATAGAAATCAAAACTAAACAAAAGGAAGGAAAATAAAATCAAAGCATGAATGACTCTCAATCAAGCAAACAAGCATCAAACAAATAAATAAATTGAGGTCCAACGCAATCGATATCCAAATGTCCTCAAGGGCTTAAAAGCAAAAAATTGAAAGCCAAACATCCTCGAACAATCATCTCCTCCTAAAAGTAACCCTACAACTAAGCACACAAGAAAAATAAAAGAAAGGGAGTTTGGAATGATCTCACCAAAACAGGCTATAAAGTAAGCATACAACCTCCGTTTTGCGCTTTAGTACCATACATGTCCATGAGAGCTGCTTATTCATTTAACCTGCAAAAAGAAAGAAAAGAAACCAAACTCCAAAAAAAACAAAATAATTACAAATAAAAGAAAAAAGAAAAAGACTCGGGTTGCCTCCCAAGAAGCGCTTGTTTAACGTCTTAAGCTTGACAAAGGGGCTGGAAACAGGGACTAAGACATAGAAGAAAAAAAAATGTCAAAGTCATCCAGTGGGACCAACCGCCGGGGCTCAGTAAATAGCCCCGCAAAGCTCGTAAGAGCTTATCAAATGCACTGGCACTTAACTCACTGAATACCACATAAGCAATGATCAAATAAAGCAAAGGGGACGATTTGAAGACCGGCATCCAATGCTTATGTGGGAGTGAGTGCCCAGATGGAGGTAAATCAAAATAAAAACTACTAAAAGAAAAATCAAATAAAAGAGAAGGAA
Organism: Salicornia ramosissima; assembly: GCA_951394345.1. Classification (NCBI taxonomy): domain Eukaryota; kingdom Viridiplantae; phylum Streptophyta; class Magnoliopsida; order Caryophyllales; family Amaranthaceae; genus Salicornia; species Salicornia ramosissima. The sequence goes on along the minus strand of OX596234.1, from coordinate 23,789,189 downwards.
CACCTCCAAACACCTCCATTGCCTTGGTTTCTGGAAGAGAAACATTGGAGTCAAGACAAGAGACGGCGCCCTCGAATGTGGGTGATATAAGCATGGATGGAAGGGGAGTGGGATGTGAATAAACAAGGCTAAATCCTCCTAAAAAAGGAATAAGAGAAGGTGGTATAACCACATCCTCCACATTAATAATGACCTCGTCAACTTCACTCGACTCAACTAAGAAGGCCTCATCCAATATGACATCACATGACGAGACGGAAGGGTCATGATTTTCATCATGACATTGCAATGAAACATCAACGTCTATGTGAGTCTGGATGGGTTGTACCACAACGAGAGGATAGGGATCAAAATCATAACTAAAGTCGCAAACAACGGACTCAACTTGAAGATTATGCGATGAATCATCGGAATTCATACCACCACTTTGTAAAAACTCATCAAGAGCATGCTCTTGCGAGTATTGATGATCAACATCAAAGGTAGGGGTATAAAACCGGAAGATGATTAAAGCCATATTCCGCAAAGAAGCTCGGCTCTTTACTAAAGCCATGTATCCCTTGGGTAGTCATATCCCACTCATAGGTTTCCTTAGCTAAACACGCGAATAAAAGCCAAGCTCTATCCAAGTTTAAAGCTAATAAATCGCCATAAGAGATAAACTCAAACCAGTTTCTTGTTTCATAATTCAAGCCCTCATGCATTACATTATATATATCCCACTTATCAAAATTATGATTAGGAGGAAGAGAGCTTCCAATCCTATCATAATACATCCAAAACGGTTCATGCTCATATTGGGGATCGATCAAAGAAGTGGCCATAAGGCCTAAATATTCACAAAAATAAATAAAAAATAAAGACCAAGAACCATTCTACTCAACCTAAACTAATGGCATTGTCTTCCCCGGCAACGGCGCCAATTTGATAGAAGGGATTTTCTCACCAAATAAAAACCCCCGTCGTAGTAAGAGTGGGGGTGTCGAACACGGGGAAGGTACGTCGCACTAATCTAGGCATGAGCATTTAACGAGCTAGGTCAAGTGATGGTCGCGAGAAGTGGAGGGAACTAAGGGAACTAACTAAAAATAAACTATGAAAACAAGAATAAAAGGGTCTAGGGTAAGAGATCCACAACTCATACCACCATGAATTGTGACTCAATCGAACTTAGACTTAGGTCGTGGATAAGGGGAGGTCATTCTAAGATCACACTACTCTTTAAAGCTAGTGTGACGACCGGGAATACATACACAAACCTACTTTCATGGCGCAACATCTAACTAGTCATAAGCACAAATCACGAAAACCGGTAACTTTCCCTTGATCGAAGGCCCAACTTTCGTGGTGCTTCTATCAATCGGGCGAAGGGAGTCATCACCCACGTTCACCTTTCGGTCCTTCGATGGGGATTCTTCTATGAATCTAATGTTAGCTAGACACGAGACTCAACATCACCGAACCTTCGGTACCAACATTATCACAACCAAAACCAAGAATAACTTAACCACAAACATGGAGGATTTGAGAAGTTTCACTCAAACCCTAGAAATTAACTACTCACACATAAATAACAAAAACATAATTAAAACTAAAACTAAGTGCATAAATTAAACCTAAAATCTAAGAACAACAAACATAAACAACTAAAAACCTAGAAAATAAGAACACCAACTAAAATCAACAACTAGAAATTAAAGAAACAAAAACCACAATTAACTACAACAAGACAATCAAGAACAATTACTAACAAGAACAACAAAAGCAATTAACAAAGAAATTAAAATAAAGATAACAAAGCAAGAAAACCAGAAAATACCTTGAAGAAGATGAAGAACAAGCAAGTAGAGAAGAAAAAAAACAAGAACTTTGTATAAATTAAGAACAAAATGAAGTAGAAATTACAAGAGAAATGAAGAACAAAACTTTAAAACTAACCTAACCCTAAGTTTGAGCCTCTAACCTCAGCTGGTTGTGAAAAGGGAAGAAGGGGGTATTTATACAACTCCCCAAAAATACACGAAAAATGACCTAAAACAGATTAAATGATACGAACAGGGCCTTCTCAGCGGGCTCTTGGCAAAAGTCAGCGGGCGCTTGGCCTCTCCAGCGGGCGCTGAAGAGGTCATAGCGGACGCTGCAGCCAAAAAATGAGCTAATGTCTGTTCTGGCCAGTTCAACGGACGCTTGGAACTCTCAGCGGGCGCCGGAGGGGTCTTAGCGGGCGCTGGAGATGTCTCTGCGGCCGCTGGACAACTTGGTAGTCAGTTTTAAAAACATCATAACTCCTTCATTTCTTATAAGAATGTAGCTTATGACCAGGAGTTTCGAATCTATCGGAACGAGCTTTAACCTCCAACTTGAATCACCCTAAAATGATAAGTACGTAAAAAGTTATGGCCTTTCAAAGTTGACCTATGCTCCAAACGTGGTGATTGTAGTCTTGGCTTTATTGCGGCACACTTCTCAAAGCTTCTTGGGACCTCTCACGACCCTTGTCGGCTTTTAAGAATTGATCAAAAACACACAAAATACCTACATGAATGAAGCAAGGCATAAGTAACGCGAAAGTGCTCAATTATTAGCAAAAACGGCAAGAAAATGCATTATTCAATGAAAATGCAACTAAGACCTAAACTAAGCTAAAAAGGCCTAAAACTAATAAAACTAAGCCTAAAAACAATAGAAAACAAGTGAAAAGAGCCCGGGAAATTAGTCCTATAATGGACCTATCTGTGGCTGAAGCTACTGCTCTCCGTAACGGTTTGCTTTTAGCACGCCAACATAATTTCTCTTCCATCTTCATTGAGGGCGACAACCTAACCGTCATCCGTGTTTTACAAGGTCGTTTCCAGTGCCGTTGGAAGATCCAGCTTCTCATGCAAGACATTAAACAAATTCTTCACGATTTCGCCTTTGTCTCGTCGGGCCACATTTTCCGTGAAGCTAACTGTTCAGCTAACTATGTCATGTCTCTAGGGCACTGGACCCCTACGCACATTGATATCGACCCTTTTATGGACGCTAAATTTTCCTGTTTTCTTTATTGTGACAAATCAGGACGTATCTTCGAGATGAAGAACTCCTAATTTCTTCTTTCCTTTAAAAAAAAACAATTAATAAGTGATACATGAATCCTAGTAATTCATATACCTTGTTTTAATTTATACCCTAATTTAAAAAAAAAACATAGTTTTCTACCCTTGCTAATTAAAAATACTTCTCTTTTTCATCCCCTTGTATACCACCGGTCCCGTTTTCTTTTATTTTATCTTTCATTTTACCCTATCTTAGTTTTAGGATTAGTTGATTTTAATAATACAACCTTTGAGGGATTCACAACCATTAAACCAACCTTTTGATTATTCAATAATAACCCAACCTTTATACCCAATTTTTTTTCAATGACCCAAATGACTTGCTACTTGTTTAACCAATTACCCTTTTTTTTAACAATTTAGCTTTTTATTTTTACAATTTACTCATGTCACCCCCTGCCACCACCCCCTGCCACCACCACCTGCCAAAACCACCCTCTCACCATCCGTTGCCACCACAACCGCCCAAACCACCCTCTCACAACCCCTTGCCACAACCCCTGCCCAAACCACCTTCCCACCACCCTAGCCCAAACCAAATCGAACCCCCCACCACCGCTACCCAATTGAACCCCCCCACCACCACCCTAATCAACCTCCCCCATACCCGATCTACCCCCACCCCCCCCCCCAAACCACCCCCTACTACCACCACCGCCTTATTTAACCCCTCCAAACCTAAATCGACCCCCAAACCGCCCTAAAAAACTGCAGAAATCGAACCCCCCCCCACCACCCATGCCCAATTGAAACCCCCACCACCCCAAACCACCTCCCCCACCCCCAATCAACCCCCCAAACCACCACCACCGCCCAATTGAACCCCTCAAAACCTGATCTATTTTGTCATTTAAGGGAAAAAAAAAAGATGAATAGAGAAGAAGCAGATGCACGGAACGACGGTGATCGTGGAGGAGGTGGTTAGGGAGAGGGAGATGGAGAGAACATCAGGGAGGAGAGAGAACGACAAGGATGTTGGTGGTGGTGGCGGAGGTGGTTGGGGGAGAGAGAAACGGTGTACGTGAATGAGGGGATAGAGAGTGGGGAGGAGGAGGAGAGAGAGGTGAGGGGAATTAAAAATCTTATTTTTTTCTTTTATTTTTTTTCTTATTTTTTTTAAAATAATGACTAGTAATTTGATACCACGTGTCAAGGTTACCGGTTCTTTTAGGTTTCAACAGGTCAAGGTTCGCTAAAAGAATTTAGGGTATAAAGCTTGGGTTATTATTGCATAATCAAAAGGTTAATTGATTGGTTGTGAATCTCTCAAATGTTCTATTATTAAAATCAATTTTTTATCTCATCCTCTTATCTTATCCTTTTTTTTTACTTTTTGTCCACCCATTCATCTATAAATACCCTTAACCCCATGAAATCTTTACACCTTTTTCTTTAATTTCTCACTCTCATACTCTCCCTCTCTAAACTATCTTTCTTCACATTATAAAAAAATACATACTAGCTCATATAAAAATATTGTCTACTTACAAAAAGGGGTTTTTGAAAAACAAAAATTGTGGTGCATAGAAAGAGTTAATTTATCCAAAGTGAATTCAGGGTAAGTTTATGTTGTCTACCAACTTCGAAACCCGTAAAAAATTTGTTTATAATCATGATATTTTAAACTATGTTCGTACAAAGCATGTTTTGATATAATTTTATGTTCTCTTGAAATATGTTTTGTATGCTTATATAATGTTTTTGTTTTGGCTTATTTATATATGGTTCGAAATTTTCTTTGGTTTATTTTGGATTAATTTGTTTAATTTATGAAATAATTCTACTCTAAGAATTTTTGAAATTTTGGATCTTTTATATAATATGTTATATGGTTAATAAAATTTTGTTAATCACTCTATTAATTTTTTTTGTAACAATGCAATTACATTATTATTATTATCATTATCAAAACGGTATTGTCATTATTATTACTAAATTTATCTTATTATTTTCGTAATGTTATCATTAAGATAATAATATTATTACTAATATAATACTATATTATTATTAAATTATTATTGTTGTAATATCACTATTAATATTACTATCTATAGTATACTCGTGTATTATTATTCTTGTTGTTAATATAATAATATATTTTTTTACTCCCTCTGTTTTTTTAGATGTAACACTTCACTTTTCACACTTGCCGAGATACAACTTTGACTCGATATATCTCTAAATATTAGTGTAAAAATTATAAAAATTATATATTTGGAAAGTGTATTCCGAGGTGAATCCAACAAGATCTCACATGACTATATTTTTCAATATATATAAGAAACAATTAACGGTCAAAGTGAGTCGGATTAATAGTGCCAAAGTCAGAGTGTTACATCTAAAAAAAATGGAGAGAATACTAAATTTAACATTAATATGAATGATATAACTAAATTAACAATATAAGTCTCTAATGAATTCCAAAATAAATAATTCATATGTATTTTATTTAAATATCCAAAGTATATATATGACTACCTATATATCATGTCTTAATTAATTCTTTAAAATGTAGTAATTAATATAAATTATTTTCTCTTAACTTAACCTTGGACTAAATTTTCGGATCTAATAACGTGCACAACTTATTTAAATTTTATTAAGACTAAAGTTAAACAATAACATCCTACAATAACTTGATTAAATTTACTATTAAAAGTAAAGTCACTTGTTAATTTGTGAACCTAAAAGGTTGTTTCTATTGATTCTTCACAAAGTATTATTGTAGATATGTTTATCCTAAGTAGGATCCCAATCTGAAAATAGGTTCGGTACCGGTCGGTCCCAGTATAATAAAAACATGTCAGAAATGGGTTCGATTTTTAAACGGGTTCAGACAAGTTGGTTTTGATATGTGTAGAATCGGTCAAAAACGGTTTCGTTCTAATTCGAATTCAATAGCAGTCAATATGTAGTCACTAAAAATTCGATAGAAATGAATTCGATATCGTTGGTTAAATAAGTTTCTAAAACATTTACCCGGCCCCCACACAAAAACTCTTTGGTAAAAACAAAAGTAGCACATCTGAATGACATTACTCTGCAATGGATTGTTTATCGAGTTGAGCAGCTCACGAGCTACTCGAGATCGACTCGGTCAAAACTCGAGTCGATATGATTGAGCTCGTCTCGAACTTGAGATCGACTCGAGATAGTAACAAGTCGAGTCGAGCAACAATGAACTCGACTCGATAAGCTCGCGACACTCGATATATATATGTAACAACAATTAACCAAAGTCCAATTGGTAGAGCCCAATTATGTAGCCCAAGGCCCAAAGTAAAAATAATAAAATAAAATAAAACAAAATAAAATAAAAGTTGATGTTGTCAACCCAAAACTTAACCCTAATATGCTCTCACCCTCTCAGTCTCTCACTCAGTCACTCACTCCACAAACGTTCTCCTTCTCTCTTCAAGTCTCCAACTCCAACCTGATCGCAGAGTCTCGCTGCCACAGCTCGGCTACCTACTCACCCCCCCGCTCACCCCGCCACTACTCGCCTGCCTGCTCACACCGCCCCTACTCGGCCGCCTACTTCTGTAGAGGTATGATCTATTAATTTTTCATTTTTTTAATACTTTTATATTTTTTAATGCTTTCCTATTAATATGATTGTTATTTTCTATTTTTTTTGTTTGTTTAGAGTTTGTTATTCAGGATTATAGTTAATTAATTAAGGTTATTGTTTTGTTGGATTACTGAATCATAGGGTTTATTTTTAATGTTTTTCTTTTTGTAATGTTTTACTAATTTTTGTTTGATATTTTTTGTTTTTTTTTTTTTGTTTATTTAGGGTTTATTTTCAGTTTTTTTATAATACTACTTAATATAGTTAATTAATTACTCCCTCCTTAACGAATTAGTAGCAACATTTGGACTAGCACGGACTCCTAGATGAAATAGGCTAATTGTGGTATTAGGTGGTATAATGATAAAAGTAAGAGAGAGAAAAGTAATAAAAGGAAAAGTAAATGGGGTATTATGTGGTATGATGATAAAAGTAAGAGAGAGAAAAATAAGAAAGAGAAAAGTAAGTGGGGTATTGTGTTTTTTTTTTGCCAAAAAAAGGAATAAAATAAAATTGGAAAAAATTGTTGCAAGTATTTTGGTACACCTAAAAATGGAAATTGTTGCTAGTAATTCGTTACAGAGGGAGTAGTTTATTGTTATTATTTTGTTGGATTATTATTGAATATCATTAGGGGTTTTTTTATAATGCTTTTCTATTTAGGGTTTTGGCTTGTTGTGGTTAATGTTTAAGTGTATAACTCGAGTTTAATGGACGGATTATTATTGGACGAATTTTAGGGACAATTTTTTTGTTTTTTGTTTTTGTTTGATACTACTATGAATATAAATAGGCTTCATATTTTTTCTTTTTTTATATACTACTGTTGTTTTGAATGGTAATTACGATTAATATAATTTTTTTTGTTATTGTTGTTGTTGTTGTTGTTTGTAGTTATGTCATCTAGTGGAGCTCAATCATCAAATCCTATATATTGGAGCTTTTAGAGATGAACAATTTTCAAAAATAATATGGTTGATCTGGATCCTGAGGAACCATGTAAGGACGTTGAGGTGGAGAATCCCTTTCAAAAGGCCAAGAAAGCAAAATGATCAAAGGTTGGGAAGATTTCCTTGAAGAGAAATTAATAGATGGACAAGAAAAAGTAAGGTGTAAGTATCGCAACTCTACTTTTTTCTATTTTGCAATCCAAAAGTACTAGTCATTTAAGTCGACATGCAGAGAATTGCATGAAGAAAGCAAGATATGATAAAGCCCAAAAATTAATAATTTTTTTTTCCATCTGAGGAAAGTTGCGGTGGAGGTAAATTTGAATTTGTGCCTGCTTTGCAAGATATGATAAAGCCCAAAAATTAATAACTTTTTTTTCATGCATGAATATCCTTTTCCATAGTAGAAGAAGAGGATTCAATCTCATAATGAAGTGTGGATTACCACCATGGGCTAGTTTTTCTTGTCACACTTTAAAAACAGATTGTGGCGTTCAAAACCACAAACAAATAAAAAGAATATATACTTCTTACTGCTCATATTGTGGATTTGGATTGGAAGTTCAGAAAAGAGTAATCAATTTTGTCCATTTACCTCCACCACGTAAGGGTGCTAACATAGCTGATTGCATTTTGACATGCTTACGAGAATGGGAGATTGATGACAAGGTAAGTTCTTATTTGTATAAATATATGTTATATTGATATCTCATTTCTGTCACCAAAGGTTAATGAACTAATGACATTGTTTATGTAATTTTTCTAGGTTTATTCAATTTCAGTGGATAATGCAAGTGAAAATGACTCGTGTATTAAAATTTTGAAGGATAATTATGCTTCTAATGGAAGGCTTCTATGTTGTGGACAATTGTTCCATGTTCTTTAATTTGTTGTGCCCACATTCGCAACATAATGGTTTAACATGGTCTTGATCAAGTGACACATATCATTTCGAAGGTTCATGCAACCGTTGATTACTTGAGTGGGAGTGAAGCACGATCAAAACGGTTTGGTGAACTAGTTAGCCAATACAATTTGAAGGAATGAAGGTTAGTCCTCGAATGCAAAACTCATAGGAATTCTACTTTTTGACATGTTAGATTGTGCTATTAAGTTAGGAATGTATATCCTAAGTATGGTTTACATCATTCAAATTATGAATTTTGTGCCAATGATGATGAATGGGAGATGATAGATAAAGTAGTTCAAGTTTTAAGAGTGTTTAAAGATGTAACAAACATAATATCTGGTTGTGAGTATCCAACATATAACATATTTTTTAGTGGTGTGTTTAAAGTTAAAGTGTGTTGTTGGATAGTAAAACTAAGTCTGATCTCTTGATGAGTTTGTTAGAAATATGGTTGGGAACATGAAATAAAGGGTTGACAAATATTGGGATAAATGCAATATGATAATGTCAATAGGAGCAATATTAAACCTAGAATTAAAATGAAGGGGATAAAGGTCACATTTCCCTAATTGTTTCCTTCACATGTTGCTCAACAAAACATTAACAAGGTTAAAGATGCTTTGTATCAACTTTATAGTGAATATGTGAAAGTGGACCTAGCTTCTAATTCTGAAGAAAGTGGACATGTTTCATATCATAGTGAGGGAGATAGTTCTAGCTCGTCAAGTGGTATGTTTGAAATTTTACAAATGGTCAGTGGAGAGTTCAAAATATAAACTTGATGATTCTCTAGATGATGGGCTTTATAGTGCTCATGATCTCAAGTTTGATGCCTTGTCATGGTGGAAGGAAAAGTACATGAAATTTCATACTTTGTCTAAGTTAGCAATGCATATATTAGATGTTGCCATCACCATTGTGGCTTCCGAAGCGACTTTTAGTGCTAGGGGTCGTGTCATTGATCCATATCGATCTTCCCTTGCTCCGGAAACAGTGCAAATGCTATTATGTACCGATGATTGGTGTACATCTCTTAATGGAGTTTAAATAAAAAACATGGTATGTACTATTAATTTCTTTAAATTCTTATGATTTGTTACCGAATTTGTAAGAAAAATACTTATTGACACTGTTATTATTGTGCGCAGAATACAAATGAAGTTTTACCAAAGGAAATTTTCATCCCAATACCTCACATGGAATCCAATTGAAGTAGTATTATTTGATGATGTATTTGCAATTTTTTTACACATAGATTAATGGGCACATATCGAGGCAAATTGGGAAACGCAAATTGGGGCTAATCGGGTCATTTTTTGCAAACTTCGACCTCAGAACCTGATCCATACGGGTTAAAATAACCCGTAAAACCTTGAGAGGACAAATTTTTCTACACATAGGTTAATGCGCGCATATCGAGACAAATCGGGTCATTTTTTACAAATTTCGACCTCAAAGCTGGCCTTTTAAGATTAAAATGACTCGTAAAAAACCTTGAGAGGAAATTTTTTTTGACACATAGATTAATGCACGCAAATCGAGGCATACGAGAACGTAAATCAGGGATAATTAGGATGTTGTTTTTTTTTCAAATTTCGACCTCGTAGCTATTGTCTTTTGTTGCCTTCTACCCTCTTGTATTCAATGCAGCTAGTACAGCTAATGTAGGTGGAGGGCACTTGCTCTCGGGGAGGGCTAGTGCTATCAACCGGCTAATGTAGCTAATAGCTGCTGACTGACCCCGCGGCATTCCAGGACAGCTGGAAGACATGGAAATAAGGGTATCATTTCCAGAATCTTGCCTAGGCAAATGGGCACATATCGAGGCAAATTGGGAACGCAAATTGGGGCTAATCGGGTCATTTTTTGCAAACTTCGACCTCAAACCTGATCCATACGGGTTAAAATGACCCGTAAAACCTTGAGAGGACAAATTTTTTTACACATAGGTTAATGCGGGCATATCGAGACAAATCGGGTCATTTTTTGCAAATTTCGACCTTAAAGCTGGCCTTTTAGGATTAAAATGACCCGTAAAACCTTGAGAGAAATTTTTTTTTGACACATAGATTAATGCACGCAAATCGAGGCATACGAGAACGTAAATCAGGGATAATTAGGTTGTTTTTTTTTTCAAATTTCGACCTCAAATCCATTCTTAAGGTTAAAATGGCTCATAAAACATTGAGAGGGCAATTTTTTGACACATAGATTAATGCGCGCAAATGGAGGCGAATAGGAAACGCAAATCGGAGCTAATCAAGTTATTTTTTTTTGCAAATTTTGATCTCAAATCTGATTCATAAGGGTTACAACCGTAAAACCTTGGGAAGGTAATTTTTTTGACACATAGATTAATGCGCAAATCGAGGCAAATCAGGAACGCAAATCTGAACCTTAAGGGTGAAAATGACTCATAAAATCTTAAGAGTGCAATTTTTACACATAGTTTAATGCGCACAGATTGAGGCAAATTGGGAGCGCAAATTGGGTTTTTTTTATGCAAATTTCGACCTCTGATCTTAAAGGGTTAAAATGACCCATAAAACCTTGAGAGGGCAATTCTTTTACACATAGATTAAGGTGCGCAGATCAAAGCGAATCGGGAATGCAAATCGGGGTTAATCGGGTCGTTTTTTTTTTGCCAAGGGTAGAAGAGCAAGATATACATTGGTTCTTTAAAATACATATGTATCACAGTAGTGGAGTAGGAAGCTTCAATTTTTTTTAAGAACAGAATACAAGTATATCAAAAGAGTCTCTTGCCAAGAAAACTATCTTACAAGTTTTTTTAAAACAAAATTACTCAAAAATTTGGCCAAAATACATTATTTTGAAATTTAACCTCTCATGCGATGACCACTGTCAATTAATGCCCACTCAACATGCGATGACCAAACGGACCTATTTAAAAATTATTATTTTTAATTACGATATTATATTATAGCACTTTTACACATTCTAAAATTTTCTAATATTCATATCATGTAACTTACAAGTTTACATCTTTTTATATGAAAGAAATTGTGTATATTCATTATCATTACATTTGCTCTCAAATATTAGATTATAAAAATATTAAACCGTGCACGGATATTATCTAGTAATAAAAATAAAATAGAAAAGTATACAACAATTATGATATCTGCTTCTTTCGAAAATGAAAAAAAAAAAAAAAAAAAAAAAAAAAAAAAAAAAAAAAAAAAAACCAAAAGAAGATCGCCAATATAATGCTCTAATGATTGGACCCACTACCTCATCCTTACCTGCCCATTCCAGCCATTGCACCTGCCCCTCATTTCACGCTCCATTTACTTGAGCGTACTCATCCAGGTCCATAACTTTACACTCCACAGCAGCTCCATATAAACTTGTCAATAGAACCATTCGGATTAAATTTGGATCAAATCATTTTAGAATGGGTCATTTTTTACAACTTTAATTTGGGATCAGAGACCACATTTAGGGCTTGTTTACTTAAGATTAAGTTCAGTTCAGTTCAGTTTATCTCTATTCAGTTCAGTTCACCTCTATTAAGTTCAGTTCAGTTCAGTTCATCTCTATTCAGTTCAGTTCACCTCTATTAAGTTCAGTTCAGCTCAGTTCATCTCCATTAAGTTCAGTTCAGTTCAATTCGGATCGGAACATTTCGTATTCGGACTTGATTTGGATCTCATACTATTCGAATCGTATTTGGAATTGATATTTCGGGCCAAATCATTGGACCATTTCGGATCGGAAATTTTTCGGGCCGGGTCACTTCGGATTAAATAGTTTCGAATCGAGTAATTCATATCAGCTCGTTGATAGTGGTGACAAAATTTTCTATTATTGTTTTTCTTTTGCTTCAACAATTATACTTAAGACCATTGTTAATAATGACCAAAATTAAAGTTCATGACCCATGAACTTTTTTAGTCCAAAGTTAACAATGGCCAAATTAAAGGTCATGCATGAACTTTTATTGAGCTGGTTGGAAATTCAACCGGGTTGCATTAAAGTTCATGACCCATCAAACCTAGCTAAAACTCAGATTCATGCCAAGTGGCACAACCTAGACGATTGATTTAATATCGCTGTTAAATTTTTGTAACGGCTATATCTCAAAAAATACAATTCAAAAAAAAAAAAACTTACCAAAATTCATAATTTTTCATATTCTATAAATAGAGATCCATTTTGTTATACTTTCTTCACATTTAATTTTCAGCCTTCTATTATCCTTAATTTCTCTCTTCCATTTTGCTAATTAAATAATGCTAATTAAATAACACTAAATTGTACTAATTATGTTAATCATAATTATAATTTTTAATCACATCAAAATATTTTATTTATTGGAGTAGGTAGGAGAGAGAAAAGGATGGGGTGGGGATGAAAAAGTAGGAGAGAGAAACTCATGAACTTTTTTAAAATGGTTATTGTTAAGAAGTGAAAATGAAAATTAGTTGTAGAGATGAGTTGGAGGAGTGAGAAAGAGATGAACTTTTTTAAAATGGTTATTGATAAAGATGCTCTAAATAATAATTGTGTACATGTAATTAATATAACCATTAGCCTTTTGAGTTGTCGATTAACTTATTTTTATTCCGTATATATCTTCATTGCAAATGGAAAATAAGTAATGCCCCAAATTTATTGTTAAGAAAATTACTCTTAAATTTTGGATCAAAAGAATTCAGATCGGGTTGTTATGGGATCCGACAACATTGGATCGGGTTGTTTTCATATTCGACGAGTTTTGGATTTGGTTGTTTTCGAATCGGACGAGTGCAAATCGAATCTTATTCGAATTCAGAAGAGTTCCGGATCAAATCAGTTTCGGATCGGATCGGGATTCGGATTGAATTTGGTCGGGTTTCGGATTGTCCTTTCGGACCGAAGTCGGGTCTCGGGTTGGGTATTTCAGATCGGATTTTGGATCTCGGATCATCTTTAATTTGCCAGGTCTACTTCCATATACATAAAATAATGAGGTGTGAGTCTTAACCTTGTAGTTAATGCTTGCGAACGCCGAGTTTGAGGTCTCGAACTTCACCGCACGCATTTGTGAAGATTCCTGATCGTCCCCCTTATAGGTGCGTGTGTCAGCCAAATTGGGTTGGGAGACCTGTAGTAAGCCTCATTCCAAAGTCTAGTACCAACACATTATCCAACATTAAAAAATACTCTGATATATATGTATATAGGATTTTTTTTGTTAGATTAAACCTTTTAAATTTTTTTAAATAAGATGAAACCTTTTTTAAAAACATTTGCAACTTAAAACCTTAAACTTAATTTTTTTGTTAGATAAAATGTTGACCATATTTTCCGGCGTTGATTACTCATTTTCGGCGTTGACTCGACTTTTTGCGGGATCCTACACATAAAGTGATGCTTGGAAGGTCTTTAAAGAACAAAATGAGCAAGGTGAAGATCAAGAGAGAAAACAGGTGAAAAGGAACAAGAAACAAACTAAGTGCAGTAGGTGTGCAACCCTTGGACATTACAAAAGACGAGTCAACACCTGAAAAGAGTAGTCAACGCCGAAAAATAAAGTCAAGATTCATATGACAAAAAAAAAAAAGGTTTTAAGCAGTCAAAATCTCGCAAAAAAAAAGTTATTAAAAGGTTTTTCTGATAAAAAATCTATGCATATAATACATATGTGTGGGGTGCGACAAAGTAATCCGACCCGAACTATCCGATCATTAATGTATGTAATCTTGATTTTTATGCGCTATGAATTAATTTGACAAAAAACCGAATTTAACCAGAACTCGAATCGAAACTAAAAGTCCTTGAACTCAAATTGACCTCACTAAAATCAACCCGACCTGTATCTGACCCAAACGAATGGCCACCTCTAGTCATGGGTTCAATAATTCAAGTCCACCTAAGTACTAATGTTTTTTGTTTCCTTCCTTTTGCGTATTTACCTATACTATTTCTTCTTTTTTATGATTTTCATCTTATTTTATTTTTAGTTGTTTGTTTTATATTCAATAATATACTCCCCGTTCCAATTTACTTGCTACATTATCCTTTTCACACCTCCCGAGACATAATTTTAAATAAAAATATCTTTAACTATATATAATAAAAAATTATAAAAATTATATATTTGAAAAGTACATGTTGAGACGAATGAAACTAGATCCATCATGACTATGTTTTTTCTTATGTATATTAAATTAAACAAAGTCAAAGTTCACATATGAACAGTGCCCAAAGTCAAAATGGGGCAAGTAAATTGAAACAGAGGAAGTAGATCACTCATGAATAATTTTCATATCTTTTTAGGTTTTTGGCTGCTTGTTAATTAATTTTTGAGTTTATACATTTCTTTAATTTGTTTTTTAGGGGAAATATATTTCTCCCCATCTTAATACTCAAGTTATGGGTTTTTTTTTTTTTTTTACATTATATATAGATACTTTGTACTTATATTATTATTGACTTATATTTAAGAAAAAAACATGGTCATGTGAGTTATTGTCAGATTTATCTATATGTGAAATTTATTATTATTTAATTTGTATTTTTTTAATGTACGTCGTATAACTTAAGATATATAAGTAATTTTAACTTTAAGTCGTGATGTAGGTAAACTACTCGATCAAGTGTGTACCAATTGCAAAAAAAAAAAAATAATAAATAAAAAATTTGTAGTATTATAATCTAAAACTTTTTAACAATAAATTAATAGGTTGAGTAAATAAAGATAATTTTCCTTCAAAAATAGGAAATATATAATTTGTTAAAAAAATTGAGAATTATCATTCGTGACCCTAAGTTTTTTCGAACTTTATCATTGGCGACCCTATGTTTTTAAGAATTATACAAACAATTCCATGTTATACATCAATTGTGAAAAGTGGCATTAATAAGGTTGATCTGTAAGATTTTGATGTTAGAACTCGATTTTAAAGTGAAAAAAATATGGAAAAATTTGTACGAATAATCCCAACTATTTGAGGTTTTTCAATATTAATTCCAAGTATATTTTATCACACCATAATCCAAACTACAAGTGTTATTTTATGATATTAGTCTATACTAACTTATGACCGACCATCAAAAAAACTTATGACCGGCTCCGATTTCCTTCCTAGAAAGAGAGGAATATATAATGAGGTACAATAAATATGAGAAAGGGGAAGATAACGATTACTTATTAAAATGGTGACTGGTTACAATAAGTTAACCAAGTCAATGAACTAATATCATAAAACAACCCTCAATGTTTTGATTATACTATAATAACTGATAATTGAGATTAATATTAGAGGATCTCCAATAGCTGACATTCATTACATATGTGCAATTAAAATTTAGTCAAATTTGACAACAAATCCAATTCAGAACAAATAAGATCAGAAAAATGAGTTTAGATTAGATCAGAACATATGAAAAAATATCTATTGTAATTACATATCCATAGTTGCCTTTAAGCTATGAAAAAAAGGTAGGGAAAAAATAAGGAGGGCCATGTTTTATTTTTTCTTTTTTAAAAAAAAATTTTATAAGCAAAAAGGAAAAATTGATTGACCCCTATTGAGGGGGCCAAGGAGTAGGGCTGTTCATTCGGATCGATCCGATCCGAAATGTCGGATATCCGAAAAATTCGGATCGGCCGAATCGCGATCCGAATCCGATCCGAGTTAACTCGGATATTCGATCCGAAAGATTCGAAATTATCGGATCGGATATCGGATCTATCCGATGATCCGAAATGCCTTTTTACACCTTTTTTTAATGATTAAATATTCAAGTTTTTTTCCACCTTATCACAATCATCTTGCATAAATAACTTGAAGGAAATTAAACTGTAGCAAAGAGCAGTAAGAATCCAAGAATTTTAGCAGCAAATTATCATGTATTCATGTATATGTATATTCAACCACAAACCAAATGCCAAATGCCAAATGCCAACTACTCTGCATTCAAGAATTTTAGGAGCAATGTATTCATGTATTCAAGAATCCAAGAATTTTAGCAGCAATGTATTCATGTATTCATGTATATGTAAGTAGCAATTGCCAAATGCCAACTACTCTGTACATACAGTAATAAACATGAACTAGCAGACTAGCAGTAGCAAGTACATACAGTAATAAACTAATACTCTGTAACACGAAAAAAGCCCAAAAAATACAGGCCCAAAAATTTTCGGATCGGATTGTATATCCGAAAATTCAAATTTTGTGATCCGCATCCGATCCGAAATTTTTCGAATATCCGATCCGAACTATCCGAAAAAAAAATTCATTAAAAATATCCGATTTTTTCGGATCGGATCAACCAGATCGCGGATCAGATTGCTCGGATCGGATCACTTTGAACAGCCCTACCAAAGAGGGCCGTCAGGCTGTGTTACTTAACCATAAAATATACTCCATATGTTTCAATTTAATTAATAGATTCACTTTTTTAAATTTTCCAAAACACGTGTTCAAATAAAAATATTTTGAACTACACATAATAAAAAATTATTAAAATTATATGAGACGAAATAAAATAGATTAATTATGATTATATTTTTTCTTATTCTTATACACTAAAAGCAACTAAAATATAACAACTAAATTGGTACAGACTCAATAATTTTTTTTAAGGCAAAAATACTTTACTATGAAAATGGAGCAAGAAAAAGTCCATTTAAAAAGTAAAAAAAAAAGTCGGTACATGTTTTTTATTTTATTTAAAAAAGTCGGTAAATGATGGAATTGCAGATCTGAATTTCAGTTTTTACACCAAAAAATCCGAGAGTAAGTCTTAAGACACGGGCACAGCCACACTTCCGCTGCCAAACAATAAAGAAAAGGTAAAAGCACTTATAAACAAAAAAAAGAAAAAAAAAGAAAAAAGAAAAATAAAGGAGTGAGGAGTCACCAACCCCATAAAAATCCTCTATAAATACCCCCAAACACTCAAGACTAAATTGCTCGTCTTCGATCTACATCTCTCTCCTATTATTCTCAAGTCTTGGTGGTAGGAACCGATTTCATTCCAAGGACTTAACTATGGCTGCTGGTTCCTCCTCTAGGTACGCGAGATTTCTCTATGTTATGCCTGTGCTGGCTTCCATGCCTTTGCTTTATACATCATCATGATGATTTCATAACAATTTTAATTCATTAATCTAAAAAATAAAATCAAATAAATCTCAATTTTCAACATCATTTCTAATTCATTGATCCGTCACCTCTCATTTTGATTTAAATCAAACGAAATTTGTAAATTGAATATCATCATCTATCTATTTGAGTTTTTTTTTTTGTTTGGTTTTAGATTAGATCCTACTTTCTAGCTGTCTGACTTGATGATGCTGTATATTTGAACTTTGGGATCTGGATTTTTTTTCCGTCAAAATGTAGATCTGATGCTTAATTAGTCGGGAATTTAGATCGATATGTTATTTTTGATTGAATAGTACAGTAGATCTGATGCGATTATGCTGTTTCTGTACTGCTCCATGTTCTACTTGAATTCAAAAGTGTATGAATTGATGATTCCTTTTTATTATTTTGGAAAAATTAATAAATATGATCCCAACAGTGTTCAGTGTTCCAAAAACAGTCCTACCCATTGATCATTTGATAGCGGCTTAATATTCTATTTGTTTTATAAAAACCGTCCTAACGAACTATGGTCTTCCAGAAACGCTGTAATTTTGACACTGTTTTTAGAAGATAAATCATAGTTGGGATCATTTTTATAAGGTACCCCTCAAAGTTGGGATCTCGCCATGAAAAGATTCATTTAATTAATGATCAATCAACTGAAATGAGCACGTTCACATGTGGTATAGTTTATAGATCTTATTATTTCTGCTTGATTCCGTAACTATGATTAGTTTAATTGGATAACCAATTTAGGGTAGTTAGGTCAATCAGAGATCCTGCCGTCACGGTACTCAAACCTGTACTCAAATTCTGTGGCATAATTAAATGATTATCAGCACCTCTGATCGTTTAACCAAATTTTTTTTAGATGTTCATTAATAAGAATTTTCTAAAAAATATAGTACTCCGTAGTATTTCTTATGTCCTGTTACTGACATGGATACATTTTTACATGGAATTCCTGCTTTTATTAGGATAATACTGTATAGCTTTCTAGTTTAGATGTGAACTTTATGAATCTGATGATAATGCAATTATCTGAAGTTTATCTGATGACGGAACATTGTACTTACTACGATGTTACAGATTGACTATCTGAGAATATGTTTAAAGATTTGGATTGACGGAGTGTTTTTTTAAAAAATAAAAAAAAAAAAAAAATGAAAAAAAATGTCGGTTATGATGTTTCTCCCCTTTCTGGGCTTTTTCTGTGCTGAGTTTTACTAGACAATTATGACGAAAGGTGCTAATTCTGGTATTGCATTTGTTAATTTGCAGTGCAATGGCATCTCACATTGTTGGATACCCACGTATGGGACCTAAGAGAGAGCTCAAATTTGCTCTTGAATCTTTCTGGGATGGCAAGACCACTGCCGAGGATTTGAAGAAGGTGTCTGCTGATCTCAGGTCTTCCATCTGGAAACAGATGGCTGATGCAGGCATCAAGTTCATTCCCAGCAACACTTTCGCTTACTACGACCAAGTCCTTGATACCACCGCCATGCTCGGTGCTGTTCCCCCAAGATACGGGTGGAACGGTGGTGAGATTGAATTTGATACTTACTTCTCCATGGCCAGAGGAAATGCCTCTCTTCCAGCTATGGAAATGACCAAGTGGTTTGACACCAACTAGTAAGTGATGCGAGATACCTTTGTGCATTTTAATATTCATTCGATTTGATTTTTATTTTATTATGAATTATGATGGTTTTCGTTTTACTAATGTATGCGATGTTTCTTGTTTCAGCCATTACATTGTTCCTGAGTTGAGCCCAGATATGAAGTTCTCTTACGCTTCTCACAAAGCTGTAAACGAATACAAGGAAGCCAAAGCTGTATGTGTTTTTTTCTTCTAAATCTTAGATTTTGTGTTTTTTCTTTTTTCTTTTGTTTTATGCTATATGCTTATTTTTATTATTGTAATAAGATAAGATGAAATGAGGCTATGAAAGATGCTAATTGGGATTAGATGATTGTTTGCTGGTTATTTGATATTAGGATGAAACATCCAACAAGAAATGATAATAATATAATATGATAGTAATGATACTCCACAGTCTTTTATCTGGTTCTGGAATGGTGGTTAAAATTATCTGAACCTTGTTAGTAATTTTGAAGACATTGATCATAAACATGTTTCCACAATTGGGTTTTATTTGCCAAAGGTTTCAGGTTTCTCTGACCAAGAAGTCTATACTCGTAGGCAACCTTTTCTTTACCCTTGCATATGGTGTGCTCTTTTTGTCAATAGATTGCAGAAGCATGTTTCTAATTCTCTCAAGTAGTCTTTCCTTAGCAAGTTCAAGCTGCTGTATTTCATTGTAATGATTATCTAATTTTTCTTGTCTTTTTTCAAACAGCTCGGAGTGGAAACTGTCCCAGTTCTGGTTGGACCAGTCTCCTATCTGCTGTTGTCCAAGGCTGCTAAGGGAGTTGAGAAGTCTTTCCCTCTCCTATCGCTTCTTCCCAAGATCCTTCCGGTCTACAAGTATGAAACAATTGTTTTTGATCTCTAATCTGTGTTTATATTTCTTGTATTGATTGATTTCTAATTGCTGATTTCTGCTCTATTTTCAGGGAAGTTATCTCTGAACTCAAGGCTGCTGGTGCTTGTATGATTCAGTTTGATGAGCCTACATTGGTGATGGATCTTCAAGCTGACCAATTGCAGGCCTTCACTGTTGCTTATGCTGAATTAGAATCTACTTTGTCTGGTGTAAATTCTCTTGTTGAGACTTACTTTGCTGATCTTACCCCTGAAGCATACAAGACCCTTGTCTCTTTGAAGGGCATCTCTGGATTTGGGTTCGATTTGATCCGTGGAACTAAGACTCTGGATTTGATTAAGAGTGGATTCCCCTCAGGCAAATACCTATTTGCGGGTGTTGTTGATGGAAGGAATATTTGGGCCAATGATCTTGCTGCTTCCGTTGCTACACTAGAGAGTCTTGCAAGCATTGTTGGAAAGGGTTGGTGATCTTATCTATAATTAAATATTTAAAACAAGAAAATATGTTGCCTTATAAAGGTTTCTTACTAATTTTGATGTTTTTTACTTGCAGACAAGCTTGTGGTCTCCACATCTTGCTCACTTCTTCACACTGCTGTTGATCTTGTGAACGAGACTAAGCTTGATGATGAAATCAAGTCATGGCTTGCATTTGCTGCACAGAAGGTTGTAGAAGTTAATGCTTTGGCCAAGGCATTAGCCGGTCAAAAGGACGAGGTAAAATTTTGTTTTAGTTTTGCAAAATTTTAAATCCACCACCACCATTTTAATTCTACCTGTAATCTTTTTTGGCGGTTGTAATTTTCTAATTCTGAATTCTGATTCCTAATTTGTCTATCACATTATTTGTAGGCCTTCTTCTCTGCAAACGCTGCTGCTCAGGCCTCAAGGAAGTCCTCCCCAAGGGTTAACAATGCAGTTGTTCAGAAGCTTGTAAGTAGTTCACATGCATTTTTATTGGTGCTGTTTTATACTTTTTGTAATATTATTGGCAGATTGATGATTTTATTGGTTTTTGATGTAAACCAGGCTGCTGGCTTGAAGGGTTCAGATCATCGCCGTGCAACCAATGTTAGTGCTAGACTTGATGCTCAGCAGAAGAAGCTTAACCTTCCTGTTCTCCCCACCACCACCATTGGATCCTTTCCACAAACTGTGGAGCTTAGGAGGGTCCGACGTGAATACAAGGCCAAGAAGTGAGTTGTTCGAAGTAATCTGGGCAACTTATATATTCGCTTTCTTTTATGGTCATTTCTAATGTTGCTGCTGCTTCTTGATTATGTTTTATAGGATTTCCGAGGAAGAGTATGTTAAGGCCATTAAGGAGGAGATCAGCAAGGTTGTCAAGCTTCAAGAAGAACTTGACATTGATGTCCTTGTGCATGGAGAGCCTGAGGTGAGTTATTAATGTGAATTTTTGTTGTGTCATTATCGATATATTAATGTGAATATTCCATTCCTATAATTATTATAGATATATATAGTGACTGTAAATGGTTTGTTCTGACTGTGGTTTTTCCCCTCTTCTGTAGAGGAACGACATGGTTGAGTACTTTGGAGAGCAGTTGTCTGGCTTTGCCTTTACTGTGAACGGTTGGGTCCAATCTTATGGATCTCGCTGTGTGAAGCCACCAATCATCTATGGTGATGTCAGCCGTCCCAACCCTATGACCGTATTCTGGTCATCGACTGCTCAAAGCATGACTTCCCGCCCAATGAAGGGTATGCTTACAGGACCTGTTACCATCCTCAACTGGTCTTTTGTCAGAAATGACCAACCTAGGTATGGACTCCACTCCTCCCATCACTAAAATTGGAAAACTTGTTCATGAAATGTGTGGGCCGGGGTATGCATTACTCATGAAATGTGTGTTTGTATTATATATAGGCACGAGACTTGCTACCAGATTGCTCTGGCCATCAAGGATGAGGTCGAGGATCTTGAGAAGGCTGGTATCAATGTTATCCAAATTGACGAGGCTGCTTTGAGAGAAGGTCTACCACTGAGGAAGTCTGAGCACGCTTTCTACTTGCAATGGGCTGTACACTCTTTCCGTATTACCAATGTTGGGATCCAAGACACCACCCAGGTAAAAGTAGTTCCTACATTATTATTTCTACATAACATACCTTGTCATTGATTGATAGGAATTAGGAAGGAAATGAATTTGTGATGCTAGCTTAGGAAAATGAAAGACTCATATGATTGATTGATTTCCTCTTTGCATGGCAGATCCACACTCACATGTGCTACTCTAACTTCAACGACATCATTCACTCTATCATCGACATGGATGCTGACGTCATCACCATCGAGAACTCTCGTTCTGACGAGAAGCTTCTTTCAGTCTTCCGTGAGGGTGTCAAGTACGGTGCTGGTATCGGCCCAGGGGTCTACGACATCCACTCTCCCAGGATTCCATCCACTGAGGAAATCGCGGACCGTGTCAGGAAGATGCTTGCGGTTTTGGAATCCAACATCTTGTGGGTGAACCCTGACTGTGGTCTCAAGACACGCAAGTACGGTGAGGTGCAGCCAGCTTTGCAAGCCATGGTTGATGCTGCCAAGCAGCTACGTCAAGAACTTGCCAGTGCCAAGTGAAGAGCACTTTGAAGGTGTTGGCCAGAACTTTATACAGCGCATGCATGGTGGATTCATCCTGGAATATTTTAGTATATTTGGCTTTTCAAAATCTCAATAATCGGATTAGAATGTAGCTGTGAGGTTTTTTTCTTTATTATTTTAAGTATGTGGCTCCTCGAGGAAGCCTTGTCTAGTTTTGTTTCTTGATTTTGGATTTTTTGGTTTTTATCGTCACCCATTGAGTGTTATTTTCCTCCGTTGCTATCACTTAGGAATTGAGGATTGGGACTGCTCAATGTATCTCTACCATATGAAATTTCAAGGAATGTTTTTTTTCACAAACTTCCTTTAATCAACTTCGCTTCTATAATGCATTAATACAGGCCCTCACAAACTTCCTTTAATGGGTTTCTTTTTCTTTTCTTTGTCTATATCTGTCTATACATGCCCGTGTATTATAAAGCCAAACGGCCCATTTATTTATTCTAGTGCCCAATTGACATAGATGGATAAGTTATCCAGGATAAAATACACTAGATGGATAACATGCACTATGTCTATGAGTTTGGGTCAAATTGAGTTAGAAAAATTGTACTGAAAATGAACTTAAAACTGAACTGAATGAATGATAGATCTGTTTGTATTGGTCTTGAATCTTCATTTGGACATAGTGCGACGTCTTCATTTATCAATACCCTACTTATGAAGATAATGTATGAGTTTATAATCATTCCATTTGATATTTCTGCTTCAAGTTGCCTTAATTACTAAATTGATGTCTTGTTTTGGAGGTCATAAAGTAAAAATCATGATCAATGATTGATCCTATATTCTCCAATCATAATAATGTGGCAACACTTGATATATTTACATATCATTGTCTAATCATACGCCACTCATGGTTCTTCTGGACCATAAAAATAATTCTCACCGAGGGATTATTTTAATTATATTCTTTAGACATTTTATATGCGACAATTCTCTAATGGGTACAAAAACTTGTTGGCTATCATATTCTCAAACTTCAGGTTGAGATGTCAAAAATTAAGTCACATTTTAGGTGTTCGCTAGTAATATTAACATTGCGATCCTACAAAAATATGTGATGTTGAAAGCTACAATCAATATGTGGTTAGAAAACTGATATTGGAATGACCTACATTTGAATTTTTTTATCCAACTGATGTGATATTTTTTTCGAAATTAAAACGAAAGGAGACCTAATTAGAAATAACTATTGAGTTGCACATGAATTAAAAACTAAAACAAACTAGAAAAAAAATTGAAACTGAATTGAAAATAACTATACAAAATCTAAAAAATGATAATCTTCACAAAATTGAACTGGATAAGATCAAAGTTGGATTGAATTAAATTAAGAGAAATGATTTGTGGATACCAGGTATCAATTTAATAAATTGATACCATGGCACAACTGTAATATAGGGCAAATATGAGGGCAAATTCTCATCTCCTTCCTCTTCCACATTCCTTTATTTCTGGTCCCTTTCTCTCCTCCCCAAGTCTGGGTGGGTCGGTGTGGGTGTGGGTCGGTCTGGGTGGGTGGATCTAGTGGGTTTAGGGGTCTAGTGGGTGGGTGGGTCTAGTGGAGAGAGTGTTGAGAAGATAAAAAAAAAGTTCACTTTAATTACAAAAATGCCATGGTATCATTTTATTTCATGGATACCTGGTATCCATGTATCATAGCTCTTAAACTAAAATTGATTTAACCAACAACTGATATTTACAATTATTAAACTAAAAAAAGTTTAAAATATATATGTACCAAAATAAATAAATAAAAATAAAATCAATTTGACACAAAACCGACTTTAGCTAAACTAAAATGCGAAATTCTATATGATACCCTTGTAACATCTATAATCTATAATTAAATATTTAAAACAAGAACTTTTTTTGTGAAGTATCATCTTCTTAAGACGATAATTTTTAACACTGCTCTTATTCCTTGAACAATATTAATTATAGAGTTTTTTGTCCAAAACTACCTTACTTACACCACTTTTTGCAAAAAAACTACCTTACTTACAAAAGCTTGTCCAAAACTACCTTTATTAGCCAATTCCTTGTTGACCACTACCTTGTTCGTTGTTCCGGCATTGACTTTGCTTTATTCTCGAAAATAATTAGCCCAATCAATGTTTTGGGGTCATTTTTGCCATAAAAGGGTTAAATACGAGGTCGGAATCTACAAAAAATGTCGCATAAGCTTCTATTTGAATTACAAAATTTGTCTCGATATGCGTTCATTGGTTTGTGTGCCACAAAAAATTATCCCTATCAAGATTTTGGTGGGTCATTTTTGCCCTAAAGGATCAAATTTGAGGTTTGAATTTGCAAAAAACGACCAAATTGGTCAGCAAAGGCAAAGTCAACGCCGAAATAGTGAATAAGGTAGTGGTCAACCAGAAATTTGCTAAGCAAGGTAGTTTTGGACAAAAAACTCTTAATTATATCTCTTTTGATTACCTCTTCATCAATTATCATACCCCTCTGATTTCTAATGTTTTGTGCATTAATTTTAAATTCAATTTGAGAACTTTCAAGGTGATTATTGGTTGATTTAGTGTAAACATTAAAAAAAAACAATAATAAAATTTTATATCATTTTTTAAATTAATTTTTTTTTTGATATTTTTTTAATAAAAATAAGCCGTGATTTGTATGAGCTCAAAAACAATTTTTTTTTCTATCTAGTGCAACAAAATTAAAAAATTTCCACGTGGCATCCTTTACTTTCGTCATATACAAATACATAACCTTGCCGATTGAAAATATCGATAGAATAAAAAGAGACTGCAAATCCCCTTACTCCTTATCTCAATTCCCTTTTTCCTCCGAAGTTCGTTGTCATAACTTATATGGCTGCTGCTGAACGCAATGTTGCTCATTCAGTCATCCGGTCATCCCCCCTACCTTATCGTCTGTTATTCTTATTAGGATGTCAGTTTGCGTTGGAATCCGTTAGGTTAACTGAACTGACCGTGATCTGAACTGAAATAAATTGAACTGAAAGTAACCCGTAACCTGAAATTGACCTTAACTGAAGTGACCTGAACTGTTATTGGCGCGTGAATTAATGACATGAATTGACTGAACTTGAACTGAAAGTAACCTCAACTGAGGATAACATATCCCAAACCGGAAGATTTATTAAATTGGACTGAACTGGACTGAACTGAAATCAATCCGTTACATTATCTGACCTGAACTGAACTGAAATCCTATTCAACTTGAAAGTAAATTCATATCACAATTAAAATATTAAGAAACTTTTTGTGTTTTATGATCAATTTTTAGCGTAATGGACGCTCCAAAATAACCTGATGTAAACTGATGCCAACCTGAAACATACCGTTTCTTATCGTTGAACTGCATTAACCTAAATCGTTTTGGACTGAACTGATACTAGCCTGACCGTTAATGACCTGAACCTGAACTGAACTGTCACCGAGAAAAAGACAACTTGTTATGACCTGTTACCGAAATGACCTGAACTGAATTGAACTGAACCGTTGGGCTATTAACCTGATTTAACCCAAACCGAAATTAAACTGGACCTGTTCGGGTCAACCCTAATCTGTACCGTTAACCGTTTTGACATCCCTAATTCTTACCTCCTTCACAATGACTTGAAAGGAAAAAAAAAGGTTTTTTTTTTCTTAAAATTACCTATCAGGTTTTGCAAATTCTCAGATGTATTAATTTTTTTAGGGTATTTTTTTATGTGTACCCACCAACTAATACAATTTTTTTCATTCATAGCCTGACCGTTATCTTGTAGTTAACTTTCCGTTAAAACTATGTTTGAAGCTATTAAAAAACAAGAAAAAGGGAAAAAATTCCCTCCAAATTCTACATACCCCTATCATTTGCTATTTAAAACATAATCCCTAATTTCATTTTCTCATCTTCAACCTCATATTCCAAATATCACATCTCATCTTCAACCTCCTCCCATGGAGAAAGGTAGCAGTTATTCTACAACAATTTCTCACTAAATTCTCTTTGCCAATGGGATTCTCACCAAAATAATAGCAACATCAGTAACAAAACAATATCTTCAACAAAGATAACAGTAGACAATAACCACCACAACCAACATCTAGAAAAAAAAAAAGAAGCAACAGAATAAAGAACATTTTCCACAAACAATAACAAATCGAACAGTAACAAATTTGAGCATTTAAAACCACAACAATTTCCAATCAACAACAACAAAAACAACAACAGTTGTAAGGTTAACCACAACAACCATCAAACAATACAATTGTAACATGTAATTTCATTATGGTTTCACTGAAAGATGTTAGAGGTGAAAGAACATGGTGAATTGATCGTTGGAGTGAAATGAAGAAACTGAATTGGTTTTCACTCTTTGTATATTTTTTTTTGGTTTTTAAGAAAGTGGGTACATATGAGAATTTGCAAAATCTGATGGGTATTTTCAAGAAAAATATTTTTTTAACAAATTTGAAAGTAGCCTTAACGGAAAGTTAATCACGAAATAACAGTCAGGCTATAAATGAAAAAATTGTATTAATTGGTGGGTACACATAAGAAACCCAAAAATAAAGTGGGTACATCTGAGAATTTGAAAAACCTGATGGATATTTTTTAGAAAAACCCAAAAAAAATTACATGAAAAAACTGATTTACATGAAAAAAACATGACTTAATTGGACAAAAAGATAATTTACCTGGACAAAAAGGTGACTTAGGACAAAAAAAAAATAAAAATTACATACATGGAATAAAAAAATCCAACTGAAACATAAAAACTTACCTGGAACTCTGGAAGGGGAAATGACTTACCTAGAACAAATCAGGAGATACATAAAACAAAAAAATGACTTACTTGGAAGTCTGGAACAAAAAAATTAGGGCTTGTTTACTTCAGCATAAATTCAGTTAATTTCAGTTTACTTCAGTTCAGCTCTATTAAGTTCAGTTCAATTCAGTTCAGCTCTCAATTTCCTTCTCTATAAAATACTAGCCTTTTGTGCACGCTATGCGTGCTGATATTTAGGGCTTCATGTTATTCGATAGTAATAAATCAAGTCCAAATTGAAGTTTGTTACTAAGTTGACATCTATGTTGTTATAGAAGAAACATTGGTTTACTTTAAAATGGTAATTCAATCACATTTTTAATTATTTATGCATCCATTTACGCTGCTTTCAACAACAGTTTATTGTTAGTACTAAAACCAAAGCTTTACTTGGGGACACCATGTAAAGATTTACAAAAAATAGTATTGATTGAATTTTTTTAAAATAAAATAGCAATATATTAAATAGTGCCAGTCAAACTATAATAATAAGATATTGTATCAAAAAATACAAAGTTATACAAAACGTTAAAAAATATATTTTTGTATAGAATAAATCATATTTTATTTTATAGAATAAAATAAGATATAATAGATATATTATTGAATTAATTGTAATTTTTTATAATTGTTTATAAATATATATATAACGTGAAAGGCATATCGCATATATAAATATATATATATATATATATATATATATATATATATATATTTATATATATAGTTCATATGTTTTAAACAAGTTATATTCCGTTTATAGTTTAAAAAATCCTTAAATCTAAAGGCTAGTTTACAATTTTTATTAAACCTTGTTTTAAACGGAAAATCTTTTATGAGTTATTTTTTGGAATTTAAACATTAATACTTTCGGTCTTTTCGAATCTACTTCTTTTAATTTTATTGTCCTCCACTCTTTAATTAGACCTCAACCTGCTAGGTTCCTAGAGCTTCACCTTATGAAAATTCATGGTTATGGACCGACTCAAAATTAATGTTGTGTTAATGACGAGTTGGTCAAGTAGGGGTTAGAAATAATTTTATTCCCTTCTTGGTAACCAGACCATAATAGCCCACTGGTATAATTTTTGAGGCCAAGTTAAATTTTAGCTTTGGGTTTATATAAAATAACCCAATACTTAAATTTAATTTAGAGGTCCAATACCTAATTTATTGTTGTGGACTAAATTAGATATTTATCTTGGCTTTGCTAACTTTAAACAAAAGTCTCAACTATAGCCCATTAGTATTTTAATTGTTTGGACCCTAATTACTTGCTTACTTTTAGCCCATCTTCCCTTCTTTCTTTTGGGCTTGGCCGGTTTGTCCATTCCCTTATCTCTATTTATTTTAGTTTCTTATTCATCAATCATATCTTTAATTTTAATTGTTATTTTACCCCATATTTTTCTATAGAGGTTGTTACACCCTCATCTATATATAGCTAGGCTAGGATCATTTGTGTTCCGGGCCCACCAAGGTGGTCAAACCCGTGCTAGTGGGCCCAAACCCTAGGCCCAATTCAGATAGGGCTAGGTCTACACCAGATATTTGATTACGAATAGGATCATGCCACGTGTCATCTGACCTGGTGTAACCTTGATCAGGTTATCATTATGTATCGTGGGCCAAGCCCACATGCCGGCCCTGCTAATTCAGCAGAACCCTAACCAGGGGATCTAATGCCTATATAAGGATCAGTCCTACCATTCTACAGGTACGCAATTCACAGTCCACAAACTCACAAAATACTCTGACTCCTTATATCCGATATCTGACTTAAGCATCGGAGGGGCGTTCCCGGGTTCCACCCCCCGGGTTAGCAATCTCTGACTGTTTTGCAGGTTACAGCATCATTGAGGATCGTCCAGAGTACACCTCACACACCCAAAAGATCGTTGACTATTCACGAGAAGTTCTAGAACAGGAACAGATTGGCGCCGTCTGTGGGGAAAAAGACAAAAGTCATAGCTAACACTAGAGCGAGGGCATCTCGATCAAATCAGCCAGAGGAAAATCCCCGGGAATCGCCTAACGGGCGAGAAGCACATGTCACGGACGACAATTCGTCCAATAGGGCGAGTGACCGTCACCGTCGCGAAGAACAGATGGTCTCACGTAAGGACTTCCAAGACATCGTGATGGCGATGAACAACAAGTTCCAATAGAGCTTACAAGAGCTGAGGGACAACATACCTGCCATGATTGGGAAATTGAGGCCTCCGTCCCATGCTGCAGGCCCATCCAGGGGCCCCAACCTTAGCCGAGCAGCAGGGGCACGATCACAGAGAGACTCCCAGCCAGGTGACGCACGTGGAATCATTAATTCTAGACGTGAGGACGCCCGAACTATCATCAAGTCATGCCGGGCACGAACGGCCTCGAACATCAGGGGTGTCACAGATCATAGAAGACAAGAGAGTCGAGGTCAGCCTAGGAGATCACCAGAGAGATCTCACCATACTACTGCTAGGAATCAGAGGTCGGCTGCCATCCTGAACCTGGATGAAGGCGTATGTCGCTCCCCAGTGGCTGTCCCTAACCGGGACGACTATATAAGGCGCTCCCCAATGGACGAACCTGAGCGACCAACAGGAGAGGTCATCTTCCAAACACCCTTCAGCCAAAGGCTTCTGTACACCACCGACACAAGGAAAGTAAAGGCTCCCACCATCGAACCTTTCTCTGGGGTGACTGATCCCGCTGAACATATGGCTGCCTACAAAGCCCAAATGGCAGTGCAGACAAGCTGTGAGGCAAGCTGGTGTAGGTATTTCCCTACAACTCTTAAGGGCCTGGCCCTCACCTGGTTTACAGATCTCCCATCCGGGTCGGTCGTTAGTTTTGCAACTATGGAGGCAATGTTCCTTAGCCATTTTGTGGCTGGGAAGAAATAGCGTAAGACAAGCATTCATCTAATGGCATGTCAACAAGGGGAGCATGATCTCTTAGGAGATTATCTCAAGCGTTTCAACGCTGAATTACTGCAAATACCAAATGTGGAAGACTCAGTAGCTTATGCTGCATTCATGTCAGGGCTGAAGAGGGGCAAATTCAAGTTTTCCTTGCTGGAAAACGAAGTGTCTTCATATAACGACGCGATAGATAGGGCACAAAAGTACGTCCAAGCTTTGGATATCAATAACCCCGTGGAGAAGTCTGACAAAAAGAAGGATAACAAGAGGAAGGAGTCTCAGCGGGGTGGTCCTAGCAAGACACCTACTTCTAAGAAAGACACTCGAGATGGGGGGGAAGACCCCAGGTTCAATGTTAACAGGCGGGAGATATTCTTGGATATCAAAGGCCAAGAGATCCTCCCTAAACCAACCCCCGTACGCACATTAATCAACAGAAGGAATCCAAAACTCTGGTGTGAGTACCACCACGAGTGTGGGCATACCACAAAAGAATGTAGGGAGTTGAAAAAGGCGCTTGATAAGCTAGCGGATCAGGGCAAGCTCAACACCTATCTGTCAAAAGATAATGGGGCTAAGAAGAAGAAACGCAGTGACAGAAGCGAGACTGATGGTTTGATCAACGTCATTGCTGGAGGTTATTCAGCGGAAGCACCATCAAACAAAGCATTAAAGAGGGATCTCAGGAACTCGACCTTCCAAATTGCTGAGGGAGCCGTCGAGCAACCCTCATCAGGCCCAACCATGGTATTCAATGCATCTCCTCTTCGACCTACCTGCTTTCCTCACAACGACTCCCTCGTGGTCGAGGTAAAAGTAGCAAACTCTAGGGTCAAGAGGGTACTTGTGGACAGTGGGAGTTCAGCCGATGTAATGACCTTGGAGTGCCTGCGACAACTGAAGTATGGTGAAGCCGATCTAACCCCGTTGGAGAAACCTTTGTTTGGTTTTGGGGGTCGACCCGTCTTCCCCTTGGGGATCATTAAGCTTCCTATTCGAATTGGAGAAAAGGGAGAAGGACGCAACTTGCCGATCTCATTCACCGTCGTAGATATTAAACTCCCCTACAACATCATACTGGGAAGACCGCTGTTGAACAAAATAAAGGCTGCCATCTCTACATACCAACTCTTATTGTAATATGAGACAGATGAAGGGGAGGTTGGAAAGTTATATGACGATCAGAGAACAGCCAAGCAATGCTACATCAATAGCATCAAGACAGCATCACCATCGATTGAGGTAGGGGATAAGAGAAAGGAGCCGCTCGAGTCTTCTGAAGCTGTGTTTCTAGCTGAGGATGCCAAACACTACGCTCGACCAAGACCCATCGAGGGTCACGAGGAAGTCCTCATCGATGACAATCCTAAGCACACAGTCAAAATTGGCATTGACATAGATCCCACCCTCAGGGAGTCAATCACTCAACTACTCAGAGAATTTCGAGATGTCTTTGCCTTCGATGTCTCGGAGATGCCAGGCATTGATCCATCAGTTATGTGTCACGAGCTAAATATTCGTGAAGGGTTCAAGGGAGTAAAGAAGAAATTGCGGCGGCAAAGTGAGGAAAGAAACAAGGCAGCTGCGGCTGAGGTAAAAAAGCTGCTAGAGCATGGGTTTATCAAGGAGTGCCAATACTCTGATTGGCTGGCCAACGTTGTTTTGGTCAAAAAGCCTAACGGTACATGGAGAATGTGTGTAGATTTTATTGATCTGAATAAGGCCTGCCCCAAAGATGACTATCCTCTCCCAAAGATAGATAGTTTGGTTGATTCTACTGCCGGACATGCAATGTTCAGCTTCATGGATGCCAATGGTGGCTACCACCAGATACCAATGGCTGAATAGGATCAGACACATACTGCTTTCATCACTAACCAAGGGGTCTACTGCTATCGAGTGATGCCTTTTGGTCTTAAGAACGCTGGGGCTACCTATCAAAAGCTAGTGAACACAATCTTTGTCGAGCAGATTGGCCGCAATATTGGAGTTTATGTTGATGACATGATAATCAAAAGCAAACAAGCAGGTGATCATCCCAAGGATATAAGGGAGACCTTATCAACACTGAGGAAGTTTGGTATGAAACTTAACCCTAAGAAGTATGTTTTTGGGGTTAAGGGGGGAAAATGTCTTGGTTTCATTGCATGATGGAGAGCTTTACAAGCTGTCTTACACACATCCCCTCCAGAAATGTGTGACCCTTGAAGAAGGAGACTATATTCTGAAGGAAATTCATGAAGGATGTTGTAGCAATCATCAAGGGGCAAGAACGATCGCGGGCAAGGCCCTTCGAGCTGGATATTATTGGCCTACTCTCAAGGAAGATGCCATCGAGCTTGTAAAGAAGTGTGTGTAATGCCAAACTCATGCTGCCATCCCTAGGCAACCTTCGAGTGCTTTAACAACAGTTCAGGCAGTCTTACCCTTTGATAGATGGGGAATGGACCTACTTGGTCCCTTTCCCCCAGCTGTGGGGCAGAAGAAATTTCTCATTGTTGGGGTAGACTATTTCACCAAGTGGGTCGAGGCCGAGCCCCTATCAAGGATCTCTGATAAGCAGATACAAGAGTTCATCTGGAAGAACATCATCACCATATTTGGAATTCCAAGAATGTTGATTTCAGATAATGGTAGACAGTTTGAGAGTGGCCCAACGAAGGCATATTGTGCCCAGTTTGACATACAAACAAGGTTTACATCTGTGGTGAGGCCCCAATCCAATGGACAAGCTGAAGCAGCCAATAAAGTTATACTTCAAGGCATCAAGAAGAAAATAGAGGCAGTAAAGGGATCTTGGGTAGATGAACTTCCAGGGATTCTATGGTTTGCAAGAACAACAATCAAGGAGGCTACTGGGCATACTCCGTTCTCACTGGTATATGGAAGTGAAGCTGTGCTACCTGTCAAGGTAGGGATACCTTCACCAAGGATCACCTTCTATGACTACAGCCAGAATAAAGAAGAAAAGGCCATCAACCTAGACCTATTGCCAGAAACAAGGGGAAATGTTCTACTAAAGTCTATTGCGTACAAGCAGAAAATGACAAGGTGCTTCAATCACAAAGTGTCACCTCGAGCAATATCAGTTGATGATTGGGTGCTGAGGAAGGTCGAGGCTACTGGAAGGACTGCTCTTTGAGGTAAATTGGGTCCCAACTGGGAAGGACCCTATCGAGTCAAAGAGATGGTGAGGCAAGGAACTTATAGACTTGTCAATCAAGAAGGAAATCCCTTGCCTCGACCATGGCATGCTGATCATCTGAAGAAGTTTTTTGCTTAGTTTTCACCCCTACTGGGTTAGTTAGGTTTTAATAAAGACCTTAACCGGGCATTGTTCTATTTGAACTTTTGTGTTTTTACCAGCGCTTGCCGGGTCAAATTAATGAGTTTGGATATTTATTGTTTCAATAAAGCCCTAGCGGGGTCGAATTCAGTGTTTATTATCATTCTTTGCAATATAAGATAAATGCCCCAACAGGATCAAGTCCAAGGTTGATTATTATTTATCTTTTGCATAATAACATAAAGCCCTTACCGGGTCAAGTTTTTTCATTATTTCGTTTATTGCTTATAGACATGAGCATATATAATTGAGCAATAAAATTAATGAAAGCAATAAATGAAAGCAATAAACGAGGCAGAGATAGTCAAAAAGGGTTGTTTCTCATTAATATTATAAAGATTGTTACAACCTATGCTAAGTGCAATAAAAAAAAAGGGAAGAAAGAAATGAAAAATCTAAGTACAAAAACCTAATCTATACAAATGTTAAGCTCATCTAAGAGCTGATCAGGATCCCCCTGCTGCTGCTGCTGCTGTTGGCTGCCTTGCCCACCACTCTTGCCAACCACTCCCTCGAGGTCACCTCCCTCACTCGAGCTCGAAAAAAGGAGGTTGGTCTCTTGTTCACCCTGGAGAGGGGCAGCCTTTTCTTTGGGCTCCTTTTCCTCAGGGGCAACCTCTTGCCCCTAAGCCTCCTCCTAAAGTTCCAGTGCTTGGTACCTGGAATCAAAGGAGTCCCATTCCCTTGAATGCATCTCCTCCAAAACCTTCCAAGGGTATCAGCAAAGAGAATGCCAGCACCCTTAGCAGCACCATTCAGGTGAAGACCTGACTTGTACCTCTCCCCAGCCTCTGAATTAAGCCACCAGTTAACGATGGCTTCCTCATCATTCTTCATCGCGTCGAGGGCTTGGTCCCTGGCCTTTTGAGCTTTCTTCAAGCTCTTCTTGGCCTTCGACAAGTCCTCGATAGCTTTGTGTTTGGCACGGTTCACTGAGTCGCGCTAGGAGAGACCATTCTCCAGTTTCTTCTCCAGGTCGGTGATAGAGGCATTGGCCGTGGCAAGGTCAGTTTTTGCAGTCTTTAACTGACCTTCCAAAGACTTCTTGGTGGCAGCATGGTCCTCTTTCTCCTTGGCCAAGTCAGCTTGGACCTTTTCAGCATCAGCTTAGGATAGGCCCTTGCCTTTGTTGTTCAGCATGTACTTGGATGCAGCATGCATCCTGATTGACATCTGCAGAAATAGCAAGTTAGCAATAGAGATACATAGGGGAAGAATTTGAAACGAAAGTCTAGATTCTTACGTCGAGCCAGGAGTTGTGGAGCTCATTAAAGACCTCCTCTCCCTCGCCCCCCATAATGTACTCTTCGTCCGAGGGAGAGTACATGGCCCTAAACGCCCCATGGAGGCGACGATTGCGTTCCTTCTGGGTCAGGGCCTTGAAATGTCTATCGCGCCCAGCAGGAAATTCTTTGGAAGAAGAAGGCCTAATAACCTTCCCAGCAGCAACAAGAGCAGCCTCAGTCGCTGCATCTTGCTGGAAAAGGCTCTCTTCAGGCGGAGAAGACGGAGATGTCTCCGCCGCTTTTTCTTTCCTCTTTTTCTCCTTTTGCTCTTCAGAAAAAGGGTTGGTCTCCCTAGCCCGCTTAACCCGTGGAACCCCGCTGGTCGAGGTTTTCTTCTTATGCTTAGGTTCTTATCGAGATAACAAACATGTTAGGACATCATCGACTCAAAGGAAGGGGGCAACATAAATTATCATCGAGGTTAGAAATTACCTCAGGAGGATTGGGAATTGGTTCTTCCTTTGAATCAATCTTGCCTTTTACAGCAAGAGCTTTTATGGCAGCTGCAGTCATGAGGGAGGCCATTTTGGGATCTAATTTGTCTCTTGGTACCCCTACAATAAAAAGAGCAAATTAAGTTAGAAAATCAGGAAGGATAAAAAATATGAGGTTAGTGCTTAGCAGATAAGAACCCCTACCCTCAGGATATGCTGGGTTTAGTCCTATAGCAGACAAGAAAAAGTCTTTCTTTAAGTCGTCCGTGCTGGGAAGCCAGTTAAAGGGGACCATCACTGTCTTTCCCTTTTCCTTCTTCGCTTCAAGCTCGCAGTAGATGGCCACCACTCATTCCTCAGCAGACATCTTGGGCACTTGGTGGTTGAGGTGGAAGTTTGGTTCGTCTTCAACCACCCTAGGGATTTTCCACCCCTCGCTGTTGAAAACAAAGAAGAATTCGTGCCTGAATCCTTCTTGGTTGGTGGGCACGTTATTTACAAATCTATAGCCCTTTCTAACCTGAAAACTATACCAACCCTTCCCATGATCAACACTACGTCTTTCTACTAATTTAGCCAAATTCCTCCATAGGAAAAGGGTTGGGGTAATCCTTAGCATTGTACATATGCCAATAAAGGAGTTGATCGAGGACCAAGAATTAGGCACCAACGAGGTTAGTGATAAATTGTATTCACAAAGAAGCTGTACAACAAAATTGTGTAAAGGAAATCTAAGCCCCCTGACCATGGCAAGTTTATACACAGCTACACATCCGTCAGGGGGGAACGGATGGTCTGAAAGTTAATGGGTCGAACCACTACATATGGCTCTGAAAATTGGAATTGGGCAGCAAATGAGCGAATATCTCGCTTTAAACGATGGTTGAGAGTTGTGGCTAAGAAGAAGTATTTGGGACCCTTCTTAGGGGGAATTTTTGGGTACACAATGTTTTCTGTCTCCTCTTGACCCGAGGTGGATGGACCATCGAGGTTCATATTTAATATACCTATAAGTTTTTCATATGTTGAATGGTAAATGTTAGGATGTGCTACACATGGCTCCTAGGGGTAGAGGGTTTCTACCTCTTCTCCCCCAGACACTGACCCATCCGAGTCAGAAAGTAGAGGGATGGCCTCAGGGATGTTTTGGGATTCAATCCCTTCATCGCCCTCGACCCGAAGGACCCCAGTGCACTCTAGGGGAAGAAGGGGTGGAGTACTTGACATGTCCAATACCTAAGTTATTGAAAATAAACTAAGGAAGAGAAAGGTACTTGACAGGACAAGGACTCACTTATTCAAATAAATACAAAGAAAGGGATGACGGTTACCTTGACAAAGAGACTACTCCGAGGTTGCCTAGACACAAGCTGAGAGAAGACCTTCGAGGAGATTAGAGAACTCTAGAGAGAGAAAACTTGAGGAGTGAGAGAATGATTTTGAGAAAATGATTAAGGAGTTGAATATATAGGAGGTAAAGAATGTGAAACGGTTTTTACCTCATCACGGTAAAAACCAGATAAAGCGACATCAAATTATGAGTTTAGAAGGTGAACAGTGTTCACTAATTCGTTGACTTTTGATCAAATCCTCCACCTCATCAAGTGAAAAAACCTTATTTAACATAGGCATCCATTGAGGAAAATGGAGTGGCTGGACAGGCATTCAAAGTCACTAGGGCTCATTAGCCCCTTGGCTTTGGAAAAAGCTCCTTAGGCCAATAATTAAGCCCTTCTCAACGTAGGCACCCATCAAAGGAGATGGGAGGCTGGACAGGTATCATCCATACCTTGGGGCTCATTAGCCCCTAAGGGTCATTTGATCACCTTAGGCCAAAGTCCCACTCAATGTGGGCACCCATCGAGGCTTATGGATAGCCAGACTTTTCCTAACACTCGAGGTACAGGAAGACCCTCGAGGTCCTCAGGGCTTTCTCATCTTTTACCTCTATCACAGTCGAGGTAATGGACACCCTCGAGGTCGTTAGGGAAGGTGGCCTGACACTTAGCCCCTGGGGCTCATTAGCCCCTTAACTTTGAGAAAAGCCCCAAAAGCTATCACCAAACCCTGATAGGCACCATCAAAGAAGATGGGAGGCTGGATAGCTGTCAACCACGCCTTGAGGCTCGTTAGCCCCTAAAGAATGGTTGGCCACCTTAAGCCAAAAGCCCCACTCAATGTGGGGCTACAAACAAGCAGAGTATCTCTTGGACTGCCCTGTCACACTCGAGGTAGTAAGAGGACCCTCGATGTTATCAAGGCAAACCTCTCCTTGCACCTCTATCACAGCCGAGGTAATAGACACCCTCGAGGTTGTTAGTGAAAGTTGTCTGGCACTTAGTCCCTGGGGCTCATTAGCCCCTTGGCTTTGAGGAAGGCTCCAAAGGCCACAGAAAAGCCCAACTCAAAGATTGGCATCCATCAAGGAACGTAGAAGGCTGGATAGGCGTTAGCCATGTCTTGGGGCTCATCAGCCCCTAGGGAACTGTTGACCACCTTAGGCCAAAGGCCCCATTTAGTGTGGGAATCTTCTCCTTACACCCCTTACAATCGAGGTAAAGGAGGATCATCGAGGTAAAAAGAGGGCCTTGTCAAGATTAACACTTAGCCAAATTTTGAAGTTCAAATAAAGGAAGTCCTTCACGATGGTATGTCACTCCCATCGAGGTAAAGGAAGACCCTCGCAATAAGAGAGGGGCCTAGAAAACGTCAACACTTAGAAAAATTCTAAGGGTTTCAAAGAGTGAAGTTCAGGGGAAGATTGTAACGACCCTGATTTTATGGTATTTCTGCCATAAGTTTATGTGTATTTATGTGATGATATGTATAGTTCAAATTTATTTTTGAACTATTTATTTTATTTTATGTGAATAATTTCGATTTAATTCGAAATATTTTATTTTGATTAGTTATTATTTATTTTATTATTTAATTTTCTAATTAATTATTTAATACTTTGGGCTAAAACGGATTAAGCATGTTTAGTCATGCGGTTTTTGTAAATTAGCCCAATTGATCACAAAAGCCCATTTTTGGCCCATTTCTCCTTGCCTTGGCCGGCCCCCCTTAAGTGTGATGGCAAGTTTTGCCACTTGCCTCATGTTCACACCTTAACTAACCTCTATTTATAGGAGGGTTAGTAAGGCTTAATGATCCATTTTGCTAAATTTCCATCTTATGCTTTTGCCATCAAAAGTTTACAACACAAACACCTCCACTGTGCTCTCCTCTCTCACGCCATTTTTGGCTAATTGAAACCCATCATTTGTTCATCATCAATTCTAACCTTAAACTTAAAGATTCAAAGTCTATTGATCTTTAAGTATCAAAATACAATCTAAACCACCTAAATTGCTTTCAAGATCACTAGTTCGGGATTGGTTTGGGGTTGTTCGATTGGGGTTCGTGTGTGCCGTGTGGATCACGTGAGCCGTGAGGTGGCTCGTGTGGGTGGCCGTGCTGTGGTGGTCGTGTTCGTGGCAGAGGCCGTGCTGCGCAGCCATGCGGTTCGTGGGCTCGTGTGCAAGGACCGTGGTGAAGCTGTGTGTGTGCCGTGGTGGTCCGTGTGCTTGGGCCGTGTGGTTTATTTTCCGGGCAGCAAGTTTTTAGTAATTAACTTGTTAATCTTCATCAAGGTAACATGCTTTCTCAACTTAATTGGTGTACTATGATTCATAGTATGAATTAAATGCTTAAGATTAGTTTATGTTGAAGTTTGATCATGTTTTCATGTATGGTTGTAAATCTGATTTTTATGTGGTTTAATGATGATTTTGATGATTGAATATGTTAATTTTATGATTGATTATGTTGGTTTTAAGTTCATGTTGATTATGTTAAAGTTTGATGAATTTTGGATGCTAGTAATTTGGTAGTTTCATGGTTATCCTTTGAGTTATGCGTGTGGAATATGTATGTTGGATGAGTTCTTGGTTGAAGTTCTTGAATCTTGGATGAGTTCTTTATGAATCTTGGTTGAGTTCTTGATGAGTTCTTGATGAGTCTTGATAAGTTCTTGATTGAGTCTTTTAAGTTAAAGAAAGTAAAGGAAGTTAAAGAAAGAATTAAAGAAAACGTTAAGATGTTGAAAGATGTTTGGTTTACGCGTTATTTTCTTAAGTCAAGGCGTAAGATGCAACTTAAGGAATAACTAAGTGAGTAAACTTCGGATTAAAAGTTAAAGATGTAAGAATTAGCTTGATTTCTTATCTAGACGCCTAACCTTAGAGTAAGATTCTAAGACTTGGGTTAAGACGTTGCCCCTATCCTGACCGCGATATTGGGATAGTGATTACCGCTATGTCGTCTTTTGACATGGATTTCCAGTAAGATTGGTTTCATGGGGGCGAGAGTAAGATTCTCAATCCTGGCATAGTTGGAAAGTTCGATCGCGTAAGAGGCGTTCGTACGAGCGTAGTCCGGTCTAGTTTATGAATGATTGCGCCAAAGATAAGTTTGGATAAGTTAGTCGAGTCGAGTCTGTATTTTTGGGATGATTGTCGCATGATGTGATGTTTTGGTTTGGATCTTTTGATTTGTGCTATGTTCTGTGTGTGCCCGTTAGAGTGAGTCAGTTATGTTACTCGCCACTGACGGTGGACTGTTGTTTACTTTTCAGGTAATTCTGATGATGAGGTTCTTGCTTAGCTTTGGGTTGGGCGAGCGCCATTATTTTGATTTAGTTGTATTGTTGTTACTTTATGATTTTGGATAGTATTGATCTATAGTAGTGAACTTGTATACTTTTGGTTTAGACTCTGACATGTGGTTGGAGTTACTTTTATTAGTATTGATAGTTTGACTTTTGGTTTACTATTGTACAAACTTGTGGGTATTTGTACTTTTGGGTTATAATAATAATATCTTGAGGTTTTGTTTTAATTTTTAAGTATTTGAGTTGTTAGTTATGACTATTCGACTCGTCGGTTTCTTCCGCGCCGATTTAAGCGAGTCGGGTCTTTACAAAGATGATCTTCACGGTTGCGAATAAGCAAGTCCCAAATTTCCTCGTTGGTCATTCCACAACGGTTCTATGTGTGTCCATCGCGTATTCTGGCAAGAGTCACCAAGTTTGCCTCAACCGCGACCAAGGAAACAACGGTCGCGGAAGGTAGAAATGATATCAACACTTAGAAAATTTTAGCAAATTTCAGCAATAAGGGTTCTAAGGAAGGTCTCACTATGCTTTACCCCCACCGCGACCAAGGATAACTACGATCGCGGAAGATAAAAATGGTATTTATGTTCAGAGGAATAGTTAATACCATCCCAAGGGTCGAGGTAGGAGGTTCTTCGAGGTAAATAGGTGGTTCCTAATTCTTTACCTCGACCGAAGTAACAACGGTTGCGGAGTTCTAATAATGCTATGACACTTAGAATTTTTCCAGAAAAATTCATGAAGGCTTCACCACAATCCAGTATGCCCCCTTTGCTTCATGGAAAACACCCTCGGGTCGAGGTGCACACACCCAGGTGCTCAACATATGGCGATAATCCCACTCGGTCAAGTCTCCTTAAGGCCAGGAGGATCAAGGGAAACACCCTCGAGGTAGAGAAGAAGGAGGGCCTAAA
This sequence comes from Salicornia ramosissima, assembly GCA_951394345.1. Lineage (NCBI taxonomy): Eukaryota > Viridiplantae > Streptophyta > Magnoliopsida > Caryophyllales > Amaranthaceae > Salicornia > Salicornia ramosissima. The sequence continues at coordinate 23,748,053 of OX596234.1, read as the reverse complement.
CAGATACAGATTAAGATCACCTCGATCGAGGTCCTCCTCACGATCGAGGGAACGTCGCTCGAGGAGACCCTCCCCCTTTGGGAGACTCCCTCGAGGTCATATGGGAGGAAAGGCCTTGCAGGCCTATGGATCGAGGTCCTCTCCTCACGATCGAGGTCCCCTCGATCGAGGAGATCCTCCCCCCTTGGGAGCACACCCTCGAGGTCAAAAGGGGGAGGAAGGTTTTCAGGCCTGTGGATCAAGGTCACCTCGATCCAGGTCCTCATCCTCATGATCGAGGTTCCCTCGATCGAGGAGGTCCTCTCCCCTTGGGGATACTCCCTCGAGGTCGTATGAGGGGGAAAGGCCTTGCAGGCCTATGGATCGAGGTCACCTCGATCGAGGTCCTCTTCCTCACGGTCGAGGTTCCCTCGATCGAGGGCCCCCCTCGAGGTCAAACCTGTGGTCCTATCAAATGATGAGGTTCGGTTTTTCAGAAAATTCCGCTCGGCATCCAACGTCCATGGATTCCCGTTCCACGCCGAGCGTGGGGCTAATTGTTCTGGGCCCACCAAGGTGGTCAAACCCGTGCTAGTGGGCCCAAACCCTAGGCCCAATTCAGATAGGGCTAGGTCTACACCAGATATTTGATTACGAATAGGATCATGCCACGTGTCATCTGACCTGGTGTAACCTTGACCAGGTTATCATTATGTATCGTGGGCCAAGCCCACATTCAGGCCCTGCTAATTCAGCAGAACCCTAACCAAGGGATCTAATGCCTATATAAGGATCAGTCCTACCATTCTACAGGTACGAAATTCACAGTCCACAAACTCACAAAATACTCTGACTCCTTATTTCCGATATCTGACTTAAGCATCAGAGGGGCGTTCCCGGGTTCCACCCCCGGGTTAGCAATCTCTGACTGTTTTGCAGGTTACAGCATCATTGAGGATCGTCCAGAGTACACGTCACACACCCAAAAGATCGTTGACTATTCACGAGAAGTTCCAGAACAGGAAAAATTTGCTTATCACTAAATTCTTTCTCCAAAACGGCTCTTCTTCCCCCATCTCCTTTTATTTCCTTTTCTTTTCTCTCAAATTAATTAAATGAATTAAGTTAAATATTAATCCCCATTTAATCTTTAATAACTCCAAAAAAATAAGAGAACTTAATTTTTCTTTTCTTTCCTTTCATTTGGTGTTCGAACAAGTTGAGGTTTCATAGGACCAACTTTTTTGTTCCAAATCAAGGTAACTAGATGTTCTACCTTAAATCTAGAACTTTAATTTACATAGACCAATTAGGAATTTATAACAATAGGTTGAATGAATTAGGAAAATATCATCTTTATTTATGTATTTGTGCCGAAATATATATATGTTTATGCAATCTTAATTTATTTCATGATTCGATATAATTTTATGCATAAAATCATGACCATGATGATGAATAATTACAATTATGTTTGGTTTATTAATTTAAAATATTTTTGTTGGTTTTCTTGAATTTTCAAATAATATTTGATGTGCAAAATTGAATATTTATATGTTTTGTTTATGTCTTCTAGAAACTTAGATACAAAGAGGTAAAAATGATGATTTGGGGGAGTACCTCAATATGTATGCTGACTAGATCTCTAAGAGGTGACTTGGTTGTGAATGAGCTAATCTTTGATGTTGACTGGACTCCCTCGAACGGGCTCGGGCCTGGCTGAGTGAGTCCTGCAAATTTAACAAGGGTGACTGACCCGGGGGGTGGACCCGAGAATTCCCCTCCAATGTTTAAGTCAGCAAAGTGATGTATGAATGTAGAGAGAGAGAGAGAGCGCTTCCCTTTTTAAGATAAGTTATTGTATTGGGAATTATGTATGTAAGCTTGTTCCCCACCTGCCGTAAATGTGGGATATTTATAGGTGAGGTTTTGGGGGCTGATTGATAGATAAATGGGGGTTGTCACTCAACTGATATGGGGGGATTTGTGACACATGTCTTCGAATGCCCAGATGGCGACACCTGTCCGAAGGGTGTTTTAGGAGGTAATGGGAATTCCAGGGGTATTTTAGTCATTGCCTAACTTTATGGGCCTCGAGGCCCAAACATGTTTATATGATATAATTCCATGATTAATAAATTTTATGATAACCTAACCAATTAGATAAGTAAAAATCTTGGACTAAATTCATGATCTTGAAAATTCTTGTTTTAATCGGGTATGATAATAATGAATTACTTCCTCCGATCCGTTCCAAAAAAAACGCAACAGTTTCCATTTTTGGATGCTTCAAAATAAATGCGACAAATTTTTATTTTCCTTATACAGTAAACTATTGCTACTTAAATGACATAAATACCCTTACTAATTCTTTATTTGTCCCCACCTTTGCTCTCTCCAATTCTTTAATTATTCCCACCCTCTCTCACAACTCATTTAATTGTCCCCACTTTTCTCTCTATTTATTTTAATCAACTACCCCTCACTTTTTCTAATTATCCACAACAAAAAAATACCTAGGAGTCCGTGCCATGACAATTGTTGCGTTTTTTTTGGAACGGAGGTAGTACATGGATTTTAATCTTGGATAAATCTTGTTAATTCTTGATGAGAATTTCATGGTTGTTTCTATACTGATTATGGTTCATCCCAGATTTATTTCATGATTAAAAACATCTTTTAAGTGCCTTGAACATTGGTAAACATTTAAACTATAAATTTGTCCAGAATCAGTTTTTGAATTTATTAAAATACTAAATCACTTTAGATTCCTACGCAAATTGTGGTGCATATAAGAAATGATTTTATGTAATTCGTGCTAAATCTTCGTAATTTTTCGAGTTCGTTTACTATTTGAGTAAATCAGGAATTGTTTCAGTTTAAATCTGACTGGTTAGTTATAAAATCCTTTAAAATAGGCTAAAGAAGTTATTTGATGACGAAAATTAGGCACAATGTCAGAAACATGAATATTTAATTACTAAGAAAATATCACGAATTTAGGAGACCTTTGGATGATTATTTCGTAATTAAAACGATAGGAGAAGATCCTGATTAAGAAAGATTATAAAATTTGTTAACATATGTTAACCGTATAATAGGCCACGAAAATAATTATCTAAGGACTAATATTGATTAGAAGAATAAGATTAGGGATATGGATATGAACCTTGGTCTAAATGCATGCATTGATTAATAAATTAATTTGGATTGATTTTATGATGATTAATTTAATTTATTTGAATTCTTGAATTTTAAAATAACGTTCCTTAATTGATGATAGATGGCCGAATTTTATGATATGTTAAAGTATGAATTTTGATCATGTTTTTGTATAGGATATGGATGTTTAATTGTTTCTTGATTTTATATTAATTATTATTATGATTATTATTAATATATAGTTGATTTATGATTATATGTTGTAGCCTGTAGGAATTATTATATGTTGCTTGTAGTTATGACCTAAAGGGATAAGACTGATATGATAATAGGATGATAAAACTAAAAGGAATTAACAGTAATATTATGATTAGGAAATCTTGTAGTATTAATAATAAGGATTAGTAGTTTACTGTCATGCTTGGCTTAAGAAAATAGTAATAAGTCCCAATAAGACAAGAAAATTAAATAAAGATAATAATAATATAAACATCAAAGGAACGAAAACTGAGTAGGAGGATATTGTTTTGTGTCGATATCTGGCTAGGAAAGGCTTGGTATTTAAGATGGCCAACATGCGTGCCGCACCTCCCTTTCCTGGGATTTCGAACATCTCAGTTCCGATTGCGGCCACCTATTACTCTCGATTATGGTGCACTCTACCGGGTTTAAGGAATTGACGGCCAACTTATGATGATAAATTGAGAATTAACGGACAGTCTATGCCGATAACTAAGGAATTGACGGCTGGTATGAACAGCAATATAAAATACATAAAAAATTGATAAGATAAGATGATGATGATGATAAGATGATTACGATAAGATTAAAGTAAAGATAAGATAGGAATGTAAAAGATTAATTAAATGAACAACTATGAAGTGACCGCCCACTTAGTGGTACACGAGCCGCTAACTCGAGTTAAGTCGAGACCACTGTCCAGCTGCGGTACGTGTGGACAGTTCTGGATCCTTGGATTTGTTGTCGTCTAGGTAGTAGTACATGAGTTGCTACTTAGGAGCTATGATCATAACATAGGCATAATCCTCACATAAGGGGGCTACGGTTAGGATACATGAGTCCTCGCCGGTATGTTCTAGGAAAGTTGGGGTGCACACAAGATCCCCTATGAGCATTAGTGACCGGGTCATGGATTAGCAATATTAAATGAATAAGAAGTTTAGGAAGATGGTTGTCTAAGTGGACTAGAGTCCTAAGGTGATCCCATAAGATCTATGCGTCGTGCGTCTAAGTGTGGTATATTTTGATTGAATGTTTCTGCTGCGAAGGACGACATGTAAGTGAATGTGTGTTATAGATATTTGGAATGCCTGATATGAATATGTGTTACGTATTGATCTATTGCAGTTTAATCTTATTTGATCTATGTATGTTATAGTTCCACATTTAAGTGGAACAACCTAGTTACTTGCCACTGACGGTGGACCCCCCATTTCAGGTAATGATGATGAGTAACTGTTTTGTGATAACTCGTGCATGGTTTTGCGTATGCGAGAAACTAGATTGAAGCAACCTTTTTGTCCTTTTCTCTTAAGTAGCCTATTTTGATTAATAGTTCCTTTTTGGAATAAGTTGTTTAATATTTTATATAGGTAGTGACGAACCGACTTGTCGATTATGGAGAAATCAATGTTACAGTAAGACGGGTCGTTACATAAACAGACGTGTTTGCAAACTTCTTAAAATTTCCATTTTTTTCCTGCTGGACACCAAACTTGTTCAGATTCTTCTTGTTCTTAGTAGCAAAATGCTTCCCCTTATTGTACCTGTCAGAATTTTCACATAAGATTCCACAGTATTAGCACTAACGGAAAGTTCGTTATTTTTGGGAGAAGAATTAGGATCTTTCAAAAGGTTGGCCTCTTCAAATTTCATATGGAAAATAAGCTCTTCTAATATCATGTATTTCTTTTCTCGATCAGATCATTGGCATGCAACACCTCGCACATCTTCATACCTTCAGAATGTCATCTACTAGGTTATTATATTCATGGACTTGCTCCATGACATGTTTATCATCTATGATTGTGAATTGTAACCATTTTCTAGTGACTTATTTCTTTTAACCAGCATGATCAGACCTGTATTTCTTCTCTAACATCCCCTAAATTGACTTGATGCATGGATTTGTTGTTGAAAAAAAGATCAAACAAAACATTTTTCATGTCACTCAACAAATTTCCTCTAACCAGCTTATTATTGTTTTCATACTTAGTTATTTTTGGATAAAGATCAGAAGATGTAGCAGTAAGTTCTTTGGATGATTTGGATAGTCTAGAGTAAGGACATAATCAAACTCTAATTGTTCGAAGAAAATCAGTAGAATTTTATCATATTGCTTGTAGTTCGACCCATCCAAAGTTTCAAGTTTAGATAGATCAGTAAGAGTTTTCTGTAGAGATGAATACTCCATGATCTGAATTATAGGATAAAAATTTGCTTCTAAATTGTAGGAAATAATATTGTAAAATTAGAATTTTAGAGTCGAAATTTAGTGGAGGATGGAAGTTGTGACGTGATGAAAATCACTGTCTTAGAAGTAAATTTTGCCTCGAAAAAGTGCCATTGAGTAATGGCGTTTAGCCCCTAAGATTTTACACAACACTCCCTAATGCGTGCACTCGGGAAAGGGAGATGAAGCTCATATTGTATGCTCAGAACTAGAGGTAAACAAGGAGAAAGAAGGAAGGTGTATGTCTGTGTATCTATTGAACTGATCAGGTTGTATCAATATATAAAGGAAGATAACAGGAAAAAGTAACTGCTAAATTCATGAGCAAGCAATATTGTGGGCAAGAATCAAGGGGAAAACGGTTGCAAAAATTTAATTGGCCAACATCTATTAACGGCTAGAAAATTAAATGTTGCAGAACTAACGGAAAATAAACAATCCAAATGTAAAACAATAGCCCCACCGCACACGTATCACGAGTCGGACGGACGGGGGCGACGTTGCGTGAGCGTAGTCCCATTCCTAGCTAACTAACCACTATCAAGTAAGCTTTCATATATAAACATGATATACCCATACTAATCTTTCAACGTGGGACAAAAAGAGTACCGACATATAAAGTTGGCAAAACAAGAACAATCTTCCAATGTGGGACAAAGAAAAAGAGGAAATACAATCTGATTATTCACTTGTACAATTTGATACCTTATTTGATACAATATCGCATAGAAGCTGACCAATATTAGTTAGAATCTGAAGTATATTACTTATTTACAGATACTAATCTTTTCATTTCTAACACTGCTTGTAGTTGTTTGAAAAGCAAATTCGTAAATTTGAATGGTGATGAAGCAGCTCCACCATCGTCTTCAAATTGCCTTCACTACTCTTTAAATAAACGAACAATACTAAGGCATGTTTGATCGGTCCATTTTGGACGCATTTTCCGGCTTTGTCACTTGTCTTTCGGGCCTTTTAGACTTTATTTCATTGGTTTTTAGTCTTTTATTGTATAATTAGCTTATTACATGGTTTCATTCAATAATGTTGTGTTTTATTTGTTTTCTTGAATCATTGGGCTAAAATTGGAAGCATTTAAAGTACTATTGCATATTGGTCTGATTCAAAGACTCGATTTTTTTTTCTATAATCATTTTTAGGTGATTCCACTTTGAGAATATTCCTTATTCTAAGAGCTTCATTTTCATATATCATATGCTCAATTCCGCTAAGAAACGAATTAGATATGAGCATTTGAAAACCAAGTGCACAGACCTGCACGACTGTGCAGCACTACCCTGCACGACCGTGCAACATCCAGAGAGAACCAAATTCTTGACACGATCGTGCAGCTTATAACTGCACGGTCGTGCAAGCCTGCAACAGGGATTTTACTCTATTTTTGGCCGTGTAATTAATATATATATGGAGCTTTCATTTACTAATTAAAAACTTTTAGACCATACTTAAGGTAGTCTTCGGAGCCTCTCTCCCAACTTTATCTCTCTAGATTAGAGTAGATCAGGCTAAATTTAGGTCCAATTTCTTGAATTTGTCATTAATTTTCATGTCATCTACTCTTCTCAAGGTACTCAATCAACTTCTTTTGCTTTTATTCTTCTTTCTTTCATATTTCGCAAGTAAATTGGTGTTTAAATATTGCATTTGTTTTCTTAGTGTAATTGCTTGTTTGTTGTTAGATCTAGTTTTAATTCATGTTTTCTTGCTTAGATTTCCACTTTAATGTCTTTTCCGTGTTTTTCCCCAATTATGCTTGAGTAGTTAGGTTTTCCTAGGGATTGGATGACTTGATTCTATAGATTTTGGAGGATGATTATTGGAATCCATGAATGCTTGAGTTTATTTGATTGTTAATTTTCCAAAATTTCTTGTTGCTTTTCATGCTTGTTTGGTAATAATCATGTTCGGTTCTAGTGATTTTGGATTTAATTTTCAAGATTGCTTTCTAGATTTTCTATGGAGAATTTTCCAAATTACTAGAGATAGTAATTGAAATTATAAATTGATAAAAGTAACTTTACAAACTCGATTTTAGGATTTGCTACTTTGGCTAGTCGAGAGAGGTTAATTTACCCTCTCCTAAGATTTCCTAATGCCTATTCGAGAGAAGGTTTGTGAATGTGTTTATTAATGCTGTTTGAAGATTTAGTTGGCAATTTAATTTCTCAAATCATAATTGGTTTTCAATGATTGCAAATCGTCCAAATGAAGTAGTATTCAAGAAGTCTTGTCCCTAGAGCTTTTTGCATTGATTCCCCTTATCCTATAATTAGTTGTTAAATTCTCACAATTTAAAGAAAATAATAAAAATATAGAACCCCAATTGCTAGAATTCTCTTAAAATCAATTCTAATCCACCTTATTCCTAGTGGATCGATCCTAGCTTCACTAATACTACATATTAGTTTAGGAGCAGATCAATGTTTTGTTGGAGATTAATAGAACGAACAAATTAGATTGGTATTGTTCTGATAAAGTGGAACAAACAAATTACATTAATAAGATTACCCTTGTCGGTAAGCATCCCAAAGTAAGAGTGCCAAGCTACAATAGTTGGGGTTAGGGTAGGTGTGGGAATGGTTAAAGATGAGGGACTTGATTGAACATATTAGAGTTTGTGTTTGTGTTTATGTTTGTTCTTTCCAAGTTAGTGTTTGGTGTTTTCCAGGTGAGATATGTTTATTTCTAGGTCAGTTACATGATTATTTCCTGGTAGTGTTTGTGTTTTCCAGGTGAGCCTTTTTTTTTTTTTCAGGTCAGTTTTCATTTTGTTCCAGTTAAGTGTTTATTTTTTCTAGCTTACACAACAAGAAAATCAGGTTGGGCCGACCGCATTTATCGACCGACGATAGTATTGCCAAATACCGACCGTTCCCGACTGAAAACAGTTGTAAAGTTTTTCAGACCGTCCTAACCGTCGGAAAAAAATTTACCGACCGAAAAAATGGTCGGCAGTGGTCGGTACATACCGATCGACGTCGTCGGTCGGTATGTACCGACCGCTACCGACCATTTTTTCGGTCGGTAATTTTTTTTTCGAAATTTAAATAGAGTCGGCTCAAACCCGACTCCATTTTATTTCTTTCTCGTCATTCTCTCTCGTCGTTCTTTCGATCCCCTCACTTCTTTTTTCTCTCTCTTTACTCCGACGACACCGCGCCACCTCCGGTCGACCCCTCGCCACCACCGGCTGCTCGTTGTCTTTCTTTTTCTCTTTCTCTTTCTCCCTCCTTCGTCGGTGCTTCTTTTCTGCTTCCTGCCACCGACCGGACCTCCGCCTGCCGTCATTCGCCACTGTCTGCTGCTGCCGCCTGCCGCCGTTCGCCACCGCGTGGTAAGGGTTTAGGGTTTCTGCTTTTTCATTTTTTTTCTTTTTTTTTTTTTTTAGTGTTTGTTGTAATTTTTTTTTTAATAAATTGTAGTGCCAAAGTCCGCCACCGACCCACCGCTACCGCGCTCGCCTCGTGGTAAGGGTTTTTTTTTTCCTTTTTTTAATTTATGTGTTTAATTTTTAATTTTTCTGTTTTTTTTTTTAATTAAAGTGTTTGAAGGTTTGAATGTAGAATGTGTATGTATGTATTTTATTTCAGAAATTAAAGTGTATGTATGTATATGTATTTTTTTATTTTTTGAAGCTTTGAATTTTTGAATTTTTGGTATGAATATGTTATGTATGTATGTATTTGCAATGTATGTATGTGTACGTATTATGGGTTTTTTTTTTGTTTTTTTTTTAAAAATAAAAATTAAAGAGTATGTACTTCCTCCGTAACATATTAATGGCAACGATTTGATTTTTTTCTCTCTACTTTATGTCAAATCGTTGCCATTAATATGTTACGGAGGGAGTATGTTTGAATGTAGAATGTGTATGTATGTAATTATGTATTTTTTTTTCAAAAATTAAAGTGTATGTATGTATGTATATGTATTTATTTGTTTTGAAGCTTTGAATTTTTTGAATTTTTGGTATGAATATGTTATGTATGTATGTATGTATATGCAATGTATGTATGTGTACGTATTATTGGGTTTTTTTTAATATGTATGTGTGTATGTATATGTATATGTATGTGTGAATATGTGTATGTATATGTTTTTGTCAATATGTGTATGTGTGAATATGTATGCGTGAATAGGAATCACCTAATTCACCTAATATGTATGTGTGTATGTATATGTATATGTATATGTATGTGTGAATATGTGTATGTATATGTTTTTGTCAAAATGTGTATGTGTGAATATGTATGCGTGAATAGGAATCACCTAATTCATAGGAATTGAGTTAATTTTTCATGTATAACGAGTCGAGTTCTTGAGTGTTTTGATAACTTAGTTATGTACGCTGATTGATAGTTATTGTCGTCGAATTATTTTGAGTCGTATTTATTTAAATGCTACATACCTTTAAAACTTAACGACAAACTCCTTCCCCATAGCTTTGAATAATGAAAATAAACTTGAATATTTGGGCAAGTAAAACTTATTAAGGGTGGAAGTGGCCAATTTTCGGCCATTTTCGTTCCCAAAACGATCGTAGGACCCCTAAAACTCGACAAACTCGTTCCCAATAGTTTAGAATAATGATAGTAAACTTCAATGTGGTGATAAATTAAGAAATATGATTGTTGGTTGAAAGTTGAGTTGTATTTATTTTCAAATACAAAATTCCCTCTGTATTTGATTTATTATGAATCTTTGTAATTGTTGTGAATGAATACAATTAAAGTAGAAGTAAATATGACTTAAATATATATATATATATATACACATGTGCATTACATAAGAAAGCTTTAAGAAGAATTAAGAAAGGCTAAAATAAGATAGGAGTGAACACATTGAAGGATGTTTGAATGCTTTGAACTGATATTTGTTAATGGCTTAGCATAGGTATAATCGAAATGAAAAGGAAGGAGCGTGATTGGATGTACAAGAGACATAACTATTAATCGTGCAAATAATTTACTCATTACTTTATGCAGGAACATGTCAGATTCGGAGGCTTAGAGTCAGAACCCCCAGACCCGCCAGCATTCTCCCTCTCAGTCTTCGGTTCATCCTACTAGGTCTAGGCCGATATTGCGTCCTGGTGACCTTCATCGTCGTGTTGAGTCGTCTAGGAGACGGTCGGTGATTTCACCTTCCATTCCTTCTCAGCCTACGTTTACGTTACCTCCACCACCACAGTTTACGTTACCTCCAGTACCACAACTTTGGCCTCGGAATCGTCCTCTACGTCCTCAGCCATCTGTGTCTCAGGCTGCTATGTCTTAGCCTACTCCTACGCTTGAGACTAATCCAGCGTCTCAGCCTACTCCATCGCTGCCTCATCTCACTCCTTTATCTCACTCTACTCCTGCGCGTGAGACTACTTCGACGCGAGAACCCGAGGGACAAACTGGTCAGTTTGAGGGTGGCGACAAGGATCAGGGCGAAGCTTCTACGTCCACATCTGGGGTTCGAGAATTGGACCCGGATGGCCTATGGTGAGTTTTTGTTTAATTTTTTAATGTCTTGACTATTCAAATTAAGTTGTATTCATATGTTGTTTAATCTTACAATGTTTCGTGTGCAAGGTTTGACAAGGGCGTTGTTGTTCGATCAATAACACACGTCATTAAGTCCTATTTCCATCAGCCTTGGAAGAACTACACTGAGGTAGATCAGGCAACCAAGGTACATTGGTGGGACATGTGGAAGGTCAGTAAGACGAATTATGTAATTTGATACAATTTTTTTTTTTAAATATAATCTCTTACATTAACATATTTGATTGTCTTTGGTCTAATGCAGAAACAATACAATTGGAGGCCTGAGCTCAAGGGCAATGTTTGGGATGCGTATGAGACCAAGGCTGGATTACGGTTGAAGGACATATTCAACGACACAGTGCACAAGCGGAAAGACCGACCAAATTGGCATGGTGATGAGATGCACCAGGAAATGAAGGACAGGCTTAATAATAAGCTATTCAAGTAAAGGTCGGCTCGAGCGAAGGCAAACAGGAGAGGCGGCGGCGCTAGTGGAAAGGCCCAGGCCTCTCACTGCGCGAGATCTGTCTCCACCACTCAGCGAGCTAAGCAATTGGTTAGTTTACTATTTCATTAAATCATTGTAAATGCTCGTTCGTTAACATATTTTTATATCACCTACCCTTACGCACATTTGTTTGTGTTGACTAAGGCGAAAGGAGGGAAGGTACTTGACGCTGCGGATCTCTTCCTAGATAGTCACTTCAAGAAGCAACCAGGGAAGGATCCGGTTCCGATTAGCCAGAAGGCCAAGGAAGTGATGGTAATGCTTTCTTCTTTACTATGCATTTGATTTTTAGAGCGGAATTCCGGATTCAAAGCCGAAGAGTACAAATAGAATTGATTTTTTCTTTACTATGCAATTGATGTTTAGAGCGGAATTCCGGCTACAAAGCCGAAGAGTACAAATAGGATTGATTTTTTATTATTTGCAATTGATGTTTAGAGCGGAATTCCGGCTTCAAAGCCGAAGAGTACGAATAGGATTGATTTTTTTATTATTTGCAACTGATGTTTAGAGCAGAATTCCGGCTTCAAATACAAATTAGGTTAATTGGTGAGAAGATGGGAACGAAAACTACCAAAACGAGCCAAAAATGGCCTATTTGGTTTGTTTTTTGTTCCAAAACCCTCTAAACTTTTCCAAAAACATGCAAATAAGTTATAGAATGCCTATATCAATGTTATGAGTTGTGAATTAACCTTAAAAACATGATCTACGTTGATCGGTGCCAAGTTGGGAATGAAAACACCAAAAACGAGCCAAAAATTACCTATTTAGTTTGTTTTTTGTTCCAAAATCTTCCAACTTTTACCAAAAACATGTAAATAAGTGATAAGCGGCCTTTATGACCTCTTTTATACCCCATTTTCTCCCCAATTAAGGCCTTTATTGGTCCATTTTATTTCCTTCCAGCTTAGTTTTTCTCTTTTTAGGCTTTTTAGTTGTCTTAGTGCATTTTGAGTCATTTCGGTGGTATTTGCCCCATTATTTAAACTCACCTGAGTCTTTGGCATTTTTACCTTCTTATGACTTGCGGATTACTTATTTCAATTCCCTCATCCGGGCTACATGTGGGAGGCAAGTCAAAGAGGAGAGCGATGGGAATCGAAAGAGAAGCGAGATGAATTGAAGCCAACTATTGGTCGCCCTCCGCTATCTTGGGCACAACTTGTGTTGTACACATCGTTTGGGTTCGGGGCCGATGGGGTTGGAAACTAGACTTCGAGAGCTTTCCATCGGTATATTACACGCTCCAATCCAAGGTCTACATCAAAAGTTATGAACCTTACAAGATCAGTTCTCTCTACAGCCTTCTCAGAGCGGACGCTCTATATGCTCAAAGCGGATGCTCTCCTTATTAGAGCGGACGCTCTAGTTCCCCTGCTGATGGCTTATTTTTGCCGAGACTTCAGAGCGGACGCTCTAAATTTCAGAGCATCCGCTCCGACGCTCCAGTGGATTACATACTTCTTGTCAAGGTCTTAGAGCGGACGCTCTAAATTTCAGAGCGCCCGCTCTGAGTTATCAGGACAGCTATTTTCACGGGCTTCTAACTCCACTTAGGGCTAATTTTTTGGGGGTATAAATACCCAGTCTTTTCCCCTTGATGTACTAAGCACTTTTGAGAGACATTTTCAGATTCATTATCATACTATTAGCTTAGGGTTTTCACTTTTAGAGAGTTTTGTAGGAGAGAGATAGCATAAAAACTTGATTTTTCTCACTTGTATTTGGATTGAGCTTCTCTTAGTTGGTAATGTCTGAACTCTTTCTTTTGTTCTTGCTATCTATTTACTTGTTTTTGCATTTATCTTGTTCTTAGTTGTTATTTTTGCTTGGTTGAGTAGTCTAGTTAGTTTAATCCTCCTTACTCTTTGTTTTTGTACATTGTTCTCCATGTTTATTTCTAGCTCTTTATTTGCTATTTTCATTGTCATTCTCTTTTGTTCATTCATGTCTACTTCCTTTTTAGGCTAGATTTTTAGCTAGGGAAGGGGGATAGTGAAGCATTATTGATGAGAAATTTCTGATTTTGGTTTCAATGTGTTGATAAATATTGGTTGCTTAATCTAGGGATTTATTTTGTTGAGTTTGGATTTTGGCCATTTCCATGACTTAAAACCCCAATCATTTATGTGTTGTACGAGAGTGAGCACATAAGTGGTGGAAAGCTAGATTAAACATGACCATGACCATCTTGGCATGGTTGGGTTGTCAATGCCCTTGAGTGCGTGAGAACGACTCTTTGGTATTGACGATTCGAACGGGATTAGAAGGTGTGCGAGAGTGACCTCCTAATGTCGGGCGAATCACCCCCTTTATGATTCAACTTTGTTGCCATGATCAAGATTTTGGATTCATATTTGTTTCATGATTCCCCCTATCCCTAGTGCTTATTTTCTTGAGCTATCTTTCAATTTTTCAACCTTATTTTTTTTACAATTTCTAGCATTAGTATTTTAGTTTAATCAATTCAAACTCCTGATTTTTATACCCCGCCAATTGATTAGCTTTCAACTAAGTTCAAAAACCTTTCTTCTCCGTGGATTTCGACCCCTACTTACCATTTTATCCTTGATTCCGAACCCTTGGGAGCTAACGACACCTAAGGGACGGATCAAGTTTTGGCGCCGTTGCCGGGGAAGCAACGAGTTCTTTCTCTTAGTTTATTTGCTTTTTGGTTGGTTTTATTGCTTTTATTTTATTTTAATTCTTTATTTACCTAGTGATTGTCATTGCTAACGCTCTCATTAGCCTTGTTGAATGCTAAGGAGATCTCATTAGCATTTGGATAAATTTTTGGAGATTTGTGAAATGGTCCATACAAATCAAGTCTCCAGGGACTATATCCTGATGCATCTTTTCCGGCACTCTCTCACTGGAAAAGCGGGGTGGCTCAAGAACCTCAAGCCCAACTCTCTTAGAATTTGGGGGGAGGTCATCGCAGCTTTTCTTACCAAGTTCATTTCCGAAGACAAGACGGCTGAGTTAAGAAGAAAGATTTCTACTTTTGAGCAAGCAAGATATGAGTCTTTGGGGGAAGCTTAGGACCGCTTCAAGGAGTATGTTCGCGCTTGCCCACACCATGAATATAGCAAGCCACTTCTCATCCGATTTTTTTATGATGGGCTCAATGATGTACCAAAGGCTACCTTAGATTCGGGATGTGGTGGACATTTGAGCAAGGTTCCACAAGCTCGATTTGAAGACACCATAGAAGAAGTAGTGAGGAACTACTCAAGGAGCGGCGGAAGAAAAAGTGAGGAGAAATCAACGGGTAAATTCGAACTTGACCAAGATTCCCTAAAAACTCTCATGGAGCAAGTGATTGATAAAAAGTTGAGAAAGAAGCAAGCATCATCATCCTCCACTCAACAAGTACATTCATTCTCTTGTGACATTTGTGGGGGCACTAACCATGACACATCCTATTGTGGCGGTTTGACTCCCGAGCACGTTGCCGCTATGGGTTACCTTGACAACCAACGGGACCAAAGAAGCAATTGGAGGGGTCCCAACCCCAATTTCAACTCAAGGTTTGGTGATCAAGGTGGTCCAAGCAACTTCAACAATCAAGGAGCTCCCTATATCCATCCAAATGCAAGAGGCAACTTCCAAAACAAACCTCACCCACAACACCAATTCCCACCACCAAACACTAACTTTCAAAACACACACTTCCCATCCCCAAACACAAACAACCTTCCAAACACATCCAACCCACAAAGCAATCCATCTCAAGATACACTCCTCATTTTATATCAACTCAAGAATGTAACTCAACAATTTGAGCAAAAGTTGGGAAACATTGACCGAAAGGTGGAACAAAAATTCCAAGAGGCTAACTCCCACCAAAATATCCTTGACAACCAAGTTGCCCAACTTGCCGAGAAAGTATCTCAACTTTCTAATGAGAAACTCCCTGGTCAACCCACTCAGAATTCAGCCACCTCCCATCATCATGCGAAGACAATCTATCTTAGGACTGGGAAATCTTATGATGGTCCAAAGAGAAGTGATGAGGAAACTTCAAGAGAGAATCACGAGGAGGGCGAGGAGAAAGGAGAGGAACCGGTTGTGAATGAAGGAAAATCCCAAGAGGAGGTGTCTAAGGGGAAGCAAGTTGAGGGTCCAAGGCATCAACATTCATCCCAAAGCAACCAATCTTCGAGGTTCGACCCTCCCATGCCATATCCGGAAAGAGTTGTGGAGAAAAAACTTAATGAGAAGTACCACAAGTTCATCGATATGATGAAGGGTCTCCAAATAAACATTCCATTTCTTGAAGCAATGTCTCAAATGCCTTCCTATGCCAAGTTCCTAAAGGAAATCCTCTCAAATAAGAAGAGACTCAATGAAGAGCGCATCACACTACCTCATCAAGTAAGTTCCCTTGTACAACACCAACTTCCACCAAAACAACGTGATCCAGGTAGCTTCACTCTTCCGGTCAAGTTGGGGGACCTAGAGACAAAGGGGGCATTGGTCGATTTGGGGGCAAGTGTGAGCTTGATGCCGGTCTCAATTGCCAAATTGCTCAAATGTGATATGGTTCCATCAAGAAAGACCATTCAATTGGCCGACCACTCTATCAAGCTACCATGTGGAGAACTAGAAGATGTTCCAATCCGAATTGGGAACATATTTGTACCATGTGACTTTGTTGTAATGGATATGGAGGAGGATTGTGACGACCCGACTCGCTTAAACCGGCGCGGAAGAAACCGACGAGTCGAATAGCCAGAACTAACAAACTAAAATACTTAAAATTTAAAACAATACCTCAAAATATTATATTACTAAACCCAAAAAGTATAAATACCCACAAGTTTGTACATTACTAGTCCAAAAATCAAACTACTACTACTAATAAACGTAACTCCAAACACATGTCAGAGTTATAGTAAAGTATACAAGTATCACTACTATAGTTCCAAAACTAACTGAAATCATAGAATAACAATAATAAAACTATATAACGACATCGGCGCTCGCCCAACCCAAAGCTAAGCAACAACCTCATCATCAGAATTACCTGAAAAAATACAACAGTCCACTGTCAGTGGCGAGTAACATAACTGTCTCACCCTAACGGGAATACACATGAAAATAGCATAAATCAAACAACCCAAACCATAACATCAAAGCATGCGAACCATACAAATATACATGCTTGACTCAACTAACTTAACCAATCTTATCTTTGGCGCAATCATTCGCAAACTAGACCGGACTATGCACGTACGAACGCATCTTACGCATTCGAACTTTCTACTATGATAGGATTGAGAATCTTACTCCCAAATCCCGTGAAACCAATCATACTGGAAATCCACATCCGAAGACAACATAGTAAGACCACCAACTATCCCAATACCGCGGATAGGATAGGGCCAACGTCTTAACCCAAAAACAAAGAATCTTACTCTAAGTTTTAGGCGTCTAGCTACGAAATCAAGATAATCTTTAACAATCTTTAAACCTTTAATCCGAAGTTTACATTCTTGGTTACTTCTTAAGTTGCATCTTCCGCCTTGACTTAAGAAAATAACATGCAAACCAAACATCTTATATCATTTCATCACTTTCTTTACCCTTTTCTTTAACTTTCTTTAACTTTAAAGACTTAATCAAGAACTCATAAGGACTCTTAAAGAACTCATCAAGAACTCATCCAAGATTCAAGATCTTCAATCAAGAACTCAATCACGATTCAAGAACTTCAACCAAGAACTCATTCAAGAACCAAGAACTCATCCCAAAACATCAAACTACACGCATACTTTCAATAACTCAACATAAGAGATCATCAACTTACTAACATCCAAAATTCACCAAACTTGAACATGATTAACATAAACTTATTACCAACATAATCATTCATAAAATCATCATATTCAATCATAAAATCATCATCAAACCACTTAAAAATCAGATTTACATTCATACCCAAAAACATGATCAAAACTTCATATAAACTATTCTTGTTCATTTAATCTATACTATGAAACATAGTACACCAATTAAGTTGAGAAAGTATGTTACCTTATTGAAGATCAACAAGATAAACACTTAAAACTTGCTGCCCGAAAATGAAAATACACGGCCCAAACAACACGGACACCACGCACGGCACAACTTCAAGTTCGGCACACACACACGGCTCTTGCACTTGAACCCACGAACCGCATGGCACCACCACACGGCCTCTGCCACGAACACGACCACCACAACACGGCCACCCACACGAGCCACCACACGCACTTAGCCTGCTGCACGGCTTCACCACGTGACCCACACGGCCACCCCAAGAACTCGAACCACACGATCAACCCACTCGAACAAAGCCCCAAACCAAACCCGAACTAGTGATCTTGAATGCAAACTAAGAGGTTTAGATTGTGTTTTGATACTTAAAGATCAATAGAGGTTGAATCTTTAAGCTTAGAGTTTGAATGGATGATGAACAAATTGATTGATGTTCATAGCCAAAAATGGCGTGTGGATTGGTGGCAATGGGGGGAGTTTTGTGTTTTGAACTTTTGATGGCAAGGGATGGCAATTTAGCAAATGAACCCTCAAGCCTTACTAACTCAACTATATATAGAGTTAGTTAAGGTGTGAACATAAGGAAAGTGGCAAATCCTTGCCATGCACACAAGGAAAAACCGGCCAAGCAAGGGAAATGGGCCAATTTGGGCTTTCGTGATCAATTGGGCTAATTTACAAAAATCGCATGATTAATCATGCTTAAATCGATTTAGCCCAAAAATATTAATTAATTAATTAGAAAATTAAATAATAAAAATTCTAATTAATTAAATAATAATTAAAATAAATAATAACTAATCAACATAAAATATTTCGAATTAAATCGAAATTATACACATAAAATAAAATAAATAGTTCAAAAATAAATTTGAACCATACATAGCAACACATAAATACACATAAACATCCGGCAGAAATACCTATAAAATCAGGGTCGTTACAACCTCCCCTCCTTAAAGAAATTTCGTCCCGACATTTAAGGCAAAGGAGATCGCTCACCCTCAAACAACTCCGGGTACTTCTGCCTCATGGACGCCTCTGTCTCCGAAGTCGCCTCCTCATGGTGTTGATTTCTCCACAACACCTTGACGAGCTGGACTTGCTTACGCCGAAGGGTCCTCACTTCCCGATCCAAGATTTGGACGGGTCACTCCTCAAAAGTCAAATTCGGCTCAAACGTGGCCGATTCCACTGGGATAATGTGGGTAGGATCATGTACATATTTCCTTAGCTCGGAAACATGGAATACGTCATGCACACTAGATAAACTAGGTGGTAATGCCAATCGGTATGCCACCTCCCCAACTCGTTCTAGTATCTCGTTAGGTCCCACATATTTCGGTCGGAGTTTCCCCTTCTGACCGAAGTGTGCCACTCCTTTGAATGGTGAAACCTTAAGCAAGACTTTGTCACCTACCTCGAAAGCCAACGGTCTACGTCGATTATCGGCGTAGGATTTCTGACGACTCTGAGCGGCCTGCATCTTAGAACGGATGACTCGAACCTTCTCGATAGTATCGCGTACCATCTCAGGTCCTAAAGCCACAGAATCGCTAATATCATTCCAACATATCGGACTACGACATTTCCTGCCATACAGGGCTTCGTACGGAGCTATCTCGATGCTGGAGTGATAGCTATTGTTATAGGAGAACTCTATCAAACAGAGCATACGTACCCAAGAATGATGGTACTCCGGAGTACATGCTCGGAGCATATCCTCTAAAGTCTGGATGGTCCTCTCAGTCTGACCATCGGTCGCCGCATGAAAAGCGGTGCTCAACTTCAGCTTCGTCCCAAAGGCTTCCTGAACTGATTTCCAGAAACGAGATAGAAATCTCGGATCCCGATCAGAAACGATCTCCCTTGGAACTCCGTGAAGTCGGATAATATCCTGAGTATACGCCTCTGCTAGACGCTCCATAGACCAGGTCATCTTCCTCGGAATGAATCTAGCAACCTTGGTCAACCTATCCACTATGACCCAAGTAGCATTCAAGCCATTACAGGTGGGTAAGCTAACCACAAAGTCCATAGATACCGACTCAAATTTCCAGGTCGGAATAGTTAGTGGCTGCAACAGACCTCCTGGTCTCTGATGCTCGATTTTAACCTTCTGACAGACTAAGCATCGAGCTACGAACTCTGCTACATCCCTCTTCATCTTAGGCCACCAGAATTGGCCCTTGAGGTCCTGGTACAACTTGTTCCCCCCTGGATGAACAGAGTAAGGCGAGTTATGTGTCTCAGACATAATTCTGTTCCTAAGATCAGAACAGTCCGGTACACACCACCTCCCTCGGAACCGCAGACTACCATCGGAAGGGATCTCGAAACCTACGTGTTTGCCTTGCCATAGAGCCTTTCGAATCCTAGCTAGCTGTGGGTCGTTCAGCTGACCCTCGCGCAATTCCTGAATCAGATCAGGCTCAGCACTCATAGATGTCAGATGAAGTCTGACGGAACTACGGCTTCTACTGAAGCTCAAGCGATGATTACGACTTAGTGCATCAGCGACTAAGTACGCCTTGCCCTCGCAATAGTTAAGCGTCAAGTCGTAGTCCTTAATCAGCTCAAGCCATCGTCTCTGCCTCATATTGAGGTCTTTCTGAGTAAAGATGTACTTGAGGCTCTTGTGATCCGTGAATACTCTATACGAACCACCATAGAGGTAGTGCCTCCAGATTTTGAGCGCGAATACTACAGCCGCTAACTCCAAGTCATGCGTAGGATAGTTACGCTCGTGCACCTTCAATTGTCTCGATGCGTAAGCGATGACTTTCCCGCCTTGCATGAGCACACATCCTAGGCCACTCTTCGAAGCATCACTATAGACCTCGAAGTCCTCCTCATCGTTCGGAAGGGTAAGAATAGGAGCAGAGACTAATCTCTGTTTCAATTGCTGGAAGGCTTGCTCGCAAGCCTCCGTCCAAACGAATCGGACCTCCTTCTGTAGGAGACTAGACATCGGCCTAGCAATCTTGGAGAAGTCCTGGACGAATCGTCGATAGTATCCGGCCAATCCCAAAAATCTACGAACTTCCGCCACATTTCTCGGGCTACTCCAGTCAACTACAGCCTTAATCTTAGCCGGGTCTACCTTAATGTCGTCCTTACTAATCACGCGACTCAGAAATGCTACTTCGCGAAGCCAGAACTCACACTTGGAGAGTTTCGCGAACCACTTATGACTACGCAATATCTCAAGTACCATCCGGAGATGTTCCGCATGCTCAGACTCATCTCTCGAATAGACTAAGATATCGTCTATAAATACTACGACGCACTTATCGAGTAAGTGGTGAAATGTCCGGTTCATCTGGTCCATGAACACTGCTGGCATCACCTCGAACTCGTAGTGGCCGTATCTAGTACGAATGAAAAGCAGTTTTCGGAATGTCTTCTTTCTTGACTGGAATCTGATGATATCCAGATCGAAGATCTATCTTCGAAAACACTCCTGCTCCTCGCAACTGATCGAACAGGTCCTCAATCCTAGGCAACGGGTACTTATTCTTGATAGTTACCCGATTCAACTCTTGGTAGTCTATGCACAGGCGCATACTACCATCTTTCTTCTTCACGAAGAGCACAGGTGCTCCCTACGGAGAAACGCTCGGCCTAATGAAGCGCTTATCGATCAAATCCCGGAGTTGCGTTTTTAACTCTTGCAACTCCGATGGTGCCATCCGGTAAGGTGCCTTCGAAATCGGCGCTGTCCCCGGTGCTAAGTCGATATGAAACTCGACATCGCGCTCGGGTGGCACTCCCGGTAGCTCATCAGGAAATACGTCTCTGAAATCCCTCGCTACAGGTATATCGTCCAACAGACGCTCCTCAGTCAAGTCCCTTACCTGACATAGGTACACCATATCGTCCTTCTGGCAATGTTTTCTCATTTTCAAGGCAGAGATTACCTTTACTCCTTTCTTAAGGATGAACCCAGAGTAGGTAACTCGGTTGCCTTGAAGTCCTCGGAATGTCACTGACTGATCTCGTTAACGAATGATCGCTCGATACCTCGACAGCCAGTCCATACAAGTATTACGTCGAACTCCATCAGCGGGAACTCCTTCAGATCAGCCGTCGCTTGCTCCCCAGCTATCACGATAGGCACTCCTCGGAACTGGCGCTGACAAATAAAATCGTCTCCGGAAGGGAGAGTTATAACTGAACTAACAGGTAAGCTGCCACGAAGGTTAGACCTCGAGGAAAAACTACTAGCCACAAAAGAGACAGTAGCACCAGAATCAAACAATACTAAAGCTAACACACCAGAGACAAGAAATCTACCTGATGCGACGTCAGGTTGAACCTCGGCCTCCGCCTCGGTCATACAGTAGACTCGGTTCTTCACCGGAGTCTTCGTCGGTGCCGGAAGCTGCTTAACCTCAGTGTCTGCCTTCCTCTCGGGGCATGCTGACGCCTTATGGCCTTCCTTCCAGCATATAAAACATGCTATGGGCGAACCGTCACACCGCTTCCCTCGATGGAAGTCTCGGCCGCATCCTCTGCACTTCGAGCCATCGGAACTCTTATGCCAACTCGTGGTTGGAGGGGTACTGCTAGGTGCACTAAACCGGGGCTTCTTAAAAGAAGCTGTCGTCGCCGGAACCTGAGCTCTCTTCTTGGTCGCATCCTCCTCAGCCGTCGATGCTTGTATCTCGAGTGCTATCTCGTAGGCCTGCTGAAATGTCGTTGCTCCACTACTGATCACGTGAGCGCGAATCCTCGGATCTAGCTTTTTGATGTAGCGCTTGACCCGATCCTTCTTTGACGGTACCATAGACGTAGCGAACCTCGATAACTCCGTAAACTTATTGGTATAGGCCTGGACGGTCATCTTACCCTATGTAAGAGTAAGAAATTCCTCCTGTTTCTGCCACCGCAACTCGTCGGGGTAGAAACGCTCCTAGATCTTATCGACGAACTCGATCCACGACATCGAATGCAATGGCAAGCACGCGTCCTTAGCTAACGTCCACCAGTTATCGGCCTCTCCACGTAGATAATAAGCGGCGGTCTGCACCTTCTCGTGCTCGGGGTAAAACGTCGCGTCGAAAAGCTTCCCCATCTCGCGGGTCCAGCTCTTCAGAATAGTGGGGTCGGCAACCCCATCGTCAGTCGGAGGTCGATGACGTGCGATACGGTCGAACGTCGACTGCGTACTCGGCGTATGACGACTATGGTGCGCCAACGTAAGGATCGCCTCCTCGAGTGCCCGCAACCTCTGTCGTCCAGTACTCAACCGGTGAGGTGTAGACATGCTGCAACGCATCACGACAAAAAGACATACCAAAATAACCAATGTCAGTCATACATCCCCGCCACAGTCAAGCACACATAACTAAAGAGAGAAAAAGAAAATAGAAAAGATCTTATCCCGGTATTTCTACCCAACTCTTCTCCCTTTACTTAACCTTAAATTTTGGTTTTATCACTCGGGAATAGTAAAGCTCTCAACTCCCGGGTTTAACTCGAAATCCTAAAACTTCACTTAAAATCTATTCGGCTCTGAAGCCAACTGTGACGACCCGACTCGCTTAAACCGGCGCGGAAGAAACCGACGAGTCGAATAGCCAGAACTAACAAACTAAAATACTTAAAATTTAAAACAATACCTCAAAATATTATATTACTAAACCCAAAAAGTATAAATACCCACAAGTTTGTACATTACTAGTCCAAAAATCAAACTACTACTACTAATAAACGTAACTCCAAACACATGTCAGAGTTATAGTAAAGTATACAAGTATCACTACTATAGTTCCAAAACTAACTGAAATCATAGAATAACAGTAATAAAACTATATAACGACATCGGCGCTCGCCCAACCCAAAGCTAAGCAAGAACCTCATCATCAGAATTACCTGAAAAACAACAACAGTCCACTGTCAGTGGCGAGTAACATAACTGTCTCACCCTAACGGGAATACACATGAAAATAACATAAATCAAACAACCCAAACCATAACATCAAAGCATGCGAACCATACAAATATACATGCTTGACTCAACTAACTTAACCAATCTTATCTTTGGCGCAATCATTCGCAAACTAGACCGGACTATGCACGTACGAACGCATCTTACGCATTCGAACTTTCTACTATGATAGGATTGAGAATCTTACTCCCAAATCCCGTGAAACCAATCTTACTGGAAATCCACATCCGAAGAAAACATAGTAAGACCACCAACTATGCCAATACCGCGGATAGGATAGGGGCAACGTCTTAACCCAAAAACAAAGAATCTTACTCTAAGTTTTAGGCGTCTAGCTACGAAATCAAGATAATCTTTAACAATCTTTAAACCTTTAATCCAAAGTTTACATTCTTAGTTACTTCTTAAGTTCCATCTTACGCCTTGACTTAAGAAAATAACATGCAAACCAAACATCTTATATCATTTCATCACATTCTTTACCCTTTTCTTTAACTTTCTTTAACTTTAAAGACTTAATCAAGAACTCATAAAGACTCTTAAAGAACTCATCAAGAACTCATCAAGAACTCATCCAAGATTCAAGATCTTCAATCAAGAACTCAATCAAGATTCAAGAACTTCAACCAAGAACTCATTCAAGAACCAAGAACTCATCCGAAAACATCAAGCTACACGCATACTTTCATTAATTCAACATAAGAGATTATCAACTTACTAACATCCAAAATTCACCAAACTTGAACATGATTAACATAAACTTATTACCAACATAATCATTCCTAAAATCATCATATTCAATCATAAAATCATCATCAAACCACTTAAAAATCAGATTTACATTCATACCCAAAAACATGATCAAAACTTCATATAAACTAATCTTGTTCATTTAATCTATACTATGAAACATAGTACACCAATTAAGTTGAGAAAGTATGTTACCTTATTGAAGATCAACAAGATAAACACTTAAAACTTGCTGCCCGGAAATGAAAATACACGGCCCAAACAACACGGACACCACGCACGGCACGGCTTCAAGTTCGGCACACACACACGGCTCTTGCACTTAAACCCACGAACCGCACGGCACCACCACACGGCCTATGCCACGAACACGACCACCACAGCACGACCACCCACAGTAGCCACCACACGCACTCAGCCTGCTGCACAGCTTCACCACGTGACCCACACGGCCACCCCAAGAACTCGAACCACACGATCAACCCACTCGAACAAAGCCCCAAACCAAACCCGAACTAGTGATCTTGAATGCAAACTAAGAGGTTTAGATTGTGTTTTAATACTTAAAGATCAATAGAGGTTGAATCTTTAAGCTTGGAGTTTGAATGGATGATGAACAAATTGATTGATGTTCATAGCCAAAAATGGCGTGTGGATTGGTGGCAATGGAGGGAGTTTTGTGTTTTAAACTTTTGATGGCAAGAGATGGCAATTTAGCAAATGAACCCTCAAGCCTTACTAACTCAACTATATATAGAGTTAGTTAAGGTGTGAACATAAGGAAAGTGGCAAATCCTTGCCATGCACACAAGGGAAAACCGGCCAAGCAAGGGAAATGGGCCAATTTGGGCTTTCGTGATCAATTGGGCTAATTTACAAAAATCGCATGATTAATCATGCTTAAATCGATTTAGCCTAAAAATATTAAATAAATAATTATAAAATTAAATAATAAAAATTCTAATTAATTAAATAATAATTAAAATAAATAATAACTAATCAAAATAAAATATTTCGAATTAAATCGAAATTATTCACATAAAATAAAATAAATAGTTCAAAAATAAATTTGAACCATACATAGCAACACATAAATACACATAAACATCCGGCAGAAATACTTATAAAATCAGGGTCGTTACAAGGATCCTCATACTCCTCTTATCCTTGGAAGAGAGGCTCTCAAGACTATGGTCACCATACAACACAATCACATGTGAGGTAACGGATAAGAAGGTCGTGTTTGAGTTCTCACGGACTTTAAAGCAACCTATGATGGAAAGAGTGTGGAGGGTTAACTTGGTAGAATCCGAGCTTGATGAATGTGAAAGGGTGCAAATGCAAAGGGGAGACACACTCTATGAGGCTCTCCAAGGCGAAGAAGGGGTAGAAAAATCGATGGAAATCATGGCGGTTGAAGCCATGCTAGACTCCGCTCTCCAGGAACCCGAAGAAGTCCGCCATGAGCTCCCATCGATCCAACAAGAAGGCAAAGAGTAGAGTCCAACGCCTCCTCACAAGGTAGAGTTGAAACCCCTTCCCCCCTCTCTCAAATATGCCTATTTGGATGATAAGTTTAATTGCCCAATTATCGTCAATGCTAATCTAGATGACTCTTTGAAAAAATTGGTTGATCTATTGAAAAGCTATAAGGGTGTCATTGGAGATAGCATTGATGATCTCAAGGGCATAAGCCCATGTTTGTGTATGCATCGCATCCATCTTGAGGATGATCATGCCACCTCTATTGAACCTTAAAGGCGGGTTAATCCAACTTTGAAGGAAGTAATCAAGAAAGAGGTTTTCAAGCTACGTGAGGCGGGAATCATCTATGCTATCTCCGATAGCAAGTGGGTGAGCCCGGTTCATGTAGTGCCCAAAAAGGGTGGCATGACTATCGTCAAGGATGATAAGGGGAATGATATCTCCACCCGAACTGTAACGGGTTGGAGAATGTGGATTGATTACCGAAGGCTCAACAAGGCCACAAGAAAAGATCATTTCCCCTTACCATTTATTGATCAAATGCTAGAAAGGCTAGTCGGTCATTCACATTATTGTTTTCTTGATGGGTATTCCAGATTTTTTCAAATTCCCATCCATCCGGATGACCAACAGAAAAAAACTTTCACTTGTGACTATGGGACCTTTGCATACCGAAGAATGCCCTTTGGTTTATGCAATGCCCCGTCCACCTTTCAAAGGTGTATGACCGCTATCTTTTCTGACATGATTGAGGATGCGATAGTGATATTTATGGATGATTTTTGTAACGACCCTGATTTTGTTGGTATTTCTGTCGTGTATTTATTTGTATGTATGTGATTTTATATGTGGTCCAAAATTTATTTTTGGACTATTTATTTTATTTTATGTGAATAATTTCGATTAAATTCGAATTATTTTATTTTTGGTTGATTATTATTTATTTTAATTATTATTTAATTAATTAGAATTTTGATTATTTAATTTTCTAATTAATTATTTAATATTTTTGGGCCAAATCGATTTAAGCATGATTAAACATGCAAGAGTGCAATTAGCCCAATTATTTATCAAAAGTCCAATTTTGGCCCATTTTCCTTGCCATGGCCGGTTATTTCCCCCTTATTATGTGGCAAGTTTTGCCACTTGCCATGCATTCACACCTTAACTAACCTCTATATATAGGAGAGTTAGTAAGGCTTAAGATTGATTTTGCCATCTTAAACACCTTTGATCATCTTTTGCTACAATTAAAGCCAAACACAAACACTCTCCATTTCTCCATTCCACACGCCTATTAGGCCTAATCACCATCAATCCAACCAATTTGTTCATGGGGCAAGATTTGCTTGATTTTTCTACTAGACGCCTAGAACTTAGAGTAAGATTCTAAGTATTTGGGTTAAGACGTTGCCCCTATCCTATCAGCGGTATTGGGATAGTTGGTGGTCTTACTATGTTGTCTTCGGATATGGATTTCCAGTAAGATTGGTTTCATGGGGTTGGGAGTAAGATTCTCAATCCTGGCATAGTAGAAAGTTCGATCACGTAAGATGCGTTCGTACGTGCATAGTCCGGTCTAGTATGTGAATGATTGCACCAAAGTTTAAGGATTTGTTAAAAGTTGGTTAAGTTAGTCGAGTCAGCAAGATTACTTGTTATTATTAATTGATGGTGGTATGATATGTTGGTTCGCATGTTTTAATGTATGGTTGTATGTTTGATTTAGTTGTTTGATTTGTGCTATGTTCATGTGTATCCCCGTTAGGGTGAGACAGTTATGTTACTCGCCACTGATGGTGGACTGTTGTTTATTTTTCAGGTAATTCTGATGATGAGGTTCTTGCTTAGCTTTGGGTTGGGCGAGCGCCGTTGTTATTTAGTCGTTGCTTTATTGTTTTACGATTTTCTAGTTTTGGACTATAGTTGTAGTACTTGTGTATTTCCTCTAAGTCTGACATATATTTGGAGTTTACATTTGTTAGTAGTAGTAATATGACATTTGGGATTAGATATGGACAATCTTGTGGGTGTTGTACTTTTGGTTTAGTATATATATATTCATTTTGAGGTTTTGTTTTAAATTTTAAGTATTTTAGTTTGTTAGATCTGACTATTCGACTCGTCGGTTTCTTCCGCGCCGGTTTAAGCGAGTCGGGTCGTCACAGTTGGTATCAGAGCCGAATAGGTTTTAAGTGAAGTTTTAGGATTCGAGTTAAACCCGGGAGTTGAGAGATTTATTTTTCTTGAGTGATAAACCCAAATTAAGATTAAGTAAAGGGAAAAGAGTTCGGGTATAAAAACCGGGATAAGATCATTTTCTATTCTTTTCTCTCTTGATGTTGTATGCTTGACTGTGGTGGGGATGTATGACTGACACTGTTATTTGGTATATCTTTTGTTTTATTGCGTTGCAGCATGTCTACGCCTCGCCGGTTGAGTACTGGACAACAGAGGTTACGAGCGCTCGAGGAGGCGATCCTTACGTTAACGCACCATAATCGTCATACGTCGAGTACACAGTCGACATTCGATCGTATCGCACGTCATCGACCTCCGGCTTACGATGGGGTTGCCGACCCTACTATCCTGGAGAGTTGGATCCGCGAGATGGGGAAGCTCTTCGATGCGACGTTTTGCCCCGAGCACGAGAAGGTGTAGATCGCCGCTTATTATCTACGTGGAGAGGCCGATAACTGGTGGACGATAGCTAAGGACGCGTGCTTGCCCTTACATTTGACGTCGTATCAGGTAGATTTCTTGTTTCTGGTGTGTTAGCTTTAGTGTTATTTGATTCTGGTGCTACTGTCTCTTTTGTGGCTAGTAGTTTTGCCTCGTGGTCTAATCTTCTTGGCATCTTTCCTGTTAGTTCAGTTATAACTCTCCCGTCCGGAGAGGATTTTATTTGTCAGCGCGAGTTCCGAAGAGTGCCTATCATGATAGCTGAGGAGCAAGCGACGACCGATCTGAAGGAGTTCCCGCTGAAGGAGTTCGATGTTATTCTCGGTATGGACTGGGTATCGAAGTATCGAGCGATCATTCGTTGCCGAGATCAGTCAGTGACACTCCGAGGATTTCAGGGCAACCGAGTTACCTACTCTGGGTTCGTCCTTAAGAAAGGAGTAAAGGTAATCTCAGCCTTGAAAATTAGAAAGCATCGCCAGAAGGGAGATATGGTGTACCTACTCTGGTAAGGGACACCATATCGCCAGAAGGGTTCGTCCTTAAGAAAGGAGTAAAGGTAATCTCTGCCTTGAAAATGAGAAAACATCGCCAGAAGGACGATATGGTGTACCTATGTCAGGTAAGGGACTTGACTGAGGAGCGTCTGTTGGACGATATACCTGTAGCGAGGGATTTCAGAGACGTATTTCCTGATGAGCTACCAGGAGTTCCACCCGAGCGCGACGTCGACTTTCATATCGACTTAGCACCCGGGACAACGCCGATTTCGAAGGCACCTTACCGGATGGCACCATCGGAGTTGCAAGAGTTAAAAACGCAACTCTAGGATTTGATCGATAAGGGCTTCATTAGGCCGAGCATTTCTCCATGGGGAGCACCTGTGCTCTTTGTGAAGAAGAAAGACGGTAGTATGCGCCTGTGCATAGACTACCGAGAGTTGAATCGGGTAACTATCAAGAATAAGTACCCGTTGCCTAGGATTGAGTACCTATTCGATCAGTTACGAGGAGCGGGAGTGTTTTCGAAGATAGATCTTCGGTCTGGATATCAGCAGATTCCGGTCAAGAAAGAAGACATCCCGAAGACCGCTTTTCGTACTAGATACGGCCACTACGAGTTCGAGGTGATGCCCTTTGGCCTGACTAATGCGCCAGCCGTGTTCATAGACCAGATGAACCGGACTTTCCATCACTTACTCGATAAGTGTGTCGTAGTATTTATAGAAGATATCTTAGTCTATTCAAGAGATGAGTCTGAGCATGCGGGGCATCTCCGCATGGTACTTGAGATATTGCGTAGTAAAAAGTGTTTCGAGAAACTCTTCAAGTGTGAGTTCTGGCTTCGCGAAGTAGCATTTCTGGGTCACGTAATTAGTAAGGAAGGCATTAAAGTAGACCCGGCTAAAGTTAAGGCTGTAGTTGATTGGAGTAGCCCGAGAAATATGGCGGAGGTTCGTAGTTTTCTGGGATTAGCCGGATACTATCAACGGTTCGTCCAGGACTTCTCCAAAATTGCTAGGCAGATGACTAGTCTCCTACAGAAGGAGATCCGATTCGTTTGGACAGAGGCTTGCGAGCAAGCATTCCAGCAGTTGAAACAGAGATTAGTCTCTGCTCCGATTCATACCCTTCCGAACGATGAGGAGGACTTCGAGGTCTATAGTGATGCTTCGAAGAGTGGCCTAGGATGTGTGCTAATGCCCATGCAAGGCGGGAAGGTCATCGCTTACGCATCGAGAAAACTTAAGGTGCACGAGCATAACTATCCCACGCATGACTTGGAGCTAGCAGTTGTGGTATTCGCGCTCAAGATTTTGAGGCACTATCTCTATGGTGGTTCGTGTAGAGTATTCACGGATCACAAGAGTCTCAAGTACATCTTTACTCAGAAAGACCTCAATATGAGGCAGAGACGATGGCTTGTGCTTATTAAGGACTACGACCTGACGCTTAACTATTGCGAGGGCAAGGCGAACTAAGTCGCTGATGCACTGAGTCGTAAGCATCGTTTGAGCTTCAGTAGAATCCGTAGTTCCGTCAGATTTTGCCTGACATCTACGAGTGCTGAGCCTGATTTGCTTCAGGAATTGCGCGAGGGTCAGCAGAATGATCCGCAGTTAGCTAGGATTCGAGAGGCTTTACGGCAAGGTAAAGCCGTAGGTTTCGAGATCCCTTCCGATGGTAGTCTGCGATTCCGAGGGAGGTGGTGTGTACCGGAAAGTTCTGATCTTAGGAACAGAATTAGTTCTGAAGCACATAACTCGCCCTACTCTGTTCATCCTGGAGGTAACAAGTTGCACCAGGACCTTAAGGGCCAATTCTGGTGGCCTAAGATGAAGAGGGATGTAGCAGAGTTCGTAGCTCGATGTTTAGTCTGTAAGAAGGTTAAAATCGAGCATCAGAGACCAGGAGGTCTGTTGCAGCCAATACCGATTCCGACCTGGAAATTTGAGTCGGTTTCTATGGACTTCGTGGTTAGCCTACCTACCTGTAATGGTTTGAATGCCATTTGGGTAATAGTGGATAGGTTGACCAAGGTCGCTTGATTTATTCCGATGAAAATGACCTGGTCTATGGAGCGTCTGGCAGAGGCGTATACCCAGGATATTATCCGACTTCACGGAGTTCCAAGGGAGATTGTTTCTTATCGAGATCCGTGATTTCTGTCTCGTTTCTGGAAATCAGTTCAGGAAGCCTTTGGGACGAAGTTGAAGCTGAGCACTGCTTTTCACGCGGCGACCGATGGTCAGACTGAGAGGACCATCCAGACTTTAGAGGATATACTACGAGCATGTACTCTGGAGTACCATCAGTCTTGGGTACCTATGCTCTGTTTGATAGAGTTCTCCTATAATAATAGCTATCACTCCAGCATTGAGATGGCTCCGTACGAGGCCCTGTATGGCAGGAAATGTCGGAGTCCGATCTGTTGGAATGATATTAGTGATTCTGTGTCTTTAGGACCTGAGATGGTACGAGATACTATTGAAAAGGTCCGAGTCATTTGGTCTAAGATGCAGGCCGCTCAGAGTCGTCAGAAATCCTACGCCGATAATCGACGTAGACCGCTGGCTTTCGAGGTAGGTGACAAAGTCTTGCTTAAGGTTTCACCGTTCAAAGGAGTGGCATGCTTTGGTCAAAAGGGGAAACTCCGGCCGAAATACGTGGGACGTTACGAGATACTGGAACGAGTTGGGGAGGTGGCATATCGATTGGCATTACCACCTAGTTTGTCTAATGTGCATGACGTATTCCATGTTTCCCAGCTAAGGAAATATGTACATGATCCTACCCACATTATCCTAGTGGAGTCGGCCACGTTTGAGCCGAATTTGACATTTGAGGAGTGACCCGTCCAGATCTTGGATCGGGAAATGAGGACCCTTCGGCGTAAGCAAGTCCAGCTCGTCAAGTCCAGTTTTATATTTTTTCCCTGTGAGTTTTATTTTTTTCCATATCGGTTTTATTTTTTTCACTTATACTCATCTGACAATTTCATTTTAAAATCAAATACATGTATATAGTGATACACCAGAATGCATTGACACTCCATTTACTTGGAGTGTCGCTTGTCAGACACATATCCGAAATGGACACGACAAAATAAACCGCAAATGCATAGTTTACATCTCGGACACATATTAGACACATTTTTTTTAATTACATTATTTCCGACTTTTATACTTTATCAATTCAGAATTTTCATTTTTCCAATTCAAAGTTTCAAACAAACCCTAAATCCTCTCTCTCACTCTCTCTCATCTTTCTCGGTCATCCCGTGACACCGCCGTTAGGACAGCTACTGAAACCATTGTCGGACGCCTTCTTGAAACAACGGCCAGTTCTTCGCGCACGTGAGCTGGTCAATATGTATGTAATGTAACCTTTTTTGAGTTCCTTGAGTTTTGAATGAAGAAAAACACTGAACAGGGAACATTTGATTATTACAAGTGTGATGTAGTTGGTTAAACCAGCTAAGATTGGTTCCCATGAATATTGTGTAATAAAGATTATTCTTTGATATACATTGTGTTTGTCTTGCAGAGAATAGGTTTTGTGATTCATTGAGTTAACTGGTATAGAACCAGTTGTAGAGTTTCCTAGGCTGTACTGAAACATCCTTATATATTTTATATGCTTTAACTTTGTTGAATGTGCAGTAAGTATGAGATTATCCAAGTATTGAAGTTCAGAATCAAAGATGAATATACTCAAAGAAGTCTTTCAAGACTTGGATGAACATGAAGATAGATTAGGACTTTATTTTGAGAACATCAGATCTTCATGTAATGTTTGTGTATATGCTTGATAGACCAATATAAATGTGTGTGTGTGATAAAGTAGTATTATGAATATTAGAACCATAAGGTATAATATTCATAACACTACTAAGTAGGGAAACAGGCCTGGGGACCGTTCCTCTATGAGCTACTGTCAGTTTTTGAAAAATAGGATTTTTATCCTATTATTATTCGAAAGGGCTGTAGGGTTTTTTAAATGACAGCTGATGATTTGTTAAGAATTTAAAGGTTATTCCCTTGATAATAGGAGGATCTGTTTATTTCAACAAACTTTCTTAGAAAGTTGGTTGAGCATAAAAAGATATTC
Organism: Salicornia ramosissima; assembly: GCA_951394345.1. Classification (NCBI taxonomy): domain Eukaryota; kingdom Viridiplantae; phylum Streptophyta; class Magnoliopsida; order Caryophyllales; family Amaranthaceae; genus Salicornia; species Salicornia ramosissima. The sequence continues at coordinate 23,714,851 of OX596234.1, read as the reverse complement.
TTTCCTATTTTTTAGGGAACGATATTTGCAAATAATATCATCACCAAAGCTGGCGGATTTATGAGCAAATTAAAAGCGTATAAATACTTAACACCATACATAAAAAGGATCAAGGATCTCTGACGCAAAAAATGGAGTGAATTATTTTCAGAGAAAAATCACACCTTGCATAAAGTTTATATCGAGCAAAAATACACAAACCTGAGGGCTTTAACTTTACTCTTTAATCTCTGTGAGAAAGAAAATCAGAGTGAAACATATTGTATTTCGTCTTCAACAAAGGGGTTGTAGATTGGGGTGTGTTTGTGAGTTCAAATACGAGTGAGTCCACTCAGAGTTGAGTGTGGGGACTGGTTCGTTGAGTTAGGGACAGTCGAGTGTGTAATCTTATTATTTCTGAGTTAATTTAATAAGATACATAGGGTAGGAGGACGTAGGGCTTAGTTGGGTCAAACCTCGTTAAATTTGGTGTGTTGTTTCTTAGTGTTTGCATTTAACAATTCCGCTGCAGGAACTGGTTCCTCGTCCCTAAAGAAACATAAAGTTTTTAAAATGATAACTAAAATACCAAACACTCAATTCACCCCCCTTTTGAGTATATTCAACCCCTTCAATTGGTATCAAAGCCTTGTCTTTTCGTAAGGTTAACACCTAGAGGAGTAGATCATGAGTTCTTAAGAGATGAATGCTATGGGATACGACAACAAGACTCCAAAGTTCAACGGCAAAAATTATACATGGTGGAAAAACAGATTAAAGAACATAATCATTGGAATTGATTATGAATACTGGTTGATTGTGAAGAATGTTCCCTTAACCGTGACTGATCAACATTATGATGGAAACATTGTTCCCAAGAAAGAAATTAGTTACACCTTCGTGGATTTCAAGAAACTAGAGAAGAATACCAAAGCGATGTCCATCTTACAACAAAGGATTGCAGATAATGAGACAAATTGGAATTCTTCTTGTGTAAGTGCAAAAGAAATCTGGGATACCCTCGAACTTACATATGAGGGAACCAGCGAGGTAAAATATCCAAAATTGATTTACTGATGTCAAAATAAGAATTGTTTTCTATGAAGAAAAGTGAGAAAATAAATGATTGTTTTCGTAGATTTATGGTCATAGTAAATGATTTAAAATCTATTGGTAAAAGTTTTTCTGATGAGGATCTTGTGAGAAAAGTGTTGTGTTGTAACAGCCCTGATTTTATAGGTATTTTTGTCGTATGTTTATGTGTATTTATGTGATGTTATGTATGGTTCAAATTTATTTTTGAACTATTTATTTTATTTTATGTGAATAATTTCGATTTAATTCGAATTATTTTATTTTGATTAGTTATTATTTATTTCTATTATTATTTAATTAAAATTAGAATTTTATTATTTAATTTTCTAGTTAGTTATTTAATATTTTGGGCTAAATCGAATTAAGCATGATTAATCATGCAATTTTTGTAAATTAGCCCAATGGATCACGAGAGCCCAATTTGGCCCATTTTTGAGCTATGAAAACCGGCCCCTTTAGTGATTAGTGGCTTGATTTGCCACTTGCCATGCATTCATACCTTAAAACTCTTCTATAAATAGAAGGGTTAGTAAGGCTTAATGATCCTTTTGCTCAATTGCCATCTTATGCTCTTGCCATCAAAAGTTCAAACACAAACTCCCTCCATTTGCCATCCTCTTTTCACGCCATTTTTAGCCATAATCTCCACAAATTTGTTCATCGACTTTTCATCCCAAAACTTAAAGATTCATATCCTATTGATCTTTAAGTATCAAAACACAAGCTAATCCACATAATTTGCATTCAAGATCACTAGTTCGGGATTGGTTTGGGGTTGTTCGATTGGGACCGTGTGTGCCGTGTGGATCACGTGAAGCCGTGTGGTGGCTCGTGTGGGTGGCCGTGCTATGGTGGCTGTGTTCGTGGTGGAGTAAGGTGGTGCACGGTGGTTCGAGATCGGGCCGTGTGGTGGTGCCGTGTTGCTCGAGTGGTGGTTCGTGTGGTGACCGTGTACGAGGTGCCAAAACCGTGTCGTGCGTGGTGTCCGTGTTGCTTGGGCCGTGTGTTTACACTTCCGGGCAGCAAGTTTTTAGTTATTACCTTGTTAATCTTCATCAAGGTAACATGCTTTCTCAACTTGATTGGTGTACTATGTTCCATAGTATAGATTAAATGAACAAGATTAGTTTATATGAAGTTTTGATCATGTTTTTGAGTATGAATTGCAAATCTGATTTTGAAATGGTTTTATGATGATTTTGAGTTTTAAAATGATGATTCTATGATTAATTATGTTAGTATTGAGTTTATATTAATCATGTTCAAGTTTGGTGAATTTTGGATACTAGAAAATTGATGATTTCGTGTGTTGAATTGATTGAGTTATGCGTTTATTTTGATGATTTGGGATGAGTTCTTGATTCTTGGTTGAAGTTATTGAATCTTGATTAAGTTCTTGATTGAAGATCTTGAATCTTGGATGAGTTCTTGATGAGTTCTTTGAGTTCTTGATGAGTTCTTTAAGGTTCTTTATGAGTTCTTGATTAAGTCTTTAAAGTTAAAGAAAGTTAAAGAAAAGGTTACAGAAAGTGATAAGATGTTGTAAGATGATTGGTTTACATGTTATTTTCTTAAGTCAAGGCGTAAGATACAACTTAAGAAGTAACTAAGAATGTAAACTTCGGATTAAAGAGTTAAAGATTGTAAAGAGTAGCTTGATTTCGTTACTAGACGCCTAATTCGTAGAGTAAGATTCTATGTTTTTGGGTTAAGACGTTGCCCCTATCCTAACCGCGGTATTGGGATAGTGATTACCACTATGTCGTCTTTGACATGGATTTCCAGTAAGATTGGTTTCATAGGATTGGGAGTAAGATTCTCAATCCTGGCATAGTTGGAAAGTTCGTTCGCGTAAGATGCGTTCGTACGTGCGTAGTCCGGTCTAGTATGCGAATGATTGCGCCAAAGATAAGATTGGTTGAGTTAGTCGAGTCAAGTATGTATATTAGTATGATTCGCATGATTTGATGTTATGATTTGGGTTGTTTGATTTATGCTATGTTCATGTGTATTCCCGTTAGGGTGAGACACTTATGTTACTCGCCACTGACGGTGGACTGTTGTTTACTTTTCAGGTAATTCTGATGATGAGATTCTTGCTTAGCTTTGGGTTGGGCGAGCGCCGATGTTGTTATATAGTTGTATTACTATTATTTTATGATTTTGGTTAGTTTTGGAACTATAGTAGTGGTACTTGTATACTTTACTACAACTCTGACATGTATTTGGAGTTACGTATGTTAGTAGTAGTAGTTTGACTTTTTGGGATTAGTTGTGTACAAACTTGTGGGTATTTGTACTTTTGGGTTATAGTAATAATATTTTGAGGTTTTGTTTTATTTTTAAGTATTTTAGTTTGTTAGTTCTGACTATTCGACTCGTCGGTTTCTTCCGCGCCGGTTTAAGCGAGTCGGGTCGTCACATGTGTAGTTTGACAGATCAATGGATAGCCAAGGTAACAGCAGTCTATGAAGCCAATGATCTCTCAAATTTGAGTTTGGAACTGTTAATTGGTTCCCTTATGAATCATGAGATGTTGATTGAGTCAAAGTCTGAAAATGAACCAGTCAAGAGCATGGCACTAAAGGGAACAGTTGAAAAAGAAGAGGATGATATAGCAATGATGGCTAAAAGATTCGAGAGACACTTCAGAGAGTAAAGAAAGAACTTGAGAAACAAAAGCATTAAGAAAACTAATCCTTCTATTGTAGGTTGCTTCAAATGTGGAGAAGTAGGACATGTCTTACGAGACTGTCCAAATTAATGGGAAGGACAAACAATCCAAGAAGATCGATATGAGTGCCTTCAAGAAAGCTATGATTGCATCCATGTGGGGTAATTCTGACTCTGGATATGACTATGAAGAAGAGGAAATCCAAGATTCATAGATTTGCATGACTGCCTTAACGAAGTCAAAAGGAAACAGTATATTCCCCAGAATCAGAAGGAGAACCAGTTCCACAAACAACTATTTCATGGCCAAGGAAGATGTTCTGCAGAAGAGAAATGATAAACTTTGTGAAGACATGCATGATTATGATAGGAATAATTTGCTTGAATGTATTGATTCCGAATAAGATGAATGCTATCAACTGAGTGAAGTGTACATGTCTAATAAAACTAAATATAAAGAAAAGAGCAAAGAATGTAAAATTACCATTGCCAGTTGTGATCATTTAGAAATTGTGTGTGTCATCAACTAAAAGATCAAATAGCTAAACTTGAAGGTGAATTGGATAAGTGTAAGACTGAACGGGAAACAGTTAAGTTTTCTTCACCATAAAAAGATGAGGAGTATTCTAATGATGATGAAAAAAATTCAACTGTCTGATATCCCTGTAACTTATCTACTTTAAATGAACTACCTGATCTTTTAGAAGTAAAAGGTAAAGTAAAAACATTAAGTAGATCAAACTTAGTTTTTGACTTTGATCTAATGCTGAATGATCTTGCTGATCTACATAATGAATTTGTTTTACTCAAAGACACACATCATACTGTTTCCCCAGTAAATAATCAGACTTTGATTGATGAATATGAAGGACAAATATGTGACTTAACTGTTGAAAATTTTCAATTAAAGCAAGATAAGCAAGTAGTAGTTGTTGACATGCCTAATGAGTCCATTATTTCAAAGCTCAACCATGATCTTGAAAACTTAAAAAAGGAATTCAATTACATGAATGAGAAAAATGATTCCCTTCTTAAAACTCTTGAAACTAATGACAACAAACTTCAAATAGCCAAAGACATGTGGACAAATTATTGAATGCTAAGATTAATTTGAACCATCTTACCTCCTTGACTGGAAACAATGGTACAGCTGGTCTTGGATATTCTAGCAAGAGAACCAAGACCAACGAGCACCCTCAGGAAAACACTTGGATCGAAGAATTCAAGAGAGGTAATTCAAGATATGCAGGTTTGTTTTAATTGTGGAATGGAAGGAGATAAAATTCACAACTGCCCAACCAAGAAGAAAAGTGTTGAAAAGAACAGGAAACATGTTGAACTGGTCTGGGTTAAGAAAACCAGCCTGGACCAATTGTTTGTGGAAGGGGACCCAAAAAGGTTTGTGTTCCCAAGTCTAACCATTGATTGCGTTTTGCAGGCTAGAGTGAAAGGTAGTACCCATTGGTATTTGGACTGTGGCTTCTCAAGGCACATGTCAGGAGATAAAAAGCAATTCCTTTCACTAATAGCCTTTGATGGTGGAAGTGTTAACTTTGGAGATAATAGTAAGGGAGCCATTACTGGTATAGGTAAGATAGGTATGACATTTTCACAAGCAATCGATGATGTTTATTATGTTGAAGGTTAGCAACATAATCTTTGGAGCATTTCTCAACTATCTGACAAGGGAAACAGATTAGAGTTTCAAGCCCACCTTTTTCATATAGTTAATTCTTAAACAGGTGAACTTGTGTGTAGGGGAACCAGGAAGGATGATGTTTATGTTACCTACCTAGATAACATCCCTGAAAATAAGTCCATTTGTTTAAGAGCTGTTTCTAATGATAATCAATGGATTTTGCATAAAATATTTGGTCATGCTTGCCTAACACTTTTGAATAAACTAAAAACTCAAGATTTAGTTGTTGGTCTACCTAACATTAAATTTGAAGCTAATAAGTTTGTTCAGAATGTGCCAAAGGAAAACATGTCAAATCTTTTTTCAAACCCAAAAGTGTTATGAGTACTAACATACCCTTCGAACTTGTACACATTGATTTGTGTGGTCCCATGCGTGTACAAAGTCGAAGAGGTTATAGTTTTGTGTGTGTTATTGTTAATTACTTTTCTAGGTACATTTGGGTTATCTTTCTACACTCAAAGGATGAAACATTAGATGAGTTTGTAGCCTTGGTGAAACAAGTGGAGAACCAGTTGAATTTGAAAGTAGTTGTTGTAAGGTCAGATTATGGCACGGTGTTTATGAATGCCAGCTTTATTGATTATTGCAGGGAACATGGGGTAAGTCAAAACTTCTCCGCTTGTAGAACACCCCAACAAAATGGTGTGGTAGAAAGGAAGAATAGGACTCTTGAGGAGATGGCAAGAACGATGCTTATTGAGAGTGGTCTTCCTAAGAGTTTTTGGGAATAAGCTGTGAACACTATTTGTTATATTCTTAATAGAGCTCTTATTATACCTAAGTTAAGTAAGAATCCTTATGAACTCCTAAAGGGCAGGAAACCCAACATTGCACACTTTCGTGTCTTTGGTTGTAAATGCTTTGTGCATAAAAATGTGAAGAACCAACTTGATAAATTTGACCTTAGGACTGATGAGGCAGTCTTCTTAGGATATTCTCCTCAAAGCAAAGCATACAAGGTGTTCAATAAGAGGACCTTGTGTGTAGAGGAGAATATCCATGTCATATTTGATGAATTTAATATGTCTTATGAGAATGCACAGGTAGAACCAGGTGAAGTCATTGGCCTGATTGTCTTAATAAGAGACCAGACCACTGCGAACCTAGAGGAGATATAAGCAAAACCAGGTCCACTTGCTGATCAACCACAACCCAATGGTGGAGGACCTGTAGGAGATCCAAATGAGCATTCTGAGGGGGAATCAGGACCTGATGCTGGTTCCCCAAGAGAACACCAAGTAAGATACTTAGGGGGAACAAATGAGCAAACCAGAGATGGTTCCCCTAAGTCACAAGTAAGAAATGACCAAGGAAACAGCATGCACTCTGAGCCTGAGAATTCAGAGATGCAAGTTGGTTCCAGTCATAATCAAGGAACACAAAATGACTTGTGTTTCAAAAGATATAAATACCAATCCTCTCATCCCACTAATCAAATTTAAAGTGATATTAATAAAGGGATTCAAACAATGATAGGTATTTATACAAAATTTTGTGCTCATTCTTCATTCTTGTCTAGTATAGAACCAATTGACTATAAAGTGATTTTAACTGATCCAGATTGGGTATTGGCTATGCAAGATGAATTAAATCAATTCAAGAGAAATCAAGTATGGCATTTTGAGCCAAGACCTCTGCATATGTTAGTCATTGGTACTCGTTGGGTATTCAGAAACAAATTGGATGATCTAGGTACCACAGTTAGAAATAAAGCAAGACTTGTGGTGCAAGGGTATAATCAGCAAGAGGGAATTGATTATGATGAAACCTTTGCATCTGTTTCTAGAATAGAGGCTATTAGAATCTTGATTGCCTTTGCTGCTCACATGAATATTAAGTTGTTTCAGATGGATGTCAAGCTAGCCTTTTTGAATGGATACTTGAAGGAAGAGGTATATGTAGAGCAACCACCTAGTTTTGAGGATAATACGATTCCCCAACATGCATACAAGTTACACAAAGCACTTTATGAATAAAACAGGCTCCAAGGGCTTGGTATGAGAGATTGTCTAACTTCCTTATGGAAATAAATACAAAAGGGGAACAATTGACAAAACAATGCTCATCAAAACCTAGGGGAACCACTTATTGGTAATACAAATTTATGTTGATGATATTTTGTTTGGTGCTACGTCTAATCAGATGCTATGTGATGAGTTTGGTAGTCTTATGCAGAGTGAATTTGAGATGAGCTTGATGGGAGAACTAGGGTTCTTCCTTGGACTGCAGATTAAGCAAAGTTTTGATCGAATCATGATCCATCAACTGAAGTACCTCAAGGAACTATTGAAGAAGTATGGTATAGAACAGTAAGGCCTATGTGACATCTGTTCCCACATCTGCAAAACTTGATGCTAACATAAATGGAAACGATGTTGAGGCCACATTGTACAGAGGAATAATTGGTTATCTTCTATACCTAACAACCATCAGACCAGCTATAGTATTCTCTGAGGGATTGTGTGTAAGATTTCAAAGCAATCCCAAGGATTCTCACTTGAAGGCCGTTAGGAGGATACTCAAGTATTTAGTGGGAACAAATGATCTGTGTTAGTGGTACCCCAAAGGAACTTCTTGTGAACTTATTGGGTACACAGATGCAGATTATGCTGGTTTCCTAGTTGATAGAAAGAGCACATCAGGTATGACACACTTTCTTGGCTCTTATCTTATTTCATGGGGTTCTAAAAAGAAAAACTCGGTTGCCCTATCCATAGCAGAGTCAGAATACATTGTTGTAGCTTCATGTTGTTCCCAGCTACTATGGATAAGGAACCAGTTGAAAGACTTTGGTGTTGAATGCAAATGTGTTCCCATATTTTGTGACAACATACACCAGTGCTATTAATATTTCCAAGAACCCAGTACAACACTCCATGACCAAGCACATTGAAATTAGGTATCACTTTTTGAGAGAAAATGTTAAGAGAGGCTTGGTGGAGATGTTGTTTAGTAAAAGTGAGGATCAGATACCTGACATATTCACTAAACCTTTAGGTAGAGTCTTTTTATAAATTAAGAGTCATGTTAGGTCTATTTAGATTTAGGTAAATTGGCTTCTTCTATTTCCCTCAATGATTGGCTAGATTAGTATTTCCTTGTATAAATTTGTGTATATAACTTTATAAATGTTTTTAGGTGATCATGTAGATGCTTATTGAGATGAAAATCTTAAATAGCATTGTTGTGAAACAATAGGGTGAAATTGGGCTAAGTTGCCTATATTAGAAGTAATTGGTTCCACATGGAAATAGCATGGGAAAACAGTAATGGAGCACAGACGTGTTTTTTGAAAAATTATATTTTTCGAAAAATCAAAATATAAATAATTTCTTGCCTTCAAGAAATTATTTTATTTGCAATTATTATCCCATGCAGAGGCAAAAATATTTCAGTTTCCATTTTTCGTGACAGTTGAGGAAATATTAAGGAATTATCTTACTTTCCTTAATTCAAAAATATTTGCAAATATCTCTCCAAATATTCTCAACTGATATTTCTCTCTCCAAGAATTTATTTCTGCCTATTTATATCATACTAACCACTTGCAGTTATAATTCATCATCACCGTCACTCTAATCATCTCTCTCTTTCTTGAATTCGAAATTCAAATTCTGCAAGTTCAAAATTCAAAATGGGAAAGAAAAGTGTCGCAGTTTCAAGGAAACATAGCAAGGGTGGTTCCAGTTCATCAACGCCCATGAAATCTTCCACCTCCGAGAATCAGAAATTTCACGACCATCATCACCCAACAAACCCACTTCTCCAACACCACTTAAACAACCCCCACCACCACAATCACCCAAAGGACCCACACCACCTTCATCACCAAAGAATTCTCCTCCCAAAACCGTTGAAAAACCTCAACAAGAACAAAATCCACCTCCTCCCAAAATCGACATGCATCAAGAAAATCAAACTCCTTTAAATACTGACACACAACCTGCACCGACTCAGGGGGAACCAAAAGAGAAATCATTGAAAGAAGTTCTTGCAGTTCTATTTCTTGATCCAGAGGAAGATGTGTTAGTCATTGGTTCCAAGAAGGGGTCAGCTTCAGCTTCTGGGTGACTACAGAGGAGATTCACTAGATCTGCTGTGAAAAGGGAAGAAACACCTGAGATATCTGAGAATATGTCTACTGGTTCAGTCAGAGGAACCAAAAGGAAAGGAGGACCTTCCAAAACCTCTCATTCTTTAAAAGTTAAGACTTCTGAACCAATCTCTAATGGTTCCACTCCCTTGTCTGATCGAACTATCCTCCTTGGTTTTACTATTGAGGAAGGATATTTAGACATAGTTGCATTGGGTGAATTTAAAGATTTAATTTGTTAGAATATCAAGGGTGGATAGACATGTTTAAGATAGATGATGATACTTATGTCAAGGGAGTTAAGGATTTCTATGTGAATTTGTAACAAATGTCGGACACTTCTGTTAAGTCTGAGGTTAATGAAGTTGAGATTAGTATATCTGTTTCCTCCTTGTCTGATGTGTTAAGTGTTCTTAAAGATGGTTTTGATAAATATTCTGGAGATGGTTGGTCTGCTTTGATAGGGGTCACTATTGATGAGATATATGAGTTCATGTTTGGGGGTAAGTTGACAAAGAAGTCAACTTATAAGACTGTCAATCTGAAGGAACCACTTATGTTGTTCCTGCATTCTCTGTTCAACAAACTGTTAATTCCAAGGACTCAGGGTAGGGGAGTTATAAGGTTATCGAAATGGTCTTAATGTATTTAATGATGAAAAAGATTAGAATCAACCTCCCAGCCATAATCCTAGCCCACATGATGCACTGCTTCCAATCCTCACACCACTCTCTCCCATATGGTCCCCTGATCACTTTTGTTTTTCACCAACACATTACTCATCTTAATGGTCACATGATGCCCATCCAAGTCTTCAAAAAAAAAATTCTAAAACAAAAGGGCCTGGATGTGGATCATGATGAACTGAGTTTCGGAGTGGAACCAATGGAGGATGATCCCAAACTAATCGGTCCCTTAGGAGTCGTTAAATCCTAAGGAGCCGGAATCAAGAATAAAAACCCAAATTCCTAACTAACCTAAAAGGATAGTATAATGGAGTAAGGGGTCGAATCCACCGAGAAGTAGGTGATTGGGATTGTTTCAAAGTCAAATTTGCTACTTGAGATTTTTTTTTTTTTTTTTTTGGGGTTTTGAGTTTTTCAAAGTGAAAATTTACAATTGCTACACTAAAATTAATAACTAAGCAAGTAAACTGAACTAAGCACGAATTAGCTAAAAATATTAGAAAATCATTAAATAACAAGCACTAGGGAATATGGTTCCGAATTCACTAGACTCGGGGGACTTAGTTCAATCAATCCAATTTTCCATCAATACTTAGGGAAGGGGAAATATCTCTTTTCAATTCCCAAAGCTTCTATCGAAGTCATTGAGTTGGAGGGTCGATTCATCATCAAAGCTCCTCTCGGAGTCATTTGATGGTTTCACTACTCCCACCATAGGTGCAAGACATTTTCCTAGTTCTACCATCCAATCTATTGACAAAGTAAAACTAAAGGGATTTGGGAAAAGAAGAAATACAACAAACATCTCATAGACAAAGCATTGCAATATTGCAATACAAGCAAGTTAACTTAGCCAAAATCAACTTTCAAGCTCTTGGAAACCAAAACTAACAAACACAAAATACCAACTTCACATAAAACCATTGAAAACCCCCAAGTCATAACATGAATCCATCCCCATAAACCCTAGCAAGAAAACTACTCACTTATCATGGAGATTGAAATAATAAACATGGAGATTAACAATAAACAAACACTAAACATGATTAAGATTGAAGGCAAACATGGAAAATTAACAATAACTACTATCTCATGAACAAAAACAAGTAAAATAGAGATAAAGATAGAAAATAATACGAAATGCTTGATTAATTACAAAAGAAAACACTAACAATGGAGTTTTGAAGCTTTCTCTCTCTACATTGCAAGGATAACTAGGTTAAAGTTTCTGAAAAATGAATTCCCCCTTAATTCTTATAAAAATGGGTATTTATACCCCCACTAACCAATCCTTAAAGAAAAGAGAACTTAAAAAATCGGACAGAGCAGACCCAGAGCTGGCGCTTCAAAGTGGTGGAGCGTTCGCTCCACAACTTGGTACTGAATTTGCTGTTGGGCTTAAGGGTCGGAGCGTCAACTTCAAATGCTGGAGCGTCCGATCCAAACTCTTGAAATTTGGCATGGAAATAAGCAGATCCAGGGTGGGCGCTCCAGTAGTTGGAGAGGATCTCAGGGCGTCCGCTCTGATCGGATTGCACAGAAAATCGAACTTGAAAAGGCTATAACTTTTGATATAGATCTCTGATTGGAGCGTGTAATATACCGTTAGAAAGCTCTCTATCTCTAGTTTCTAATGCAATTGGTCCCGCAATTGGTATTTAAGATTCCCAATATAGTGGAGGGTGGTCAAAATCGGCTTCGACCCATCTTTCTCCTCTTCTTTTACACCCATTGCTTCCATACTTGATTTTCCTACCATGACTCACCCAATTTTAGAGTATTTTCCTTGCTTTGGCCTGGATCATGGGTCATTGGATGCTCTTGTTGCTTTCCTTAGCTTCCTAGATCATCATAGAATGTCTATCTCCTTCGGGGGTACTTAAGCCTTGTTTTGTGGTCTTGGATTTGCTTCATTCTTCTCGAAGCTTACTGGGACCTCTCACGATCCTTGTCGGCTATCGAGAATCGCTCGGTGACACGCAAAACACCTTCATGAAAGAACGCAAGGCATACGCAACACAAAACTGCTCAATTATTATCAAAAACAACAAGAAAACACATTATTCGACAAAAACGCAAAAACATAAACCTAAACTAAACTTAAAAGGCCTATAACTAAGCCTAAAAAGCATTGAAAATAAGCGAAAAGATCGCAGAAAATAGGTCCAAAAATGGACCAATCAAAATTCCCCAAGCTTGCCTTTTGCTTGTCCTCAAGCAAACAAAAACAAGAAAAACTAAAAAGCAAACTACTAACTCACTTTCGTTGGGTCACGGTCATTTTTAGCGTAAATGACAAGCTATTTAAACCTCAAAGTCGCCAAAGAGGACAAGTGTGCTCTCGTAAGGGTTTCCATAAAGTTTAACCCATAACTCTATGGAAACCGGTCAAGGCAAAGGTTCACGAGCACTGGGATCAAGAACTATCGCCAAACCGCAGAGGGACAGTGGCTTCGACTATACCCATATTCGTGGCACTTTTTTCACTAGATGGGCGGTCACTTCATAGGTTATTATCTTTCATTTATTTACCAGTTCACAACTTTGACTCTTTCATCAAGACTTTTTTCCTCTAGACAACTCTAGTTCAACTTTACTTGACTCAAAACTCTAGACTAGTACAGAAGACTCACGACACTAGCATCATTTATTATGCATTATATATGGTGCTCATACCGGCCGTCAATTCCTTAATTATCGGCATAACTATCCGTCAATTCCAATTATCAGTATATGCCAGCCGTCAATTCCTTAAATACGGTAGAGTATACCATAATTGGAAGTACTAGGTGACCGTAATTGGAACTGAGATGTTCGAAATCCCAAGAAAGAGAGGTACGACACGTATATCGGCCATCTTAAATACCAAGTCTTTCCTAGCCACAGATCGAAACAAGACAATATCCTCTTACTCTGTTTCCTTTCCTTCATTATTATTATGTTATTATTAATTATTTAAGCTTACAACTTAACTCTAAGTCAACTCAACTTATCACTTAGTCAACTCTAGGTCAAAAATCCTAACTTTGACTTTTAGACTCGATAACAACTTAAACAATCCACTACGCAATAACCAAGCACTTCAATCACTTGAAAACATCACACAAATTCAACAAAGATAAATTTCAATGTGATCACAAAGCAAAACAAATACTTCATAAAAAAAATACACAGTTAAATAAATAGATTTCAATCATCCAATAATTAAACAAAAATCCAAACTTTATTTATGAACAATATTCACGACATCTTAATAGATAATCAATAAAACCTAATTAAAGAATTTAATTAATTAAATCAAGATTAACAATTTAATTCAAGAACTTATTCACTTAGTAAAATTAAATCAAGAAAGTCATAAAGAATCATAATTTGAACAAGAGATTCGACAAGATGTACTTTAAAAGTATTTTAATAATTTAATCACACTATTCTACACAATCTGATTTTACTCATTTAAATTAAAGAACAACCATTTAAAGGTCTCTAACATTCTGGAAATTTTGATGAAAGTTAAATCTAGGTTCAAGGTTTAACGTGCATAAATTTCGTCCAAAAATAACATCATTTACTAATTTTAAGGGATTTTATATCTGAAAGATCAGATTAGACTATAATCAGTTTCAGAATTTTCTGCCATAACAAACAAACTCTAAAAACTACGAAAAATTAGTACAAGATGTAAAACACTAATACGGACTTTCACTTAAATTTTCGTAGCCATATGTATTGAATAATATCTAAATAAATTCGTAAATTAAATCTGGAAAGTTTTACCAGTTTGACAGATTAAATTATTATAAGCAAGAAAAGGATGAATTTTGTCACAAAATAAATCTTGATTTATAATCATCTAGTAAAGAAACTCACATGAAAAATTCATCAAGAAATAATAAGATTTGATCAAAATAAATTCATACACTCAACAACACACTTATAATCATCCAATTGTTTAATATCAATAATAATAATGCAAATATCAAAAATACAATCTTTAGCAATTCTAAACATTTTCTAACAATTATATATTTAATCTTGTTCTAAAACTAAGTAAAACATCTAATTACCTTAAATTGATGGACAAAGTTTCGAAATTCTTTGGTGATCAATTGTTTTGAGAAAGAAAAGAAGAGAAGAGAAAAATAATGATTGTTGTTTTCTTAGTGAGGGTGTCGTGAATAGGTAGTAGAAGAGGGATTTTTATAGACTCTTGGATGGGTTGAGTGAACTCCTAAAAATAGGTAGAGAATATTTAAAAATAGGATTTTTGTTTAATTCATATCTAATCTTTTGAAAAAAAAAACAAATAATTAGTCCACGTAAAAGGGGGGAGCCGTGTGGGCTTGTGTGGCAAGTGATGTTGGGCTTTGGCCCTATTTTGGGTAAGGCAAGGTAAAAGTTTGGGCTCAAGTTTTAGGTGGGCTCAGCTTGAATCAATAGACCAGAAATCAAATGAAAAGACTTTTCAAGTCCGGTTACCAAGAAGGGACTAAAATTACTTCTAACCCCTACTTAGTCGACTCGTCATTAATTCAACATTAAATTTGAGTCGGTCCACAACCTTGAATTTCTTTAAGGTGAAGATTTGAGAACTAATAGGTTGATGAGGCCAAAGGGGAGAATGTAAGATAACCCATTTTTATAAAATTAGTTTGACACATTATAAAATATTAATAACATAAATGCCGGAAAACAACTTCTAAAAGATTTTCCAAATACAAAACAGGGAATCCATTAATAGTTTTTGAAATAAATTTTAAGGCGACAGGAAAGACAAACTAATTACCTAAAATTCTAACCCCAAAAATACGGGGTGTTACAACCATCCAATCTCTTGACAGAGTAAAACTAATGGGATTTGGGCAAAGAAGAAATACAACAAACATCTCATAGACAAAGCATTGCAATATTTCAATACAAGCAAGTTAACTTGGCCAAAATCAACTTTCAAGCTCTTGGACACCAAAACCAACAAACCCAAAATACCAACTTCACATAAAACCATTGAAAACCCCCAAGTCATATCATGAATCCATCCCCATCAATCCTAGCAAGAAAACTACTCACTAATCATGAAGATTGAAACAATAAACGTGGAGATTAATAATAAACAAACACTAAACATGATTAAGATTGAAGGCAAACAAGGAAAATCAACAATAACTACTATCTAATGAAAAAAAAAAAACAAATAAACTGGAGATAAAGATCGAAAACAATACCAAATGCTTGATTAATTGCAAAAGAAAACACTAACAATGGAGTTTTGAAGCTTTCTTTCTCTACTTTATCTTTACTAGTAAAAAAATCACTTATTGTAACTCTCTTATTGTAACTTGCCTTAAAATTGTTAGTTACAATTATTCTTTTTGTAACGGATAATATAAATGTTAGTTACTACAAATCATAAATAGTACACAACAAAACATTTATCGTAACGGTCTAACCTTTGCCCGTTACAAAAAGTATGTATTAGTAACGGGCCTATTATGTGCCCGTTACTAATTGTTGTTTGTTGGAAGTGACAAGTATAGGCCCGTTACAATAAGTACTAATTTTTTAAACAACCAACAAAATATTATTTATTGTAAGTGGCATCATATACACCCGTTACAATAACTCAAGTTCAAAAAAATCATAATTAAAATGAAAAAAAAAGACATTTATGCTGCTTATCTTCGCTTCTTCTTTATCTTCCAAAAAAAAAAACTTCGATGTTGCCTCACTCTCACTCAACACCACCACCGCACTCGAAACCACCACCACCTTCGCTGCTGCCTCACCACGTCGCTACCTCACCACGCCGCTGCTGCTTCATCACTTCGCTGGAATTTGGTGCTGCTTTGAGAATTGCTTCTTTTCGTTTGCTTCTTCATCTCTCAATTGCTTGTTGTCTTTCTTTTTTTCAATTATAATCTTGTTTTTATTTGTTTTTTTAGGTTTTAATTAGTATAAATTCATTGTTTTAGGTCTGAATTTTATTTATCTTAGGGTTGAATTTTATTAGGGTTGTTGGGGGGTGGTTGTTAGGGTTGCCGTTGGGGGGGGGGTTGTTAGGGCTTCTGTTAGGGCAGGTGTTGGGGTTGTCGTTGGGGGTTGTAGGGGGGTTGGGGCTGCTGTATGTTGGGGACTGTTGGAGGCGGGGGATTTAGGGCTGCTGTTGGGGGTTTTGGGTCTGCTGTTGGGGCTGTTTGGAGGGGGGTTTAGTGCTACTGTTGGGGGCTGTTGGGGGGGGGGGGTTGTTGGGGCTGTTAGGGGGGTTGTTGGGGCTGCTGTTGGGGTTATTAGGAGAGGTGTTGGGGGCTATAGGGGAGGGGTTGGGGCTGCTATTGGGGGCTGTAGGGGGGATTTTGATTATGCTGGTTTTTTTTTTAATAGCTGTTGACAACAATTTTAGTCCCCTGTCCCGAGGAAAGATTCGATGATGATATAAATAAACTCAATTTTCTAGATGATTGAATACTTGTGTGTTATTGAACATTATTAAGTCTTATTAAAATATTTTTTTATTTTCAACCACATTATTTCAAAATTATATTACAGTCATATAGTTGACTGAAAGAGCTTCAAAACGATATATTACATGTTCCATTTGGAGTTACAGATTAAAAGTTATGGTGTTTTGAAAATTGCGTCTAAGATTTTATCGCTAATCAATTAGTGATTATCTTTCAGATACGCTGATATAATCAGCGATTTTGAATGATTTTCGCTGATCATGTCAGCGCGAAATAATATATTGCGTCAGCGTTAAAATATTTGATACGCTGATTCACTAGCGCTATAATATAATCTACGCTGATCTCTTTGAAAGATATTGATTTTAATTGTCATTTTAGCAAGCCTTTTTTGATTTGATACGCAGGAAAATCAGCGATTAAGGGCAAGGATTGCTAGCAGTATCAGCGTATAATTAAGGAACGCGCTAGCACATCAGCGTGGACAGCCATGATACGCTGATCTGTTAGCGTCTTTCTAAGAAAACGCTGACTATTTTCTTATATAAACCCCTATTTTCTCATTTCAAAAGGGTTTTTTTTCTTTTCCCCATACTTCCTACTACAACTCATTCTATACTCTTATTACCCCATAATACTCAATTCTTTCAAAATTCTTTGATATTTTACAATCGGGTTTATTTTTTCATCAATTCTTTATACTAAGGCGAAATTCTGTCCAACTAAACACTCAAGGAAAAATCTTCGAACGAGAAGTGGTAAGTTTCCTGTGAGTCTTACATTTTATTTATTTTCTTTTGTACATATGTAAATAATTTTTTATTTATTTTATTTATTTTTTTATTAACAAAAAATCAGCGACAAATTATTTTTTACGCTGATTTATGAGCGAGTAATTTTGTCAGCGCGAATTTAATTTCAACGCTGACTTGTCAGCGCATTATTATTTTACGCGCTGATTTGTCAGCGTATTATTTTTTAAAACGCTGATTTATCAACGTTGAATTTTGTTTGTCATTAATTTCTTATTTAAAATAATTTTTTTTATATAACATGTATATTTGAAATTGAGAGAAATTAGTAAAGGCCGCCTATGGGTTAATATGACGCATTCCGCCATATTAGTACCCTTGCCCCCGAATTCAAACTTTTGTTCGTATGACCATTTTTGGAGTCATCCCCATGGGATCGAAGGGGTGGAATCGTGCTATTTAGATCCGTCCCTAAATCGTGTCTCATTCATTCTTTTGATTTAAATACATGGTTTATGAGTTTAATTCCTAAAAACTCATTGGCGACTCCTACTAATAATGTCCCTTTTTGTTAATCTTTTCTTCCCTCTATCTAGTTCATTCTTCCTCCCATCGCCAATACGCCTAGGTCTAAAACGGCCTCTTGGCGGCGACGGGCGGAGGAAGCAAAAATTAAAAGTGGGGAGCCATGGCTCCTACAGTGGCGACTCCGCTGGGGACAACATAGGTTGATTTTATTCGATAATTTTCTATAAAGGGCAAGACCTGAAAATTATCTCTCAATTTTATATACTTGTTATATTTAAACAAATTCCTTTTTTTTATTTGATTTGATTTTTATTTTATTTTCTTTTGTTTTATTTTATTTTATTTTATTCATTTGTTTATTTATTTATTTATTTATTTTTATTCATATTGTTGCATACATGTGACAAACATTTGGCCTCCATGTGTATGAAATATGTCTTAGGCTTAACCCTTTATTACAACCTTTTGGGGAGGAATTGTTGACTTGGCGGGGCCCATGGCTTCTAAATAGCCGAGCAAAATGGAACCTTATCCCGACTACATCAATTTCCAAGCTGCCCATGGTGCTTGGTTGGGAGACACTTCATATCTGATGGTTTTTCCGCAAAGTGTTGAAGCACACTCCTTAAATGTAGGATCCTTCTGACCCCATAACCATAGAGACTTTGCATCAAGTTGTAATTTATTTGCTGGTTTTTTTTTTTCTAAGTGTTCTTTGTTTACCTAATTGACCTTAGGATTCTAACTTACTTAGTTACAAGATTTATGTTAACTTTCTTAAAATAAATTATATCTTTCAAATATATTCAAAAAAGCGAGATTTTATTAATATTATCCTTTCAATAGGATTTTATTACTTCAATCTCAACGATTTTTTTTAGATGTCAATTTTTAATTTAGTTAACATAATCTCAAGCTAATTAGGAATTAACTAACTCTCCCCATTCATTAAAGTGAAGGATTTAATTTACATTAATAAATTTTTTTACAATTCGATTTGAAATTATTAATGCAAATTAAATCAATTTAGAATTTGACTAAGTACATCCTTTAGATTAGCTTAATTTTAAAACTTTAATGAATCTAACCATCCAACTTTTTTTCCTCTTACTTTTTTTTTAGTATTCTTTTTTTTTGCAATTTTTTTTGTTAAAAAAAAACAAAGTAATAAGTAAATCAGCGTTTTTTCTTATTACTCGCTGATACGTCAGCGCATTTTTTTGTAACACGCTGAAATATCAGCGCAATATTTCTCCATTCGCTGACATATCAGCGCGTTCTTTCTTCATACGCTGATGTATCAGCGTTTCTTCTTTTTATCCGCTGATTTTTAATTTTATTTTATTTTTATTTTTTTCCTTTCTAATTAAAAATAAATAAAAAATCAATGTTAGCGTTTTATGTTTAAAAATGATGATTGGTCAGCGAGTTTTCTTTCAAGACGCTGACATGTTAGCGTAAAATTCTTTAACGTGCTGACACATCAACGTTTCTCTTTAGTATACGCTGATTTTTTTTATTATTTTTTTTAGTCTTTTGTAAATATTTTTTTAATGGGTCCTAAACTTCAAACATACAATAAATCACTCCTATTTATGTGCAACAAATAAAATCAACATTCACTTATGCTCATTTGCAAGAATTGTTCATATATTTTACAATTGTTCCAAAAAAAGGAGTTTTAAAATCTCAATCCAATTATTTAATAATAGGCTCATTTCAAGTCTTTTAAATCCTTGACTCATTCTAAGTCATTCAAAATATGGGCTCACATAAGTCCATATTATAGTATATATATGGGCATAAGTCTAAACCCATTTTATACATAAATTAAAAAAAAAAAAATAGAAAACACGCAGCGTTAAACTTAAATTTACGCTAATTGATCAGTACTTAAGTCCTTGCTACGCTGATTGATCAGCGATTCATTTCTTCATACGCTGATGGATTAGCGATTATCTTCTTTTATCGCTAGCTAATCAGCGTTCAATTTTCCTAATACGCTGATTGTAATCTTCATTTTAGGAGTATTTTATGATTTCTTCGTTAAAATAATCCTAAAATTATATGAGTCCAATA
The DNA here is from genome assembly GCA_951394345.1 of Salicornia ramosissima. Taxonomy (NCBI): domain Eukaryota; kingdom Viridiplantae; phylum Streptophyta; class Magnoliopsida; order Caryophyllales; family Amaranthaceae; genus Salicornia; species Salicornia ramosissima. The sequence goes on along the minus strand of OX596234.1, from coordinate 23,694,806 downwards.
TGTTCATTACAGAACCACCGTACCATGGACTTAAAAAAACTGTTTATTTTTTAGAACTACGCATGGCCTGATTCCTTTCTCGGGATACGTAGGCAACCTTTTTTGGTTCGGCCTCATCATAATATAACTTTATTTCAAACATATTATTGGCATAAAAAATGTTGAAAAATGCCTAATGTAAATAGTAAAATTGTTTGCATAAGAAATTAATAATATGTATTTTCTTCTTTCAAATTAAAATTCACTCTCAATAAGATGATAAAATGATATATTCCCATGCATTGAGAGACTTGAATTATGCAATTTTTTTTTTCCAGACCATTCGTCTTTTTTTTAATCTCAATAAACACATTTTTTATGAGATAGTGTTGAGTGAAACGGAACCTTGGTCTACTTTTCAAAAAAAAAAACATTTATGCAAAAATGTTTTAGATGAATGGACCCAAGGTTCATTTTCTTTCAAATAATCCATTTATGTTATTACAATTAGTGCGCCCTAGGCCCACTCTTTGGATTGAATAATCTTAAAAGATAAAACTTCTAACATTGGCTATCCAATTAAATTGAAAAATCAATTGAATGCACACTCGAGAAAGCTCAAAAAATTGAATGACAACCACAAGAAAAATTGAAAGCCGAATCTAACTTAGACCACCCCTCCTTCATTTCAATCTTTTTTCTTCTCATTTTTTTTTCTTGACATTATTCTTCTTTTATTCTTTAAATACTATATTCTTAAGCTATCAAGTCCAATTGAATTGTACTTAATTATCTCTATATTCCATAACATGAGATTCATATCTAAGTACTTTTCAAATCTAACTGGGAGAATTGTCTTGTTTAATTGAAGCACAAATCAATTTATTAATGCAATGAGTTTGAGAACAAATATTCGGCAAAGCTTAGACAATGCAACTCAATTAAAATGCGCTAACAACTTCGCATGTCTCCAAATTGATGTATCATTATCTTCGCTAGCTTTCATTAAATAAAATTGCCGATCATTTAAGAGCAATTAAATTGACCCAAATAATCATTCTATTGGACCAAATATTATGCTCTGATGTATGTTGTGGGCTATATACGCCCAAATTTAGGCTTAACTAAAGCCTTGAAAATAGGGGGCTCATTCTAAGTCTACCTACAACGATGAATGACACAATACACCAACACAAGAGGCAATTTTGTCACCTTTAAATATGAACTACTTTAAACCTACATTGTGATCCACTTTCTTGGAAGCCCTTTTGAGCCCAAACACATGGCCTATTCTTTTCAACCCATATCATACTAAGCCTGGGAATGGGAATTGTGCTAGGACTATTATTGGACAACGATTCTAATTGGAAAGTCATAAATCAAAAAAGTTGGCTTCAATGTTCAATTAATTCCAAATGCAAAATGAGTGGCAGAAAGCCTTAACATTGAAGTCTTAAAAAAAATAAAGTTGTTCTAAACAAAGGAAAGTCAATCAAAAATATAATAGTATAGCACATTGGGGTTTTATTTTAGGGTATTTGAGCCTTTTGTCCATTTTTTTTCTTAAACCCTAAGCCTAGCCACAATACAACCTTGGAAAAGCCCTCCTTGAGGTGTGCTTTATTAAGTGTCTTAATTTTCATCACAAATGACTCAGATTGAAAGAGCTACGTAAGGCCTGATTCCAACTCGAATTGGATACGTATGCAACCTTTTATAAGGTGCGTCCATACTTGTCCTACATTTTAAGGACTTTCAATATTTATTTTTTTAAAAAAATGAGCAAATTTTTAAGGGCTCACAAAAGGTCATTCAACCACAAGACTCACCTTAAGTCTTGTATATGTTCAATTTGATTAAAGGCACATAAAAAAGTCCTAAAGTATTGCATTAATATCACTTAAAACAAGACACTTTATATATTATATATATATTGGTAGCATTTGTTCTTCTTCTTCATTTTCTTCTTCCACCTTTTTTCTTCTTCTTCTCCTTCTTCTTCTTCTTAATTCTTTGTCTCCTTTTTTTTTTTTTTTTTATCACGACCAAATTTGTTTTTCTTTTCACCTTAGTATTTCAATCCCAGCCACCAATCTATACAGAGTGACTTGCTTCATCCTTGCACCAAATTTCTTCTATTTTTTTTCCTTTCCAAAATCGTATAGCCCACTTAATCTTCATCACATCTAAAATCATTTAGGACTTTTAGAATCTTCTTCTCAACTTATTTTTGTATCACAATCAGTTTAATCTAATCACTCATTCTTCATAGCAAGGGTGTCACTCGTAGCTTCCCTTCCATTAAGATTTGATTTTCATAAATAATTGTGGTCCCCTACTTACTTTGAGCATTCTCTAATAAGCACATGCAAAATCATGAGTGAGCATTATATCTCTTACTTCTTCACAAGAGATTATCATAACATGATTGCCAAGTTAAAAACACTTATCTTTTAAAATGTGAGGAAATAATTTTCAAGAATGGAACATTTTTTTTAAGATCAAATGAGCACATTGAAATTGTTGGTTAAGAAGCACCAATGAATAAAAAATTATCATATTACTTGTGTTGAAGATAGGACCCTGTTTTTTCTTATTTCATTTTTTTACTTTGTCTTTTTTTTTTTAAAAAAAAATTATTTCTTTTAAAAAAATATTTTTTATTTTAATTGGGAAAAAAGTTGAGATATCCTCACTCCTTTGTATTCTACTTCTAACTGACCTGATTGACTAACTTATTTATTTATTGTATTATTTTTGTGTACATATTTTGCTTTGTCAAAACACATGCATACCCTTTAATTGGGGGCTACCTTTCTCAAGTTCTTTTGAAGCCATTCGCCTCAATGCATTGATGAACAAGTGCATTTGACAATTTTTCACTTGTAAATCAAATCTTAGTGATTTTTGTTGTTTTTGGAAGAATGTCGGTAATCCTCCATAAAAGAAATTACCATTTTTTTCCAAAATTAGACTCAAAGTCTTGTTAAACAGATTTAACCCATATGGTTGAATTATGAGTTTTCAATCGCTCAAAACAACAATCAAAACCAAAATTACCGCCCGTTAATCAATTGCGGTTTTCAATAATCTTGTTATTACATTAGCGATAAATTATTTCAATTGTTTATCATGGCAATGTAATAAAATTTCTTTCACCAACAGAGCCTTGCTCATTATCCTTACTTGAGCCTTGTTTAGCCTTGCTCTCTAGTCATATTTGGGCCCTGCTCAATCACCATCTTCAAGCTTATATATTAGCATAATCTCTTGGGACACTTTTACAAGTATCTTCCCTGAAAGACAGTTGATCAATTTCATCAGGTGAAAATGTAGGCATCTTATGCTGCCAATATAGAAAGCACATCACTTTCTAAATATTTAAGAGTCAATTAAACTTCTTATTTAATTAATATGTAACACATTGTTAACATCAACTTATTGACATTTGGAGCACTTTACTTCAAAATACAAATCATTTTAAACTACCCTTAATCTCAATTAAGCAAAAATTTGGAGCATTTTACTTCAAATATTCAAAGACACAACCAAAAAAAAAAGGAAAAATTGTAAAAAATAAGTCAACCTTTATTCGGTCTTCTCAAATTAAGTCAACCTTTAGATTAACTCAAAATAAGTCAACCTATCACACATATCCGCTCAAATTAAGTTTTTTCACTAATTTATTGGTGGAGAAAGTTAACCATTTCAATGCAAAATTAAAGCGGCGCATTAACATGTTGTTGTTTACATGGTTTTCCATTGAAAATGTTAATTTAATCAACAAATAATTAGTGAAAAAACTTAATTTGAGAAGACATGTATATTAGGTTGACTTATTTTGAGTTAATCAAAAGGTTGACTTAATTTGAGAAGATCGGCTAAAGGTTGACTTATTTTTTACAATTTTTCCAAAAAAAAACCCGTATAGGATATTTAGGGCTAAAATAAAAGGGTAAAAAAATGCTCAAAATGCAAAATAAACCTCTAATTCTTCATCCATTCAACCTATATATACATGGGGCAACATTTTTTGAGCAATTAAACATGATAAGTTCAAGATACAAAGTTCAGACAAATGCTTAAAAGATCTCCAAAACAAACAAAAATGGAGTAAAAGAGCAAATGTCACTTACTTCAATTTTACAATGTAACTCAAAAGCTTCAAGATCTAACAACAATGGTGGAAAATAAAGGTTGAAGGGGACAAGTTCCAAAAAAAAAAGAGCGAATCATTAAGAGGATCGCTGAAATGGCGGCGCAAGTTCCTTGAATTCGCTGAAGTCATAGCGCAATGAACTTTCTCCACGCTGTCATCTCAGCGCTAAGAAATGGTTCACGCTGATATTTCTTTTCTACTTTTTTTTTCCCCTTCCCTTCCCTTTTGATTACTTTATTCATTTATTTTTCTAATTTCCTCCTTTGCTTTGAGGAGCATGGTGCTTTGAGGGTTATTTGGTCAATCGCACTTTAGTTGTCTCATATTTTTATTACTCCCTCCGTACCATAAAAATGTAAACTTTTGCCAAATATGGGTGTAACACAAAAATATCAACTTTTACAAAACTTTCTATATATGGCAAAAAAACTTCATATAATTTACACATTTGCCATTACTTAAATTTATAAACAAAAATTACCAACTAATTAAAACATATTAATTCAATCCTAATTTAATGATTCCCACCAATTTTTAAACAACCAAATTAAATTTACCACCATTTCAACTACCCATCCCAATTTAATTCCCAACCCTTCACTCCACCTTATCATTATCATCTACCCCCCCCCCTCCCATCCCAGCATTCAATCTTCTGAGTTCTTCAACTACCAAAACCCTAGATCTTCATCCTCTCTCTCTTCCAAACCGCCGTCCCTCTCTTCTCTCTCCTCTGAAATCCCTAATTCTACTCTTCTCTCTCCACCTTCTTCGTCCCTCTGAAAAACCTAAATCCTCTCTTCAGTTCCTCTCTTCGTCTCTTCCTCTCTTTGTCCCTCTGAACTTCAACCATGGTGGATCTTGAACCTTTAAAACTAGCTTATGAAAAAGAAGAAGATCCCACTCGAAGGGCTCTTCTGAAACTTTTTTATGATCTAATGAATTCTGGAATGGTTGAGCATGTCGAAAAGATTTATGACGAAGGAAGGTACCACGAATTTCTAAGATGGCCAGGTGTGGTGTGTTTTGAAATGGTAATGGAGGACCTGAAGAAGGAAAGGGAAAGGGAGGCTGATGAGAGGTTTCAGGCGTGGTCCGTGGTCTGTGGTTTAGCAGCTCTGTCGAAGCAGGATAGTGGAACCACAATTTCCAAAGCGTCGAAGGTGGCTGAGAAAAAAAGGAGTAGGAAGGGGAAAGAGAAGGTTGAAGTTTCACCACTACCCAATGTCAAAAGAGCTATGGCTGATGACATTAGGAGGAAGAAGGGAAAGGGGGTCAAGATCTGTGATGATCCTATGGAAGAGGATGTTCATCAGAGTACAACTGTGAAAGAGGAACCCATGGATGAGGATCCTCTAGACTTGATGCAGAACCCTTGGGTTCAATTTGCAAATGAGGTCCTTTTTGAGCAACTGAAGCAAGTTCCCTCTGAAGAATTTGAGCGTATTTCCAAACTGGAAAGAAGCCCTGATACGTATGTCCTCCTGTTTTTAATCATCCATCACTAATTTTTGATTTTTTATTTTGCATGTTTATTTCGAAGTTTTAATTTTTTTATTTACAGATTCATTCAATTTTTTGATGTTGTGTGTATATTAACATCTGTGTCCCTGTCTTTCAAATGTGGATGTGGATGGCTTGCTGCTGTGGCCATGGTGTGGCCTTGGTGTGGCTTATGGTACTGATTAATTTGTGGTTGTGGATGGCTTTCTGGTGTGGCTTGTGACTTTGGATGGCCCCCTGGTTTGGCTTGTCACTGTGGATGGCTTTCTGATTGAATTGGTTTTTTTTTTTTTGTTTCTTGTTATGATTGATTGTGTTGTACTACTGATGTTGTCATTTGCATGAAGTGTGATGTGTTTAAAAATATGGATGTCCTCTGTTTCAATGAGTCCCTTTTATAAATTGAGTCCCTTAAATTGGGGGTGGAAGCCTAAATTGATGAATGATGATTTTTTTTTTTTGGAAATTTATTCTGTTATCACTGCCTTATGACAAAATGGAGGGCTGAGACAGCATAGTTGTGCATGTGTAGGTGTTTTTGGTGATTCATAATAGCTGGTTTTGGGTTTAATCTTGAGTCCCTCCTAGTTTTTGAATTTGTCCTGCAACACAAATGATGAAGGGACTCAAGACCAATCAACCACTTCAATGTTATATGTTGCTCTAGTTTTGAAAACTATTGAGACTAAAATAATCAAAATGTGAACATCAAACTAAAATAATCAAAATGTGAACATCAAACTAAAATCAACACTATACTTCATTCAACAACTTAAAGTTGCTACATCACAAAAACTTGCATTACAAGACTGCCTTAGGTACCCAAAAAATAATTTTACTCTTCAACTAACCACATTATAACATATGAATTGAGTTTTTAAAAATCTGTTGTTCCTTTCCTCTGGTTAATTGAGGCAGTCCTTAGCAACTGTGTTAAATGTTGTCCCTATGCTTTACATTTTCTAGATTTGACCAAGAAGAAGTCTCAAAAAGTTGTCTATATCTTCTGTGTCCTAATATATACTCCATTGTAGTCCCCAAAAAGAAGTGCCCTCCTTAATTCACTGAATTAATTCCAAAAAGTTTTTTTTTCCAAAAGTCAACCACTAATTCATCATCTGATTGGTCACCATCACTTTCCACCATGTGAAGGGATTCAAGATAAGCACTCCATTGTTCCTCTTCTTCCATGTATTGATTGATAAACTCAGGTGTGTAGCCATTGTTGTCATCTTCTTGTTCTGTTGTGCCTTCCTGTAATTGTCTCTGGTCAAGCTCATTTAGATAACCCACTGCTTCATCAATGATTTCTTGTTTAACCTCAAGCACATCAGGTAGTTGACCTATTCTTTCTAATCTTCTCTTGCCTATGTGAGGCAGCTTGTAGTTGTTGGCCCCTTTAACTTTAAGTGCTTCCACCATAACTAGCTGAAGGCTTATCCAGGCATACCTTATCAACCTTGGTTCAAATTCATCATAAGCATTTTTTACTTTCACAATCAGGTCTTCAACATCCTTTAGGAATGATTGATATTGTGAACTTTGTAGAGCCCTAAAAAGTCGCAAGTCTAGGACATTGAAATCAGGAGATTGAGCTGGTTGATTAATGATATGCATGTTGAATCCATCTGATGATGCCGCTTCTCTAAAAGCTGGATCAGAGTCCTTTAAATGTCGCCTTGCATTGTCTTGTTGAATAAATATGTCCTTGGACATGGTTGCTGGCCATTTCTCCTTTATTGCTGGTATGACAGTGTTGATCATCATTTCTCTTGTAACCTGTTGATTTACTTTAGTTACAGCTTTAGTCTCCCAAGTTCCAGCAGATCTTTTTTTTTTTTGCCCTTTCCTTAAAAACAAATGGGTATATCCCAAATTTACTTTAGTTACAGCTTTAGTCTCACTTTGATGCTGTAATTCTTTGACTTGGATATCCTGTATGGGTCTATTTCTTTGGGTAGCAAATAAAATCTTCTTGTGGTTGGGTTTAGGTAGAACCATTTCTCATCATTATGAATTGTGTGCTTCATATCAACAAACATGGGCTTACTGTTTGTTGTGGCTGGTTCTATAAGACTGTCTTAAATGAAGGGGTGCTGACTGAAGCCACTCCTCACTATTCTGATAAAATGGTTTTCTACCTACACGACCTTTTTTTTTGAACTGACATCAATGGCTTCCCCCCCCCCCCCATGAATTTGTTGTTGATATCTTTTCAAAAACCTAGATATTGTGGTTTTATGGCATCCAATTTCCCTTGCTAGTTTTGCCTGTGTACCATGAGGCAGTCTACCCCTATCCTTTAATGCAATGCAATGAAAAATTATTTTTGCCTTTTGCTCCTCTGTTATGTCTTTTGGTTCAGGTCTAACTAAATTTCTTAGCCATGTTTCAGTAGTGGGAATTGTTGATGCAATCAAACCCTCCTCCATTAACAGTTGGTCAACAGAAAAGAATCCATCATCAATTTCCTCATCCATTTTGTACAGTGGGATGAGGATGTTAATGGAGAATTGTAATTAATTCTGTATTTTTGTAAAGCTAACCCTAATTAATTGTATTGTGTGTGTTGTGTGCAAGGAACACAAACTTAAATTTTTTGGACAAAATTACCTTGGAAGCTTCACTGTTTGGATGTTGAGCAGGAAGTCTTCTTGACTTGGAGGAATGAAGCTTTTGTTTTTTTTTTTTTTGGGTTAGCTGAAAACATTTATTGAGGGTTGGTGGGGGTATTTATAGGGTGTAATGTGTATTTTTGTAAACAATGGTGTAATTTGGTGGGAAAATTGAATTTTCCCCAAAAAATTTCCCTCTCCCCTGTTGTGTTGAAAAAACACGGTACAATTGGCCCCATTTTTTTATTATTTTGTTTAAAAAAAGGTGGGGCCAGGTAATGTAAAAAAAAAAAAAAAAAACCTCTTTCTTATGTTCCCTCCAAAAATGAGGTTATCCCAACTTACTAATTCTTATTTATTTCTCTCTCCTCTACACAATTACAACACAATTAACCCACTTCAATCTTTTACATGGGAGCCCGTGATTTAAAAAAAGTTTACATTTTTATGTTACGGAGGGAGTAAATAAACGAATTTACTATATCTTTTTCTCAACTTTTAGTAAATAAACAAATTTACTACTGTTTTAAAAAAAACTATAAGTAAATAAGCGAATTTACTTACTTTGTTACAACTTATAGTAAATAAACGAATTTACTATTTTTTTCTCAACTTTAAGTAAATAAACGAATTTACTTATTTTTCTACAACTTATAGTAAATAAGTGAATTTACTATCTTTTGCTTAACTTTTAGTAAATAAACGAATTTACAACCTTTTTCAAAACTTTAAGCGAATAGTAAATAAGCGAATTCACTATCGTTTGCTCAACTTTTAGTAAATAAATGAATTTACTACCTTTTTTCAAAACTTTAAGTAAATAAACGAATTTACTTACTTTGCTACAAATTATAGTAAGTAAGCGAATTTACTATCCTTTGTCACACTTGTAGTAAATAAACGAATACTACATTTGCTAAAACTTAAGTAATTAAGCAAATTTGCTTGTTTTTTTTCAAAAACTTTTAGTAAATAAACGAATTTACTATCTTTTGCTAAAACTTGTAGTAAATAAGCGAATTTACTATTACCTTTAAGTAGATAAACAAATCTACTAATTTTTCTCAAGTGTTTTCTCTCTTTAGTAGATGAACGAATCTGTTGTTTTCTTTCAATAAATGAGCGAATTTAGTAATCTTCTATTCTTTTTTTACAAATTTTTTTATCTATCGATTTCTTTCAAATTAATAAAGAAATTGATTACTTAGAAAAAGATTTTTTGTTTTCAAAAATTAAAGGATAATTTTTTTATGTTTTGGAAGCCACCCGCTTTCGAAAACTTTCAATCGCCCATTGGTATTTTAAGGAGCCCTTGGTTCCGAATATGAAGTCTCGAAAAGCGATTCGAGCATACTTTGATTGTCGTCCTACTCAGACTCAATCAAAGTGGGGGCTAACTGTTGACACCAAGTTTAGTCCCCTTTCCCGATGAAAGGCTCGATGATGATATAAATAAGCTCATTTTTCTAGATGATTGAATACTTGTGTGTTATTGAACATTATTAAGCCTTATTAAAATACTTTTTTATTTTCAACCAAATATTATTTCAAAATTATATTACAGTCATATAGTTGACTGAAAGAGCTTCAAAACGATATATTACATGTTCCATTTGGAGTTACAGATCAAAAGTTATGGTGTTTAGAAAATTGCGTCTAAGATTTTATCGCTAATCAATTAGTGATTATCTTTCAGATACGCTGATATAATCAGCGATTTTGAATGATTGTCGCTGATCATGTCAGCGCGAAATAACATATTGTGCTGATTCGTTAGCGTTAAAATATTTGATACGCTGATTCACTAGCGCTATAATATAATTTGCGCTGATCTCTTTGAAAGATATTGATTTTAATTGTCATTTTAGCAAGCGTTTTTTGATTTGATAAAATACGCTGGAAAATCAGCGATTATGGGCAAGAATCGCTAGCAGTATCAGCGTATAATTAAGGAACGCGCTAGCACATCAGCGTGGACAGCCATGATACGCTGATCTGTTTGCGTCTTTCCTAAGAAAATGCTGACTATTTTCTAATATAAACCCTATTTTCTCATTTCAAAAGGGGTTTTTTTTTCTTTTCCCCATAATTCCTACTACAACTCATTCTATACTCTTATTACCCCATAATACTCAATTCTTTCAAAATTCTTTGATGTTTTACAACCGGGTTTATTTTTTCATCAATTCTTTATACTAAGGCGAAATTCTGTCCAACTCAACACTCAAGGAAAAATCTTCGAACGAGAAGTGGTAAGTTTCCTGTGAGTCTTACATTTTATTTATTTTCTTTTGTACATATGTAAATAATTTTTTATTTATTTTATTTATTTTTTTATTAACAAAAAATCAGCGACAAATTATTTTTTACGCTGATTTATCAGCGAGTAATTTTTTATTGCGCTGACATGTCAGCGCGAATTTAATTTCAACGCTGACTTGTCAGCGTATTATTTTTAAAACGCTGATTTATCAACGTTGAATTTTGTTTGTCATTAATTTCTTATTTAAAATATTTTTTTTTTATATAACATGTATATTTGAAATTGAGAGAAATTAGTAAAGGCCGCCTATGGGTTAATATGACGCATTCTGCCATATTAGTACCCTTGCCCTCGAATTCAAACTTTGGTTCGTATGACCATTTTTGGAGTCATCCCCATGGGATCGAAGGGGTGGAATCGTGCTATTTAGATCCGTCCCTAAATCGTGTCCCATTCGTTCTTTTGATTTAAATACATGGTTTATGAGTTTAGTTCCTAAAAACTCATTGGCGACTCTTACTAATAATGTCCCTTTTTGTTAATCTTTTCTTTCCTCTATCTAGTCCATTCTTCCTCCCATCGCCAATACGCCTAGGTCTAAAACGGCCTCTTGGCGGCGACGGGCGGAGGAAGCAAAAATTAAAAGTGGGGAGCCGGCCGTGGCTCCTACATTAGCATAAAAATTTCTACTTTTGTTTGATGTGTAATAATATTCAGGGTAGTTTTGATTGATTAATTTGGGACTTTGTGTATTGCTTTTAGTTTAGCTCAATCGGCGAAGTTTGCATTTGACGAATCACTTGGAACTTTTGTTTAATTATTTTAAATTACTTTTGAAAGGTTTTGGTTGATATTATTGAAATTCAAGATGCCCACTTGTTCGAACTCAGAAATTTGCATTGAATTTTATTCAAGGAGTTGAAATCTTCATGTGAGAAATCGTTTAGAGCTTTTGTTTCTTTGTTGTGGCCTGTAGGTAATACTTCTTGCTTTTTTATTTATCAAATTGATGATATAGATTAGTTCTGATTAGGGATTATATGGTTGGTTGTTGGCAATAAATCATATAGTAGTTTTGTGTTGGCGTTGATTCTCCTAAGCGACAGAGCAGTACTTAAGTTTAGTTAGTAAACAAGTTGTTTTTTTGGTTTGCAGAAAAAGAAGGAAGAAGAGAAAGCAAGGGAGAAGGAGTTGAATTATTTGTTTAAGATTGTTGTTACCCAAACCTAAAGTTCCAGTTGGTAATAACCTCACCTTTTTTTAGCTGTATATATTGTTCTTATTGTTGTGATTTTCTTTTGGCATTTACCTTGTTAGTTTCAGTGCATGATCAGCTGTTGATCCGAAGTCTATACTATGTGATTTTTTTAAGGTTGGGCAGTGTACAAAAGGTTTTAAATGCAAATTTTCCCATGATTTAAATGTTCAAAGGAAAGGAGAGAAGATTGATATTTACTCAGATAAGCGAGATAATTGTGAGTATTTGATTTTAATTTTTTTTTCTTTTGAATGTAATTCCTAGTACCACATGACTAAATTTATCTTTATCCATCATCTTTTCCATTGCTCTTTGAAGGAACCATGGAGGAATGGGATCAAGAAACCCTCGAAAAAGCTGTGGCACAAAAGAGTAAAGAGTATAATCAGAACAAACAAACAGATATTGTATGTCTTTTTATGTTTGTTTAATGATTGTAATGTCATCTTTGGTCTCCCCTCACCACTTAGTCACCTCTCCCTTCAATAATATTTTACAGTTGTAGTTTACTTGTTAGGTTTTTAACATAACACCAAAAACTAGCCAAAAATGACATATATGCCTCGTTTTTGTTCCAAAATACCCTATTTTCGCCCAAACACATGCAAATAATTCATTTAATTCTTATATGAATGATGATAGAGTATGGATAAACCTTAAAAACAGTATGTACGTTGATTGATAGGAACATGGGAACGAGAACACCAAAAAAAGCCAAAAATGTCCTATTTACCTTGTTTTTGTTCCAAAACGCCCAATTTTCTCCCAAGTAAATACAAATACGTCATTGAATGCTTACAAAATAATATAGAACATGGTTAAACCTTAAAAACACTATATAGGTCGATTGGTAGGAAAATAGGAACGGAAAAACCTAAAAACTAGCCAAAAATGTCCTATTTACCTTGTTTTTGTTCAAAAATTAAACGCCCTATTTTCGCCCAAACATATGCAAATAAATCATTTGATTCTTGCATGAATGATATAGAACATGTATAAGCCATCAAAATAATATATAGGTTGATTGGTTGCAACATGGGAATGAAAACACTAAAAACTAACCAAAAATGACCTATATGCCTTAATTGTTCCAAAACGCTCTATTTTCGCCCAAGTACATGCAAATAAGTCATTTAATACTTACATGAATGATATAGAACATGGATAAACCTTAAAAACAGTATGTAGGTTGATTGGTAGGAACATGGGAACGAAAACACAAAAAAAAATTCAAAAATGACCTATTTACCTTGTTTTTGTTCCAAAACGCCCAATTTTTGCCCAAGTACATGTAAATAAGTCATTTAATGCTACAAGATTAATATAGAACATGTTTAAACCTTAAAAATAGTGTATAGGTCAATTTGTAGGAAAATGGAAACGAAAACACCTAAAAATAGCCAAAAATGACCTATGCGCCTTGTTTTTGTTCCAAAACGCCATGTTATCTCCCAAACACATACATATAAGTTATTTAATGCTTACATGAATGATATAAAATATGCATAAGCCTTCAAAAAATTATATAGATTGATGGGTAGGAACATGGGAAGGAACACACCAAAAACTAGCCAAAAATGACTTATATGCCTTGTTTTTATTCCAAAACGCACTATTTTCACCAAACACATGCAAATAAGTCATTTAATGCTTACATGAATGATAAATAATAGGGCCAGCAAAACGGGTTATCAGGTCGAGTTCGGGTTCGGGTTGGCGGATTGGCAGTTCAAATAACCTGAACCTGACCTGTATATTAAACGGGTTAAACTATCGCGACCTAACCCGACCTGAAAATTATCAGGTCGGGTTCAGGTTGACCTGAATTTTTTTAAAACTAAATATAAAGCAAGAAATTTAACAAATCATGCAAGTCATTTTACAGCAAATTAGGATAGAATATTATTTAAATAAAGCACTTTTGCACTTCTGCCAACAAAAATGAGCCATTAGTGGCTGTCCAAAAGACCAAAACCAAAAAAAATAAATACACTTCATAACTTCATTCAATAGTTCAATGGCTACTGGCTGCTCAATATTCACTTGATTCACTTTATCACTCATCAATAATTTTCATTAATCGAAAATTAAAAAGCAGAGAAGTAACCAGTATATATACTAGGGTTTTATGGGTAAGAGTTGAAGAGAGAGAGAAGGAAAGAAATGTTGACAAAGAAAATAAGAAATGAAATAAATGATGAGGAGTTGAAGAGAGAGAAAGAAGGAAAGAAATGTTGACAAAAAATAAGAAATGAAAAGAATGATGAGGAGTTGAAGAATTGAACGGCTATCAAATGTCATATATGGCAAGTTAGGTTATTAGGGTTTAGTTCCCACTTCCCAAGGTTATGGGTTTTTTTGGGCTAGGTCCTTTATTTGGCCCAACACTCCAACCATTTAGGAAAAAAAATATACTGCCATTTAATTAGTTGGGTTATTATCAGGTTAGGCGGGTCAAATTCGGGTTGATTTTTCCCACCTTAACCCGACCCATTTAATAATGGGTCGGGTTCGGGTTGACCCATTTAAGTAAAAGGGTTGAAAATTTCAACCCAACCCTTTAATAATGGGTCGGGTTCGGGTCGGGTTGGGTCAGCTTTTGCCGCCCCTAATAAATAATATGGATAAACCTTAAAAATAGTATGTAGGTTGATTTGTAGGAACCTGAGAACGAAAACATAAAAAAAAAGCCAAAAATGTCATATTTGCCTTGTTCTTGTTCAAAAATGACCAAATTTTGCCCAAGTACATTCAAATAAGTTATTTAATGCTTACAAGAATAATATAGAACATGGTTAAACCTTAAAAGCAGTATACAGGTCGATTGATATGAAAATGGGAACGAAAACACCTAAAAACTAGCCAAAAATGACCTATACGCCTATTTTTTGTTCCGCAAAACGCCTTATTTTCGCCCAAAAACATGTGAATAAGTCATTTAATGCTTACATGAATGATATAGAACATGGATAAACCTAAACAACGTATGTAGGTTGATTGGTGGGAACAAGGGAAAGAAAACACCAATAAAAAAAGCCAAAATTGACCTATTTGCCATGTTTTTGTTCCAAAATGCCTTGTTTTCGCCCAAACACATGCAAATAAGTCATTTAATGCTTATAAGAATGATATAGAATATGGATAAACCTTAAAAACAGGATATAGGTTAATTGGTAGGAACATGAGAATGAAAACATAAAAACTAGCCAAAAATGACCTATTTGCCTTTTTATTTTTTCCAAAATGCTCTATTTTCGTCCAAACTCAAGCAAACAAGTCATTTAATGCTTACATGAATGTTATAGAACATGGATAAACCATAAAACTGTATATAGCTTGATTGGTAAGAAAATGGCAATGAAAACCCCAAAAATAGCTTTAATATTAGTTATTTGTCTTGTATTTGTTCCAAAACGTCTTATTTTCGGCTAAACACATTCAAATAAGTCATTTAATGCTTACATGAATGATATAAAACATGGATAAACCTTTAAAACACTAAATAGTTTTGTTGGTAGGAAAATGGCCATGAAAACGCCAAAATTAGCCAAAAATGTCTCTTTGCCTAATGATAATAATAAAATGTTCTTTTTTGCCCAAAATCATGCATTCGTATATTTTTGCTCGATCTGGTTACCTGATTATTTCCAAATAATATTCTACATACTTGGTGTTGCATCAAATTTTTTTTATTATCATGCAAGTCTATTATATAATCATTTTCGTGAATATATGTGTTTAAGGAGTATATTGGAAGATCCACCGCATACAGTGCTGATGAAATCAACTAGGTTCGACCGTTCGAGAACAATGGGGTGATTTTTTAAGAATTAATTTTCTAGTGAGCTAAAGTAGCGATTTATGTTGGATGTATAATACATAAAACTACATGTACTTTGGTTTTAGATGATATTAATTGACAATATAATGTGTGTGCATATATATATATGTATGTATGTATGTATGTATATATATATATGTATGTATGTATGTATGTATGTATGTATGTATATCTTACGATACATTTTAATTTATATGAATGAAGTTATTGATGGCTAGGCCATTTGTTATTGCAATTGTGGCATTTGTGGGCCTTGTAGATAGCATAAATTATTATTATTATTATTATTATTATTATTATTATTATTATTATTATTATTATTATTATACATTATTCAATTTAATTTAAAAAAAAAAAACACTAGCCAAAGGAATGCCAGTTACAATAAGTGTACTTATTGTAATGGGCCTGAGAAATGCCCGTTACAATTAGTGTACTTATTGTAACTGGCCTAAGTAATGCTAGTTACAATAAGACACTTATTGTAACGGGCCTGATAAATGCCCGTTACAATAACTGGACTTATTGTAATGGGCCTGACAAATTCCCGTTACAATAAGTGGTTTATTGTAACTAACATATGCCCGTTACAATAAGTTTTAGATATTGTAACGGGGCCAAATGTAATGCCCAATGCCCATTACAATAAGCTCTAAATGCCCATTATAACTAATACTTTATCCACTAGGTTAAAGTTTCTGAAAAAAAAGAATTCCCCCTTAATTCTTATAAAAATGGGTATTTATACCCCCACTAACCAATCCCTAAAGAAAAGAAAACTTAAAAAATCGGACAGAACACCCAGAGCGGGTGGAGCATCCGCTCCACAACTTTGTGCTGAATGTGCTGCTGGGCTGAAGGGTCGCAGTGTCCGCTCCAAACTCTCGATATTTGACATGGAAATAAGCAGATCTCAGGGCGGGCGCTCCAATAGTTGGAGCGGACACTCCAAAATTTGGAGCGTCCGCTCTGATCGGACTGCACATAAAACTGAACTTGAAAAGGCCAGAACTCTTGATATAGATCTCTGATTGCAGCGTGTAATATACCGTTGGAAAGCTCTTGATCTATAATTTCTAATGCAATTGATCCCGCATCCAAAGTATTTCCATAATAGAAATTATTCCCAATATAGTGGAGGGTGGTCAAAACCAGCTTCGACCCATCTTTCTCTTCTTCTTTTACACCCATTGCTTCCAAACTTGATTTTTCTTCCATGACTCACCTGATTTTAGAGTCTTTTCCTCGCTTTGGCTTGGATCATGGTTCCTTGGATGCTCTTGTTTCTTTCCTTGGCTTCCTAGGTCATCATAGAATGTCTATGTCCTTCGGGGGTACTTAAGCCTTGTTTTGTGGTCTTTGCTTTGTGTCATGCATGCTTTTCGAAACTTCTCGAGACATCTCACGATCCTTTTCGGCTATCGAGAATCACTCGGTAAGACGCAAAACACCTATATGAAAGAACGCAGGGCATAAGCAACACAAAAATGCTCAATTATTATCAAAAATAACAAGAAAACTCATTATTCGATGAAAAAGCAACATAAACCTAAACTAATCTAAGAAGGCCTATAACTAAGCCTAAAATGCATTGAAAATAAGCGAAAAGAGCCCGAAAAATAGGTCCAAAAATGGACCGATCACAAACCTGCCAAAAAGAAGAAGAAGATAGCAGTTTCCAGTTCAAACAGTGATTTAATGTAAAGGATGAACACTCAGGATGCAACCTTGAACAAAATGATGGACCTACTGACGGATTTCTCCACTAGCTACCAGAAGAGGCTCCCTGGAAAAAGAGTTGGTTGCAGTAAAGTCCAAAGATCCTAATGTTGCTGGTTCCACAAAAGAAGAGTCTGATGATGATGAGAATGATGATGATGTTGTGTCTTCAGAAAGAAAGAAAGATGATTCAGAGGATCATGAAGAGTATGAGGACGAGGATGATGATGATGAATGATGACTTTGTCTTTTCTTTAACTGCCCCCAACCCTAATTACTAAACTCTTAATAATTACTTTTGCTACACTGTTTCCCTAGTCCCTAAACATTTTAGTTTGTATGTTTTTGGATTCTGTTCTCTTAACCTTGATGAATGTGTGTGGAAATTTTCTGAACTTTTAGTTTATGGATAGTGTGTTTCTTGACTAACTCTTTTTTGAAGCATGGTTCCCTACTTTATGGTTTATACCATTATTTGGATTGATACAATAACTTGTGCATAATTTTTATGCATTGAGACACTTTTTAATGATGCCAAAAGGGAGAAGTAGTAGAAGTTGAGGAAGCCTAGGTCTGATTAGTTTAGATTGAGTTATTAAAAAAAAAAAAGAAAAAAAGAGTGCTTTTTACTTTTAGTTTAGTAGTTTACTTTCCAGCAATTTTATCTTTCTAAGAAAATCTTGAATTAGTCAAGTGTTTCATTTTGAGTCTAAGTGAACACTTTAAGTTTTGCACTTGAACTGTTGATAATGGAGTTCTCTGTTTCTAACTTGTTGGTTGAAGGAAATTTCAATAGTTAGCTTAAAGTTTGTCATCATCAAAAAGGGAGAATTTGTTGAGTTCCTTGAGTTTAGAATGATGACAAACATTGAACAGGGAACAATTGATTATTACGAGTGTTATGTAGTTGTTTAAACCAGCTAAGATTGGTTCCCATGAATGTTGTGTAATAAAGATTATCCTTGGATATACAACATGCCTTTCTTGCAGGGAACATGTTTAGTGATTCGTTGAGTTAACTGGTATAGAACCACTTGTATTGTTCCCTGGGCTGTACTGAAACAGCCTTATATACTTGTTATGCTTTTACTTTTTTGAATGTGCAGTAAGTATGAGACTATCCAAGTATTGAAGTTCAGAATCAAAGATGAAGATACTCAAAGAAGACTTTCAAGACTTGGATGAACATGAAGATAGATTAGGACTTTATTTTGAGAACATTAGATCTTCATGTAATTTTTATGTATATACATGATAGACCAATATAAATTTTTTGTGTGTAACAAAGTAGTATTATGAATATTAGAACTAGAAGGTATAATATTCATAACACTACTAAGCAGGGAAACAGGTCTGGGGACCAGTTCCTCTACGAGCTGTTGTCAGTTTTCGAAAAATAGGATGTTTATCGCATTATTTTTCGAAAGGGCTTTAGGATTTTAATATAAATAACAACTGATGATTTGTTAAGGATTTAAAGGTTATTCCCTTGATAATAGGAGGATCTTTTTATTCTTTCCTATTTTTTAGGGAAAGATATTTGCAAATAATATCCTCGCCAAAGCTGACGGATTTATGAGCAAATGAAAAGCCTATAAATACTTAACAACATACACCAAAAGGCTCAAGAATCTCTAACGCAAAAAATGAAGTGAATTATTTTCAGAGAAAAATCACACCTTGCATAAAGTTTATATCGAGCAAAAATACACAAACCTTAGGGCTTTAACTTTACTCTTTAATCTTAGTGAGAAAGAAAATCAGAGTTAAAAATATTGTATTTCATCTCTAACAAAAGGGTTGCAGATTGGGGTGTGTTTGTGAGTTCAAACACGAGTGAGTCCACTCAGAGTTGAGTGTGGGGACTGGTTCCTTGAGTTAGTGACAGTCGAGTGTGTAATCTTATTATTTCTGAGTTGATTTAATAAGATACATAGGGTAGAAGGACGTAGGCCTTAGTTGGGCCGAAGCTCGTTAACTTTGGTGTGCTGATTCTTACTGTTTGCATTTAAAAATTCCGCTGCAGGAACCAGCTCCCTAAAGAAACAGAAAAATTTTAAATTGATAACTAAAACACCAAATACTCATTCTCCCCCCTCCCCCCCGAGTATCTTCAACCCTTCAATCTTCATCATTTTTTCCAAAAGTGCTAAAATGTCTAGTAGTGGGGCTAGTAATAGCACTTCGAATTCATGTAATGCTAATAGTAGTAATGATGTTGCAAATGAAGAGGATTCATTTCATTTGTGGAAATTCGTTGTTAAAGGGGAAAAAGTAGTGCTGGTAGGGGTAATTATTCATGGCAGTGTAATTTTTGCAAAGAAATCAAGAATGGTTCATATAGAAGAGTAAAAGCACATCTACTATGTATTCCAAAACAAAGGGTAGCTTTGTGTAAGAAAGTAACAAATGATGCTAAGATGAATATGAGTAGTTTGTAAAGACAAGTTGAAGAATATAAAATATCCATTGCACCAAAAAAGCTAGCTCTTCCTGGCCAATCACTCTCTTCCAAAAATTCTATGCCACCACCTTCATTGGAACGTTAAGAAACAACAATCCTATTACTAAATGTTTTGATATACAAGCTAGAAATCATTTGGATTCTGAAATTGCTATAATGTTTTTCACAAGATGGAGGGTTATCTTTCAAACTTGCTCGAAACCCTTATTATGTTAGTTCTTATCATTATGTAGCTACAAACACAATTCCCGGTTATAAGCCTTTTGGTTATAACAAATTAAGAACCACCTTAGTTGGATTGAAAGAGAAAAGAAAATGTTGAGAGGTTGTTAGAGCCTACTAAGGAAAATTGGAGAGAAAAGGAGTGTGTATAGAGAGTGATGGTTGAAGTAACCCATAAAAGAGGCCAATAATTAACCTCATGGTGGCTTGTGAAACGGGACATTAGAAGTTTATTGCAAAAATGTTGAGTGTGAAATTTGATGAAATTGGGTATTGCACTACATAAATGTTTCAAATGCCTTGATCATCTACTTAAGAAGGACTACAGAATTATATCTTGGTATGAGGAAATATAAGTTATTATTTCCATTAAAGTTTAAATTTTCAAATTTTATATGAATGAGAATGTCTCATTTGCAATTATGAAACCATTATCGTAACCTAAGTATGATTGTCATGTTAGGACGAAAAGAATAAAAAAAATTAAAGAATGTCTTTGATGAAATCTTATGTTAAATTATGAAGATAGTCCATGATTTTAAAACATATGGTAATGTTTGTTGTTTGAAACATAGTTTCAATATTATTCAATTTTGGTTTGAAGTTAAATAAAATGTCCAAATAACTTGTGATTTCAAATACAATTATTGAAAATGTTTTGATAATGAAACTCTATAAAGTGAACTGAAATCACATCTTATCTAAAGTCCCAAGATAAAATCACTGAAATGGACATAAGTGATTTGTTTAAAGACTAGCATATAATTAATTGATAGCGCAGTTCCATGGCTATGGAAATACAGTGATGTTTAATTGATTGTATTGATGTATGTTTAATGCATTGAGACTTGACCTAATAGATTCTACAAGTAGAATTGAAAATCTATATTTAGTGGATTCCTTAGACATGAGTATGTCTTAATAACCACAAAATAATTAGCTTAACCTTGACATTGTTAAACGTCGTGCCGTAAAAGGAGGTTATAAAAGCAATGATCAGGTGAAGTTAAGAATTGAGTGGGAGTTATGGTCATACAACAGTGAATAAGTCCTCCTAATTAGTAGGAATGGTGTCATGGCCTCTTGATGAGCGAGAACTGGAAAATTGCATGGCCATGGGAGAGGAGTTTAAATGTTGAACTTCATTTGAGCCATTCGAACTCAGCAATCAAGGAACATAAATTGAGAATACCAAAGTATGATCATTTTGAAATAAAGAGACTTAAGGAATTTATTATTGCGGTATTGTCTTCGGATAAGTGGGAGATTGAAGGAATATGTCATCAATCGTTATCGGTAATTACTAAATATAATTAGGATTATATTATGGAGATAAAAATTAAGTTAAATTACGCAATTGTATTTACTTGTTGTGGGACCATTTTTTTGTACCTATGCTTAACTTAATCCTATGAGGTCACAAAAATTAGCACAAGATTGGGCATAAATAATAAAGCCCATTTGCTAGGATTAGGTTTTTTTTTTCTGATATGACTAATAAGATATATATGATACCTTATTAGGGTTGTGAGGTACTTTTGATTCTGATCAGTTGGCACACACAATAACAGAATCAAAAACCCTAAAACCTATTGTGTTCATACGGTTTTCCCCTAAAAAGTAAGAGAGTGAATATTGATCATCTCTTCCATACTAGCATATGTGGGATCTGATCCGGTGCTTGTAGATTGATTAGAGGAGCAACAATTGAGGCTCTAGATCTCCGTTATTGACATTGAAAGCATGCATCAAAGGTTGTAATTACTATCTTTAACACTTAATTTATATTAGTTATTATTAGCGATCCTGATGTTATAGATGTTAGGAAATTGTTTCCTAAAATTTCGCTAATCATATCTATAAACTCCTACATACATTAGGATACTATAATAGATGTCAGGTCTCAACAAAATTATAAAGAATATTTCTCTATTATGATACTGTATGAACACCAAAATATAACCAGGATAAGAAAATAAATAATCATAGGGTTTTTCTCACTAGTACCCATATGTTTTTGCATTTTCTCAGGTGTATGCATTTTTGTCCAACTTTGTCAAGGGTACCCATCAATTTATGATCGTTAATTATACATAACCAATTTAATGATGAGACATTAACTTAAGTTAACGACGTTAACTTAAGGTGGTATTATTAATATTAATATTATTATTATTATTACTAGATTAGTCCCGTGCTATGCATGGTTTTATCAAAAAATATATGATAAATTTAAAATTTTGTTAGACTATAAGTCAATTGAAAACAAATACAAAGTACGTAATATAAAATCATTATATCAATAAAAAGATTTTAGTATAAATTCTAATTGATTTGAAAATGGACAAAATAAATAAAATATTATGATATTAAAAACATTATATTTGTCATTAATTGCATATGGAAAATAGAAGAATGAAATTAATGATATTTAATTTTCAAAGTATGTTAAATGCTAATTAAAAGAAAAGAAAAAAGAAGAAGATGATGTCATAAAAAATTTTGGAGGGAAAATTTTGATTGAGAAATTGACATGTGTACATTTTTAGGTGATGATGATGTCAACAACATTCTGTTTTAGTATATAGTAAGTATACATAGATTATTATTATTATTATTATTATTATTATTATTATTATTATTATTATTATTATTATTATTATTATTATTATTATTATTATTATTATTATTATTATTATTATTATTATTATTACTATTATTAATTTTTCATCATCGTTTTTCTCTCCGACTTTTCCGACAACATTTTTCCGTCCGACTTTTCCGGCAACGGTTTCCGAACAACTTTTCCGACGGCGGTTTTCCGGCCAATTTTTCTGAGACGATTTTCCGAGTGACTTTTCTGGTGACATTTTTCTGGCGATGGTTTTCTATCCGACTTTTCGGCAACGGTTTCAACTGACTTTTCCGGCCAGAATGCCATTGCTGCCAAATCTCACCTAACACCGTCAGTGAGGATGCAAATTAGGTTATGGTTGACTAATGGTGGATCAGCTGATGGGTACTTCTGAGAAATTTGGATAAAAGTGGGTATACGTGAGAAAATGCAAAAACATATAGTTACTAGTGAGAAAAACCCATAATTATAATTAGAAAATCAAACTACTACAATTTTCACAATTGTGAAAATTTAATTGCGAGTAAAGCACCATGCAAAAATCCAAAAATCAAAAGTTAAAGGTAACTATAAGATAATAGTACCAAAATGTTTAATCTTGGCAACCTTAGCAATTTTTTTGAGAGATGACCCGAGAAGATGCTGAATCAAAAACGCAACTCTGTCACTACAAATCCAGAGTGTTTTACCAAAATAATGTTGAGGCCAAAACTATTTACCAAAATGCTGTCATTGAAAAAATAATTACAAGAATGTTGTCCACGTAGGAGAGAGAGCGTTCATGTTTTTTTTTAAATTATATGTAGCAAAATCGCTATTTGAAATAGCGATTTTGTTATATATGGTAAATCGCTATCTCAGATAGCGTTTTCCCCTGTTACTTAATAACAACCCAACTTTGGTCATTATTCTCTACAATAAAGGCATTGATTGAGTTTTTTTAACCTCAACAACATCGCTATTTCAGATAGCGATAACAAAATCGCTATCTGAAATAGCGATTTATGCTGCGTAAAAAAATTAAAAAACAAAGCTGACGTGGACAGTATTTTGGTAAATATTGTTGGATTGGCAGTATTTTGGTAAATACTTTTGCTCCCAACATTATTTTGGTTAAACACTCACAAATCCATGCCAAAATTGGCAATTTTGGATAAATAAAAAGAAATTTAAACCATAAATAGTTTAATAAAAAAATTTAAATCACATTAAAAGTATAATATTAAAAAGGTTCAAAAAATATGAATTTCTTTCCCTTACCCGTCTCACCGCTAATATAATCCCAAAAAGAAGCATAATCCATTTGAATCCAACTCCTATCATAAAAATAACTTGACATACAAAGTCTAATCATTATACGAACCTTATAAATTTTCAAATTGTCATCTATTTTTCGACTTTTCATCTTCTTCGTATGATTTCTTATCCTCGAGAACACTCTTGCAATCACAATATGAAACACCCATTGTAACAACTCTAATCATTATTTTAAAACTCAAATATTGTTGTAAGATTAAAACCACTGAAATCTTACCATAAAAAATTTTAAAGCTAAAAAGGGGACAAATCAAAAATGTTAAAAAAAGGCATAGATCATGGTGGTAAGTAAGAAACCATCACAATGGTGAAATTGTGAAAATCCCCTTAAAAACATAGATCAACAAAGCTACACATGAATCATCAATTGAAAATCCAAAGACGAAACCACAAAATTGAGTATGGCCAATTATCGTTGCATAAGAAAAAAAACCCACAAATTCTATATTTACTATCAATATTTTAAAATTCTAAAAATTAAAACTCAAACTTTTAAACTTTACAATTGAGACCCTAATTCCCAAATTTCAGGCTAAACTAAGAACATTTCAGGCTAAGCTAAGAAACGTCGTAAACCCTAAATTTAACAATCAATTTTATCCCCCAAAAAAACCTGTAACTTGTGCAAAAACTGTGACTTTTCTTTGGAGGTATGTAACTTTCTGATTTAGATGTTGATCCAAAGGGCTCTGCTGCATTACAAATGAAGAGGGATGTATTGAGGCGGGAGAGAGAGAATTGAAGCGTGATTGATTTGTTGAACCTTAGTTTTGATGATGACAATATAATATGGGTGAATAAAATAGATTTATGGAGAATTGACTAAAAGTATTTTTAGTTGAAATTAAATTTATTTTATAAGTGATATATTTTATGCAATATATTTATAGAGAATAAATTACATGAGTGTCTAATTTTATTAAATATATTTCATTAGATATATGTTTGTATTTTTTAGAATATATTTATTGGAAACAAAATTAGGGGAGTATCTAATTTTGATTAAATATATTTTATTAAATATAATCTTAACTCTTTCTACATGTTATTTTATATATGTGTTGAAATACTAATGTTGGTATTTGGTGCAGGTATGAATTTTATTAATTCAACTAGTATAAGTCAAGTCTATTATTAATGGTCACTTGTATAGTTCGAATAATATGCATAAATTAATTTAGGTTTTAATTAGTTTATGTGTGTTTCTTTTCGACCTATTATTTAGGATTAGTAGTAGTACTTAGTTTTTATTTAAATAAATAAAAAACCGTTTTTTAGAGTCAAATTAGGTTAGAGAGTTTTTAGGTATTTGTTAGTAGATTTATTTCTTGAAATTTAATAGGTCCTAATATTATTCCATATTATGTGTGTAGTTAGAGAATTAGGAGTCATAAGTTTACTAAGTAAAAGTTGTCACAACAAAAAACTAGTCCTCGGCCGACCGCCATTTACCGACCGTTAACGGTCGGTGCCTCAATTTACCGACCGTCGTCGGTCGGTAAAAGGAGGTCGGTGTATAATTAGTCGGTAAAATTTTTTCACCGACCGACTTTCAGTCAGTAATAATTTACCGACCGTGTACCGACCGTCTACCAACTAAATATAAGTTTAAAAAAAATAAATTTGGAGAGCTTTTTTCCGACCGTCATGGCGGTCGGTATTACCAACCGACCATATGAAGATCGGTAATACCGACCGCCATGACGGTCAGAAAATGGCTTATTCCAGCCAATTTTTTTTTCGCGCCTAATAATTTACCAACCATGTGTCGGTCGGCATATTAATTTTCGCGGTTTTTTTAATTTTAATATTTACCATTTTCGCGGTTTTGAGTTTTTGGATACCGACCGTTTGGCGGTCGTTAAATTGTTACGTCTTTTTTTTTCATTTCATTAAATAACAAAAAACCTTTGCAAAACATATTAAATTATTTATTAATGAAAAACAGTTTATACATACGAAATAATATTTTATATTATTTATATAAATAATTCGTAATACAAAAAAGTATGTAATATATATTACAGTTTCCAAAAACGTAAATTAATAAAGCGAAATATATATAACAAACAACTACACTACGAAGGCTCCAGAACCGCCAGAACCGTCTGTGCGATTGTCGGGGGGTCGTTGGTGAATGGAAGACTGATCGCCGAATTGCCTCATGAAAGCGTCCATCTGCGCCTTCATCTGCTCGAGGTACTCCACTTGCTTCTTCTGATCCTCCTCCAAACGGCGCTGATGCTCCTCCTGTTGACGGTCTCGCTCCTCCAGACGGCGCTCTCGCTCCTCTAACTCTGTCCTCGCACGCTCGGAGTCCTCCAAACGCTCGGTCATCTTTACCAGTTGAGCGGAAACTGATGGAGAGTAGGCAGATCCAACGTGCCGCCGCGAGGTTCTCTCATAATAGAGAGAAGCTCCGTCTTTGCCGAACCCTAGAACCTCGACCTTCCGGAAGCCACCAACTGTATCAAAGAAGACCTGGTTGGGATCCGTCTCCGAGCCACTAGCCTGAGACTCCGAAAGGTTCTGGTTATATTGTTCCTGCAAATTATGGGCGGACTTAGTTCAAACAATTCAAAATGAAATAAGAACAATAAAGTTGACATTATGAATAAAAGAACACTTGTCATTTAGAGGGTTTTGGAACAAAACCAACCTAAATAGGCCATTTTTGGCTCGTTTTGGGTGTTTTCATTCCCAACTTCGCACAGATGAACGTAGATCATGTTTTAAAGGTTAATTCACATCTCATAAAATTATTATAGACATTCTATCACTTATTTGCATGTTTTTGGGAAAATTCAGAGGGTTTTGGAACAAAAACAACCTAAATAGGCCATTTTTGGCTCGTTTTGGGTGTTTTCATTCCCAACTTCGCACCGATCAACCTAGATCATGTTTTAAAGGTTAATTCACATCTCATAACATTATTATAGACATTCTATCACTTATTTGCATGTTTTTGGGAAAGTTTAGAGGGTGTTGGAACAAAAAGAACCTAAATAGGCCATTTTTGGCTCGTTTTGGGTGTTTTCATTCCCAACTTCGCACCAATCAACGTAGATCATGTTTTAAAGGATAATTCACATCTCATAACATTATTATAGACATTCTATCACTTATTTGCATGTTTTTGGGAAAGTTTAGAGGGTGTTGGAACAAAAAGAACCTAAATAGGCCATTTTTGGCTCGTTTTGGGTGTTTTCATTCCCAACTTCGCACCGATCAACGTAGATCATGTTTTAAAGTTTAATTCACATCTCATAACATTATTATACACATTCTATCACTTATTTGCATGTTTTTGGGAAAGTTTAGAGGGTGTTGGAACAAAAAGAACCTAAATAGGCCAATTTTGGCTCGTTTTGGGTGTTTTCATTCCCAACTTCGCACCGATCAACGTAGATCATGTTTTAAAGTTTTCTCATAACATTATTATAGACATTCTATCACTTATTTGCATGTTTTTGGGAAAGTTTAGAGGGTGTTGGAACAAAAACAACCTAAATAGGCCAATTTTGGCTCGTTTTGGGTGTTTTCATTCCCAACTTCGCACCGATCAACGTAGAACATTTTTTAAAGGTTAATTCACATATCATAACATTATTATAGACATTCTATCACTTATTTGCATGTTTTTGGGAAAGTTTAGAGGGTGTTGGAACAAAAAGAACCTAAATAGGCCAATTTTGGCTCGTTTTGGGTGTTTTCATTCCCAACTTCGCACCGATCAACGTAGAACATTTTTTAAAGGTTAATTCACAAATCATAACATTATTATAGACATTCTATCACTTATTTGCATGTTTTTGGGAAAGTTTAGAGGGTTTTGGAACAAAAACAACCTAAATAGGCCATTTTTGGCTTGTTTTGGGTGTTTTCATTCCCAACTTCGCATCGATCAACGTAGAACATGTTTTAAAGGTTAATTCACATATCATAATCAAAAAGCAATCCTATTCGTATTCTTCGGCTTTGAAGCCGGAATTCCGCTCTAAACATCAATTGCAAATAATAAAAAATCAATCCTATTCGTACTCTTCGGCTTTGAAGCCGGAATTCCGCTCTAAAAATCAAATGCATAGTAAAGAAGAAAGAATTACCATCACTTCCTTGGCCTTATCGCTAATCAGAACCGGATCCTTCCCTGGTTGCTTTTTGAAGTGAGTATCGAGGAAGAGATCCGCAGCATCAGGCAGCTTCCCTCCTTTCACCTTGGACAACACAAACAAATGTGCGTAAGGGTAGGATATATATAATCAAATGTACATTAATTACAATAATTTAATGAAATAGTAGACTAACCAATTGCTTAGCTCACTGAGTAGTGGAGACAGATCCCGCGTAGTGAGAGGCCTGGGCCTTGCCACTAGCGTCGCCGCCTCTCCTGTTTGCCTTCGCTCGAGCCGACCTTTCCTTGAATACCTTGTCATCGAACCTACCCTTCATTGCCTGGTACATCTCATCACCAAGCCAATTTGGTCGGTCTTTCCGCTTGTGCACTGTGTCATTGAATATGTCCTTCAGTCGTAATCCAACCTTGGTATCATACGCATCCCACACAGTGCCCTCGAGCTCAGGCCTCCAAGTGTACTGTTTCTGCATTAGACCAAGGACAATCAAATATGTTAATGTAAGAGATTATATTTAAAAACATATTGTATCAAATTACATAATTCGTCTTACTGACCTTCCACATGTTCCACCAATGTACCTTGGTCGCTTGATCTACCTTAGTGTAGTTCTTCCAAGGCTGATGGAAGTAGGACTTGATGACGTGTGTTATTGATCGAACAACAGCGCCCTTGTCAAACCTTGCACACAAAACATAGTAAGATTAAACAACATATGAATACAACTTAATTTCAATAGTGAAAACATTAAAAAATTACATAAAAACTCACCATACGCCATCGGGGTCCAATTCTCGAACCCCAACTGTGGATGTAGAAGCTTCTCCCTGATCCTTGTCTCCACCCTCAACCTCACCAGTTTGTCTCTCGGGTTCTCGCGTCGGTGTAGTCACAGGCGGAGGAGTAGAGTGCGACAAAGGAGTGACCGGAGGCAGCGAGGATGGAGTAGGCTGAGACAAAGGAGTGAGCTCAAATGTACGAGTAGGCTCAAGCAGCGATGTAGGCTGAGACATAGCAGCCTGAGACACAGATGGCTGAGGACGAAGAGGACGATGCCGAGGCCAAAGCTGTGGTACTGGAGGTAATGTAAACTCTGGTGGTGGAGGTAACGTAAACGTAGGCTGAGAAGGACCGGAAGGTGAACTCGCCGACCGTCTCCTAGACGACTCAACACGACGATGAAGGTCACCAGGACGCAATATCGGCCTAGACACAGTAGGACGAACCGAAGACTGAGAGGGAGAATGCTGGCGGGTCTGGGAGTTCTGACTCTGATCCGCCGAATCTGACATGTTCCTGCATAAAGTAATGAGTAAATTATTTGCACGACTAATAGTTATTGACAGAAATCACAATCAAAAAATGATGGTATGAAAAAGTACCCCAATTAGCTAATAATGAATATTGCCCTGAGCATGCACAAGCATTAACAAATGCAAATAATAAAATTCATACATACAAAACTAAACAATCAACGTTAATATATTTAAGAACGTCGAGGGGGAACTCAATAAACTTAAATTTCCTTGAATTATTAAATTGATCTTGTTTTTCGTTTCAAATTACAATGAATTGCTACAATTAAATCACATTTAAATTACATCCTAATGAAACAAACCGATCTCATCAACGTCCTCGTCATCATCATCAACCAATTCATCAATGTCATCACTTCTAAGCTCCTGTCCACTGTCATAGTCATCTTCATCAAGACTTGGAATCACCTCATCTTCGTCATCATCACCCTGAATGATCTCGTAGTCTGGGATCTCGTCCGGAGAACATACACCTACGGGAATAGGGGATATTTCCTCTTGTAGAACATCCGAGTCCACCGGGGCATCAACCTCTGACCTAGCTTTTGTCTTAAACACAGCCCACCACTGCACTTTGTCCCTCTTCAGGCTAGGATAAGGAGCATAATACACCTGACTGGCTTTCCACAACATGATATGCATTTCTACCCAAGTCCCTCGACTTGGTATCAACCTCCGACTGAAAATACTGTGAGCAGAAATTGGATATCTCCTCAGCCAGGTATGCATTGCATATAGAGCCTTCAACCTTTGCCCTGTTCCCCACTTTACGCTTCAAGTTGTTAAGGTACCTGTCAGTAAATGAAACATGAGCAATGTAAATGTCACTTCATAAGAAATTAGTAAAGGGGTATAAACGATTACAATAACTCACCGTTCGAATGGGTACATCCATCGGTACTGAACAGGACCCCCAATATATGCTTCATGTGGCAAGTGTACCGGCAAGTGCTCCATGGAGTTAAAGAATGCCGGGGGAAAATTTTTTTCTAACTTACATAAGATCTCAGCAATGTTCTTATGTAGGCGGTCCATCTCACTCAACGTGATAGTGGGAGCACATAAGTCACGGAAGAATTGGCTGATTTCGGTTATGGCCTTCCAAATATGAAGGGGGAGCAACTCTCTAAGGCAAACAGGCAATAACCGCTCCATAAATACATGACAACCGTGACTCTTCATTCCATGGAGCCTATTTTTTTTTTATCAACACATCGGCTCAAGTTCGAAGCATACCCGTCAGGAAACCTCAAGTCTCGGATCCATTCACATAACACCTTCTTCTGATCCTTGTTAAGTGTGTAAGGTGCCTTGGGCATCTGCTCATTACCCTTACCATCATCAACGAGCTCCAACTCTCAACGCCGACAGACACTCTTCATGTCTTTCCTCGCACTTACTGTGTCAGACGTTTCGTCTTTCACAGCCATGACGGTGTGGATGAGCTGCTCGAAGAAGTTCTTCTCAATATGCATAACGTCTAAGTTGTGCCGAAGCAGCAAATCCTTCCAATACGACAGGTCCCACAAGATTGCTTATCCCATCCCATTTTTTTCTTCTTCAATTGCTTCAAAACATCAGGACCATCAGTTGCTTTCGGTAAGTCCTTCACACACTGCCACAGTTCCTCACCTGACATGATATGAGGAGGCAAGTCATTTTCAACTCTGTTCTTACAAAAAGCTATCTTATTCTTTCGGAAGGAGTGGTGGGAATCTAAAAACTGACGATGGCAATCAAACCATGATACTTTGCCACCATGTTGTAGCCAAAAGGCTTTGCTTTTCTCCATGCAATATGGACACGCCTTTTTACCGAACGTGTTCCAACCTGACAACATACTATATGCTGGAAAGTCACTGATAGTCCACAACAAGGCTGCGCGAAGATTGAAATTCTGTGTCTTTGAGATGTTGTAAGTCAAGGATCCAACCGACCATAGATGTTTCAACTCATCAATCAAAGGTTGCATGTAGACATCCAAATTGTTCTTCGTATTTTTTGGCCCAGGGATAAGCAAGGAAAGGAAAATGAAAGGTTTTTTCATGGACATGGACGGTGACATGTTGTAAGGTGTAGTTAAAATAGGCCAACAAGAGTATTGCTTTCCAAACTTCCCAAAAACGGAAAAACCATCAGTGCACAACCCAAGTCTAACATTTCGAGGCTCGGACGCAAAGTCCTTAAAGGTCCTGTCGAAGTGCTTCCAAGCTTCACTGTCACTTGGGTGAGCCATGTTCCCTTGTCCTCGACGATTTTCAGAATGCCATGTCATAGCCTCAGCAATGTTCCTAGTGGCAAACATCCTTTGCAATCGTGGTGTTATTGGGAAGTACACCAGAAAACTTACGGGAACCAAATTGTCATTCAAAGTCTTCTTGAACTGATTCGACCCGCAATGATGACACTTATCAAGCTCAGCATCATCCTTCCAAAATAGCATACATCCATTCGGGCATGAGTGTATCTTCTCGTGAGGAAGCTCTAATCCCTTGAGTACCTTCATTGTGTCATAATAGGTGCTACACTTAGTTTTTTGGGTGGTGGGGAGCGCATCGTTCACCAATGACCCAATACCATCTACGTACTTGAGTGGCAAGTTGTACTCAGACTTTAAATTGATCATTCTAGAAGCCATCTCCAACACAGAGATGTTGCTACCATCATACAAAGGCTGCTCGGCTGCCTTGAGCAAGTCGAAGAACATCTTCGCTTCCGCATTTGGTTCTTCTTCAGCCGAAGTTGCCTCCTTAAGGAATGGTGGGTCCACGTTGTTCCCAAAAGCATCGACAACCATTTCCCGGTAAGGATTCGGATGAGTAGGAGACGAGGTGGACCCTATACTCACCCTTTCACCGTGACATAACCATTCATAGTAGTTCGGAATGAACCCCTTCTTCTACAAATGTACCTTTACGTTGGGCACATCCAAGTAATTCAAGTTTTTACACCGAACACACGGACATTTTATCTTGTCCCTATCATTAAGCTCGGGGTGCTGCTGAGAGAAGGCAACAAACTCATTCACCCCTTGGATGAACTCATCCCGAAGTTTGTGGTCCTTATCGTGTCTCTTGTACATCCAATCACGCTCCTTCCTTTTCATTTCGATTATGCCTATTCTAAGCCATTAACAAATATCAGTTCAAAGCATTCAAACATCCTTCAATGTCTTCACTCCTATCTTATTTTAGCCTTTCTTAATTCTTCTTAAAGCTTTCTTATGTAATGCACATGTATATATATATATATATATATATATATATTTAAGTCATATTTAGTTCTATTTTAATAAAATAAATAATAAACTAAATATTTCTTGATTTATCACCACATTGAAGTGGTTATCTATTATATAAGGGAAGGGGGGAGCTATTGTGTCCCCCCCCCCTCAAAAGACTTAAATACCCTTAATGAAATTAATAAAAATATATAAAGAATTATTTGAAATAGCCTTACATATTTTTTCTACTTGCCATAATATATATGTACCATTTTATCTACTATATATGATAATAAACAAGTTAAAAATATTATATATAAATTTTAGGAAGGTTCAAATTATTCTTTATTGTTAGACATTTATTCACAACATAGTAGTAATTTCATAGTATAATTTATTCGTAGATCAGAGTTTAATTCATTTACACAAAATAATAATAATTTACAAATTTACATAACCAAGAAACTTTATTAGCTAGAATTAAATAGCTATTAAGGAGGAAGTGTTAACTTTTGGAATCATAGGAAATTTTTGGAAACGGGGGGAAATGAAGAGAATTTTTTTTGAAATGAGACCCATGTGATTAGAGAAAGATAGAGAGAATTGATTTCCAAGAAAAATTATGCGAATAAAATGAAACTTCCTTTAATAAAAACAATTCGAGTTAAAAAACGGTGGAAGTATATTACTATTATTTATGAGTATAATTTTCATACATCAACGTAAATAATCAATTTATTAAAATTATAAAATTTAATTGCATACATACAAACATACATACTTAATTGCATACATACAAACATACATACTTTGATACTTACTTACATATATACATACATACACATACATACACTTTAATTTTTGAAAAAAAAATACATATACACATAAATACACATACACCTACTACACTTTAATTGTTGAAAAAATATACATACACATTCATACATACATACACATACATACACTTTTATTTTTGAAAAAAAATAAATACATACACATACATACACATTCATACATACATACACATTTATACACTTTAATTTTTGAAAATAAAAATACAAAAAAATTAAAAAAATAAACCCATAAATAAGAAAATGAAGAAAAAACCATTACCACGAGCAAGAGGGGCGGCGGCAACGGCGGTGTTGGGTCGACAGTGGTGGACGGTTGGTGCTTGTATTTTTGAAAAGAAATTAAAAAAAAATTAAACCCTAAAATTTAAAAAATAAACTAAATAAAAATTAAATTAAACCCTTACCACGAGGAGTAGGCGGCTGCGGCGGCGGGAGGAGGTAGCGGCGGCGTGAGGTAGCGGCAGACACGGACGATTGCAGCAATGGAGTGAAATAGAGAGAGAAAGAGAAAGAGAAAGGAGAGAAAGAGGGTTCGCAGTGAGAAAGAGAAAGAGAGGGAGGGCCGGTGGTCCGGGTCGGTGGCGGAGGTAGGATGTCGCCGGAGAGAGAAAGGGGAAAGAGAGGCAAGGGTTTGAGTGGTGGTGCTCCGGGTCGAAATGCGAGAGAGAAAGGGGAAGGAGAGAGAAAGGGGAAAGAGCCGCGAGTCGGGAAAGAAAGGTTGTGCTAGGCGCGTTTTTAAAAAAACATGTCGACCGACATAACGATCGATATTGGTCGGTAAATTCCGACCGTTTATGTGCAGTCGGAATTTACCGACCGTTATGTCGGTCGGAATAAATTTAACGACAGTCACTACGGTCGGAAATAAATTCCCGACTGGTTTCAGTCGGTAGCGGTAGGTATTTTACGACTAAGACGCTGTCGGTCGGTAAAATCGGTCGGGCGAACGATATTTTCTTGTTGTGTGTTAGTGGAATTAATTTTAGAAAATTAAAAAATCTATTTATTTGGTCAATCTCACGTAAGGATTAGTGTAAATAGGGGTTAGTTTTCTAATTGGTAAAAGTGGTTAATTTGTTACTGGGGATTTAAATTTTGAAAGTCAAAATTTTAATCTTCCTTGACT
Organism: Salicornia ramosissima; assembly: GCA_951394345.1. NCBI lineage: Eukaryota > Viridiplantae > Streptophyta > Magnoliopsida > Caryophyllales > Amaranthaceae > Salicornia > Salicornia ramosissima. Next base: position 23,660,176 of record OX596234.1, on the reverse strand, counting down.
AAAACTTACGTGTAGAATTTTTAGGAGTTAGTTGTGCTTAATTACTAGGTTAGTAGTTAGTGGGACTTAATTTTAGGAATTAAAATTCTGATTTTTATTTAGTAATCAAGTCACACGATTTTGATGGGCTTGACTAAGTTAGAGTGAATATAGTCTTATTCTAGGGATTATACATTATTTTGTTTTGTCTTGTTGCTTTGGTCAATCTATATTGTAGGAGGTGGTGGACGTGGTCCTTACTCCACTAGGCGTGTGGAATTCCTTCTTCTCCAAGACAAAGGGATTCAAGACAAGACCTCAACTATAAATAAGAAGACAATCAAAAAATTCAAGACACCAACCACAATCAAGAGAGAATTCAAAGTCCAAATTTACAAGTGCAAAAAATCTTCAAGTGTTCTTTGAGTTTTGTCTTTTAGTTTTTCAATTCAAATCATTTGTAATCAATAGTAGAAAGGGTTGGGTGAGTGAAAAATCAAAGAGAATATTTGATTAAAATCAGAGAGAAAAGAGAAAGAGAATTAGATTTCATTCGAAATCAAAAGAGAGAAAAAAATCGATCTTTAGTAAGATCGTGGCATCAGTTCAGGGGGAACAGGTGTCAAGGGGAAGAAGTTCCTAGTGGAACATAGAGAATAGAGAAGGTCCTTTTATAGGTTGTAAAAAGAGGTCGTTTGGCGTATAATTAATAAGAGAAAGTCCAAGAGTTAAAATCCCTCGTGGTCAAGGTTTTTCTTCCTAATTGGGCCTAGGAAGTTTTCCTTGTAGGTTAAAATCTCTGTCTCTTTATTTCTATTTATTTCTTCATTCGTGTTTAAACATAAAATTCCGCAAAAAGTTCAAAAACTCCCACAGCTACAATTCACCCCCCTCTTGTAGTTGCCATTCATATACATCAATTGGTATCCGAGCAGGTTCCTCCAGGAACAGGTAACACTGAGGAGCACATCCTAAAAAAATGAATACTACGGTAGAAAAACTCGATGAAGGTTACTCAACCCAAAGACCACCTATGTTCAATGTAAAGCATTATCCATACTGAAAAAACAGAATGGAAATCTTCATAAAAGGAGAAAATTATCAAGTATGGAGGGTGATTGAAATAGGTGATTTCGAAGTTACAATGACGAATGATAAAGGCGAGGTGGTTCCCAAACCTTTGGAAAGGTATGACAAAGATGAATTCGAGAAGATGGAAATGAACAATCTTGCTAAGAAGCTTCTCCATTGTGGTCTTGGACCTCATGAGCACAATCGATTCATGGGTTGCAAGACTGCAAAACAAATGTGGGAGCTTTTACGAGTTACACATGAAGGAACAAGCGACGTCAAACGAGCCAAGATCGATATACTTATGCATAAGTACGAGTTGTTCCAGATGAAGCCAAAGGAGTCCATTCATGATATGTTAACTCGGTTCTCTAACATAATCAATGAACTGGATTCACTAGGCAAGAAGAACACTCCAGAGGAACAAGTTCGAAAAGTTCTGAAAAGTCTGCCCCGAGATGAGAAGTGGATGGCTAAAGTCCCTACATTACAAGAAACCAAGGATTTCACTACCTTCAACATAGAACAACTTGTAGGTTCCTTGATGACTAATGAAATACATCTTGGATCCAAAGAAGTTGAGCCAGTAAAAAACAAAGCAATTGCTCTTAAGGTCGAAAGTGAAGAAGAATCTGATTCAAAAGATGAATAAATGGCTATGATGGTAAGGAAGTTCAGAAAGTTCTATACAAAGAAGTAAGCAAGTGAAGAAGCCAACAAAATTCAAGTGTCACAAATGCGGTGAATCTGATCACTTCATCAAAGATTGCCCAACTTGGGAAAATGAGAAAGGAAAGGGAAAAGTAAAAGATAAAGGCAAGGAAATTCATAAATCTTTCTCAAAAAGAGATACTAGAAAGGCCATGATAGATGCATGGGGTGAGTCTGACTCAGACGAGGAACAGGAACAGGAAGAAGAAGAAACAGCTCACTTATGTCTGATGGTGAGGAGCGACGAACATGAGGAACCATCAAACTCTCAGGTAAGTCTTCTTTCAATTGATAAGGAATTAAATAAATTGTCTAAAAATAAAATCTCAAAATTACTTGTTGAAACACTAGAGGATTATAAAGAAGTGTGCTTAAACAGATATCAACTTAAAAAAGCCTTGGAAGTCTCCAAGGAACATACAACCTGGTTGAGCACACTTCAATTCGATCAGAAATAGAAACTAGATTTTTCAATCTATTTGATAAAAATAGAGAAATTCAAGAGAGTTTTGAAAAGGTAAAAAACGAAATCTATCTTCTAAATATGAAACTGGCAGAACTACAACTTCTTGTTCCAGAAGGAACAGGTTCCTCTTCAAATACGAGACTTGAATTTGAAAATCTGAAAAACGATTACGAAAAACTTTTAATAGAAAATCAGTCTTTGAAGAAGAATCTGGATCCTCTTAAAAAGAAACTTTCTGATTTTGTAAGCTGAATCGAAAAATTTCAAAACAAAGGAAAGGAAGGTCTTGGATATAAGAAGAACAAAAAGAAAAAGAAGTACGTAGATTTGCCCAGTCATAAGATCTGTTCCTACTGTGGGAAAACTGGTCACCTAGTGATCAATTGCACCACTAAGAAAGAACAAGAGAAAAAAAAAACTCTACTTTTGTCAAAAAGATTTGGAAAAAAAATTGATTTCTGATTTACTATAGGAACCCAAGCAGGGCTGGGTTCCTCATACTAACGTTTGATTGTGGATGCAGGCTGAAGTGAGGGGAACAACCAGTGGTACCTCGACAACAGTTATTCGAAGCACATGACGGGAGACAAATCTAAATTCCTTTCACTTGCAACCTACCATGGAGGATCTATGACGTTTGGTGACAACTAGAAGGGTGAGATAGTAGCCGTTGGCAAAATGGGAAAGTCACAGACAAACTCCATTGATATTGTTTTTCTAGTCGAGGGTCTTAAACATAATTTACTCAGTATTTCTCAGTTTTGTGATAAAGGGAACAAAGTAAGTTTTACAAACAATAATTGTGTAGTTAATGATAGTCGAACAGGGAACAAAGTACTTGAAGGAACCAGAAAAGGGAACACGTATGTTGTGGACCTGGATCTAGTTCCTCGTGAAAGTTTAAAATGCTTGAGCATGATCGAAGAGGATCCACTACTATGGCATAGGAGGTGCGGACATCCAAGCTTTATTGTTCTAAACAAATTAAATTCAAAGAATTTAGTTGTGGGATTGCCTGCAATGAAATATTCAATAAATAAAGTTTGTGATGCATGCGCAAAGGGAAACAGGTTAGATCCTCTTTTAAATTGAAGAAGATGGTAAGCACACAAAATCCTTTGGAATTACTTCATATGGATTTGTGTGGTCCAATAAGAACTCAAAGCAAATCAGGTAAGAAATATGTCTTTGTAATAGTTGATGATTTTTCTAGATTTACTTGGGTTATTTTTCTTCATAGCAAAGACGAAACTTATGATGAATTTGTTTCCTTTGCTACTAAAGTTCAAAGGGTCAGTGGTTTTAAAATTAAACATTTAAGATCTCACCATGGTAAGGAATTTGAAAACTCGCAGTTTGATGAACTTTGCAGGGAACAAGGTCTTGATCATAATTTCTCAGCACCAAGGACTCCACAACAAAATGGAGTGGTTGAAAGGAAAAATCGTACTTTGGAAGACATGGCTAGAACAATGATAATTGCTAGCGGTCTACCAAAGAAATTTTGGGCAGAAGCCGTGAATACGGCTTGTTATATTATTAACCGTGCTATGATTAGACCTATTGCTAATAAAACTCCTTATGAACTCTTTAAAGGAAGAAAACCTAATATTTCTTATTTTCGCAATTTTGGCTGTAAGTGCTTTGTTCACAATTATGGTAAAGATAATCTTGGTAAGTTTGATCAAAGAAGTGATGAAGCAGTCTTTTTAGGACATGCCTTGAATAGCAAAGCATATCGTGTCTATAATAAAACAACAATACGCATGTGTCGAGGAAAGTGTCCATTTTATTTTTTATGAGACTAACAGTTTGCAGGAAGAAAATGTTGAAGAAGATTTTGAGATTGGCTTGGTACGTCCAGACGAGTCTCAAAAGGAAGACGAGGAGCAAACTGCAAATAAGCGAAAGGATTCGGCTCCTGAGGAACAAGTTCCCGAGGAACCAGTTCCTCTAGAAGAGAATATGCCAGAAGGTGCTGAAGGAGAAGAGGAACAGGTTCGTGATCCAAACAACGCAGAGGTACAAAATGAAAGAACTGGTCGAGTCTTCGAACCTAAGCCATGGAAACATCAAAGCTCTCATCCTTTGGATCTTATAATGAGCAACATGGAAAAAGGAATACAAACAAGATCTCAAATGAGAAACCTTTGTGCGTTTCATGCATTCCTTTCCATGTCAGAGCCCAAAAGTCATGAAGAAGCCTTAGGAGATTCGGATTGGGTGACAGCTATGCAAGAAGAGCTAAATGAATTCGAGAGGAATAAGGTATGGCATCTTGAACCTAAACCTAAAAATCAAAAGGTAATTGGACTTAAATGGGTCTTTAGAAATAAACTAGATGAACATAGTACAGTAGTAAGAAACAAGGCCAGATTAGTAGTCAAAGGCTATAACCAACAAGAAGGTATAGACTTTGACGAAACTTTTGCACTTGTAGCAAGAATAGAGGCAATAAGAATTTTAATAGCTTTCGCAGCATACATGGGTTTTAAGTTGTTTCAGATGGATGTTAAATGTGCATTTTTAAATGGATATTTAAATGAAGACGTCTATGTGGAACAACCACCAGGTTTTGAAAATCCAAAATTTCAAGACTTTGTTTTTAAACTTAATAAAGCGCTCTACGGTCTTAAACAAGCCCCTAGATCGTGGTATGAAAGACTATCAAAATTCTTATTGTCAAATAATTTCATTAGAGGTAAAGTTGGTAGAACCTTGTTCCTCAAGTCAAAAGGAACTGATATATTAGTAGTTAAGATTTACGTAGATGATACTATTTTTGGAGCTACTAATGACTCTTTGTGTGAAGAATTTGCAAGTCTCATGAGCGGCGAATTTGAAATGAGTATGATAGGTGAGCTGAATTTCTTTCTCGGTTTGCAAATTAAGCAAACAGAGAAAGGAACAATGATCCATCAACAAAAATATGTAAAGGAGCTCTTGAAAAAATATGGGCTAGAAAATTCAAAAACCAACCATACACCAATGGGAACAGGTACAAGTTTAGATGAAGATTCGAATGGTAAGTCAGTAAATGAAAAAATGTACCGAGGAATGATTGGATCTTTATCTAACTGCAAGTAGACCTGACATAGCTTTTAGTCTAGGTGTATGTGCTCGTTTTCAATCAAATCCAAAAGAATCTCACTTAACTGCGGTTAAGAGAATTCTTAGGTATTTGAAAGGAACCGAGGATTTATGTCTTTTCTATCCTCGAAGCGATATTTTTGATCTAACAAGTTATGCAGATGTAGACTATGCAGGGGATCGTAAATAGAAAAAGTACGTCTGGTATCGCACAATATTTGGGGAATAGTTTGGTATCCTGGAGTTCGAAGAAGCAAAATACGGTGGCATTGTCCACAGCTGAAGCGGAATATGTAGCAGCAGCTGCATGTTGTTCTCAGGTATTATGGATTAAACAACAGGTACGTGATTTTTGTAACGACCCGGATTTTTTAGCCGTAAAATTTCGTGAGAAATTAAGCCTTAAAGCCCAACATTCTAAAATTGGGCCATCAGACTTAATTTGATATTTGATAAAGCAAGTCCAAAACCCATATACATTCCCCTCATGGCCGGCCCTCATCATATTTTCCCCTTATTTTATTTCTATTTTTCTACCTTAATTATCTAAATAGATCTATTCATATTAATTAACCTAAAAATCCTATTTTTATTCTCCTATTTTCTCTCCTACATTTTAGGAGATCATAAACTCCCTACAACCATCTACCCTAGCCGGCCCCCTATGATTAATTCCCACTAATTTCCTTCCTAAACTACAAATAAAAACTACAAATAAAAACTCCTCATTTTCCCCACACAAATACTTCCTTCACTTCATCAATTCAAACACCCTTATTAAAGAAAGTTCAACCTTTAGCCTTTGAAGATCAAAGCTTGCCTTGCTCATGGTCGTGCGTTGGTGGTCGAAGGTGGCGTGTTTGGACGTGCTTTATGCGTGTGTTTTGTTTTTCTTCTAAGATAACTGGTTCTGTTCTACTTAGGATTAGGATTTGATTGCCTAAAATAATAGGTTTAGAATATAGGGTTCGATTGTCTTTATGTTATGCGTGTGATAGAATGATGTTAAGCTTTAATTTTGATCCTTATTTCTTGAATCGTTAACTAATCTTGTTGAACTCTTGATCTATGTTATGTTTGAACCTATGCGTGAATTTCGATTAATGAATGATAAGCATGATGTTGCATGATGATGATGACGTGTGGAATGATTCTTATCAATGGATGTTTAAAGTCTTTTTGAGTCTTGTTGAGTCGAGTCGTGTCGAGCGGTTGAAGATCGCGTGTCTATCGGTTTATCGGTGATAAACCGTGTGGGTCTATCGGTTCATCAGTGATGAATCGTGTGGGGCAAGTCTTGTGTGTTTGATTGTGTGTCAGAGTCGTGTCGAACGGTTGAAGATCGTGCATCTATCGGTTTATCAGTGATAAACTATGCGGGTCTATCGATTCATCAGTGATGAATCGTGCGGGGCAAGTCCTTTGTTGCTAGTCTTGTTATCGGTTGTAGACCGAGCGTTATCTTGTTATTAAACTGGTTTTCCTGCGTGTTGTATTCGGAAGTACTTGTGTTAGCTTGATGTGATTGGTATCGCTTTTGATGAATGTTAATGATTCAGCTGATTATTCTGATGAATGAACTTGTATCCTGCGGTTGTTGTCGTTCCTATGTTTTAACCCTGTTCTTCTATGTGATGTGGTCCTACTTCTAAGTAGGACAGTCTGGTTACTCGCCACTGATGGTGGACCCCCAATTTCTATTTTGCAGGTTAGCAGAATAGAAGCTAGAAGTGGGATGAATTGATGAGCGTCTAGGCCCCCATTTACTTTTCTAGCTTTTGCATTAGGATTTGTTCTATAGTTTTAAGCCTTGTTTTAAGTTTAGTTTATCCTTCTGTATTTGGGATTCCATTATTATTATTAATAAAAGTATTACTTCCACGAGTTTAGTTATATTTTTGTTTTATAAATCGATTGGTAACTGCCTGTTTACGACGTTATCACTAATAACGTCGTTGCTAAAATGCGGGGTGTTACATTTTGGTATAAAATTTGAATGTGTCCCTATTTATTGTGATAATACAAGTGCTATATGTATCTCAAAAGATCTGGTGCATCACTCTAGAGTGAAGCACATACATATAAGGCATCATTTTCTAAAAGACTATGTTGATAAGGGTTTGGTAAAAGTATTATTTTGTGAAACAGAAAAGCAAATAGCTGATATTTTTACTAAACCCTTACCAAAAGAAAATTTTGAAAGCATTCGACTAAAGCTAGGGATGCTTAAAATTCATTAACTATTTTCTTTGTCAGGAAATAATCCTCTAAGTTTTTTCAAATAAATTGGTTATGATAAACTTGCAAAATAATTGTGAATTTTAAATTCAAAACAATTTCTGTTATTTAGAACTCACAGATGTCTTTATAATATTACCCTTATGGTCCAAATATTTGATAATGCTTTGTATGAGTAAATTGATGAGCAATTTCTTCTATTAATTTCATTTGTTTTATTTAGTGGCAAAAATAATTCTTTTGCCATAATATTATAATTAATTAAAATTTTAAAAAAAAACCTTGTCCAGCAAAGTTAAAACAGTAACAGCACAATATATAAATTTTAGATAATGGTCAAATGAGTTGAGCATGAAAATAGGAAATAAAATCAACTCTTAACAAATATTCCTATATTCATGCATAAATATTCCCTTCACAATCTCAAAAAATATTTGATCTTCCATTATTCTCTCTAACTTCTCATACACACTTAGCTTTACCACTTCTACACAATACCCACTCACAAGTCCCATCACCTTCACACCTTCTTTTTCTCCTCCAACCATCACTTTCCCCCCTTTTTTCTCTCACCTCACATTTTTCCACACCCCTCATTATTACACTCCACTTCCCAATACTTCCTCTCTCACTCTCTTCAATCATCCTCTCTCTCTCTCTCCTCATTCATTTTGTTTTTCATCTTTTCACTTCCCAATTTCAGAAATCAATTCATCTCTCTATCTCACTACTTCTATTCTCCATCTTCATCTTCATCCCTCTCCAACTTCTACTTTCTACTCAAAAATTATGGCACCCAAAAGAAAAGATTCACTTCCAAAATCAAAATCTCCCTCACCCATTTCAAAAGCTTCAAAAAGAAAACACATCACCACAAGTGATGATGAAGACCGTAAATCGAAAGAAGAAATCCACTCTTTGTCTTTTCAAGAATTCACCTCAAAACCACCTTCAATGGAGGTCACCAACGAAGCAAATTCGGACATGCACATAGATGGGATGAAGATTCGGAGCTTCCCAAAGGTACACAACGAAAATCTTCCTTGTTTTTAATAGGGTGTCGGGTAGATTTAGCTTGGGTAAAAGATGAATGGGCTGAGTTTTTCAAAATAATTAAAAAACAAAAGTGGGAATTCTTAGATTTTGAATGTGCGAATGAAGGGTTGTATGAAAATGAGTTAAATTCAATTTTGTAAGTCTTATGCTAAAAAGGGGGAGATGTTAATCGGTCGAGTCAATGGTGATTTTGTGATGTTTACTGCTGAGGATATTAGTTCTTGGTTCAAGGTTCCAAATGAGGGATATATGGAGTACTTTGTGGGTAAGGCAAAACTGAATATAAAAGGAAAACCCAATGCATGCTCCATAGAACAAAAACAATTTTCTCCTTTTCACAAAATTATTTTCCAATTTGTGCGTCGGTTTCTTCGACCGTGTTCCCAAAAACGTAACCTAGCCAATTTGTTTGATCTATCACTTATGTTTTGCTTGGTTAAATACATTCCTATCAACTTTCCTGTCCTTCTGATGTCCCATCTGTCTCACAGCCTTGAACAAATCAATGTCATCGGGTATGGGAATTGGATGACCCGTATTTTTAAGGCTAACAACATCAACCTACCTTCCACCCCTACTTTTGTCCTCCAAACCGAAAATATTTTAGATAATGGGATGCTTACTAGACACTCGGTTAAGTTAGTGAATGGGGTAGTGATTGGGTTGGTTCCCACAGTGTTGGAACCGGTGGTTGATGAGAAGGCGGGGCTGGATGTCAAGGGTGAAGAAACATCTGTTAGGAAGAGTAGCAGATTGGCTCGCGGTCTTCACATGTGGTTGAAATTTCAGATGATGGTCCATCCGAACCTGTCCCTACAGCTCCAAATCTTGACTGGATCTTATCCACATGTGGGGGCACGATTGGCCGTGAGCTACAACAGTTGAAGGAATTGTTGAAGGGGGTTGTGGACAAAGTCGAATCAATGGACGCTCGGATGCATAAGCTGGAAGAACGAATGGATGGACTTAAAGCCGACATCATCAGCAACATTCGTTTAAACCGGCTTCAAATGGAGGAGAAGGTTGAGAAGATTGCTTCGCACTTTGTTCGTTCCGGCTAATTATTATTATTTAAACTATTGGTCTGTAATTAAAATTGTTTAAATTCTGCTGGATACCACAAACTATTCTCTTGAGTAATTGGTCCTCACGACCATTATACTCTTTCGCTTTTAATTTTCAGAATATTTTGCTCAAGTGAGTCTTCGTGGCTCGCAAAACCTTAATATTTTGATCACTATTAGTAGTTGCTCATCATTTTATTCTTGCTTGCATATTTTTTTCGTTTGGATGGCTAATATTATTAGATTGCATGCTTGAGATTTATTTAATCCTAGAAAAATTGTTCAATTCTTTTCTAAGTCCTGCAGGTTTATCCCTAGTCATTTGATGATGACAAAAGGGGGGAGAAAATGGCAGTTAATGGTTAAGCATATTTAAGTATCATCTATGCTATTATTAGTCTATGCTTGCTTGTTTTTTTGAAAACAAAAAAAAAAAAAAAATTAAAAATTAAAAATTAAAAAAAAAAAAAAAAAAACTAAAATTTTAAAAAATATGTTTATAAATGTCATTATATTTGCCATCATCAAAAAGGGGAATATTGTTGAACCTTAGTTTTGATGATGACAATATAATATGGGTGAATAAAAAAGATTTATGGAGAATTGACTAAAAGTATTTTTAGTTGAAATTAAATTTATTTTATAACTGATATATTTTATGCAATATATTTATAGAGAATAAATTAGATGAGTGTCTAATTTTATTAAATATATTTCATTAGATATATGTTTGTATTTTTTAGAATATATTTATTGGAAACAAAATTAGGGGAGTATCTAATTTTGATTAAATATATTTTATTAAATATAATCCTAACTCTTTCTACATGTTATTTTATATATGTGTTGAAATATTAATGTTGGTGTTTGGTGCAGGTATGAATTTTATTAAGTCAACTAGTATAAGTCAAGTCTATTATTAATGGTCACTTGTATAGTTCGAATAATATGCATAAATTAATTTAGGTTTTAATTAGTTTATGTGTGTTGTTTTTCGACCTATTATTTAGGATTAGTAGTATGTAGTAGTTAGTTTTTATTTAAATAAATAAAAAACCGTGTTTTTAGAGTCAAATTAGGTTAGAGAGTTTTTAGGTATTTGTTAGTAGGTTTAATTCTTAAAATTTAATAGGTCCTATCATTATTCCATATTATGCGTGTAGTTAGAGTATTAGGAGTCATAAGTTTACTAAGTAAAAGTTGTTAGTGGATTTAATTTTATAAAATTAAAAAATCTATTTATTTGGTCAATCTCACGTAAGGATTAGTGTAAATAGGGTTAGTTTTCTACTTGGTAAAAGTGGTTAATTTGTTAGTGGGGATTTAAATTTTAAAAGTCAAAATTTTAATCTTCCTTGACTAAAACTTAAGTGTAGAATTTTTTGGAGTTAGTTGTGCTTAATTACTAGGTTAGTAGTTAGTGGGACTTAATTTTAGGAATTAAAATTCTGATTTTTATTTAGTAATCAAGTCACACGATTTCCGTGGGCTTGACTAGGTTAGAGTGAATATAGTCTTAATTATTCTAGGGATTATACATTATTTTATTTTGTCTTGTTGCTTTGGTCTATCTATATTGTAGGAGGTGGTGGACGTGGTCCTTACTCTACTAGGCGTGTGGAATTCCTTCTTCTCCAAGAAAAAGGGTTTCAAGACAAGACCTCAACTATAAATAAGAAGGCAATCAGAAAATTCGAGACACCTACCACAATCAAGAGAGAATTCAAAGTCCAAATTTACAAGTGCAAAAAATCTTCAAGTGTTCTTTGAGTTTTGTCTTTTAGTTTTTCAATACAAATCATTACAATCAATAGTAGAAAGGGTTGGGTGAGTGAAAAATCAAAGAGAATATATGATTAAAATCAGAGAGAAAAGAGAAAGAGAATTAGATATCATTCGAAATCAAAAGAGAGAAAAAATCGATCTTTAGTAAGATCGTGGCATCAGTTCAGGGGGAACAAGTGTCAAGGGGAACAAGTTCCTAGTGGAACATAGAGAATATAGAAGGTCCTTTTATAGGTTGTAAACAGAGTCGTTTGGCTTATAATTAATTAGAGAAAGTCCAAGAGTCAAAATCCCTCGTGGTCAAGGTTTTTCTTCCTAATTGGGCCTAGGAAGTTTTCCTTATAGGTTAAAATCTCTGTCTCTTTATTTATATTTATTTCTCCATTCGTGTTTAAACATAAACTTCCGCAAAAAGTTCAAAAACTCCCACAACTACAATTCACCCCCCTCTTGTAGTTGCTATTCATATACATCATGATTGATGCAAATGAACAGAGATGCATTGAGGAGGAAAAGAGAAATGCAAAGCTCAGATTGTTAGTTGATGATGGAGTATAGAATGGTTAAGTAGATTTTTTATGGAAAAAACAAATGAAGGAGAGCCATTAGATGAAAGGGAGCACATATATAAGCATGGCTTAATAAGGCGGCTGGTAGAATCATTCCTCATGTAGAATCACTCCATGAAGTAATTTATGAGCAGCATACTTCACTTTGTATGCAAAATCAATGCTAACACAAATCTTAAAACCTCTATTAATTGTCTCCTTAATCTCTTTTGCAGGCCAATGAGGTCTTGTCTTGAAAATTTCTAAGAGTTGCTTGGCCAACCATGACCTCTTGAGCTGCTTGTTTTTTTTTCATATTCCTTGAACAAGTATGTTGATCCTTCACTGTTTTAACTACTAGTGTGGCTCTCCTACTATCCCAGGCAGCATACAACCAAAATGGACAACCTTCTAAACACTTAATCCCAATCCTTTGTTGCCTATTTTTATCGCTGACAACAACTCTCACATTTCTCCCTTGTTGAATGGCATAGTTGGCAACAGCATCTTTGAATTCTTGCCTACAAGGGAACCTTTGTCTAACTTGCCATTTAAATGTTTTGAAGTCTATGGACCTGCTCACTAGCTCACCAACCTTTTTCTTCATGCCAACAATCAAGTCCTCATCATCACTATGTGGAGGAGTATTAATTTCATCATCTGAAACATCATAATCACTAGCATACCCACCAGAAGATGCCCCCTCCCCTGGCTGTTATGGTCCTGCTCAACCAACAACCTCCCTTCTTCTATCTCCCTCTGAAGCTTTGAAGCAATCTCTTGAATCTTATAGTTACAAAGCCTTACCCTACCTCTACTCTCTTTGTATTCATCATCACTATTATCTGACTCAACTACATCTTCAACAAACTCACTTTCAGGAACTTCAACCCTTTCATGTGAAGAATCATCATCCTTATCCCCCCCCCCCCTTCTATTAGATCATCCTCATCTTCCACATCACTTACATGAAGATCCCATTCAAATGAGTCCTCTTGGTTTAGAGTTTTAGTTTGTGGTTGTTGTTCTTTATTTAGGGTTTCTGAAGTATGTGGTGGTGGTGTTTCTGAAGTAAGTGGTGGTGTTTCTGAAGTCTATGGTGGTGCATCTGAAGTAGAAGGGTGTTGTGGTCCTGCTGGTTGTTTATTTTGATATGAATTTAGTGAGGTAGAAGTATGTTTGGATGACTTTGGTTGCCTTGTCTTTGGCTGAGGTGGATGATTCTTTTTGGATGAGGATGGTGATGTGGCAAGACCTTTGGATGACTGAAAAGGTGCTGGCTGGGGTGGAATATTCTTTCCCCTTGGACTCCTTCTTAAAGGGCTTTGACTGTCTTGGGTGGGCCTTCTCTTAGGAGTTAATTTCTTGGCTGGACTTTTGGGCTTAGTTTGTGCAAGTGGTTGGTAGTAACATTGATAAATAGGTGCATCAATGGGTACTACATCAAGCAAATTATTGTCATGACACACATAAATATCCATGGTCCTATACTCCAAAGCTAATGCACTCAACTCCAACACATCACTGTCACATGTTATCAACCTCAAACCACTCCCAAACCTCTGCCCAGGTTTCAAGTAGAAAATTGAAGTAATTTTCTCATAATCCCCACATGTTTTAGCAAAGCTTTGCAAATCAAATACACATAATTCATCAACATCCACTGTCATGGTTTTTGCTTTCCCTCCCACATACAAATAGTCACCATTTTGTCCCCTTTAAACATACCCCCATGCATAAACTGAAGAGTAACATTGGAACTCCTAATAAAGCAGGAAAAATAAACAATTACAAACAATATCAACAAAAATTTTACCCTAAATTACAATCAACATCGTTAACCACAAATAATAGAAAACAGAAAGTTAGGGTTTTAACAATTGCCTAGAATTCGCCATTATCAAGACCTAATTAGCCGTTGAAACAGCAAAATTCTTGAACGAAATTGCACTTCTTCTTCAGATTATGTCCAAATGCACCTAAAATACTTCACCATGGGCGTCGAAACTTAGGGTTTTGCGCGAGAGTTAGACGAAAATGGTGGTAGAATAAAATGCAGGGTTCTGGTATAAAAATAGAGGTAGACGATAATGGAGGTACATGAAAATGGAGGTAGGAGAAAATGAAAATGGTGCGTTTTGTGAGAAGAGTGGAAAAAACGAAAATGAAGGGTATCAGTTAGAATGAGATAGTGAAGAAAAAGAAAAAAAAATAAAACAAAAATAACTACCATCAAGGGTAACCTGTTGTAGCAGGTTAAAGTTCATTTTTAGGAAAGTATATAAAAAGGTTGGATTATTTGCTAATAATCAAAAGGTTGGATTATTCGTTACCAAAAGTTGAAAAATTGGATTATTAAAAGCAAATAATCCAAGATTCTATTGCTTTAGAAGGTTGTTTCAAGAGTTGGGAGATAGAAGAAAGGTTAATAGAGAGTTTTGTTGAAGAAGATGGTGATGGAGGGGATATGGATAACGTATGATACTTATGTTTGATTATTAACTTGATTTGGTTTGTAAGACCATTTGATGCGTTTGATTTGGTTTGTAAGACTATTTGAAGTATTTTTATCATGTAAACTATAACTTAGAGGTTGTGTTTTTGCTTAAAGTTAATTTTTTTACCATTAAATATTTGTTTTACTTATTATAAGAATGTTCCATAACTCTTTTACCTATTTCAATATAGTTACAATGTTAATTATTTTGACCATTTCATTATACCTCTAAGGCTTTAACAAAATTTCCCTATATATGATTATTTTAATTACACTACGAAAATCTGAATCAAGATACTTAGGTAATATGAAAAGGAAAATTTGATGGAAATAATCCCAACTTTCACACGTCTGCTCATTTTGGTCCCTACTTTTGATTAACTCAGTATAATTCAAAGTTGTACAACATCTTCTCAATTTGGTCCCAATGCTATTTTTGACTTCCTGTATCAAGTAACTTAAGGTAAACTAGGGACCAAAATGAGCAGATGTGTGAAAATTGGACCAAATTGAGAAGATGTTGTACAACTTTGGATTATATTAAGTTAATCCAAAGTATGGACCAAAATGAGCATACGTGTGAAAGTTGGGATTATTCCCATCAAATTTTTCAAATGAAAATTGTGTATTCAATAAATTTTTTTTTTTGATAAAGAAAGAAAAACCGATCAGCCTCTTTCAGAAAGCCAACTACATACGTCCTTTTGAACAATTAGGGAAAAATTGTGAATAAGAGGGAAGTACCAGAAGGTCATATTACGATAATTATGTCCAATATTGACTAAGTAGTCTGTTGCACAGTTAGTTTCACTATAAATATGGTGAATAAAATAATTGTCATAGTTAGTTTCCTTATGGATATGGTGTATTCAATAAATATAGATTAGGAAAAACGATTGTTAGAATGAAAAACTTTTATTTAAACACAACTAAATATTAAAAAAATATATATTGAGTACCCAAGAAGTACAAAGATCATAGCAATACCCGATACATGTATGTTAGTAAAAATGGAGTACAATGGAATATCCATGTCACCTAAATTGTATATAACCTCCATACTATTCTTTTTCTGCTTTGGGGATAACAAAATAAATTAAAAAATACAAAAAAACACAAAAAAAAAACTCCCAAAAAAAAAACGACCTTGTTCCATCTTTACATTCTCTAAATAGTTATATAAATAAGAATAATAACGTATCAAAACTTTAACCCACTAGATCAGCATTAGAAAGTTACTAATCCTAATATATATTCGATCTTTAATAAAATCTACATCAAAACACCTTGAGCATTGTTAAGTGCTTTCTTAGCAAGCTTGAACTTTTTAGCAACGCCCTTGTTAACACTTATAACGTACTCCCGGATGAAAAATTCCATGCCATTTCGAATCTCTTCTAGTTCAGGGGTGATTGCTACTCTTGTAAAGACGTTCCACACAACACGATCTGGATATTCAAAAATTGCCTCAAAAAGCATTCTGAAATGCATAATTCTCTTTACGGTAAGTTGCGTGGCATCAATCAAATCGACTACTTTCAAAGCAGCAAGGGAAAGGCTAAAATTCGCAAGCATCTCAGCCACAAATTTGGCGAGGTGCATTGACCTCATCAGAGACATCAACTCCAGCTCTTTTAAATGGTCCCAAATGCAATACTGCGTAATATTCATAGAAGAAAATGTTACACAACGAATTCCAAAATATAGCGATATTTGACTAGGTCTTGCATAACATCTTTCAGAATATCGTGAATCCTTTATATCTAAAAGATTTTACACAAAGAGACATCAAGTAGCATTTCAGCTAATATTGAACAAAATATCCCTAAAGATTACCCAAAATTATATAAACTATCAATGGATAACTTATTTGAGTACATCTCCAATGTAAAAGTAGGCCTCTTTTTCATTGATTCAAGAGTCCACATCTTCTCCATTTCTTACAAGCTAGGAAGCATGGGCATTTTTACTCAAGCACCCAAACCAGTAAAGGTACGACACCCATAATTCATAGGTACTCAATACTTTACACTTTTATATTTTTTAATTGTCTTTATAAAAAAATAAAAAACTTATTTATAATAATGTATTTTCATATTTTATATTCTATTTTGTTTTTATGCTACTTGAACATTTTGATTAAAAAAATCAATATTCTTTTATTCTATTAAAACATACAATATTCTTTTGTTTTGTAGTAAATTATGTAAAATTATTTTAGCGTAACCATATCTTGTATTTTGTTTAATAGTCTTATCGCGTACCCGTTTCGTAATAGTACTTGTCTTCATACTCGTTTCTATACAACCTAACTTACAAGAAACTGAAGGTTCATTTCGCTAATTAATGATTGAAGATATACAAAGAGGAAAATGAGTTGTCATGAACTTAGAATCAAAAGTAGAAATACAATAGGATGTATCAATCAACCTAATATGACTAAAAATGCATCTACAAATATTTCTTTAGATATCGTTCGGCAAAATTTGTCTTGGCCCGATAACTTGTAACTGAAACTATTTGCTTAAACATTAATTCCACGAAAAAGATATAATAAGGAAAAAGAGCAATATAATCGGTTGTTTCACGGGGTAACCCTAAGGTTTCACAAAATGCACGATGTATTCCTATTGTTTCAATAATGCTCGGCTCGAGTTCAATAAGCAAAAGTCAGGCTCGAGCTCGTTTCAAGGCTCAAATTCATTCCTTAACTCGTCAGCTCATTTTGGGCTAACTCCAGCCCAATAGCAAGTCCAATCCCAAATTTTATATGAGCATGAAAGCAAGCAATTAATTTGATAAATCCTCCCTATTTGTTTATATAGAAGTGCAATCATTTCAGCCCCCTATCAAACTTCAATGTGGGACAGTTAACAATAGAGTGCAATAAACTGAACATCCACATTCCACATTCCACCTTCCTTTCTAATTAATCATTACTCAATCCCTCTCACCTCTTAGTTTCTTTTCCTGACAACTCGCCGGCAAGTAATATAATTTCCAACAACTTTTTTTCAATTTCTTTTCGAGCAACTTGTCAACTTAATTGAACATCAAATGATATAAGTACGATTATATGTTGTTTTAAAACATGATTGATGGTTCATTAATGGATGATGGAGATACGAGGAGTTGGATAGAGGAAATAAGATTTGAAGGTCGGATGAAGAATGGATGGTATGCGGATGATGATGAAGAATGGATGGTATCCGGATGATGATGAAGAATGAATATGATTGATTAATCATTGATGTTTACATCTTAGAGGAGGGTGTTGGTTTGCTAATGGATGGTATATGGAAAACTAGAAGATTGGGCGATAATTTTGATGACTTCAAAGTCCAAGTTCATACATTATTTTTATTATGATATGTGAGTAATATTCTTAGATCATTGGATGTCATTAGATATGTTTAATTAAGTCATTATATTTATATTTTTTTTAAATATATTAATGTTATTAGTTTTTATCGAGCTGTTCACGAGCTTCTCGAGCCGAGCCTAATTTTTCTCCGGCTCGCTTGTTAAGGTTTCGAGCCGAGCTCAAACTCGAGCCGAGCCATAACGAATCAAGAATTAACCGAACTTCGACCGAGCCAGGCTCGAGCTGTTCGCGAGCCGGACCGCTCGATAAGCACCCCTAGTTGAAACAATAGGGTACCTCCTGAATTTTCTGAAACCTCAGGGGTAAAAACTGAATTTTAATTGAAGCTAAAGCCAAACCTGCAGAGTGAACTTGTGGTTTTTGTCATGACAGCAAAGCTTAGAAGCAAGAGCGGTATAATACTTGTTGAACATTTTCTCTTGCAAACAGCACTCAACAAGAACTCGAATAATCTCTCTATCCTATGAATTGTCAAAAATACTTAATTAATTTTGAGGGCAACCAAAATAATAATAATAATAATAATTGAAATATCACGGCTGAAAATCTTTTTGGAAGAAAACTTAGAAACAGACCTGCTTTCCTTGCAAATTCATGCTCAACAATTGCTCGAAAGTATCTATATAATCTTCTCCACTCATTATAACACAAAAAATTGCCCTTCTGGTATCAGTATTCATTCTTTGTTTGGCAGCTAGGTTCAGCATCTTTTGAGCCTCATTCACCTCTTTGTCCATCTTGCCAGCAACTTTATGAACTTCTTCTGTTGCAGATAAGGCATCATTAGAAAACCACCATTGCCCTTTTTTCTTATGATCAAGTAACTTGCTCCATTTGACTCCGCGTATTGTAATATTCTCAACCCTTAGCTAAAAGAAAAGAGGAAAATCCTTAGAACCAATAATGTGACTAAAAAATTTACAAATTTGAGGAACACTCACATTAGTTGCAAACAACTGACTACACTAACAAGTATGGAGAATAAAGAGTCTATAACTAAAAGGTGTTTGTTGTTCAAATAACTGGCAAATATCCATGGATGCATAATCAGCATTTACAGATTTACTTCTTCCAGTTGACTAACAAGTATCATCAGTTCATCACCTTAGATATAAGATAGGTTCTATTTCACAACAGAAATTAGAAATAACTAGTTTAATATAATAATTAAAAAAAAGGAGTTGATATTAGAAAAACATAAAAAGTAAAATGAAATAAAACAAAGACTCAATATTAATTGTGGAAAAAAAATGACGAGACTGTAACTAAAGATCTATTTCCATTGAACATGCTTTTGTACGTATTATTATTCATTTGCATTAACAATCATCAATTCATGTAATAGGTTAGTGGTTAAGGCAACTCTATATGAGTTAAGAGGTCCTGGGTTTGAAACTTGACTCATTTGTTGTTTAGATATAAAAGCAAGATGACACAATGTATTAAAATATTTTAATACATACACTTTCACAGATGCTAGTTCATCCCTGTAGAATTAAGTTTAAAGACCATATAAACAGAAGAAAATGAAAGCCTTAAGTAACTGCAAGAAAATTAGGAAAGACAATAGAATAAAACTATCAAGTTATGTTAGAAATAAGAACCTTCTGTAGCCATTTTTTTACACGCGTGTGTGGAATTGAATCCTCTTTAGTCCGCTTCTTATTATTTTTGATGTCACAGATAGTCTCGAGCATGAATTCCATCTGCACCATTTTAATTGGTTCATCAAGATGATTCCAAGAATAATTTTTAAAAAGGGTTCTCAGGATTATCTAAAGGACCAGAACTCATACCCTCCTGCCACAAGTAGTTGCTTCATCACCTCCGGAAGCAGCCTTTAACTCATTCACTCTACTCTGAACACTAACAATAAAGGCTTTCATGGCTGCAGGATCATCTCCCCGCAACTTCATTCCACAACCTGCCCAATTGAAAAAAGATATAAGCACCCCTTTTGTTATACCTTATATGTTCTAAAGTAAGCATCATCTAACAATTAGCACTTCATAGTAGCTTATGTAATGAGTAATGACAAATGAGAACTGCAGGTCATACTTTTAATAGGAAATTCTAAAGATTGTTACGATATATGGACATCCATTGCATTCTTTTTTTATGCTGGGGTTGTTTTTTTTTTTTTTTTGGTTGGTGTGTATGTGTTGGGGGGGGGGGGGGGGGTGGGGGGGGAGTGGGCCTAGGGGACTAGTATAAATCTTAGAATAAGAAAAACGAAGAAGCTATGTTTTTTGCATTGCATTGAGTTACAGAACTAGGAGTCCATACATTGTAAAACCGTCAAGATAGTAGAGACATCGATCTCTGTCAACTGTTTGCTTAGCCTGATCAAAAAATCATAGATCAAGTCGCTGCAAGATATGGGTATACAGCAAGAGTTAGTTAAGAAAAGCAATATTATAATAAAATATCAATATAGCAGCCACAACAGTTCCATGTAGAAAACATGCAAGCAATTCATGTAATACATTTAGAAAGGGCTATACTAGCAAATGGTAAGGTATATATTTAGAAACGACTACACATTCACATCTACTTGCTGAACAGCCAAACTCCAAAATTAAAACCACAAAATAATGATAAACAGTTCAAATATTAAAAAAAAACCGACAGTGGGTTTCCCGCTGCCAGTCCCAAGCCTGAAGGAGGGTTGCAGTAGGCCAATGACAGCCAACGTAAAACTTTGTCACATCTTTTCGTGGGGGCATTCCCTACTCAGCGACGTGCTGCACTTCTAAGACACGGGTGTAGTGATAAATATGCTAGGGTTGCTAGGTCGTCGCTTAGAAGCGAAGCGCCACATTGCCCGAGTGTGGTGTTAAATGAGCAAGGGCTGGCAATTGCGGCGTTCTCTACTAAGCTAGATGCGGCACTCCGGACTCGGGTGTAGCGATAAGTATGCAGGGTTGCTAGGTCGTCGCCTGAAAGTGACGCACCACATCGTACGTGTGTGGTGTCAAATGAGCAAAGGAATGTAGGTAGTGTGAGGAAGCGAAAAAGGAAGGGTTCTACTGTTGGTCAGCGAACTGGTTCTTGGAATGTAAGGTCTCTATCGGGGAAATCGACAAAAGTGGTGGAGGTGATGAAGAGAAGATACATAAACATCTTATACCTCCAAGAGAAGAATGGGGAGTTCGAGGATTAATCTTAGGGCATAAAGTGTTTTTCATTGGTCAGGACAAGGTTTCTAGAGACCGAGTTAAGAATGGGGTAGGTATGATCCTGGATGAGCGGCTAGCACAAAAGGTAATCGAGACCTATTGGAAGAGCGATTGGTTGATAAGGGTGAAGTTATGTGGTAAGAAGATTGTTAATGTTATAAGTGCTTATGCGGCCCAAGAAGGAGAAGCAACAATTTTGATGAGGTGGTCCAAGGTATCCCCCCACACAGAGAAATTATTTATTGGAGGTGACTTGAATGGACATGTCGGGGTAAGACGTGATGGCTTTGAGAATGTTCATGGCAGTGTTTGAAAAAGCGCGCCTAGGCGCTAAGGCGCTAGGCAATAGGGGCTAAGCGCTTAATTTGGCCAAGGCGAGGCGCTTGTGGCTAGGGGCAGCTTAGGTGCACTAAGGCGTGCCTAGGCGCACTAAGGCACACCTTTGATTTTTTCCCGGATTTTTTTCCAGATTTTTCCCATGCCTTCTTAGGTACCCCTCACTTCAATGAGGCGTGCCTAAGGCTCAATCCAATCGCCTTAGTGCACCTTGGGCCTTTTATACATTGGTTCATGGAGGTTTTGGGTATGGGCAATGAAACGCTCACGGAGAGTCCATTCTAGATTTTGCCCAATCTTATTATTTGATCCTGACTAATACTTGGTTTAAGAAACAAACTTTCCAAAGCGGTGCAAATGCAACCAAATAGACTTAATTCTCACAAGGAGAGTGGATGTAAACTGCAAGGTCATCCCAAGAGAGAGTGTGATTACACAACACAAGCTTTTGGTGATAACTATTCGTTTCAAATAAAGTGGGAAAAGGAAGCAAAGCCCAAGGGAGCTAAGGATAAGTTGGTGGACCTTAAAGGATGTAATTCCTAAGGTTTTAACAAAGAAACTGATCAACGAGGCAAATTGGGAGAGAGAAGTTGATCCAGATGCAACATGGTCAAAAATGAAAAAAAATTCATAAGAGTGGCCAAAGACTTCTTAAGGTAATCAAGGGGGAGAACTACCGTTCATAGGGATACTTCGTGGTGGAACAAAGAGGTTAAAGTTGCAATAAAAAACAAAAGGGAATGTTATCAAGCCTTGGGAAAATGCAGGACCAACTAAACCTTTGCAGCGTATAAAGATGCTAAAGGTATGGCAAAGGTAGTTGTGCTACAAGCAAAAGCAAAGGCTTACTAGTCAGGAGTTTAAGAAAGGCTAGACTCCAAAGATGGCGAAGAGAAGACAAGAGGTGAGGAAGGCTATTGGCAGGGTAGAACCTTCTTGTTTGAGGATTTAAATAAAACCACTTCTTATCAATAGAACCGTGTTTTTCATATCAACCAATTTTGCTTTTGATTCTGCAGTAGACGGTTCAATATGTGACAAAGCCCACTTCATTCTATTAATTTTGTTCTTGTCACTTACGTATGGGTGGTTAGCACTAGTGTGTGCTCTTAGTAACCCTTTCTTAAGTAACTTGAAAACATGCATATGTAAGCACTTTAAAGCACTGCATATGCTCTATAAGTATCCCTTAAATGCAATGGGGCTAACTGCAACAATTATTCACTGTTTTCATAAAATGGCTTTCTTCCTAATTTGACCTATTTCTTATTACTGACATCTATGGGTTCCCCCCTAGCACTCTGTTTTTCTGCCTTGTTGAATAGCTTGCAAATTGTGCTTCTATGAACGCCCATCTATTTGGCTAGTTTGGTTTGACTTACCCTTGAAAGTTTCCCATCCTTCTTTAGACCTAATAAATGGTACACCACCCTTCTTTTTTGTGTTTCTGTTAAATCTTTAATTTCATGGTTCCCTAACCTTTGTTGCCATGTTTCCGTTCTTGGGACTGAAGAAGGGATGAGACCTTACTCCATTAGTGGCTAATTGATATCGTAGAAGTCATCTAGCATCTCATCTTCCATTTTGTTTTTGCTTTGGAGAAGATGGAATTTGTGCACTGAGAGTGCAATGTGTAATTAAAAGTGCTGATTGGATGTACAAATTAAAAATAGCAGTGTTGTGTGCGCTGTGATTGTTGATGTAATTTTTTAAAAAACTAACCTTGTTGTTCTTGCTGGAGGAAGGTCATCTGATTTGAATTTTTTTTGTAAAGTGTAACAATGGTGGACTAATGTGGTAGATGATATTTTATAGGGGATGTTGGAAAAATGGGGGGAATTTTAAAAGTTGTGAAATTTTTTCATGTTAAGAATGAATGAAAATTAGGCGGGAAATCCCTCCCTTTTGGCTGCTGCATGTGGTACGTGGGGGAAAAAAGGGTCCCATCTTATTTTTTTATTATTCAAATGACTTTCCCTCCAAAAAAAGTGCCATATGGGTCCTAATTAATTTTTAGATTTCTTCTCTCTCCTCCATACAATTACAACACAATTAACTCCCTAAGATTTTTTGCCTACGAATCCGTGAATACCCCTTTGTTGCCATTTTTTCATTACGTAGGGAGTATTTACTAGATTCCATATGGGATCGACAAAAAGAAATAGAGGAAATACTAATGTCTTGGATTTTTTTAACTTTTTCACAGCAATGATTAAATAACTAAAATATTTGGGCCTGTAACTCACAATTCCCAAGCATGCTTTTCTACATATGGAATCTAATAACCATTTAATTAATTTTTACTAGTTTGATAATAATTACTACTTTGATAAAAAAAAAATTAATCTAAATATGGAATCTAGTAACAGAAATAGAGGAAATACTAGTTTGATAATAATCAATTGTTTGATAATTTCATGATTCAATACTAACAATAAAACATTACATCTTAGACCAAATTGTCAGTTCATAAGATTAATCATCAGTACACAATGATTGCACAATATCTAGTTAATTGGAATCGCTCACCGAGCTATGTAGTGATGCAAAACGGGATGGTCAAACGAGCTTCATCAACGATCAACGACTTTATATTTTCACCTCTACTTCACTTGGCTAGCTTTAGCTTATTTTCCATGCTTTTCGGGTCGTAATAATTTAGCTTAAACTCATTTGATTGCTTTAGTAGTGTTTAGGCTTGTAATAGCATGGATTAAGAACTTGAGGACAAGCTTAAAATGGACTAAACAGAAGGCACACGATTGTGCAAGAGTTGAGCACGATGGTGCTAAAGAAATCGTGCAAAAGGGAGGTTGCACGACCGTGCAACATGACTTGCACGACCGCGCAGGCTTATCTTGCACGACCGTGCAGAGGGAGTCCAGTAGCTCCAGTTTGACGTGCACGACCGTGCACCGGTGTTGTACGCGAATTGTTGTTTTGTTTCTCTCTTGTTTTGTTTATTGTCTTTCTAATCTTGGCCCTTGATTATTCTAAGATTAATAGCCTAGATTAATAGTCTTATTAGGGTGAGTTTTGCTTGTTAAATAAGCTTTTTTTGCCTCATGTAAAAATCAGATTATGATGAATGAGAAATTGAAGAATGAGAGTTTGCTCTTGTTTGGAGTCCTTGGTGAGCTCAACCTTCCTTGTGGTTGGCAAATCTTACAAACTTTGTGGTTGTAAGTCATTTTCTATTCTTTACCTTTGTAATTTAGATTAGATTATGTATAGATCTTGATTATAAGTCCTTAGTGAGCTTATTTTCAAGTTCATATCCCATTTTTATTGAAGTTTTCATGGTCATCTTGTTGGGTTATTTTGGGTGGACGAATTTGTGAAGTTTTTGCTTGTTTTTGTCACCCTATCCTACATCATGTAGCATGTTCATAAGATTAATCAGTGCAAAATGATTGCACAATATCTAGTTCTTGTTGTAATTGGAACCACTCACTGTGCTATGTAGCATAGGTACTTGATATGGATAGTCGCCCCTTGTATTGGGGACGATTCTGATTCTTCATGTTTTAATTGGTCGTACCCATTAACATTATGTTTTAGATTTGCCCTTTTCAGTCCTCGGATCTGTATTCGAATCTTACCCCGTTCCCGACTCAATGCAACCTAGTCACCGAGTCACATCTTGTTTGATGCCTTTGTAACTTTGAAAAATTAACCTAATGTACTCATGAAAAATTACCTACCATCTAATGTGACTAATCTAACTATAGCCTTATTTCGACTCCACAATACTAAATTGGCACTCAATCTACTCAATTGAATAGCCTAAACTTTGAAATTCCAATTATTGTATAAATACTCCAAATCAGTATTCGCCATTACTTTAGTTAGTTTAGTATCATCCAGCAATCTATTGCGATAAACAACATACACAATATTTGAACAATGATGAAACATGGTAATTGTAATTAAAAATTGTCTAGAAATACCAAACAAAGGTCGACTTTTGAAAATTACTACCAAATAAAAAAAGTTGTGATGAAACTACCTAATAAATCAATTTCAACCTTGTAGCACTACCAATTGTCATTTTTTTTTCATTTTTCTGATGTTATGCCCAATCACTATTGACTTCCACTTCCCTCATTTTTATTCCCCAAAAATGCTCGATTTCCCTCTATCTCTAACTTCCTCTTGTCTTTTAATATATATCAGACTTTTAACCTATGAAATGAATCAAAATTCCCCCCTTTTTTCTTCAATCCAACTTTCTTTAATCCTACTTTTTCCATTGAAGCTTGAGTATGCTTAGCAATAAAGGAAAACCAAGTAGTTTTAGGTAATAAAATTAGAGAAAAATCAAAATTGGTGGACCATAACATCAAAAAAAATGAAAAAAACACGGAATGTGGTAGTGCTACCAGGTCGAATTTAATTTATTAGGTGGTTTTATAACAACATTTTTTAGTTGGTAGTAGTTTTCAAAAGTCAACATTTATTTGGTAGTTTTTCCTAATTGTAATCCATCTATTAATGTTAGAAAGAGTAAAGGTCTTGATTTTCAAATCCTAGTGTGCTCAAATTGTGATAGGGAAATTCCCCATTACTCCACAAAACTTGAGTTCCTAGCAATTAAGTTGAATTCTCAATACATATCCACACCTTGCAACAAAAAAATGTACAAAAATAATACAAGTACACAGCAAAAGTGGGGACCATATGTACACAAACCACTCCGACCCTTCAAACAACATCTTGATAAAAAATTATCAAACTAGTAGTTTAAATCACAAAATTTACCTTGAGCACACTCCGAACACACACAAGTAGGAGACGAGCAGAGACAAGTTTCTAAGGGATAGATTGTCTTCCTTGAAGTATTCATCCTAATATGAAGATAACAATATAGTTACAAGACTTGCAACTATTAGAAAGATGTACATTACAAAGATTTCCAATCCAAATTACTCCACAACGTACAAAAACTAGATAACAAAATGGTTTTAATTCTTCAAAATAAAGTTATGTCGCTCATACCTCAAAAGACTTCGCAAGGGATTCCATAAGCCTTGCACCAAAGTCAATTCCAACCATAGAAGCCATACCTGCTACAAATGCTGCAAAAACGGCAGCATACCTTCACATAATGTAAACATAAGTCCTAGATTAAATAGTAGATCATTGAACTAAAACGTGCAAACAAAGAACAGATAGATATGATTTGGACAAGAACTCATGATTTCACTTTTTAATAAAACATGCATGTTCAATAATCCAAAGAGAACTCAATTGCAAATCAATGGAAATATGGAAAAGTGCACTTGACTAAAAATACAACGCAGTAGCAAGTGGATCCCTCAAAAGTTAAGACATGTTAAACGTTTGATTCCCATCCTAGGCATGCTTATATTTTTAATTGAAACTAAAACATATGTTTTTCCTATGTGGATAATCGTACGAGGTGTAAAATGATGTCAAGAGCACACATGGACAATCCTATGTGGTGCAATACGGTGTCAAAAGCACCTTTTAATATGTATAGATAGATTATATTAACTAATATGTTCATTTACACCGTCAAATCTCAGCATCTCTTACCCTTAAAATGTCAGCAAATACTAAACCACACTTATGGTTCAAAGAAAGACTCAAGCCAATGTGTCAACAAACATGATTGCATGAAAGAAGCCACTACCAGAATATGAACTCCTATCTCACAACACAGGCACACAACCTCTATCCCTTTGATTATTCAGATTCAAACATCCTCAGTGACAAACAGCATACAAGGTATCTTAATAGTAAAGGGGAAAGGCTCTGAAACATCATAATCTTACTGTTCATTTCCTCGTGGACCTCCAGCACAAGAAGCCAAAACCTCTTCGCAGATAATTTTTGATGCAACTGCTCGACTGACAGACTAGAGGGAAAACATACCAGTAAGTTAGATACAAGTCCAATAATAACCAAGCATAAAGTTTGAATTAGAAGAAATATGAAGCTAAGAAATAATCACAAAAGAAACATTTAGAACACATAGAGCACAGTAGTATGGCTGCATGGAGAGGGTGAACCTAGAAAACATTTATCATGAGTTTTGGAAAGAAACTTTAAAATCGACCATCATAGAAATCCTAAAATATAAACAGTGTTTGAAACTGCTGGTTTAATGACACAAACTTCCAGCCATTCAACACATACGAGTGCAGCATGGAATTTAGAAGATTTCTAATGTGAATTATTAACATGCTAATTAAATAAAGATTATAAACCAAAAAAAAACTGTATAAAATGATTCTGGACACAATTCATTCAAACAAGAATAATATACCTGGAATATCGAGAATATTTCTCCAGTAATTGACTCAACATTGGACTCGGACATCCTGTTCAATAGACCTAGACAAAAGAGGCATAGCTAATGCTGAAATGAATAAATGAAAGGAAGAGGGGAAAAAGATAAAGAAAAGAAAATACCTCGCACCCGCCTACGAATCTGTAGAAGATATTCCTCATCACCAGAACGAGATCTCAAATGTGGTGCAACATACTTGCTAACACTCTGTCTTCCAATCTCAAGGGAAGTATCTATTTCCAACTCAGCAACAGTTTCAGGTAATGCAAATTTCTTCTTGGCGTGTTTCATATTAGGAGCATCAAAATCAGAGTCACATTCAGAAACTCCCCCTGACTTTCTTCTTTTCCCCTTTCTAAGCTTGTCTTCCTCCTTTTCAGCACTGTGAACTAGTTTTGTCTCACTGTCCAATCCCATCCCAGCATTGGCTTCAACCCCTTCATCACCAGATTCAAATGAACTAGTTTCATCGGACAGAATATTATGAGAAACATCTTTGTCAAGAAAAATGTCTCGTTGTGATGATTTTTTCAATTTCTTTCCCTCTTTCTTGTGTTGTAAGCTTTCTGTTTCACTGTTAAGAAGTCCATTGTATGCTTCCTCGGATGAATATGGAAAAGATGTAATGCCTTTGAACAAAGAATTAAGCCCATCACCAGTGTCATCCAATTTCCCTTCTTTCAATTTCAGTTTTTTCGCTAGTCTCCGTTCCATCTCTAAGTCCTCCTCCACTGATGGTCCTGGCTTCGTCTCCAATTCCAGAAACTCTTCAAACTTGGTCTTCTTTTTATTGCCCTTCTTTTGATCTCTCTTGGATATCCTTCTCAGAACAGCACGCTTAGTATTTTCCCTATCATTATCCCTCTGTGTTGGAGACAGCTTCCTTTCCTTATCAATTACATTCCTTACACTCGCAATGGTTAAGTTATCTAACCATAGGTCTTTCACCTCTGGTCCTTCAGGCATTTCTTCATTTATGTCACTATCAGTCTTAACGAAGGAAGTTGTTCTCTCTTTCACACTGCAAGCTTTCAAAACCCCAAATCTCGAATCACCTTCTTTTGGTTTTGATTTGCGAAAGCTCTATAGAAAAAGAATAATCCAGTAAATGAAAAGGCCAAATAAGAGAAAGATACGACATAAGTAAAAATTCCATAGTACAGTAAATGCAACATCCAAATAAAAGAAGACAAGAATCACATACTTCGTATAAAAGTTCTACTCTATTCAGGTTTTAATGTGTGATGATCAACACGCCTAAATCAACATCCTAGAAACCCTATAGCTTATACCCACCACATCAATACTAAGGATCCTTTGATAGGGTGTAAAACTTTTTCAGATGAAAATGGTTTTCCATTAAAAATCTTTTACATTGGAAAATTCATTTTCATGAAGGTTTTTCGTTATTTGGTTGCATGCTATGTTACCCGGACTCTTTGTTTCACCCCAAGTACCAGTGTCAGACACTCGATCCTTGGACATTGGTATGACACTTAGATACTTCATTTTGAACCAAAAGCATTCATATTTTTCATAAAATTGCCGTGTCCGACACTTGGACACATATCCTTGTCCGATACTTCCGGCAGAGTCCATGTAACATAGGTTGCATGTAAAATGATTTTCCATTTTAAGCATTTTTCATTGTTTGTTTGAACCGAAAATCAATTGTTTCAATTGTGAAGGAAAATGTTTTCCTTCCATTTGAGATGTAAAATGTTTTCCATTTAATTTAGGGTAAAATGTTTTCAATAAGGGTGGAAAATAGTTTTCCACCTCATGTTTTACATTTAATGTTTTATACTTTTATTCCAAACCAAAAAATGTAAAATGGGAAAACAATTTTTAGAGAAAAACGTTTTACATCCTATCAAACAGATCCTAAAACTCAACAACTTGGAAAAAAAAATCATTTAGCAAGGTAAACATCCCTAAATCAAGCAAACACAAAACTAATCATAACAATAATAATAATGATGATAAATATAGATAACTAAATAAATATATTATCATTACTATTACTATTACTATTACTATCATTACTATTACTATTATTATTATTAAAGCACAAGCAAATACTAAAGAAAAAGGGACGAGAAACATAAAGTAGGGTTAACCTGGTGTAGAAGCAAAGCTTTATGTTTATGCTGTTTCTTTTCTTGTCTGGCCGCTTTTCGCGTCTCCTTACGTGAAGCCATCTTTTTCTGGAGGAATTTATATTACAATTCCAATTGATAATCATTAAACTAAAATCTGAATTCTAAAAACACGGGAAAAAAATATATTTACAGTCTTAAAATCAGAAACAAAACAATTAAAATCATAATCAATTAATCAAACTCAGAAACAGATCAAACAATTAAACTAACAAACTGAAATCAAATCATTAAAAAATCAAACACAGTTTTGGAGTAGATGTTAGAGATTTTAGAGAGATAATCAAGTGTTTGCAGACTTCGACAAAAAAAAAAAGGAGACCGACGAAAGAAACACAGATTTTAGAGAGATAATCAATTGTTTAGGGTTGATTGTAGAGTTTAGAGTAGATGTTAGAGATTTTAGAGAGATAATCAAGTGTTTGCAGAGGTAGAGGTTCGATTAGTGGTTAGAGTTTGAGATAGTTGTGGAGTAGAGATAATCAAGAAGAAAAAGAAGAAATAATCGATCTTTACCTAAGCTGTAGGCGTCGACTCGCCGGAGGTCGGACTCGCAGGCGGAAACGGCGGCGCGGCGGCAGCGGCGGCGCGGCGGCAGCGGCGGCGCGGCGGCAGCGGCGGGTTCACTCAAGAGTCAGAGATTAAGGAGATCAAAGAGGGTGAGGAGATGAATGAAAGGGAGGAGACGGATGGGTAAAGAAGTGGTGAATGAGTTTTTATTCCCACAATTGGTATATGCTCCCAGCACATGTAGGAAATGTTTATTTTTTACTCTATAATATTCATTTTTTTTAATCTTTAATCTTCATTTTTTACATTATAATATTTATTTTTTTAACCACATGTTTTTTATAAAAAAACTAAAAGCTTCATTTTTTTTAAAACTAATTTTTTAAACTACAGTATACTATGCTCCCAGGAGCACATAGAACAATTGTTGTCTCACGCGTCAGCGAGTCAATTTTAAAACTAAAATGAATATCCATTTTTTAATATTGAATATTCATTTTTTTAATACTAAATATTTCCATTTTTTAATACTGAATATTCATTTTACCGCAAAAAAATCCAAGCTTACATTCACCTTGGCAACAACTAAAATAAATATTAATTATTGTATATCGAATATTCGTTTTTTAATACTAAATATTCATTTTGTTAATGTTGAATATTCACTTTATCACAAAGAACTTGAACCAACAATCAACTTTGCACCAGCTAAACTTAATATTCATTATCTAATACTGAATATTCATTTTGTTATACTAAATATTCATTTTACCACAAAGAACCTGAATTTACATTCACTTTTGTGATAATTAAAATGATTATTCATTTTTTAATACTGAATATTCATTTTTTTTAATACTGAATATTCATTTTTTTAATACTAAATATTCATTTTTTTATATTGAATACAAGCAAAAGATTAGCTTGTGCAGGTAACCATAAAATGTATTTGCAGATTGTTCTTAGGAAAGTGGAAGCGAAGATTCTAGTTGTTACCTACTAATTAGTTTTTTTGATACTTAATTAAAAGCAGTTACTTTATAATTTTCACTCTATTTGCAGAATAGAATCCTTGAAAGTAGGAAGTCTGTGTAATTTTTTATTTTTTTTTACTCCTAAACTACGTCGTTTTGGACAGGGACCACAGAAAACCTACATGGCCCTGGGACCATATAATAATTTGTGTTATTCCCATGTATAATCAAGAGAATAAAAAAATGAAAAGGGTAATTCCAAAAATTAAAATGGGTAAAAGGAATGAAAAAAAAATAAAAGCAAATAGGAATATTTGATTTTAATAATCTAACCTTTTAGTCATTCACAAATAATAATCCAACTTTTTGATTATTCTTAAATAATTCAACCTTTGTATTAAATTTCATATAGTGAACCAAAAATAAATTTTAAGTGTGATATTCATTACAAAGATTGGATTATTCAGGAATAATGAAAAGGTTAGATTATTATTTGCGAATAGCTAAAAGGTTGGATTATTAAAATCAAATATTCCAAGCAAATATAGGTAAAGGAATAATGGGCTTTCGTTCCCATACCCTTTTAAGGTAAGGGAATAAAACCAAACAACCCCTAAAAAGTATAGCGTTGGAATATCAAGTGTGTTTTCAACAAACTTATATCAAATCAGATATCATAATATATGTTCAAATTCTCATATATTTTTAATGTTTGGAGAATTCAGATCCTTTTTATGTTTTGCTATTGTCCAAATTATGGTCACTTTAGGTAGTTTCTGTGTATAAATTGATGATCTTTAATTTTTTTTTTCACTTGGGTATGGAATGTCAGTATTATATTGCAGCTTGAAGTGGCATTTTCTTCATCATGTTGAGAATGGGTTGGTGGATAGCTTTTTAAAATAGTTGTATTTGGGGCACAATTCATGGTGTGTTCATATAATTAGTTGATTATGTAGATATGAATTTGAATTATGAGTTTTGAGCTACAATGGAATACTCCAATTGCTTCAATGGTCTATGTAACGACCCGCATTTTAGCAACGTTGTTTTCGGGGAAAACAACAACGCGGATACATCTACAAAATATTATTTTAATAACAATCTTTTAATACATCTACAAAATATTTTGTAACCTAATAACCACAATCTTTTAATAACAAATTCATTAATAACAGCGGAAGCTCTAAACTTAATTCAAATTTCAATATAAACAATAAATGAACCAAAATATCTATATCATCAAAGTCCAAGGTTACTAATCAATTACACAAAATCCACTAGAACTATTACAAAGGCTAGAAATTGACATCAAGATAATTAAACTACTATTCTCGCTTACTCGCAATCCCAGCCCTTGCGTAACCCAATCAATCATCTCTTGTACCTGAAAAAGGATTTTGGGGTCCACAGTCAGTGGGGAGTAAATAGATTGTTCTACTTAATCAGTAGAACACAATTAGAAACATAATAATTAGAACAGATCAACAGAACAATCAAACAAGTCAACAGGAAAAATCATTCAAAGGCATTCACATTCAAGTACGTAGCGGAAACAAATCATAACAGAATATTCAACCAAAACTCACAAGACAAGCCTATCCCAACTCTAGACTTTTAGACTCCAATATTGACTTTCAAGTTCTAGTTCAATTCAAGTGCTAATCCGTGACACAGTCATATGCTCGTAGGAGAAACCTTAACTCTTCCCTAACTTTCCTTGTCTCATGCCGGTCAACCACGAAGGGTCATTTTCCCGAGCACTGGGATCCAGAACTGCCCCAAAACCGCAGAAGGGACAGTGGCTTTGACTATACCTATGTTCATGGCACTTTAGCCACTAGATAGGCGGTTACTTCATAGTTTATTATCTTTTCGAGTTCACATTTCTAGTTCACAGTTTAACCTTTGATGACACGACTTGACCTCTAATTAATTCTAGTTCAACTTTAATGACTCAAAAATCTAGACCATGACTTATAATGCTCGACATTGACCAACACCACACATTAAAACATCAATCAACCATATTCTTCCAATTCAACAAGTTCATACATAAAGGCATGCAAGAATCATAATTCATTAACATTATTCAATCATAACGTAAGTTCAGTAGTCGAAATCTTACCCAAACCTCACCATAGTACACGGCCCTTTGCAATAACAACCATACAAGAATTTATCATCATACAACATACAATCAATCCAATCATCCATATAAGATACAAGTTTAAATTAACTAAAATAGTTTCAAGAACGTAATTAAATTCCAGTCTTTTCGTTAATTGAATCATAAAAATCTAATCTTTATTCCTTCTCTTTACTCGATAATTTCGAATATCAATTCCAAGAATTCAAGTCTTTATCAAATAAAAATACAAGCTTTAATTAAATTAATTTAGAATAATTCCAGAACAAGTTCAAATTCTAATCTTGTGTCATAAAAACAAGTAAAAATCCATACTTTTATTCTTATAATACTACACGGTTCTTTATGTGACAAACCAACAGTTTACTCTTCCTTTTATAATTCTAGAAATATCAAGATTAGATCAATAATATCAGATTAACATGATAAAAACTCATGCTTTAAATTCACTCAAGAATTCCGAACCAAAATATTACTCACACGGTCACCCTAGTTAGTTATTCAAGATAATTAATCTAAACTTCAAGAACTTTACCAGTTAAAGAATGAATTTAAGAAATCCATCAAAGGTTAATAGTGAATCAAGATTATGATGAAAAGATTAAGTTTTGGTCACCCAAAACATTCGAACAAGAAGGCTATCACACGGCTATCATTTATTCAACATGCAAACTTCGTTCAATAATATATTTCAACAGTTCTAATTAGCAAGAATCATAAAACAAGCATAAATATGGTTAAGCCTGAAATAAATTTATCAAACATTCATGGAATATTATTATATCACTCGACAATCATAGCTAAAATAATAACATGCAATTCGAAATTCAACAAACATGATTCTAAGCAATTCTATATAATTCTAAACCTATTCTAGATAATTATATTACTAATCTATCCTATTGATTAAATAAAACAACCTAATTACCTATCAAGAAGAATAATGGTTCGAAAATCCTTAGTATGGCCGAGGGGTACGAACACCTTGGCTTGGTTTCTTGAACTTCTTGCTTCAGTTTTTGAGTTGTTGGTCAATAGAGAATGTTTAGGAGTTTTTTTGGTTGATTGAAGTTTAGAGGGAAAAGGATTATAAAACTCCTTTTCCTTTAAGGTTGGTCGTGTAGTTCAAAGATTATGGTGGTTTTTGGTTTCCTAAAATTTAGTAAGGTATTTAGGAAAATAAAAGCAAGATTTTTAGGTTTAGGTAGAAATAGATATAG
Organism: Salicornia ramosissima; assembly: GCA_951394345.1. Classification (NCBI taxonomy): domain Eukaryota; kingdom Viridiplantae; phylum Streptophyta; class Magnoliopsida; order Caryophyllales; family Amaranthaceae; genus Salicornia; species Salicornia ramosissima. Next base: position 23,625,440 of record OX596234.1, on the reverse strand, counting down.
AGTCTTAATTATGGTTGAAAAAGAATCTAAATAAATAAAAGAGATCAACAAAGGAGGCCGAGTAGTATGACATGCAAAAAGGTTAATGGGCTCTGATTTGGCGAGGCAAGGTAAAAGGTTTGGGCTCGGGGTTTTATGATTGGGATAAAGAAAGGTCATAAGATTAAATAAATAAAAGAAAGGGGAAAAGAATAGGGACAAATTTAATTAAAAGATATAAAAGAAATTAAAAGGAATGGTTAGAATAAATAAAATAAACAGGATAAAAGAATTAAAGGAAAATGAAAAGGGGAGGTAGAGGAAAAAGGATGGAGAAATAAGATGATCCTAATCCAATTTATTATAAGGAGGAAAAGGGTAACAACTTAGAGAAAAATAGGGAATGATATGATTAAAGGATATTATTGGGTTAACAAATAAAAGAAATAATTAGGATAAATGTGTAACCACCTTTAGGAAAATATGGGGTTACATCCATTAGAAAATATAATAGAATAAAATGGAAAAATAAGATAATTAACGAGATAGAAACTGATCAAATGGAAAGAGAGAAAGGAAGTGGACTTGAATTATTTTGGGCCAAAGTAAGAAATATGGTCCAAACACAGAAATAGTTTCTGGGCTTGAAATGAATTCCTGAACTGGATTATTATTCCCAAGGCTAACTTTTAACTTGGGCCAGAAATCATATGAAAAGGCTATTCAAGTCCGCTTACCAAGAAAGAGACTAAAATTACTTCTAACTCATACTTAGCCGACTCGTCATTAATTCAACATTAAATTTGAGTCAGTACACAACTTGAATTGCCTTAAGATGGGGTTTAGGAACCTAACGGGTCAAGGTCAAATGAAAGAATGTAGGATAGCCATCAAAAGGGAAATTTTGTTTGACACATTTTATAAAATATTAATAACATAAATTCCCGGAAAATAATTTTAAAAAGATTTTTCATTTATAAAACAGGGAATTCATTAATAGTTTTCGAAATAAATTTTTAAGGCACAGAAAATACAAACTTATTATCTAAAATTCTAACCCCAAAAAAATACGGGGTGTTACAACCTAACTTAACACAACCATGTTTAATTGTCTTTAATCAGTAAACAAAAACAAAAGATAACAACACAAATTAATCATAGTAGCATAATAAGGGTAGCAAAAAAAAGGAAGCAGCTTGGATGCGTGTCTAAAGTTAGAATAACAATATCAATAATTTAGTAGCATCACAATTCGGTTTATAAATTCAGTTTTCGGTTTTTTAAAGGCCAAATCCGAATCCAATCCGAACCAAATTTTGAAAGAATCCAATCCAAATTTTGAAAGAATCCGATCCGAAATTATAATTCGGTCCAATTTGGATTGGATTTCGGTTTTTGTCTGAATTACTTTCACCCCTATTTGTAAATGGCTATCGTTTTTGTGTTTTTATGCCTTTTTTTATGATATTGGATTATTATTGTTGTTTTAGTGTTGTTGTTATTATTGTTGCCGTTTTGTGTTGAATGTAAATTTGATGAATGTGTGAATCCAATGTTACAATTTACAACTAATTCTAACTGAATTGAAGTTGTTTTTATTTTGTAATTTCCATGGAAGTATGATTATTTTGCAATATTAGTGTCATAATTTGCAAATGGTTGTGAAGATGGTATTATGGCTAAAGAATCTACAAGTAGAATTTAGCACTTAAGAAAAGAATCATCTGAATAAACAGTTGTGTTAGAAATTGTGTGCCTGGAGTATCAATAAAATGGGAAAACCCTTCAATAAAGCATTATTATTATTCATATGTGAAACTAGCCGATGTATTAATGAATCTATAATATCATATTATTAAATCTAAAATTATTATTAAGATTTTAGACTTGCGGTAGGATTATTTTAAATACTTCCTCCGCTCCATATTAATTGCAACATTTTGACGAAAAAACTCTCACATATTTGGTCAAAGTGTTGCAACTATTATGGAGCGGAGGAAGTATATAACAACATATATCCACCACCATTTTCCTTTGTAATATTTTTAACAAAAATGCTCGTTTAATAACATAACAAATATTTAGAAAATGCGTGTAGTTATAATGAATGGCATTCCTAAGTCTGCATATTATGCTAAGAAATTGATCAACCCCTTAGGGTTAGAGTACACCAAGATATGCTTATAAGTCTTAACCTTGTGAATTTCCAAGCAGTGCTTATAAGTGATACAGAGCGAGGATGAAAGAAGAGTCCAATTTGGTTTTTAAGCATGTACAGGTATAATAGTGATCGTTCTTATTTTCTTGTAATTTAAGTATTATACAAGCTGATTTAGAACCCTTGATAAAATTTGCTAGTGCGCCTCGCAAACTGGTGGGACAGAGTGTGGCTACTACGTGATAAAATACATGCATGAGATAGTCACAACCTATAAGAGAGGTGATTTAAAGCAGCAACCGGTAAGTGCCCTTTTTTTTCTTTGCTATGTGTATGAATGAATTATTATAGCACCTAGGGTTGCTCGTATCCTACGTTTCTAATAATGGTAATTGGAGGATTTATGCTCCTATTTGGGATTTTTTTGGTGAAGTTTTGGAGAAAAAGTGGTTATGAACACCACTTTCTTTGTGTATTATGTTGTTATTGAAATTGGAGGATTTTGATAATACTTTGGGATGATTGTTTGGTGAAGTTTTTTTGGAGATGAAGTGGCAATGAACACCACTTTAATTGCATTATTTGTCTCATGCATGCATGTCTAACTAGACACAAGCAATCCTAAGCCGATAAAAAAAATAGGAGCAAAGCTAGGAAAACTAACCTAAAATGATTTGAAATCACTCCAAAAGTATTTCAATGTGTCAAGGATATGTAATTCATCTTAAAACAAATATATATGTAGCCAACACAATAAGAATAGGGAAAAAGTTAGGGAAAAAAATGTAAAATAGGTAATATGGATTATATTGTTCCCAATTTCACTTTTACGTACATGAAATGAGTTGAAATCACTCCCAAATCATCTCAATGTTCCAAAGATGTGTAATTTAACTTGCAACAACTATAAGTATTCAATAAAAGAAGAATGAAACAAAGTTGGGAAAACGAATCTAAAATAGGTCATATTATTGACTATATTGAACCCAATTGTACCTTTTAGTCCGTAAAATGAGTTGAAATCACTTCAAAATCCTCATAATGTGTTGAAGATATGTAATTTGACTTAAAACAAGTATAAGTAGCCAATAAGAAGAATGAACCTAAAACAGACGAAATGGACTACATTGAACCCAATTGTACCTTATAGTCAATAAAATGAGTTAAAATCACATCAAAAGTATTTCAATGTGTCAAATATATGTAATTCAACTTAAAACAAATATATTTAGCAACTAAAGGAAGAATAGGAACAAAAAGTTAGGAAATCGAGTATAAATAGGTTATATGAACTATATTGTTCGCAATTTCACCTTTAGGTCCATGAAATGAGTTGAAATCACTCCAAAAATATCTCAATGTTCCAAATATATGTAATTTAACTTAAAAGAAGTATAATTAGCCAGTAATATAAGAATGAAGCAAAGTTAGGATAACAAACCTCAAACAGGCCAAATGGACTATATATATTGAACCTAATTGCATTGTTTAGTAAATAACATGCGTTGAATACACCCCAAAAGCATCTCAATTGTGTTGAAGATATGTAATTCAACTTAAAACAAGTATATATAGCCAATAAAAGAAGAATACGATCAAAGTTAAGAAACCGAACCCAAAATAGGCTATGTGGACTATATTGAAACCAACTCCACCTTTTAATCCTTAAAATGAGTTGAAGTCACTCCAAAATCATCTCATTGCGCTGAAAATATGTAATTCAACTTCAAACAAGTATATTTAGCCAATAAAAGAAAGTAGGAAGAATTTAAGAAAATGAACCTAAAATAGGCTATATGGACTATATTGAATATGAAAATAGTCAGTAAAACGAATGTAAAATAGGCAATACGGTGTTATGGATTATATTGTTTCCAATATCACCTGTTGGTCTATAAACTAAAATGAGTTGAAATTGCATCTCAATGTATTAAAGATGTGTAATTCTACTTAAAACAATTTCAAGTTGCTAAATAAAAGATGTATGGGAAAAAAGTTAGGAAAACGAACCTAAAGTAGGCCATATAGACCATATTGAATCCAATTCACCTAATATCGAAACTAAAAATCTATTTAATGAAAGCTAGTGGTTAAAAGCAAACTTTGGCCAAAATTGCATTTCATATGTGTCTTTTGAACGGGAAGGGGGGAGATTTGAAATTGTGCTAATTTATGCTTACATTGCTTCTGTTGTTGTTTTGAAGGAGTGAGCTGGAAGATCTACCCCGTATAGCAAAAATAAATTGGATGAGGTTCGAGAACAATGGGCGAAATATTTTAGATTAATTTTTTTACTAGCCTAATTTATTGTATTGTAGATTGTCTATTCTAGTTTTAGTTCGTGACAATTAAATATACACGTTTTAAATATTTTATCTTGATTATTGTAATATCAAGTGAATTTATCATAATTTGCAATGTAATTGGATTTATCCTTTTTTTAGTTTATGTAAGTTTTTTTAATTATTCTATTTTATCGAAATTTTAAACGAAGGGGGCTTGTGCAGTGGGCAGAGGCTGGCTAAAGTGTAGGGGTTGGTGGCCTGACAAGGGTTTATCTTTTTAAAAAAAAAAGGTTCTTAGTATCGTTTGCAAGTAAAAACGATACTAATAATACAACTAATATTGTATTATTATTAGTATCATTTTTACGTACAAAGGATACTAATATTTCCTATAGGGGAGGGCCTAACAACTAATATTGGTATACTTTTTATATAAAAAACGGTACTAATAAAAGTATTATTAGTATCATTTTTTCGTATAAAATGATACTAATAACAACTATTAGTGACGGTTTTAAAAACGGTACTAATAGAATTGTTATTACTAATGCCTCCAATATATACTAACGCCCTATAAACGATACTAATAAGAAAAAAAATGATACTAATAACCTATTATTCCACTAGTGTATGTTCATGTATTAATCTTGATCTTGTTTTGTTAATTTGTTTATTAATTAAAAGTAATATCATGATCTAATGATCAAATTAAGTAAAATCTTGAAAATCAAATCTTGATCTTGTTTGTTCATGATGGCTGAATGCTATAGGAAGATAAAGGATTAATTTTTGTTCCATGTTGAATCATGTTTGCTTAAATAATTGTTAATCTATGATTTTTTGAATTAATTTAGTTGATTTAATAATTAATTTATGATGAACTTGGAATATAATGTAAATTGATAAACAAAGTATGAATTTTTCATGTTGTTCTTGAGATGGCCGAACGATAATAAGATAAAAAGGAGTAATTTTTTATCATATATTGTGCAAGTAATTGTTGATTGATGATTCTTTAAATTGATTTATGGATTATTAATTATTTAAATCTAATTGTTTATGTGAATAAAGAAAAGTATTAATTTTTATTTAATTGAATAGTCTACGAATAATATTGAGGATAATTTGATCTTGTTTTAGCTTATGACAATTTTAGAATGTAAATAAAGGATTAATATAATTAAAGGAATAAAAAAGGAATAAGGAAGTTACGTTTGGATTATAAGAATTAATAAGTTGACTTTGAATATGAATATGATGTGATAAGATGATTGTTGGTCTCATGATGGCCATGGCGATAAGATGGTATGATAAGATAAGAAGTAAATACGATAAGAAAGGATAAGGATAGAAGATTGTGTTTTAAGTGCTAATAAGTTAAGATACTAATTAAAGTCTATGTAGTGGACGTCTGCTTGGTGATACACGGGTCACCATACCAGGTTAAGTCAAAGCCACTACCCTACTGCGGTCTCTGGGCAGTTCTAGATTCTAGGATGTGTAGTCGTGATCGACCCCTTAGGCGTCGTTAATTCCTAAGGAGTCGGAATCAAGAATAAAAACCCAAATTCCTAACTAACCTAAAAGGGTAGTATAATGGAGTAAGGGGTCGAATCCACAGAGAGGTAGGTCATCGGGATTGCTTCTAGGTCAATCTTGCTATTTGAGGATCTATTTTTGTGTTTTTGAGATAATTGAGAGATAAACTAAAACAACTAACTAAAATGAACTACAACTAACAAGACTAAGGGCAAATAAAACGACTAAAGTCTAAGATAAAGCATTAAAACAAACACTAGGGAAAGGGGGCATCATGGGTAGGACAAGCAATTGGGCAAACAAACAAAGGACAATGGTGATAATCATGTATTGAGGGAAGATAAGGGCATAAACAACTAGTCGCTCCCGCGCACATAATCGCTCAAGTTCATATCGCTAACACCTAAGGGTCACTCCCACGCACACAATAAACACTAGCTTCCCAACCCGCCGCGGTGGTCGTGGTCTAGTTAAACTTAGCTTTCGGTTCCTCACATACTCACTCCCGCGCAATACATGAGAAACTATGGATTCAAGTATGAAAGTGATCAAATTCCACACTTTACTTCAATAAAACCTCTAAGTCAACTACCAATATAAAACCAATCATCAAAATCCAAAGTTTATCACCAAAATGCCATTTCAATCCATTACACCCCCTTCCCTAGCTAGAGAACTAGCCTAAGAAGGGTAATGTCATGATTAAACTAATTCTAAAAGGTTGAAATTTTAATAAACTACAACCAATACTACCAAAATAATCTAATCAAACATGAAAATAGATGAATAATAAAACTACTAACAACTAATATCATCAAAATAAAGCATAGACTAAAACTAATCATAAACTATCACTACAAATTAACAAAGATTTAAACATTAAATAAAATAAACAACTAACATGAAATTTCTATTCTAAACTAGTATAAAACTAAATAAACATACAATTAAACAACTAAAGTAAAGAGAAGAAAGAAGAATTTACCTAAAAATTGATGCTTTAATTGATTAAAAATTGTAACTTGAACAAAATGAGGAGAGAGAAATTTAAAGAAAATCCCTAATCTAAACCTAAAATGAGGCTCTATTCCTCAAAACCCAGCTCTCCCCCTCTCTCATTACCCTAAGAATGGTATTTATAGTGGAGAGTAATAAGAGAGGGTTAATTTGGTAATTAGGCAAGTACAAGAAAGTAAATAAAAAAAATAAAGGGTTTTTCTAAGCTATGCCCCTAAGTTTTTCGCTTTTCTAAGTTGTGCCCATGATTTTTGAAACTTCTAAGCTATGCCCCTGAATTTAGGTTTTTTAATTAACAATGTCCACTCCGTTATCTCAACGTTAATAGATATGTTAAAAGGAGTTACATTTCGTGGGAGTGTAATTCCCTCTCTAAAATTCTAGGGTTTTTAGCTGATTTTTAACCTAAATTTTAAGGAAATGCATCATTTACAAAGCAATGCATCATATATTTTAGGGAAATACATCAATTATAAAGGGTGAAAATCAGCTAAAAACCTTAGAATTTTAGAGGGGAAATTACCCTCCCACGAAATGCAACTCCTTTCAACGGATCTATTAATGTTGAGTTAACAGAGTGAGCACTATTAATTAAAAAATCTAAGTTAAGGGGCATAACTTAGAAGTTTCAAAAAGAATGGACACAATTTAAAAAATGAAAAACTCAAGGGCATAGCTTAGAAAAACCCAAAAATAAAAAAATGAAATAAAATATACATCCTAAAACTACCCAGCAACAAAACCCACGAGGACACCCCCCCCTCCAATTGCCTTGCCATTCATCACACAAAATCATCACCATCATCACTTCAGGTCATCATCAAAACTTCATCACCTTCACGCATCATTATCATTGATTCATCATATCAAATATCACGCTTCCGCACAAAACAGGGGAAAACAGAGGTCATCGGAGCGGACGCTCCATGTCTCCAAAGCGGGCGCTCCAAAACGCGACACTTTGGGCTAAACTTCCTCTGTTTCGGAGCGGGCGCTCTAAATTTCGGAGCGGGCGCTTCAAACTCACGACATTTGGACATGAATTGCAATCGAATTGGAGCGGACGCTCCAAATTCAGAGCGGACGCTCCAAATTCAGAGCGGGCGCTTCAATCAATTTCAATTTTGTGTTGTTTTGATGATCGAATTGGGCCGGTTTTAATGGCTGGTCGTGGTTGAATGGCGGCTGAATTGGGGTGAGTTGCGGCTGGAATTGCAGCTCCATTGGGGCTCGAATCGGGGCTGCAGTTGGGTCTGTTTGTGTGGGTGGTGGTTTGGGCGGTGATTTTCGTGGCTGAAGTTGGGTGGTTTTTGGGGCTGATATTGATGTGGTGTTGTGCGGTGGTGATGACTGGTATGATGGAGGTGATGAGTTTGTGGTGGCTGTCATAGGGGGGAAGCATGATGTTGGTTTTGGTATGTTGAGGAAGATGAAGGGGGTGGCTTGGTCTGGGATTCGAATCCCCTTGGCAACATTTTTTTTTTCTATTCTTGTTTTGTATTTTAGTTTAGATCTCAATTGGACCTAAACACAAACACAAAATACAATTACTTCATTGAATTAGAAAATGAGAAAATAATGGAATAAAAATAATAATAACTATAGAAAAAAGCAACTAATGAAAGATAAAATAATTTATTTTCCAAAATAAAGGCAAAATAGCTAGAAATCTTAAAATTAAATAAAAACTAGGAAAATAATGGAAATGAGAGATAATAAATTAAAATCTAATAAAAATGCGCAGAAAACTAGCATAATTACGCCGAAAAAGTGTGACAAAAATGGACTTATCAAGTTGTCTAAATAGTAGTACACGGGCTGCTATTTAGGAGCCATGGTCATAGCGCTTAGGCTTAGTTCTTGCAAAGGAGAGCTACGGGTAGGATACACGGGTTCTACCCGGCGCATTTTAGAAAAGTTGGGATGTACACGAGCATCTTTACGAGCAATAGTGACCAGTCCATGGAATAATAAAGATGGGTTAAAAGTGGTATTTAGTGTAATAATATGAAAAGATTAGTAATCATTGGGGTATTTATGGAGTTTCATATGAAATGTTATGTTTGATTAATGTTTATGTTGTTCTTCCGTTGCGTATATTTGATTTAAAATAATGATATGTATGTTGAATGATGAATATTATATGATGACACGTGTTGTATGCCTTGATTCTGTCTTATTATATGATTTATGGTTCCACATTTAAGTGGGGACAACCTAGTTACTCGTACTAACGGTGGACCCCCCATTTCAGGTGACGATACAGAAGTATGATTGGGCTATCGTTTGGGTCGGGATGTGTGTGCTTGCAAGATTATTAGAAGAAACCCGAGCACTACTTTACTTTTTAGTTTACTACTATTATGATTTTACCCAGCTTGTTGGGTTTAGACTTTATAGTTAGTGTTTTCCTTTTTAAGTTCAATAATGTTTAGCGTCTCTTGAACTCTTTTCCAGTTATATAGTTAACAATAAGACTTTTGGATTCATTAATATTACTAATTTCCTAATCATTTAATATATTTTATATAAGATAATAATTCGAATGTCGATTCCCTTGATGATCGACAGCTTATAAAAGTTGGGTCGTTACAACGGATGCTGCCATCGTCTCAGCACCCGCTGTAGCGGAGCTGAACGTTTTAATAATCGAATTTAAGCTCTTTTGTTTTGGCTTTTTGGGGGACCTGTATATACTTTTCTTCCTCCCTTTTGTAACATAGACAATAATTCAGAAGTAGTTTTAGCTTAAGTTTTAGTTTTCTCTCCGCTCTCTCTTAGGTTTTCATAGTTTTTCTTACATAACTTAGTTAATTCTTGAAGCTTCATGGATTTGGCTTGGAACTTGTATTGATCTACTCATTTGTTCTACATATTGGTATTGAAGCTTCATAAGTAAAATTCTCTACTCTTTATTTTGTATTTACGTTTGGTTATTTATTGCTTTTGATATTCTTGTTCTTGGTTATTTCTTGAATTCCTAGTTTATACCCATTTCCATGCTTGTTCTTATTTTTAGTATTTTCATGATGTTTTCTTTTGTTACTTTAGTCATGTGTGAGTAATCCCATTGCTAGGGTTTGGGGTGAAACCTCTCAAAATCCTCTATGTTTATGTTTTAGTCATTTCTTAGTCTTGGTTGTGTTAATGTTGGTACCGAAGGTTCGATGATGTTTAGTCTTGTGTCTATCTAGCATTAGATTCATAGAAGAATCCCCACCAAAGGACCGGAAGGTGAACGTGGGTGATGAATCCCTTCGCCCGATTGATGGAAGCACCACGAAAGTTGGGCCTTCGATCAAGGGAAAGTTACCGGTCTTCGTGATTTGTGCTTATGACTTGTTAGGTGTGCCTATTACGAAAGTAAGTAGTATGTGTCTTCCTGGTCGTCACATTAGCTCGAAAGAGTAGTGTGATCATAGAATGACCTCCCCTTTAACCTCGACCTAAGTGTAACGACCCGACTTTTTAGCGACGACGTTATTAGTGATAACGTCGTAAACAGGCAGTTACCAATCGACTTAAATACAAAAATAGAACTAAAACTCGTGGAATTAATACTTATTATTAATAATAATGGAATCCCGATTACAAAAGGTTAATTAAACTAGAAATCTGGTCCTAAAAACTGAAATAAAAACCTATTGCAAAAGCAGGAAATAATAATAGGGGCCTAGACGCTCATCAACCCATCCTGCTACTAGCTTCTAGCCAGACATAAGCCCACTTATGCGACTGCATCATCATCTGAAATGGGGGGGGGGGTCCACCATCAGTGGCGAGTAACTAGGCTGTCCCGCTTAAATGAGGGACCGCTAACCATATAATAGCATAGAATCAACCAAGGAAAATCATATAGAACATATGGAAATACGTGCAAAAATACTTACGAAATACGTATAAAATACCTGCAAAATACGATTAGGATACATACAAAATACGTGTACAATACAGTACAGAATACGTACATCATACAAATACATATACGTATGACATACAAACATAACTACGTACAACATACAATTACAAATACGTACAACATACATATACAAATACGTACAACATACAATACCGGACGTACACAGCGGAAGACTTAAACTACAACCTAATACGTATACATATATACGAAATCATACAATACCTACATACGACAGCAGCCTTTCATGAAATGCATATCTTATAATATCATATCAAATACTCTTTAGTAAATACGTGTCTTATCATACCATATCATTTCATTTCATAACATAAATATCTTATCTTATCATATTCAAATCATAATATTGGACCGGTCTTTATAGCTCGTTGTGGATCCCGTGTGCACCATAACTTTCCTAAAACATGCTGGGGTGAACTCGTGTATTCAACCCGTAGCCCTCCTTTGCAAGAACTAAGCCTAAGCTATGGCCATAACCCCTAAATAGCAGCTCGTGTACTACTACTTAGACGACTACATATTCTAGAATCAAGAACTGCGCAGATACCGCAGTCTGGCAGTGGCAATGACTTAACCCGATTGATGACTCGTGTATCACCAAAGGGGCGTCCGTAATACATACTATCTTTTCTAAAGGCCATCGTGAGACCACTATTTCTTTTAAAGTCTTTTCTAAAGGCCATCTTGAGACCACTAATTATTATTATATTGGTACTCATACCGGCCGTCAATTCCATAATACCCGGTAGAGTATACCAAAACTGGAAGTACTAGGTGACCGTAATTGGAATTGAGATGTTCGAAATCCCAGGAAAGAGAGGTGCAACACGTATATTGGCCATCTTAAATACCAAGTCTTTCCTAGCCAGAGATCGAAACAATTCAATGTCCTTTTACTCTGTTTCCTTTCCTTCGCTATTATTATATTATTATACCTTCCCTTCCTATTGCAACTTATCCCTACTGACTCCTTTAATTATAATAATTATAATAATAATATTAATTACTCCTAAAATACCTTTATAAGTCAAAAATTAAATTAAAATTGATCAAAATCAAAGAGGGTCCATTCGACATTTCCAATGCAAAATAACAAAAATTATACTTCAATTCAATTTAAATATGATCATCAATAATTAAATAAATTAACTTAATTAATAAATAAATTATGCAACAATATTAGATCATCAAGATTGTTCAAGAACAAGATCAAAAATCAATTCTTTTGTACACACATATCACACGGCATTTTCATGAATAAATAATAAACAAAGAAAATATACTTCAAGAATTTAATTAATTAAATCAAGATTAACAATTTAATTCAAGAACTTATTCACTTAGTAAAATTAAATCAAGAAAGTCATAAAGAATCATTGTAACGCCCCAGGTTTTGGGCTATTGTAATTATTTTGTTTCGGTGCATGGTCTAAATTTATTTAGACTATTTTTATTGCTTGAGTGTAACCATTGTATTTAATGGTTTATTATTTCTTAATTTTATTTTTATTTTAATTAATCAGAATTTTATTATTTAATTTTCTAATTAATTAATTAGTTTTGGGCCAAGTGCGAAATTAATCATGATTAGTCATGAATTAGTGCAAATGGCCCAATCGAACCTTGAGCCCATTTGAGCCGAAGCCCAACCGGCTATCCCTCTCTTTGGTGGTTTATTTTGCCACTTGCTTCATGTTCACACCTTAACTAACCTCTATAAATAGAGGAGTTAATAAGGCCTTAAGACCATTTGCCCATTTGATTATCTCTTGCCATCACTTTTAAAAGCCAAACACTCCCTCCAATTGATCATGTTTGCCACGCCATTTTTGGCTCTAAACACCCAACTTTGTTCATCATCTTTTCTAAAACCCATACTTAAAGATTCTTCATCCTTTGATCTTTAAGTATCAAAACACAAACTAAACCCCAATAATTTCATGCAAGAACACTAGTTAGGTGTGGTTTTGGGCTTGGTTCGTGTGGGTGCCGTGTTGAAGCCATGCAAGAGTGGTGGTTCGTGTGGTGAACCGTGCAGTGGGGCCGTGTGAAGACGTTGGTTCGTGGTGGTGCAGCCGTGGGGTGCCGTGTGGTGGTGTCGTGTTGTTCGTGTAAGAGGCCGTGCGTGTTGTGCCGTGGCTAGGGTCGTGTGGTTCGATTTTCCGGGCTGCATCTTGTGTTGATTTTGTGTGTTAATCTTCATCAAGGTAACATACTTTCTCAATCTAATTGGTATACTATGATTCATAGTATAGATTAAATGTTTTGGATTGGTTTTTATGAAGTTTTAATCATGTTTTTGTGTATGAATGTGAATCTGATTTTGTGTTGTTTAAATGATGATTTTGATGATTGAATATGATTATTTTATGATGGATTATGTTGGTTTTAAGTTCATGATGATTATGTTAAAGTTTGATGAATTTTGGATGATAGTAAGTTGGTAATTTCATGTATATGTATTGATTTATGCGTGTGGATTATGTATGTTGGATGAGTTCTTGGTTGAAGTTCTTGAATCTTGATTGAGTTCTTGATTGAAGTTCTTGAATCTTGGATGAGTTCTTTATGAATCTTGGTTAAGTACTTTGAGTTCTTGTTGAGTTCTTGATGAGTCTTGATAAGTTCTTGGATGAGTCTTGGAAGTTAAAGAAAGTAGTATTGATTAAAGAAAGTTAAAGATAATGTTAAAGAATGATTAAAGAAAGTGGTAAAGTGTTGGTTAGACTCAAGATTAAGGCGTAAAGACAATTCTTGAGAATAACTTTGTGTTTTTAACTGATTATTTTTGAGAATCAAGGCGCAAAGGCAATTCTTGAAATTAATTAAGTTATGATTAAGATGTTAAAGATGTAAAGATTAATTAAAGATTTAGCTTGATTTCGTAGCTAGACTACTAAAACTTAGAGTAAGATTCTATGTTTTTGGGTTAAGACGTTGCCCCTATTCCATCCGCGGTATTGGGATAGTTGGAGTCTTACTATGTTGTCTTCGGATGTGGATTTCCAGTAAGATTGGTTTCACGGGACTTGGGAGTAAGATTCTCATTTCCTAACATAGTAGAAAGTTCGAATGCGTAAGATGCGTTCGTACGTGCGTAGTCCGGTCTAGTATATGAATGATTGCGCCAAAGATAAGTTTGGATAAGATAATTGAGTCGAGTTTGTTATTGGATGATTTTCGCATGTTTTGATGTTTGGTTTGGTTATTTGATTTGTGCTATGTTCATGTGTATTCCCATTAGGGTGAGTCAGTTATGTTACTCGCCACTGATGGTGGACTGTTGTTTGTTTTCCAGGTAATTCTGATGATGAGGTTCTTGCTTAGCTTTGGGTTGGGCGAGCGCCGATTTTATGATTTTGTTGTACTTTTGTTGTTTATTGATTTTGGATAGTTTTGAATTGTAGTATGGACTTGTACACGTCGGTTTTTGACTCTGACATGTGTTTGGAGTTTATCGTATATTAGACTTTGTAGTTTGACTTTTGGTTTAGTATTGTACAAACTTGTGGGTATTTGTACTTTTGGAATTATAATAATAGTATTTGAGGTATTAGTTTTAATTCTTAAGTATTTGAGTTGTTAGTTATGACTATTCAACTCGTCGGTTTCTTCCGCGCCGATTTAAGCGAGTCGGGTCGTCACAATCATAATCTGAACAAGGGATTCGACAAGATCTACTTTAAAAGTGTTTTAATAATTTAATCACACTATTTTACACAATCTGATTTTAAAGAATTAAATTAAGAACAACCGTTTAAAGGTCTCGAATAATATGGGTTCAAGGTTTAACGTGCATAAATTTCGTCCAAAAATAACGTCATTTACTATTTTTAAGGGATTTTATAACTAACAAATCAGATTAGGCTGTAATCAGTTTCCGATTTTTCTGCTATAGCAAAAGAACTTTAGAAATTACGAAAATTTAACACAAGCTGTAAAACACTATTATTGACTTCCACCTAAATTTTCGTAGCCATCCTAATTGATTAAGTATCTTGATAAATTCGTAAACTAAATCTGGACAGTTTTACCGGTTTGAAAGATTAAATTATTATAAGTAAGAAAAGGACGAATTTTGCCACGAGATAAATCTTGATTAATAATCAAACAGTAAAGAAACTCCCACGAAAAATTCATCAAGAAATAAAAAGATTTGATCAAGTAATAAAATAAAAAATTCAACCTTTAATACTCCTAATACACGCATAAAAATCCATAAAACAATTAAAGATTCATGAAACATCAAGAAAGTAACATAGTAAATTATACTATATGGTTCGAAAATTTAACCCTAACATGATACTAAATCTTTTAACTTTTCCTAGTTTTAATCCTAATTAACTATATGGGAATCTACCCTAATCTAAGGGAGAAAGTCTAGTTACCTGGATCTAGCAAATAAATCAGAAAAAAAATCCTTCCTTTGGGACTTGAATACTACACGGCCAAGAGGGGAAACTTTTTAGGGTTTTTCTTTGAGTTTAGTATTGTAGTATGGAAAATTATGTAAAAGAAAATAGGTTAAAAACTTGTTCCCTATTTATAATATAAGGAACCAAAGAAAAGAAAAAAAAAAAATTAGCAAAATATAAGGGGGGGGGGGGCGTGAGAAGGGAGGAAGAATAGGGGAGTGGGAGTGTAATTAGGTAGACCTAGTAAGGAAGTTAGACTAGGTTTTACTAATTCAAAATGTTTTAAAATACTATTAATTAAATAAAAATTAAAATTACTTAATTAATAATAATTTAGAAAGGAAAATTAATCCTAGCCCATACATAAGGGCCGGCTAAGAGGATCAAAGGAATTGGGTCATCGGCCCAATTTCGAGATAAGAAAATAAAACAGTCCAAACATCCGGGCCTTTTGGACTTAGAATATTAAAATAATATTAATAACTGCGAAATTTTCTGGCCCTAAATTTCGGGTTATTACATAAGTCTAAGTCTTGATCGATCCATAATTCATGTGGTATCGACTTGTTAATCCCCGAAACTTAGTATTTTATTCCTTATTTTTAGACCTATAATTTATAAGTATCGAGTAGTTAATTAATTACCAATTTGATAACCGAATATTGACTTAGCTTGTCTGTTCTCATTGTCTTTGGTCAACAAACCTTATTCTCATGGGTTTGACCCTTACTTCCCCTTGCTAGGTATTTACTTTTGGTAGCTCAACGATGGCCTATCACCTACTAGAATTCATTTTGAGAGAAGCTCTTCCAAAAGTTGAAGAGAGCGTTTCTATTGATTCTTGGACCGCACGTAGGTCAAGTAGATCGAGGATTCCAAACCAAAGATTGAATGATATCCTATTAACTGGAAAATTCAGAACCTACTACCTAAATGCAAGCTTTCACAAGCCCAGACTTTAAGAAATGGCTTAAGGCCATGAAGTCCGAAATAGGCTACATGTTTGAGAACAATATTTGGACTCTTGTCGACTTGCCTCATGGTGTCACACATATTGCTTACAAGTGGGTGTTCAAATTGAAAATAGGTAATTATTAAAATTTCTATGTTCATAAACCAAGTTTGGTAGCAAAGGGATTAAGAGAAATTCATGTTATAAACTATGATGAGGCCTTTTCAACATTGGTAATGCTGAAATCAGTTCTGATGCTTTTATCGATTGTTGCATATTATGATTATGAATTTGGCAGATGGTTGTTAAAACTGCATTCCTGAAAGGTTTCTTGAATGAGGATGTTTATATGACACAACCAGAGGGTTTTGAGGATCTACAAAATCCTAAAAGAGTTTGCAAGCTTCAAAGATCCATTTATGGATTGAAGCAAGCATCTCAGAGCTGGAACAATCGATTCAATGAGGCAATCAAAGAATTTTGTTGTTTTAGAAGTAACAAATTGAAGAACCTTGTATTTACAAGAAATTTAGTGGAAATAGCTTAGTCTTCTTAATTGGTTTTGTATATAGATGACATACTACTCGTGGGAAATGACATAATAAATTCTATAAGTAGGTGGTTAGTCATATTAGAAAATTAGGGTTTTCTCATAACTTACTGCTTTTCCCACTATCTCATAAAGGTATCAACACAAAATAGAGAAGAATCGTTCCAACATTTTAACTAGCATTGGTGGTGCGTTGATCCAAATTGGTGGACTAAGTAAAGGAATAACATTTCAGATTCTAGCCCAATTTCACATGGAATTCATGTGACAAAGGTTGTAATTTATATCCTTTATTTACTTGATTCATATTAATAATTATTACTGATCCAGATGTTATAGATGTTAGGAAACTGTTTCATAAAATTTCGATAATCACATCTACAAACTCCTACATACAATCTTTTCAATTACTGCATCCACAAAAAGCATACACAAAAATCTCACATGATTTTTAATTTTAAAAGAAAGCTATTTTGGTTTTTGAAAATTACCATTTTCCATTACTAATGAAATCATAAGAATATGTTACAAAAAGTATTGATAATAGAAAAAGAATTCATAATTCTTAAATTACAATGGTGCATGACATATATAATCTATTTTAGTATGTTATGGTTAGTGATCCCCAGCACAACCATACATATCATAAGCAAAGACACAAAGCAACTTAAAACTCAAGAAAACAAAGAGGAATATTTTTGCAGAGGAAAACAATGCCTATAAAACTCATCATAAGATGCCTCTAATTAAATTTAAAATCCCTATAAAAAGAAGAGTTTCTCACCATGAATAACCACATTTATTACTCATCCTTTTGTCGCTCAACTTTTAGTTCATTATAAAAACCTTTTTCTAAGTAAGCCAGAAGCTATTAGAAGGCCAGAATGACAAACAAAATCAAGGCTTCAACTCCTTTTGTGGATTTTAATCCTGCTTTCGATTTGAAGAAAGAAGACGGTCTTGAAGCTTTAATCATCCACCTCCCTGGTATATTTTTATACTCCTATACTTGCTTTTATTCTATTTTTTTTGCCCATAGATTAGTTTTATTTTTTATAATAAAAAAGCACTGTTTAATTTGTTCAAATTAAGGATCTGAACTCGTTTAAGGGTTTTTTTTGACTTATTTAATCATGGATAAAGGCTTATAAGATCAGCACTAATAACTTCTAATAAGTTGTTATTCTAATTATGATAAGAGCTTGTTATATTTATATAAAACTAGTCTTGTATGCACGCTTTGCGTGCAATGATATATATTTTAAATGTATCTTTTAATTTGTCTAAAAAAACAAAAAAAGAATTATGTTTGTTTGAAAAATTGAAATATTTGTCAAATTCATACTCGTTCACATAATCATAATTAAAGTCATAAACAAATTTTCCCCCTTTTATCGGCTATCCCACAACAATGACTAACAAAACTTTTATTTACTATATTAGGTCGGTTATCCAATTTTTACAATAATCAAAATGTAAAAAAAATTTATGTGACAAACTATAGCAATATGGACGTCTATTTATAAAGAATTCAAAAATATGTAACAAACTTTATATTTTGTAATATTTTAATTTTAAAATGTTAAAAAATTATACTCCCTCCGTAACAAAATAACTGCAACGATTTGACAATAAGTAGAGAGAAAAAATGTCAAATTGTTGTAGTTAATATGTTACGGAGGGAGTAATAACTTTCCTAAATATATAGGAGTGTTGTTAATTAAATTTTGTAACAAAATAACTTCAGGTAGTGTTTGGATATGTGGAATTCATTTCAAATTGATGAATTCAATTTATAAAATTGAAATGTTACAATTCAAATGACAATTATTTGTTTGGGTTGTTTTTAGAATTTGAAATGACATTAAGTATTTGAAATACACAACATTTGCTTGTTAAACATTTGGGTTGAGAATTGGGCCAAATCCAATTCCAATTTTCTTTTACTTGCCAAACATGTAATTTGGCCCAAATTCATAATTTCAAATCAAATACTTGTATTCAAACATAGCATCAACGATTTTACATAAAGTAGAGAGAGAAAATGTCAAATAGATAAGAATGGTGTGAATTGAATTTTTACAAATTTTTGGGGTAACACAGATATTGTAAGGAATGATACAATGACTCTCCTTGACTTCTATAACAGAGATCAAGTTTCCGATCAAACAACAATTATCGTAAGTAATAAGCCAATCCAAACTGGGCTAAACCAACCTAACCTAATTACACCTCATTTTTAACTTGTGCTTTGCATAATTAAATGTCCATGTTATATATTTTGTGTAACTAATACTCAATTTGATGTAACATGATATGATATATCCAATTAACATTTTCTGAACAAAAACATTATTGTATAAATAGGGTTTAAGAAAGAACAACTGAAAGTGCAAGTTCACAATAATGGAGACCTCAAAGTAAGTGGAGAAAGACCAACATCATCAGGTTCAAAAGGATCAAAGAGGAGCCGTTTTATCAAGGAAATCAAAGTAGCAGAAGATTGTGATATCAGCGGAATTCGTGCAAAGTTCATTAATGGCCGTCTCCATGTCACAATGCCGCCAAAGAAACCGGTTAAACCTGACTCTTCTCCATTAATTCCGGCATCAGACGACGTCAATGATCGTCACAAGCGGAATAATGCTGAGGACCGGGCTTCGGATGATAAAAATGCAAACGAAACAATCACTGGAAATGGAAAATTATTTCAGACAAGTAGTTGTAGTAAGTACGATCAGAAAAAGAGTATCATACAGATGCTGCAAGGAAGAAAGAGGGTGATTTTAGGGTTCGGAATTGCAGTAGCTGTAGTGGTAGCATGCAATTGGTACTTTGTTTCTTCTATGTATGGGTCTAATACTACCACTGCTGCTCCTTGTTTGTACATGGATGATTAATTTGGGCCTAATCTAATCTAATCTCTTGTATGTTGCTCTGTATATATCGTGGTGCAATATAATGGGTCTACTATATACCGGATGCACGTTGAAATAGGTACAACCAAAGGTGTTTTATTAGTCATTTTAAATTAATTTAAAATGAATAATAATAAAAAAAACAAAGTGATCAAAATTACCCTTGGTGTAACTAACACCCGGGTTTATATATAAGAATTTATAATCGTGTTGTATTTACTATGTTTGGTTTGAAGAATTCGTGTTCAAGTGTAAATATATAGAGATAAATGAATATTATAGTGGAAAAACGTTTAATTGTAACAGATTAAATGGACTTATTGTAATGGGCTAAATGGGCTTATTGTAACGGGCTAAATGGGCTTAATGGAAGTGAACAACTAATAAAACACCGCCGTAAAATTATTATTTACTCTAACTACCATTATTCCAACACTACCTTTTTATAAAAAACACGCTCTCTATAATTGAAACAAAATAACTCTCTAACAAAAAATGCCAACCATCATTGGCGGAGCTATCGTTAACACCTCCAGTGTCACCACCACCTACGGTTGTAGTGCTGATAGACGGACGAAAGAAAAATTAGACTAGAAACATGAAATACAACATATTATATACACCAAAATCTAAATTAATTTATTTTGGACCATTTTGGACCTATTTTTCGGACTCTTTTCACTTGTTTATTTTCTTATCATTTTAAACTTCATTTCTTAGGTTTTGGTCTTTAATTTTTAGCGTCTAGGCGCAGGTCTGATGTCCCTCCGAGTCCTTCGTTACTCCTTCTAGCCTATAAATACACGTCCTTCCAAGATTTTCAACATACGCCAACACCACCAATCCTTCTCTTGCATTGCATACTTCAATCCCAAATATTCATATCATATCAAACACCTTTAACACTCATCTAAGCACATCACAAATCATCAACTCAATCAACTACAAGCAAAACACTTGTATTCATCATCAACTATCCCTTGGTTGTTTTGATTAAATGCATTACAAGGTACTATTTCCTAAAGTCTCTACACTTATAAACTTTTATTATTTTGTTTTAATTTTATTATTTGACTCATTAAATGGTGATTAAAATGGAGATAAGCGATGATAACGGATAAATTCATAACAAATAATGAAATTTCTAGTTGAACATACATATGAATGTTCAACGCTTTAATCAATTTTATCATAATTCTTCACAACATTTATAACCATTTGATTTTCATTTTAATCGCCATTTATAATCGATTTATAATTATTTCATTCGTTTTTATATGATCTAAATATATGCATTGTGATTAACAATTCACTATGCGTTACAGCATATCGTACATAAAATTTAATTTCGCAATCAATTCATATGCAATTGTTTTAATTTTTTTTATTTTGAACCTCTTTTATTATGTATTTTTACAATCATAGATTTTATTTCATATATTTCTTCATTATTTAATTTATTTGATTTATTATTTTTAGGATTTAGTACGGACTTAATCTAAAGTGGTCACAATAATTAGTCCTAATCTGCAAATAATTCAAACCCGCCTAATAATATGCGCTCTTTAGGATATAAAACTGAGATATCTATGTATTCGGAGATAATAATAATACGACCACAAAATGAGACCTAATAGAGACCGCTTACAGGCGGGCGGGTCCAATGCACGATTGGCCCGTAACTTGTCCCTAAACTCATACTCTGGTGCACGACCTATATGGGGCCAATTGCTCCTGGCATTGGTACTTCTTGGTGTCTGTGGGCCGTATAAATGCACGGTTGCGACTCCTACTAGACCACATTCACATCTGGCGTTAACGAGCATTCAAACAACTCGTGAGACATAGGCGGCCGGTAAAAACGACCCCTACAGTTTGGCGACTGATAGGTCCATTTTAGGACCTATTTCCAGGGCTCTTTTCACTTGTTTTCATTTGCTTTTAGGCTTAGTTTTATTAGTTTTAGGCCTTTTTAGCTTAGTTTAGGTCTTAGTTGCGTTTTCTTTGAATAATGTCTTTTCTTGTCGTTTTTGCTAATAATTGAGCTCTTTTGCATTACTTATGTGTTGCGTTCATTCATGTAGGTGTTTTGCGTGTTTTCGATCAATTCTTGAAAGCCGACAAGGGTCGTGAGAGGTCCCGAGAAGCTTTGAGAAGTGTGCCGCAATAAAGCCAAAATCACAATCACCACTTTTGGAGTATAGGTCAACTTTGAAAGGCCATAACTTTTTACATACTTATCATTTTAAAGCGATTCAAGTTGGAGGTTAAAGCTCGTTCCTATAGATTCGAAACGCCTGGTCATAAGCTAAATTCTGATAAGAAATGAAGGAGTTATGATGTTTTTAAAACTGACTGTCTGGCTGTCCAGCGGCCGCTGAGAAGTTTCCAGCGCCCGCTGAGACCTATTCAGCGCCCGCTGACTTTTTCCCAGCGCCCCAGAGAAGGCCCTGTTCGCATCATTTAATCTGTTTTAGGTCTTTTCTCGTGCATTTTTGGGGGGAACTATAAATACCCCCTTCTTCCCCCTTCACAACCAGCTGAGGTTAGAGGCTCACTTAGGGTTTTAGGTTTGATTTTGTTGCTTTCTTCTTCAATTTCCTCTTGTAATTTACATTTGCTCTTCAATTTATGCAAGTTTCTTAGTTTATCTTCCTCTTGTTCTTCAATCTCTTCAAGGTACTTTTATTGCTTTCTTTATTTGCTTGATTTCTTGTTCTTTGTTGCTAGTTATTGATGTCTAAGTAGTTGATAGTTGTTGTTGTTGTTTATTTAGTTAGTTTATTTGTTATTTTCATGTTTGTTTAGTTGTTTATTTTGATTTCATTGTTGTTCTTGGTAGTTTAGTTTGTAGTTTTCTAGGTTTTAGTTGTTAGTTTTAGTTGTTATTTTTGTTCTTCTTAGTTTTAGGTTTGATTTATGTAATTAGTTGTAGTTTTTATCATGCTTTTGTTAATTATGTTTGAGTAGTTTAGTTTCTAGGGTTTGAGTGAAACCCCTCAAATTCCTCCATGATTGTGGTTTAGTTGTTTCTTGGCTTTTGGTTGTGATAATGTCGGTACCTTAGGATTCGGTAATGTTGAGTCTTGTGTCTAGCTAACATAGGATTCATTGAAGAATCCCCACCGAAGGACCGAAACGTGAACGTGGGTGATGACTTCCTTTGCCCGATTGATGGAAGCACCACGAAAGTTGGGCCTTCGATCAAGGGAAAGTTACCAGTCTTCGTGATTTTGTGCTTAGTACTTGTCAGATGTGTCGCTGCACGAAAGTGAGTTGTATATGTCTTTCCGGACATCGTACTAGCTCGAAAGAGTGGTACAATCTTAGAACGACCTCCCCTTATCCACGACCTAAGTCTAGGTTTCGATTGATTCATAATTCATGGTGGTATGAGTTGTGGATCTCTTACCCTAGTCCCTTTTGTTTTTGTTTCCTTAGCGTAGTTTTAGTTAGTTCCCTTCGCCTCTCGCGACCATTATTTGACCTAGCTTGTTCGACACTCACGCCTAGGCTAGTGCGAAGTACCTTCCCCGTGTTCGACACCCCCACTCATACTACGACGGGGGTTTTTTATTTGGTAAGAAAACCCCTCCTATTAGCGACTCTGCTAGGGAATATCAATCCTTAGTGGTGTGGACAAACTTGAAAAGTCTCGTGTTCTTATTATTATTATTCACAAATTATTTTTAGGCATATTGCATGCGGTTCTACGAATGGGTGCCGCAATATAGGACATTCTCTCATATGAGCATGTTTTATGCTCGAAACCGATCCCGGGGGGGTTTGATTATGGTTTCTTGTGGTGCTCGACCTCAATAATCATAACCGGCCCATCCCAGCCATGACACATTATTCTCATGCCCGATGAGATCATAATAAGAGATCTATTAATCGTGTGCCATTCAATTTGAAGAATGGCTAGAGTGGTTCAGTTTCACTTTAGCCATGGTACCTTGTGACCACCCAAGACTGACCTTATAGAAGACCACTCATGTTGTATCATATTAGTGTTACTATGTGTGCATTTTTTTATGGGCTCTAGCCATTTTTTTTCACTATTCACTCACAATTTATATAGTCATGGTCATCTTCTAGTTCATTTAATCTAGTGTTTAGTTCATAGTGTTGGGCCTTCGTATCCTTAAGCTTAAGTCCATATAGGCCTGACTTTTGACCGAACTTAGGCACTTCCATTTCATTTTTTTTTTGCTGGTGTCCTTCCAAAAAAAAAAATAAATAAATAAAATACAAGAAACAAAAGTAAAAAAACCAAAAACCAAAAATAAAAAATTGAAAGGGCACCTTGCATTCATGCATTTTAGGGAAGATGGCCATAAAATTAGGACATGCATATACATCTGCATTTACATCCATATCACAATGATCAAGGGGGTTCACTCAGTTGTTTTTTTTTTGTTTCCTCTCAAACAACAGTTTCAGAGTTGTCTAAACAGTTCCAATTCGTTCCAAAGCATAGCCGAGGTCCGAGCAAGCCTCAAGCCCATCACTCAAGCCCATATCCAACCTACATTACTCAAGCCCACAACTCAAGCCCATATCCCAGCATACATCACTCAAGCCCATATCCATAGCCTATAACCCCATCACCCCAAGTACTTAAGCCTCATCACCATTTAAAAGGCCAATCACATTGAAGTAGCCATGGAGGATGATTTGCAGCATCAATGTCAGCACGCCCCACTCCTAGTCAAGAGTCAGTCAGTGTTTTTTCTTTAGGCTGAGTTGGTCCCTCCACCTAGACATTTATATTTCTTTCTTTTTCAAGCCTATGTCATTAGGATTTATCTTTCAATTCTTAGCCTTGTAATAATTTCATTGACATCGATAAAATTCTTTTTTTTTTTTTCATTATCAGCCTCCATTTTAATTTGTGCTTTTAACTCTAACATAATTCATGACCTCAAATTTTCACAATCAATAAAATTGAACATAATAAACGGACATTGCCCGAGAGACCTTCTTTTCTTGAACTTCATAAAAATTATTAACCATTTCCCATCACCTGTATTCATTCAATCCCGTGCAGCCCTTTGAGCCTTAAACACATATAAGCCTACTTTCCTTCCTTACCTGCATCTGCCTCACCCATTGTATCAAGTGGTGCATAGGAAAAGACATGTGCCAAAAAAAAAAACCAAAAGCAAAAAAAGAAACAAAATTCATACTCGACGCACAATAAACATAGTTCTGAAAGTCGAGTTAAAGCTTCAAACTCAAACACAATCAATGTCAAAATCCAACTACAAAAACAAAACAAAACAATAACAACAACAAAAAAAAAAGCAAAAGTCATGGCACATCTATGCACCACTAGGGGGCAATATTTGGGGAACTTTGAGCCTTCTTTCCCCTTTTCCTTCTTAACCCTCAACCTTAGCCAAACATTACAACCGCAAAATCCTTCTCACATGAGGCATTGTCCAAATAATCATCAAGAACTACGATGGTCTGATTCCATAAGGATACGTAGGAAGCCTCTTCTCGAGGTTCGACCCAATTAATGAATTTTTGAGGTCCACCCTTTTATGCAACTTGGTTTGCTTAGGGTTTTAAGCAAAAATTTATAGTTCACAACTCGATATAGGCTCGAGTTTGAACCAACATTAATTCAGCCAACCACATCAATTCCCCACATCATCACCCTTCAGTAAAAAATTTTTAGCCTTTCCTTTTCTTGCACTGACAACCTTTCTATTTCACACATCCTTGGGGCTTTCCCTAACTCTTCTTAAGGTCATCACTTTGATTTGACTCTTGTTTTCTTCTATTTAGGCGTGACATACCCCATGCATAGCTTCATCAATTGGGCAATCTTCATCTTGAGGGAAATCTAACTCTAGTTCACGACTTGAGCTAGCCTCTTTTCTGAATGCTTTGGCCTCTTCATGCAATCCACAAAACAACTTCAACCATGATCCTTCACCCATCCTTACCCTACAGGCTTGGGGCTTACTTATCCTTCCGCATAAAAGGCCTTATCCATCATCCCACATTTGTGCTACCCTACCCATTCACTCATTCCACCATAAATATAACTTTCCCCACGAGTTGGGGGCTTTCTCATGATCGAAAGTTCTGTCTTTGATTGATTGGGGGCTTAAGATAACTCCATCCCCATTTTAGGGAAGTAATGTACCATTGGTTAATCCCTTGGTCATTCATTGCCTTGACATACATAAACATATCATTCCACATGCATTACAGTTCACGAACTTCAATCACATCATGCATCATGTTCTATAAGCATATCACTCATCATAATCATTTCATGCATACATTCATATACATGCATATGCATCATATGCACATCACAGAGCACAAAGCACATAAGGCTAGAGCCCATCTTTGTTGAATCCTAGAATCGCTATATGCGATTAGCTAGTGTCTTGAATAACTTTCGTGGTCATGAATCCATGTATACCCATAGGGCTATGTAAAGTTTTGTTCCTTGATATCTTTGCCAGTACAAGCCTATACATGCTATTGCCTCGCCCGAACCATAATACTTTGACTTTCGTCTTTCCAGACTCAGTTAAAGTGGGGGCTTCTCATAAGATGTATACTACCTTACACATTTTTACGCCTCAACAGCCTCACTCATATCCTCTGTTCTTACGGGTTTATGCTTACCCTAAGCTCACAAAAATTCCTCTAAGGGTTTATGCCTACCCTTAGTTCACTTGCTTCTCTGATGGGTTTATACTTACCCTAATTCCTCTAAGGGTTTACCCTTAATTCCCTAGCCATAATACTTTGACTTTTGTCTTGCGAGAACATTTGCCTCTCTAGACTCAATCAAAATGGGGGCTTCTCATCAGACACACTTCCTTTTCCAGCACTCACAAGTACATTTCTCATAGGGTTTATGACGCTAAACTCACAAAAATTCCTTTAAGGGTTTATTCCTACCCTTAATTCATAATTTTTTTTTACGGGTTTATGCTTACCCTAATTCCTCTAAGGGTTTACCCTTAATTCCCCAACCATAATACTTTGACTTTCGCCTTGCAAGATCACTTGCCTCTCTAGACTCAGTCAAAGTGGGGGCTTCTCATCATACTTCCTTACACATTTTTTTTTCCGCCTCAACGGCCTCACTCATATCCTCTTTTCTCAAGAATTCCTTTAAGGGTTTATGCCTACCCTTAATCCATCACTTTGCTTATGGGTTTATGCTTACCCTCATCCCTCAAGAGTTTATACTTACTCTTCTTCCTCTAAGAGTTTATACTTACTCTTAGCACTTCACTTTACTAATGGGATTATGCTTACCCTCATACATTCTCTCAAGAGTCTATACATACTCTTGAATTCTCCTCCTAAGAGTTTATGCTTACTCTTGACACATAACTTTTCTTAGGGTTTATGCTTACCCTCATACCTTCTCTCAAGAGTTTATACTTACTCTTGATTCTTCTTCTAAGAGTTTATGCTTACTCTTATCATGTCATCCTTGCTCATGGGTTTATGCTTGCCCTCATTATTTCTCAACAGTTTCTTCTTAATCTTGTTTCATCCTCTAAGAGTTAAAAATGGTGACTCAAGGTCGCAGAACGTCTTGAGTTATCCTCCATCCCGACAGAAATACTTTGACTTTCGTCTTGATAGTTTATGCTTACTCTCCAGATTCAGTCAAAGTGGGGGCTTCTGTACACACCTAAATGTGTCTCCCCAATGTAGAGACTAATGAAAAAAGTACCTATTGCCATACGATCCAACTAAGGGGAATTGATGATGAAAATGCATAATACACCTAAAATAATTGCCTCAACCATGTTTGAATTTCCTTGGAAGCGTTTATTAGGTTTTGCGGTGATTACGAGATTTATTCATATATTTCCACCATTTTGGGGAATTTTTCATATTTTTCCATGTTTTATATTCATAAAAAAAAATATCATTTTTCTTCATAAAATATTTTTAAAATCCATAAAAATAATTATATAATTTATTCATATTTATTTTTTTATCATATTTTTAGAGCTTTTTAGAGCTTTTTTATGATTTTTGCATCCTTAGGGGCATTTTCGTCATTTCCGAATGTTGAAAATTGTTCCGCAAAGCATATTAGTGTTTTTCATACTTTTCATAATTTTTCTATAATTTTATAGAGCTTCTGGACGTTTCAAGAACATTCCGAAATATTCTGGAACATTCTAGAACATTCGGTGTAATACCCCGAAAATTTGGGATATTTTAAATTTTTATTTGTTGATTTAAATGTATAATCAATTGACTATTTAATTGATTATTACTTAATTAATTGTTATTTTGGGTGGCAATTTAATTCTTTTTGAGCCTGGCCCTAACCTTTTTATTTTGTTTGGCCAAAACCCGAGCCCAATTATTTTCTTTGATTTTGTTGAGCACGGTCCCTTTATTCATTTTCGTGTCTCCTAATTATTTCATTAGCCCTATTTAGTTCATTTGAGTCCAAAGGGCCATTTCATTTGGACTGTTTGTATTTTTAGCCCAATCTTTTTCTCTTCCAAATTGGGCCAAAGACCCAATTCTCTTCTTTTTAACTTGGCCGGCTCTTTCCTTTACTTGGGCCAAAGTTGTTTTGTTTATTTAGTTAAATATTAATTAATTATTATTTGTGGATAATTAATTAATTTAATTAATTTAAAATACTCTAAATACCTATTCAAAGTGGTTGATTGACCACAACAAACTTTCCCCTTTTTGCTTGCACTTCCACGGCAACCCTAATGCTTTGCTTAGGGTTTGTTGTTTTTTTTTTTTTTTATTTTTCTTTATATAGGACCCCTTTACTTCATTTGGGTCCTATTTGCTATTTGCACTTAAACCCTAAGCAAAGTATACAACTTTTCTCCTCTTGTCCCCTCTCAAAGAACCGTGCTAAATTCATCACCTTTGGTGAATTTCCTTTGGAATTTTATGGCGAATTAAGGTAACTTCGCTTTTCTATTTAATCTAAGGGTAGCTAATCACATAGTAAATTAGGATTATATCATGAAAATTGTAGGATTTATGTTTGCTTATTTATTCGAAAATTTCGAACCATATGAAATATTGATCATGTTATTCTCTTGATGTATTCATGTAATATTTATGAATTATTATGAAATTTCTTTTGATTATTTTATGTAGTTTATTGAAATCTGAAATTGTTGAATAATTACTTGTATGAATTTATTTCTTAATCAAATCGTGTTATTTCTTGATGAATTTTTCATGGCAGTTTCTTTGTTGTTTTATTATGAATCATGAAATATTTCGTGACAAAATTCGTCCTTTTATTGCTTGAAATAATTTAATCTTTCAAACCGGTAAAACTGTTCAGAATCGGTTTACGAATTTATTAATATACTTAATCAAATCGAATGGCTACGAAATTTTAGGTGGAAGTGAGTAATACTGTTTTAAAGCTTGTGTAATTTTTTCGTAATTGTTAAAGATCGTTTGCTAAGGCATAAAATTCTGAAACCGAATTCAGCCTAATTTGACTGGTTAGTTATAAGATCACTTAAAAATAGTAAAAGATGTTATTTTTAGACGAAATTTATGCACGTTAATCCTTGAACCCATATTTAGCTCCCATAAAATTTCCAGTTTTTTTAGAGATCTTTAGATGGTCGTTTTTAATTTAATTCTTTAAAAATCAGATTGTATAAAATAGGGCAATTGAATTATTAAAATATGCTATTATTCATTCTTGAACTTTCGGGTGACCTAAGTATTAAAAGGGAACTAAAAATATGATTTTTATGATGAATCTTGATAGTATTGGATTATATTGATTAATCTTGAATTAAAAATTAAATCTTGTTTTTATCTTCTAATTGTCGAGTGTATAGAAATTAAAAGAAGAGTTAAAAATATTATTTTTATGTTAATCTTGATGAATGTTGTTGAAAAATATGATTTTTATCTTATTTTGGTAATTTTTGCAATTATATTGATTAATTAAATTAATTCTAGAAAATAGTTAATTATTGTTATATTTTTAATAATGCCGTGTAGAATTGATGAGTTAGTCAATTTTTGATTAAATTTGATTATTGTTAATTTAGGGAATAATTAATAATAAAAGTTACGGACAAAATAATTATTAGGGATAAGTTGTAAAGTGAAGGGATAAAAGATATTATTAGTATTATTATTAAGAGGACCGAAATATTAGTATTATTAATATAAATATTTTTTTTCCGGATTTATTACTATTAGTATATGATATAATATCAAGGTTAGTATCCGAAAGGATAAGATTATAAGTATTTGATATAAGGGTAGTATTTTATAAGATTGAAGATGCATAAGATACTACTAGGGATAAGAAAGGAAACAGAGTAATAGCTATACATGTTATGTTTCGGTCTCTGGCTAGGAAAGACTTGGTATTTAAGGTGGCCAATATACGTGCCGCACCTCTCTTTCCTGGGACTCCGAACATTTCATTTCCTATTACGGTCACCTAGTATTTCCCGATATATGATATGACATGATTAAGTAAAGATATAAGATACAATATAAAGATCGCCCCTGCGATGACGCAAAGGTCATCAATCGGGTTAATATGATAGGACGCCCTTGCGATAACGCAAAGGTTATCAATTGGGTTTAGTCGATGCCACTGCTCACATGGGTCGGACGCAAAGGTTCCCCCGCGCAGTTCTTGGTTCTAGAATATGGAGTCGTCTAGGTAGTTCTCGCAAAGGAGGACTATTTAGGAGTTATGGCCATAGCTTAGGCTTAGTTCTCGCAAAGGAGGGCTACGGGTGGAATGCAAAGGTTCACTCGACATGTTTTAGGAAAGTTGCAAACGCAAAGGTTCGCTACGAGCTGAAGAAGACAGTCCGCAAAGATGATATGTTAAGTTAAGATGATATAATAAGTACATATGTAAAGTTAAGAAGATATTATGTTCTTATTATAAGATTGATGTAATGATATGATAAGTGCATATGTTAAGATAAGAAGCTATTATGCCCTTATTATAAGATTGATGTTATGATATAAGATAAGATGTAATTATAAGATATGATATGTTTATATATGGTAAGATGTGTTATATAAATTAAGAAGGATTATGATAAGTAAGATTATGAAGTGATAAGACATATTCTATGATGGGTAAGTATAAGATAAGGTGGTGAGGTATAATTTTAAGTTGTATAATATAAAGTATAAGTTCAGTATATTATAAGTCTTCCGCTGTGTATATTTCTGTAATTATACGAGTATGTAAGCATGTGTATGTATGCGAAAGTTGAACGTATTTTGTATGTATTCTAACCGTATCTGCAGGGTTGTTTGTACGTATTTTATACGAAGATTATACGTATTCTAACCGTATCTCTGCAGGTGTATTTATACGTATTTTTATACGTACATTTATACGTACGTTTATACGTACTTTTATACGTATTTTTATACGTACGTTTATACGGATTTTTGTATGTTTATGTGTAAAGCATGTATTGAGTTCTTTACAGTTTTTATGATAATTTCTATGCTATTATGTGTTTGGTGGTCCCTCGATTAAATGGGACAGCCTAGTTACTCGCCACTGACGGTGGACCCCCCCCCTCAGTTTCAGGTGATGTTGCAGCAGAGTAGAGCGGGCTTCGCCGGATGGGCTTGTGTGGTTTAGCTTTTATTTTAAGTATCTAGTTTTTCCAGAACAGTTTAAACATTAACTTAGTTTATCTTATGATCCCAGCATGTTGGGACAGTATTTTCAGATCTTCTATGTAATAACGATTGTTGGAATATTTATGGATTTTTAGTAGTTATCTTAATAAAGGACATTTCTTCCATTCAATTGATATGACTTATAGTTTAATTTGATTAAGTAATGACCCGAGTGTCGCTTCCCTTCGTAAATCGACAAGCTAAAAAGTCGGGTCGTTACATTCGGGACACCCCGGAATATTCCGTAATATCAAAATATTAAAGAATATTTCCGTAATCAAATAAAAATCAGATCATAATCCCAGAAATCACGAGAAAAGTCAAGCAAAATCGACCCCAGATCAAGATAAGACCTACGCCTAAACGCAGGTCTCATATCATGATCTTCGTGTAGATGTAGGACACAAATACCTGCGTCTAGGCGCAAGTCTGATGTCCCTCCGGGTCCTTCGTTGCTCCTTCTGGCCTATAAATACACGTCCTTCCAAGCTTTTCAACATACGCTAACACCACCAATCCTTCTCTTGCATTGCATACTTCAATCCTAAACATTCATATCATATCAAAACCTCTCAACACTCATCTATACACATCACAAATCATCAACTAAATCAACTTCAAGCAAAACACTTGTATTCATCATCAACTATCCCTTGGTTGTTTTGATTAAAGGCAAAGGTACTATTTCCTGACACTTATAAACTTTTATTATTTTGTTTTAATTTCATTATTTGACTCATTAAATGGTGATTAAAATGGAGATAAGCGATGATAACGGATAAATTCATAACAAATAATGAAATTTCTAGTTGAACATACATATGAATGTTCAACGCTTTAATCAATTTTATCATAATTCTTCACACATTTATAATGATTTGATCTTCATTTTAATCGCCATTTATAATCGATTTTTAATTATTTCATTAGTTTTTCATATGATCTAAAAATATGCATTGTGTTAACAATTCACTATGCGTTACAGCATATCGTACATAAAATTTAATTTCGCAATCAATTCATATGCAATTGTTTTAATTTTTTTTTATTTTGAACCTCTTTTATTATGCATTTTTACAATCATAGATTTTATTTCATATTTTTCTTCATTATTTAATTTATTTGATTTATTATTTTTAGGATTTAGTACGAACTTAATCTAAAGTGGTCACAATAATTAGTCCTAATCTGCAAATAATTCAAACCCGCCTAGTAATATGCGCTCTTTAGGATATAAAACTGAGATATCTATGTATTTGGGAATAATAATAATAATACGACCACAAAATGAGACCTAGTAGAGACTGCTTACAGGCAGGCGGGTCCAATGCACGATTGACCCGTAACCTGTCCCTGAACCGATACTCTGGTGCACGACCTATATGGGGCTAATTGCTCCTGACATTGGTACTTCTTCGGTGTCTATGGGCCGTATAAACGCACGGTGGCGACTCCTACTAGACCACATTCCCATGTGGCGTTAACGAGTATTCAAATAACTCGTAAGACGTAGGCGGACGGTAAAAACGACCCCTACACACAAACACAGGTTTGCACCCACACACACATAGTCGTGCTCCCCCACTCATTGTGGGCATGTACATACCCTCTTTGGGCGCCTGTGGGCTCGTCCGTGTGCCTAAACGTACAGCTTGGGAGACCCCATGCACACCCATGCATGCGCCCCCACGCATGTATTTGGGTGTGCACACGCTCATCTGTGCATGCCTACTCTCGAGCCCTATAAATAGGACGTATCCTCTTCAAGCAACATTCACCAATTCATCCTCTCACTCCTATACCATCCATGATCTTGTTCTTTTAAATCCGTATTTTATTACCGAACCTCTACCCAAATACTTACTCCACCCCCACTAAACATAAAATACTTCTTTACACATTCAGAATCATCGTTTGACGGTTTACACGCAAGTTATTTAACATCAGGCCGCAACGACATTAAATCCGATTTCTTCATATTTATTCTTTCTTGCATTATATATTTTTCCTTTTATTGTATTGTTCAAATTGTAATACTCCTGTACTATTGTAACGACCTCAAAAATAGTGGAATATTTATTGCTTTAATCACATATAAAATAAAACGGCCTAAATAAAGGCTAGGCAAAATGTAGAATCTGGATTTATTGGAAACCTTTTATTAGGTTATATTTATTAATTTGGTTAATTGCTTTCATCACCTAATTCTAAGATTAGATTTTAGGTTAGTTTTAGAAATAATAAAATACCGGCAAAAGTGCAATCACATAAAATAAAGATTAATTTCAAATTGGCATTATGATCATTCAATCTACTCATAAATTCAAAGTGATCGCCTAATTCTAGTCTTAATTGTGCATTCAGGTGAACTAACTCTCCTAGTAATTCCTATGTGTCCTTAGGCTTCAAAAATTGAAATATGAAGTGTCATTTGGTTTAATAATGTTGAAATTACAATTGAGATCGAGTAAAGGCCGCTAGATGTGGGGGACTTCAAGAACCATTTAGTCCTTACCCACGTCCTCGAATCCTAGAACTGGTGACTGCTCATTCAATGGAGTCATTACCGCCTTCAGACCATAAGAATAACCGGTTCCTTCGCCTCCCAAAAGGCACACTGGAAACTTCTTTACTTGAGTTTTCTGAAAACTCACACCAAAGCCGAGCATACTCACACTATGCTAAAAAAAGACATTCAATATCTATGATAACAAAACAAACCAATACCGCCCCCTCCGTAATAGCATATCAAGCTAAACACGGGCCAACACGGAAAACGCGTGGGTGCAGCCCCACAGACTGGCAAATTTACTGGGACTTACTTTTAGGACTTTGATTCCTATAAGTTCAATTGTTGGATGATAAGACAAGGCATATAATTGTAATTTTCCTTATTTTTTATATTTTTAAAAATATATTGTATATATATTTTTATCATAAATGTATGGGGGCGTACCGGTACACCGACAGGTCAAGCCTACTAACGTCCCTGCCAAGATGTCAACCGCCAGCACTTAGCGGTGCCGGCTCACAAGGACTACGATTGTCAGTCTACGAAGGACACTACGGATGCCCTCTTAATATTGCCGGACCCAGAAGCTGCCAACCTTGGCAGGCGGCAGCAAGAAGCCAAAAGAAATCTTTTAGCAGTGGGCCCCAGTACCCCATGTGGTACCCATTAAGAGCACCACTCAAGTGCACACGCCCCACTCCCTAATAACAAACAAACTAACTAAACCTATGAGAGGCTTACACGTGACGACCCACTTAGAATTATCATTAACTTTAAACACACGATCCTTGTGACCAGTCCCAATGGGACACGTGTCCCTGCCGGCCCTAAGACAGGCTGGCAAGTTATTAAACCATCATCTT
The DNA here is from genome assembly GCA_951394345.1 of Salicornia ramosissima. Classification (NCBI taxonomy): domain Eukaryota; kingdom Viridiplantae; phylum Streptophyta; class Magnoliopsida; order Caryophyllales; family Amaranthaceae; genus Salicornia; species Salicornia ramosissima. The sequence continues at coordinate 23,590,633 of OX596234.1, read as the reverse complement.
TTTGTCCAAGTTGCTTCTCTATTTGTCTAACTCACTTCCTTTTTTCTTTGTGAGTTTCGAGAATCTCCCCATTAATAGGTCCGAGATCCGCATTTATGAATTGAAAGGTCCGAATGATCAACTCTACAATCCGTTTTTAGAATCAATAGGTCTTCAAATTGTTCATTTAAAAAAATTGAAAGCCTTCCTATTGGATGATCACGATACTTTCCAAAAATTGAAATTCTTGATTAATGGAGGAACATTATCACCATTTTTGTTCAATAAGATACCAAAGTGGATGATTGACTCATTCCATATAGAAATAACCGCGGGAAATCCTTTGATAACACAGATTCCTATTTCTCAATGATATCCCACGATAAAAACAATTGGCTGAATCCCGTAAAACCATTTCATAGAAGTTCATTGATATCTTCTTTTTATAAAGAAAATCGACTTCGATTCTTGAATAATCCACATCACTTCTGCTTCTATTGTAACAAAAGATTCCCTTTTTATATGGAAAAGGCCCGTATCAATAACTATGATTTTACGTATAGACAATTCCTCAATATCTTGTTCATTCACAACAAAATATTTTCTTTTTGTGTCGGCAAAAAAAAAAAACATGCTTTTTTGGAGAGATATACTATTTCACCAATCGAGTCACAGGTATCTAACATATTCATACCTAACGATTTTCCAATTCGATCTAATCTATTCATTTGTAGAACTATTTACTCGATCGCAGACAATTCTGGAACACCTCTAACAGAGGGACAAATAGTCCATTTTGAAAGAACTTCTTGTCAACCTCTTTCCAATATGAATCTATCTGATTCAGAAAGGAAGAACTTGCATCAGTATCTCAATTTCAATTCAAACATGAGTTTTATTTACACTCCATGTTCTGAGAAATATTTACTATCAGAAAAGAGGAAAAAACAGTCTTTGGCTAAAGAAATACGTTGAGAAAGGGCATATGTATAGAACCTTTCAACGAGATAGTGTTTTCTCAACTCTCTCAAAATGGAATCTATTCCAAACATCTGTTCCTTACTTCGACAGGGTACAAATATCTAAATTTTCTATTTTTAGATACTTTTTCAGACCTCTTGCCGATACTAAGTAGCAGTCCAAGTTTTTTATCTATTCTTCATGATATTATGCAAGGATCAGATATATCATGGCGAATTCTTCAGAAAAAATTGTGTCTTCCATAATGGAATCTGATAAGTGAAATTTCGAGTAAGTGTTTACATAATCTTCTTATGTCCGAAGAAATGATTCATCGAAATAATGAGTCACCATTGATATGGACACATCTGGGATCACCAAATGTTCGGGAGTTCTTCTATTCAATCCTTTTCCTTCTTGTTGCTGGATATCTCGTTCGTACACATCTTCTCTTTGTTTTCCGAGCCTCCGGTGAATTACACACAGAGTTCGAAAAGGCCAAATCTTGGATGATTCCATCATACATGATTGAGTTGCGAAAACTTCTGGATAGGTATCCTACATCGGAATCGAATTCCTTAAAGAATCTCTTTTTGGTTGCTTTGAAACAATTAGGGGAACAATTAGGAGATTTCCTAGAAGAAATATGGGGTTCTGCTTCTGGCGACAACATGCTAGTGGGTGGTCGTTCCGTTTATGGGTTCAAATCAATACGTTCTAAGAAAGAAGATTTGAATATTAATCTCATCGATATCATCGATTTCAGAAGTATCATACTAAATTCCATCAATCGAATCACTTTTTCGAGAAATACCAGACATCTAAGTCATACAAGTAAAGAAATATGCTCATTGATAAGAAAAAGGAAAAGGGTAAATGGTGATTGGATTGATGATAAAATAGAATCATGGGTCGCGAGCAGTGATTCGATTGATGATGAAGAAAGAGAATTCTTGGTTCAGTTCTCCACTTTAACGACAAAAAAAGGATTGATCAAATTCTATTGAGTCTGACTTATAGTGATCATTTATCAAAGAATGACTCTGGTTATCAAATGATTGAACAACCGGGAGCAATTTACTTACGATACTTAGTTGACATTCATAAAAAATATCTAATGAATTATGAGTTCAATACATCTTGTTTAGCAGAAAGAAGAGACTTAGAATTATAACTAACTCTAAACACACGATCTTCGTGACCAGTCCTAATGGGACACGTGTCCCTGCCGGCCCTAAGACAGGCCGACAGGGTATTAAACCATCATCTATTTACATGCAAATATATCATGCATGTATTGCATTTAAAAAAAAAATCCATGAATCCTTATTGCTATCCTGCCTATCCAATATTTAATCTTTCGTTCCTAGGCTTTAAAATAAAATAATGAGGAGTAAAAACTACTACCGTACCCTTTTTGTCTTATCATTCCTCTTTCTAAATACTATGATATCCTCCTATTCTATTATTGTTTATATTATTGTTAATTTGTTATATTATGCATCATAGATTCATAGCATGCAAAAAAAGGCCACAATATATAATGAACAATATATACTAGAACTACAAGCACTAATTTATTCATTTTTTGACAATAAAGCTAAGAAATACAATCACTAATTAAAAATTTATAATCTAAGCTAAATGATGAACTAAAATGAGGAAAATTACACACCATGAAGCTGGGTGTATGTAAGTATTTTTCTTTTAATTTTAAAGAGGTAAAACGAGCCCAAAAGGAGAATTAAATAAAGAATATAGAGATTTTTTATTGGGATTGTGGACTCATTGTGTTAGGCCGTGTTAAATACAAAAAATATTGGAAAAGATTAATTTCTAAAAATAGAATATGAAACAAGCCAAAATGGAAATATTAAAGAACAATTTTAAGAAGGTATGCATCATATATAGAACTAACTACTCCCTCCGTCTAAAAAAAACTGTTTGCCTTTTCACATCTCCTAATGTAACGACCTGTATTTTAGCAACGTTGTTTTCGGAGAAAACAACAATACGAATCATCATTAACTATAAACTTTTAAATATTAAATTAAATAATCAAAACGGAAGCTTTAAACTTAATCATTTTATTTATTAAACTTCAAATACTCCCAAAACAATAGAATGGACATGATCACTTATTAACGACAAAAACTACAAAAACAGGAAAAATAACAGGAAGTTAACAGGAGCCTAATTCTCTTGTCAAACACTCAACTCAACCCAACTCTAATCCTTATCCTGCTCACCTGCAAAATAAAAATTGGGGGTCCACCATCAGTGGCGAGTAACTACACTGTTACACTTAGCAGTGGAACCAAACAACATAAAATAATAGATCAAAAAGCAGGCACATCATAATCAATTCATTCATCAATCGTAACATCAAGTAATAATACCACTAACAGCAACATACAACAGAGAGCATATGTGACGACCCGACTCGCTTAAACCGGCGCGGAAGAAACTGACGAGTCGAATAGTCGATCTAATATACAAACATACTTAAAATTCAAAACAAAACCTCAAAAATTATTATTACTAAATCCCAAAAGTACAAATTAAAACCACAAGATTGTACAATACTAAGCCCAAAAATAGTCAATACCAGGAATTAACTCCAAAACATTATCAGATTTAGAATATACGAATTACAACTACTAAACGTCCGAACTAAAAACAAAATACCAACTAAACAAATAATAGTACAATGGCACTCGCCCAACCCAAAGCTAAGCAACACCGTCATCATCGGAGTTACCTGAAAGTAAACAACAATCCACCGTCAGTGGCGAGTAATATAACAGTCCCACCATAACGTGGATACACATGATCATAGAACAAATCAAATAAGCAAATCAGGCACACAAACATACAAACATGCAATACACATCGTAATGATAATAATACAATAATAACGATAATATTAATAATAAAACTTGCTTAACTTAAATTGACTCAATCTTATCATTACTTAATCTTTGTCGCTATCATTTACATATTAGACCAGACTATGCTCATACGAACGCATCTTACGCGAACGAACTTTCCTACTATGCCAGGAATGAGAATCTTACTCCCAAACCCATGAACCCCATCTTACGGAAATTCATATCATATAGACGACATAGCAAGTATACACTATCCCAATACCGCAGTTAGGATAGGGGCAACGTCTTAACCTAAGTCTTAGAATCTTACTCTAAGGTTAGGCGTCTTAAAGTAAAATTCAAGATAATCTTTATCTTCCTTACATCTTGGTTAATATTAAGTTGCATCTTACGCCTTTACTTAAGACTAACTATAAAAACCATAATATTGGAACTTCTTAATTCAATCTTTATACTTTCTTTAACTTTCTTTAATTAAACTATACTTTAAAGAATACATGACTTAATCAAAGAACTTCAAGATTCATCAAAGAATTATAAAGAAACTTCAAGAATCATTAAATAATCATCAAGAACACAATCTTTAACCAAAATTCATCAATTCAAGATTCAAGAACCATGTAAATCCCATCAAGATTAATCAAGAACCATCATCAAAACAAGACTACCATACATGATTATCACACGAAAATTCCAGCCATGTCTTCATCAATTTGCACCAATTCTAAACATCAAAACTTTATGAAAATTGAACATGAACATAGCCAAACATAAACCCATCATAATCAATCATAACATACATGAAATCAAGGCAAGAACATCACGAAAACAACTTCCAAAACTGCCCAAAAATAACGCACGAAACTCGTGTAATCAACACCCAATTCTATCAAACTTTGGCTATAATTTGATCACCTAATCTACCCTATGAATCAAGGTATACAAATTAAGATGAAAAAGTATGTTACCTTATTGAACTCGAGCGCAAAAACAATAGAAAACTTGCTGCCCGGAAATCGTGCTTCACGGCCCAACAACACGCACAACACGGTGCACCACCACGACCTTGCACACGAGCACCACCGTGCACGTCCACCCTACGAGCCACACGAACACCCACGTACAACCCACACGAACCAAGCCCAAAAACTAAACCCGAACTAGTGATCTTGAATGAAACTATTAGGGTTTAAATTGTGTTTTGATACTTAAAGATCAATGGAGGTTGAATCTTTAAGTTTGGGTTTGAAAAGATGGATGAACAATGGTTAGTGGTGATCAAGACAAAATGGCGTGTGGGAATAAGGCTAATGATGGAGAGAGAGTTTTGTGTTTAAATGTGGGCAAAGGATGATTAAATGGCAAATGATCCTTAAGCCTTACTACCACTTCTATTTATAAAAGTTGGTTAAGGTTTGAACACAAGACAAGTGGCAAAACCAAGCCACAATAAGGAGAGGGGCCGGTTGGGCTTAGGCTCAAATGGGCTTCTAAGTTCATTTGGGCTAATTGCACTTAAGCATGACTAAACATGTTTAAATTCGCACTTGGCCCAAAACTAATTAATTAATTAGAAAATTAAAATAAAATTCTAATTAATTAAATTAAAATAAAATAAATAATAAAACAATTAATCATCAAATAAAATAAAATAAATAGTCTAAATAAATTTGGACCATACATAAAATAACATAAATAGACAAATAAACATAGCAGAAAAATACCGAAAAACTAGGGCGTTACAGCATATATAGGCAGTGGAATAACATTGTCATCATCATATACCATACACAAAGATTACAACTCTTATTCATCAATGCAATTATTAACATTAATAGACACCAAGGATATTTCCGACTCGACCGAAGTCGATACAACAAACAAGTCCCCGACACGGCTCGAGGCTGATACAACAAACATGTCCCCGACACGGCTCAAGGCCGATACAACAAATATGTCCCCGACACGAATCAAGGCCCATACAACAAACAAAGTCCCCGACACGGCTCAAGGCCGATACAACAAACAAGTCCCTGACACGGCTCAAGGCCGATACAACAAAAAAATTACCCGACACGGCTCAAGGCCGATACAACAAACAAATCCCCGACACGGCTCAAGGCCGATACAACATTGACACGACCGACTCAAAGCGATAAATGACACGACCCAAAATCAAGCAACATATGACATGACTCGAATCCAAACGAGTACCAACATTCAAGTATGACTCTCACGAATTGACACAACAAGTTCAACAATTCATACAACGCATATCTCAAGAAAACGTCTTCACTAGATCTTAAGTAATCAAATAAATAAACTTATAGCTTTTGAAAGAAGAATACCCAAGTCGAAACATTTAACGTTCCACTCCTTATATTAAGTTTTAGATTATTTATAAAGGATTAGTCCAAATAAACTCTACAAGTATTTTAAATAATTAAATTACACAAACTGTCTAATTCTGATTTTACCGAATAAAATTATAGATCGACCAATTAATGAATTTATTTATTCTGGAAATTGTTACTTCCATTTACACTAATTTCAAGGGTTACACCACAAAAGTTTTGTACAAAAATAAGTTCTTTTACTATTTTTAAGGAAATTAATAACCAGATTTCCAGATTTATCTAAAGTTGGTTCCTGAATTTTCTAACTTAGAAAAATAACTCAAAAAATTACGAAAAATTAAAAAAGATTACATTACCCTATTTTGGATACTTACCTAAATTTTCGTTGCAATCGGACTTGTTTAGATGGGTTAATAAATTCGAAAACATTTTCTGGACAGATTCAACCGTTTAATAGATTCAATCACTTTGAAGCCCAAAAGGACGAGTTTCGCCACGAAATAATTATTCCATCAAGTTTATCTAGTAAAGAACTTACCATCAAAATTTTATCAAGAAAATACATGATTAGATCAAGAATTAAATTCATACACTCATAAATTATTCTAGAAACATAATAAAAATTCATGCTTTCTTTCATATTGTAACGACCCAGATTTATTGGTATTTCTGTTGTCGATTTATTTTAGTATTTATGTGATTTTTATGTATTGTCCGAATTTATTTGGACTATTATTTATTGATTATTTGCTTATTTTGATTTGTTTTATTCGATGAATTATTGTTTATTATTTATTTTATTATTATTTAATTAATTAGAATTTTTATTATTTAATTTTCTAATTAGTTAATTAATGTTGTTGGGCCAACTCGATTTAGGCATGATTAAACGTGCAAGAGTGCAATTAGCCCAATTATTTATCGAAAGCCCAATTTGGCCCATTTCCTTAGCCATGGCCGGTTTCCTCTATGATTAGTGGCCTAAATGTGTCACTTGCTTCATGTTCACACCTTAACTAACTTCTATATATAGAAGAGTTAGTAAGGCTTAAACTTCATTTGCCCATTTAAACACTTTGCTCATCAAATCAAAAGCCAAACACACTCTCCATTTTGCCATAGTCCACACGCCATTTTTCTTGGCTCCTCAAATCCAACCATTTGTTCATCATCCATCCAAACCTAAAACTTAAAGATTCAACCTCTATTGATCTTTAAGTATCAAAACACAAACAAAACCCCAATTGTTTCATTCAAGATCACTAGTTCGGGTTGGTTTCCGGGCTGGTTCGTGTGGGTTTTCGTGGGTGACCGTGTGGTGTTGCTGCGTGGAAGCCGTGCACAAGTGGTGGTTCATGTGGTGAACCGTGCAGCAGGGGTCGTGTGAGGACGGTGGTCTCGTACTGGTTCGAGTGAAGCCGTGTGAGGCCGTGCGTGTTGCTGCGTGGTTGGGGCCGTGTGGTTACGTTTCCGGGAAGCAAGATTTTAGTTATTTTCGTGTTTATATTTCATAAGGTAACATACTATCCAAATCCTAGTAGGTATACTATGATTCATAGGGTAGATTAAGTGATTAGATTAGACCGGAATAGATGAATTTGGCCTATGTTATGCGTGAATGTGAGCTGGTTTGGGGGTGATGTTTTCATGTTATTCTTATCTTGAATCTATGTATTACATGATCTATTATGATAATTTTATGTTGGTTGATGAAATTTTGATACATATAAGTTTATGAATTGTTGTTGAATTTTGATGTATGATGCGTGATTTTTATGATAATAATGAGGATGATTTCTTTATGAGTTCTTGAATCTTGATTGAGTTCTTGATCGAGTTCTTGAATCTTGGTTGAGTTCTTTATAAATCTTGTTAAGTTCTTTATGAGTCTTGGATGAGTTCTTTATTAGTTTTGATAGTTCTTTATGAGTTCTTGGTCAAGTCTTGAAAGTTAAAGGTAATTAAAGAAAGTTAAAGGAAATTAAAGAAAGTTAAAGAAATGTAAAGAATGTTATATGAGGTTCCAAGATTTGTTGATTTACATGTTATTCTTGAGTCAAGGCGTAAGATGCAACTTAAGATTAACTAAGAATGTAAATTTCGGTTAAAGATTAGCTTGATTTTACTATTAGACGCCTAATCTTAGAGTAAGATTCTAAGAATTGGGTTAAGACGTTGCCCCTATCCTATCCGCGGTATTGGGATAGTTGGAGATCTTACTATGTCGTCTCTTGATATGGATTTCCATAAGATGGGTTTCATGGGGTTGGGAGTAAGATTCTCAATCCTGGCATAGTAGAAAGTTCGTTCGCGTAAGATGCGTTCGTACGTGCGAAGTCCGGTCTAATATGTAAATGATTGCGTCAAAGTTTAAGATTGTTAATTAATGATTAAAGTTAGTCGAGTCAACATTGTTGCTTATTGTTATTATAATTATTGATGTTATGGTATGTTGGTTCGCATGTTGGTATGTTTTGATGTTTGATTTGGTTGCTTGATTTATGTTATGATCTTGTGTATCCCCGTTAGGGTGGGACAGTTATGTTACTTGCCACTGACGGTGGATTGTTGTTTTTTTTTAGGTAATTCTGATGATGAGGTCCTTGCTTAGCTATGGGTTGGGCGAGTGCCGTTGTTACTTATGCCTTACTTTTAGTTATAGTACGATTTCTAGTTTGGACTATCATAGTTGTAGTTCATATTTTCTAACTCTGACATTGTTTTGGAGTTAATACTGTTTTTAGTAGTGTTGATATTTGGGTTTAGATATGTACAATCTTGCGGGTGTTGTACTTTTGGATTTAGTATATGTTCAATTTGAGGTTTTGTTTTAATTTTTAAGTATGTTAGTATGTTAGAACTGACTATTCGATTCGTCGGTTTCTTCCGCGCCGGTTTAAGCGAGTCGGGTCGTCACACATACAGTCACACACATAAACCATCATCAACAACGATTCAAGATTGCATAATTTTTGCATCAAGATTCTTAATAAATCATAAACATAGATTAAACCATATATAATCATATAAAGATTCATGAATAACAAGTAAAGAAAACAAAAGAAACGCCCTAAGCTATTCGAAAAACACACGCATGGCATAATCATTCACATAGTTTTATCTAATCCTATTATTCTATGTTATTTAGTCCTATTGCTAAGTGAAAAGCTAGTTACCTTGAATTGATGCATAAAAATTTACCCTTTTGGATTCCAAAATAGGAAAGAGGGAAAAAGAATAGAGAGGAAAAAGGTTTTGGATATTCTGAAAGAGAAATAATAGAATAGAGAAAAGAAAGTGGAAATTTTTCTGATCAAAAAGGTATTTATAGATATAAAATATCAGATTGAATTATTCCGGGTAATCAGAAATTAAAATACTAATTAAATAATAATCTAAAATAAAATAATTAATTTTAGTAAATATTATTTAAGGGGCCGGTCATCATAAGGGAAAAAATGGGCTTTCACAAAAATAATGATCCAATATGCATTAGGTCAGGCTTATAAACTGACAATTGATCCTTAACAAAATTATAAGAAATTTATTTAGAAAATTTTAAAATATTAATATCATAAATTCCCGGAAAATAAATTATCAAAGCTTTTCCATTTATAAAACAGGGAATTTATTAATAGATTTTGGAAATAAATTTTGAAGACAACCGAAAGTTTAAACTAGATTCCTAAAATTCTAATCCCGAAGATACGGGTGTTACACCTAAAACACAACTTTAAAAATTAATATCTCAAATTATATACAACAAAAAATTATAAAAAATATATATTTGGAAAGTATATTCCGAGACGAATCAAACAAGATCACATGAGTATATTTTCGTTGCTTATAGAAAATTAAAGAGATACGAAGTTACAAGATAAATAATGCCTATAGTCAAAATGTAGTTTTTTTTTGGGATGGAGGGAGTAATTTTTTTTAACTAATTCTAAATGGGAAAAAAAGAACTAGATTCTTTAAAAAATTAGGGTAAAGTTGTAACATTAGTTTAGTTTATGATCGAACCCAAAATAAAAACTTATTAGACGCCATTTATTTATTGATTCAGATTACGTTAAAATAAATGAAGTTGAAACTACATGATTACGACATTGTTACACCTACCCACCGACCGGGTTCACAACCCACTACTAATAGAGCAATTAAATAATGTTATTTATGTAACGACCCGGATTTTTGGGCCATAAAATTTCGTGAGAAATTAAGCCTTAAAGCACAAATATTCTATATTGGGCCAAAAGACTTAGTTTGATATCCGAAGATGCAAGCCCAATTCCCTATTTCACCCTCTTGGCCGGTCCGCCAATAAACAATTTCTTTTAATTGTTTTATTTCTACTTTAACCTTAATTAGCAAATCATATCTATTTTGACCCTAATTAAAAATCCTATTTTTATTCTCCTAATTTCCCTCCTACATTTTAGGAGCTCATAACCCTTCATCTATTAACCCTAGCCAGCCCTCCCCCTCTTTTTTTCCCTTTAATTTCTTTTCCTAGCTAACTCCTATTATCTATGTAACACCCCGTATTTTTGGGGCTATTTTAAATTTTTATTTAATTAATTGAATAATTAATTATTATTTAATTAATTATTAATCTAGCACTTTAGGGAGCTTAGTTGTTAACCATGGCCCAGATCTTTATTTAAATTTGTCCAAGCCAAGCCCAATGTTTCCCTCATCACCCCACCTCACGGCCCCCTATTCATTTTCCTTTAATTGTTATATTTTCTTTCCCTACTTTAATTACTAAACCACATCTATTTTGACCCCAACCAAAAATCTAATTTTTATCTTCCTACTTTCTCTACTAGATTTTAGGAGTTTGTTTTACTCCCTTGCCTAGTATTTTTACACGGCCAACACACCACAAAAAAGGGAACCACTTTTATAATTCTTAATCTCTAAAAACTAAACTACAAATAAAAACTCCTCATTTTCCCCACACAAATACTTCCTTCACTTCATCAATTCAAACACCTTCATCAAAGAAAGTTCAACCTTTAGCCTTTGAAGATCGAACCATTCACCATCAATATTAGGTAATTAGTTTGTTTTATTTAATCGATAGGATAGATTAGTAATATAATTATTTAGAATAGGTTTAGAACTGTTTGGAATTGCCTAGAATTAGTTTTGAATTATTTAGAATTCTATGATGTCAATATTGTATGATTGCCTTGTGATTCTAAGTGAGTTTGTTAATTTTCGTTCCATGATTTATTATGAATATGTGTATAATCTTTAATCCTTGCTTGATATTTAATGAGTGATCTAGAGAATTATGCTAACATGAGAAGGTCGAATGTTAATCCTTGTTCATTAGATTTTTCGAGTGGTTTAAACTCTTCAAAAATTGATCTTTTAGTTGTAATCTTGTTCTAATTATGTTCTTTAATAATTTTCTTGATAAATTTGTTTAATTAATTAAGTTCTTGAATTTAAAACATTAATCTTGATTAAAAGTTGTTAATGTCGAGTGGTATTAATTATCTTGGCAAAGTTGGTATTTGAAAATCTTGACTTATAACTAAAGAATGGATTTTTATTAAGTTAGTCTAATTTAATTGTTTAATCTAAATTAATTTCGAACAATAAAAGAAAAGATTAAATTTTGATTTATATTTATTTTTCTTTAAGAAAATCGTGTGATAATCATGAACAAAAGTATGGATTTTATTTGTTTTCTTGATAAAAGACTAGATCTTGAACTTGTTCTTGAAATTATTCTAAATTAATTTAATTAAAGCTTATGTTTTTATTTGATAAAGACTTGAATTCTTGGATTAAATATTTGAAAGTGTCGAGTAAAGAGAAGGAATAAAGATTAGATTTTTATGATTCAATTAATGAAGAGACTAGAGTTTGATTACGTTCTTGAAATTATCTTAGTTAGATTGAACTTGTATTTATTTTGATGATTGAATTGATTACATAATGTATAATGATGAATTATTTATGATTGATATGATAAGGAGCCGTGTGGCTATAGTAAGTATTGGGTAAGGTTTCGACTTCTGAACTTTGTTTATGATTGAATTATGTCAATGAATTATGATTCCTGCATGCCTTTACGTATGAACTTGATGTATTGATTGATTAATGATGGACGTTGATTATCGTGTGGTCCTAGAATAGACGTTGAGTATCTTGAGTCTAGAACTAGAGTCTGAGTTAATAAGTTGAACTGGAATTGATAGAAGTAAAGTCGTGTCAATGAAAGTTAAAGTGTGAACTGGAAATGTGAACTTAAAAAGATAAATAACTATGAAGTGACCGCCTATCTAATGGCTAAAGTGCCATGAACATAGGTATAGTCGAAGCCACTGTCCCTTCTGCGGTTTTGGGGCAGTTCTGGATCCCAGTGCGCGGGAAAATGACCCCTCGTGGTTGACCGGCATGAGACAAGGAAAGTTAGGGAAGAGTTAAGGTTTCCCCTACGAGCATATGACTGTGTCACGGATTAGCACTTGAATTGAACTAGAACTGGAAAGTCATTAGTGGAGTCTAGAAGTCTGGCATTGGATAATAAGTCTGTCTAGCGTGTCTTGGTTAATTGTTTCTGTTATGATTGATTTCCGCTGCGTACTTGAATGTGAATGCCTTTGAATGATTTTCCCTGTTGACCTGTTTGACTGTACTGTTGACCTGTTCTAACTATTATGTTTCTAATTGTGTTCTACTGATTAAGTAGAACAATCTAATTACTCCCCACTGACTGTGGACCCCAAAATCCCTTTTCAGGTACAGGAGATGAATGATTGGGTTACGCAAGGGCTGGGTTTGTGAGCAAGCGAGAATAATAGTTTGAGTACCTTGATGTCAATTTCTAGCCTTTGTAATAACTTTTAGTGGACTTTCCGTATTTGTTAGTAATAATGGACTTTGGTAACTTAACTATTTTGGACTATTTATTGGTTTTATTGAATAATTTGAATTAAGTTTAGAGCTTCCGCTGTTAATAATGAATTTGATATTAAAAGTTTATGGTTAATAATGATTCGTGTTGTTGTTTTTTCCGAAAACAACGTTGCTAAAATGCGGGTCGTGACAATCTAGTAGTCTTTCCTAAGTTTTAGTAAAACCTTTATCCTATATAAACTACAAAAACCCACCCTTTATTCACTACTAATCATATTATCAAACTCAAAGTAAAACTCTAAACTTTTACTCCCTTGTTCACACGGCTATCATAGCCATTCATAACCAAGCTTCTTCTTTTCAACTAATCAATCTTTCCTAACTAATAAATCTTGTTACAACAAGAACCATGACCGAAGCCTTGTTCGAGTCTTGCCTTAGTCGAGTGGACGGTGGTGTTGGGCGTGATTTTTAGTGTTGACTTCCTTCAGGTAACTAGATTATTCTACTTAGGAATAGGATTAGGTTGCATAGGATACTAGACTTAGAATCACGTGATTTTCGTATAAAACATGATGTCTAGGTTGTTAGATTTGTTTTCTTGTTTGATCAATTTATGTTCTTGTGTGATCTTGTAAACTATTTCATTCTATGATTAATTCTTGATGTTCTTGTATTTAATCTTGATAATTTGACAATGTTCTTGCTTGGTATTTTCGATTATGTTATGCGTGTGATAGCATGTTGTTAAGCTTGGATTTTTATCTTGTTTGATAATTAATTCTTGAAATCTTGATTCTTGAAAGCTTATATGTATTATTTTGTTGATCTTGTTGATGATATTATATGATGAATTGTTAGCATATGTTGCTTGAAGAGTTTTTGTGATGATTAGTGTGTTGTTTTATTTGGAGTCTTTCGAGTCTTGTCGAGTCATGTCGTGTCGAGTGGTTAAAGACCGTGCGTGTATCGGTTCATCTGTGATGATTCGTGTCGGAGACTTGTTTGTTGTTATCGGCCTCGCGCCGTGTCATATCGGTTCATCTGTGATGAATCATGTCGGGGACTTGTTTTTTGTTATCGTCCTTGCGCCATGTCGTATCGGTTCATCTGTGATGAATCGTGTCGGGGACTTGTTTGTTGTTACCGGCCTTGCGCCGTGTCGTATCGGTTCATCTGTGATGAATCGTGTCGGGGACTTGTTTGTTGTTATCGGTTCATCTGTGATGAATCGTGTCGGGGACTTATTTGTTGTATCGACTTCAGTCGTGTTGGAAATATTCTTGATGTCTAATAATGTAGATTAATTGTATTGATAAGTAAGCATGGTAATCTTTGAATATGATGTTTATTGATTGTTATGTTTCCGCTGCTAACTCTGTTGTAGTACTTGTATCCTGTGTTTCTAACCCTATTATTGTATGTAATGTGGTCCTACTTCTAAGTAGGACAGTCTAGTTACTCGCCACTGATGGTGGATCCCCAATAATATTTTACAGCTAAGCAAGATAGAGGCTAGAAGCGAAACGAGTGGATGAGCGTCTAGGCCCCTATTTTTATTTCCTGCTTTTGCAATAGGTTTTTATTTCAATTTTTAGGACTAGATTTATGGTTTATTTAACCTTTTGTAATTTGGGATTCCATTATTATTAATAAAAGTATTACTTCAACGAGTTCAGTTATATTTTTGTATTATAAATCGATTGGTAACTTCCTGTTTACGACGTTATCACTAATAAAGTCGTTGCTAAAATGCGGGGTGTTACAATTTATATTAAGTGAGACTCTATTATCAAATATCAATAGCTCCTTATTAAGTGGTGGACTAGTGGGTATTCAATCCGGCGAATACACTATTTTTTTTCCATGATTAGAACCTTAATGTAGAACATTTATGACGACAAACATAAACTATATATATAATCATCATTACACATTAGGATGAATCAATCAATTTAAAAAATCAAATCAACTACTTCCTCCGCTCCATATAATAATTGCAACACTTTAATCAAATATGTGAGAGCTTTTTGGTCAAATTGTTACAATTAATATAGAGCGGAGGAAATATGTTTGAAAATATTATCAAATTAAATCAAGCATGTACTCCGTAATATAATCTAACTCTTGCCAATTGCCTGCTATACGCCGTTTTTTTCTTATCTAATCAAATAGACATTGTCATTTGCCGTTTCTTTTAATTATCAAGTTGACCTTTATTGAAAAGTTTTCAATGAAAATTGAAGACTTAAGAGGACTTCAACAGCATCCACGTACTATACATCAAACAAAACCCTAAATAAAAAATGATAAAATAGTAGGGCAAGATTAAAACCCTAATTATAAATAATTAAATAAAAAAAAGTACAGAGGCTTTGTTATTGATGGTGAAAGAAACAGAGAGATTCATAGCATGCCAAAGACAAAGCCACAATACTGAACCATATAAACCAGAAACTACAAGAACTAATTTATTTAGTTTTTTGAAGAGAAAGAAATGCAATCACTAATTAAAAATAATTGATAATCTAATTAAACTAAATGATGAACTAATAATTAATTAGTCATCTCACAAAATGCCAAATTCTAATAAAACTCTTTGTATTTCCTCAATTGAGAACCCCCCAATCATTAATATCCGGAAAATCCTAATCATAAATCGGATCAAAGAGCTCGTTCACCTCCATAACTCCAAAACCAAAAAAATCCAATAAAATAGGTCCAAAATCACCCGACAACCATTGTTGTTGTTGTTGTTGTTGTTGAAGAAAATGATGATTAATTCCAGGATCATTAAAGGACATGTTGTTCATCATTTGAGACGAGTAGTCGTTGAATGCAGCAGCTTGTCTTCCTTCTTCATTGATTACAATCCCAGTTGTTGTTGATGTAGTAGTATAATAATGTGGAACAACTCCAGAAAAATCCCCAAAATAATTCACGGCCGATTGTTGTTGATGTTGCTGTTGACAAGAAGGATCAACAACATTACCGCCATTATTAGCAATGCTAATACCACTACAAGCACTGCCGCCGCTAATGCTATTATTAGTATGATTACTATGATTACTAGTAATCTGTTTTTTGATCTTGCCATGATTCTGAAATGATGATGATGATGATGATTTTCGAAGCTTTTGAAGATGACTTGCAACATGATCTCTGGAAATTCCCGGGGCATTCATCAAATTCAAAATATTAAGAGGGGTTGCTTTATCTAATCCTCCGAGCTTAAAAACGGCTTCCATAAACTTGTCGTGAAGGGTTTGATTCCAACGAACCCGGGTTTTCTTCTTCGCCTCAACAGTAATAATTTGCTGCATATTATTATTATTATTATTATTATTAGTCTTTAATTTTTTGGTTTCAACTCTGCAACAATCTTGACATTGACATTCATATACTCTGTTATTACTAATGTTGTTGTGGGTTCTCTTGTTTGAGGCGGACGCCATTGATGATCATGATATGATTTTGATCAATTACGAGTTGTTTTAGAGAGAAGGTTGAATCGCAACTCGATCTTACTTATCATGATATGATTTTGATGGAGGCCAGGAAGTGCCGTGCTATGATTATCTATATATATAGACTATGGAAGAACATAACAATTGCTACTTTTATGGG
This sequence comes from Salicornia ramosissima, assembly GCA_951394345.1. Taxonomy (NCBI): domain Eukaryota; kingdom Viridiplantae; phylum Streptophyta; class Magnoliopsida; order Caryophyllales; family Amaranthaceae; genus Salicornia; species Salicornia ramosissima. The sequence goes on along the minus strand of OX596234.1, from coordinate 23,573,940 downwards.
CTTTTTTTAATTTTTTTTGGAAATAAATTTGGAGTTGGTGGGAACTTTGCCGCCTTGTGCTTTTTTAAGATATTGGGGGGTTTATGGGTTTTTAAAATTTTTTATTTTAACTATTTTCCTTCAAATAATTATTAATTAAGGGGAATTCAATAAAGGCTTTTGTTTTAATAAAAAGATGGATACAAAACGGGTACGGAATACGTCGCTTGTAAAATTAATGATATGGGTACGAAACTACGAATGAGACAATGATACATACAATATATAAAAATATAAAATTTTATGAAAAATCTTCAATCTAACTTGAAAATTTTATTTGTAAAAACACAAATAGTCAAGTAAAATAATAAAGCCTTTTTCAAAGAATAATAGAAAGATGGGCAAAATGAACGCGACCAGCGTTAAATTTTAATAAATATTCATTATATACGCAAATACATAATAATAATAATAATAATAATAATAATAATAATAATAATAATAATAATAATAATAGACGTATATTATTGAATTTAGATGGCGTTAAATTGACATAGATTATTTGACATAAATAGATTAATATTCATTATACATGCAAATACAAAAGGTGATCATGGGCCGAGCAGGGTTCAAACCGGGTCAAATGCACAAAATGAAGCCCACTATGCAGGCTAGGCCTAGTTTAGGCTCCAATTTCTTGGCAAAACCCCAAAATTTTGGTGCATGCTTGGTGGGCTTTTTGGGCCGGGCCCCAAAATTTAATCAAAAAGCTTAATTTCAATTTTTCAAAGTCCACACAAAGAAATAAAAATATCGGTTGGGCTCAAATTTGGGCCTAATTTGCACGTTCGAAACCCGCAAAAAATCGGGGGCTGGACTATTTTTAATCAACTCTATCATATACATGACAATAATAATAGACATATTAGTTTACTTTGTAATAAATGGTTGCAGATGTTTTCTTGAAGCATACATTTAGGGCGCGTTCTCTTCAGCTTATTAGAGCTTAATTTATCTGAAATTATTATAAATTATTGAAACTTATTTGAACCTACTAAACCTGAAGCTTATTTTTTTAAGGTGGTGTTTAAACCTCATAACACCTAAACTTATTAGACCTGAAACTTTTTTTAATGTGAAGAGAACGCACCTTTATTATTTGATTAATTTTGTTGGAAAAAATTGTTAACTGCAAACTTTGTTAACCATTATTAAGTTTGATATGGATTATTTTAGAAATATGAACACATATTGTATAATTTAATCAAATATTACAAAAAAAATAAAATAATAATAATAATAATAATAATAATAATAATAATAATAATAATAATAATAATAATTTAGTAATATCTTCATATTTAATCCCCTCCATTAAAATAACCAAACACACTTATTATAACTAGAGTTGGTAATGTTTATTCGGCATCCAAAAAACCCGTCTTGAAATACTCAACCCGAGATCGATTTCGACCTAAAATAATAATAAAAAGGAAAAATTGCCAAGAATAAGCCAACCTTTGGCTGATCTTCCATAATTAAGCCAACCTTTTGAAAATCCAGAAATAAGCTAACCTTGTTATCATTTAAGCCAAAAATAGGTTAAACGATTATTTAATCTATTAGTTATCTATTGTTTCAAGTTACTGTTATCATTTAAAGCCAAAAATAGGTTGAATGATAGTAAAATAGTGATAAAAAACAATAGAAATAACATGTTAAATAATCATTTAACTTATTTTTGTCTTAAATGATAACAAGATTAGCTTATTTCTGGATTTTCAAAAGGTTAACTTATTTGTGGAAGATCACCCAAAGGTTGGCTTATTCTTGGCAATTTTTCCTAATAAAAAAAATATATGACAATTAAACAATAATAATAGTAAAAGTATTAGGTCATATCGTCTGACCAATATAAATTTTGAGACGGGATTGCTGTTATTGTTGTTGTTGTTGTTGGAATTGTTGTTGTTGTTGTTGCTTGGTTGTCAGTTGTGGAGGCACCAGGTGCCTCTTGAATTAACTTCTCTGCCCCCACAGTGGGGGCAGGGGTAACAGAACTATGAGGGCCAGCTAACTCAGCAGACCTCCCACTCCAGTTAGAAAGCTGGGAGTAAGAAGGCATGCTAGATAGCCCTGTCCCATCAGACAGATGGCTCCCAAGAAGGAACTCATCCCCACCAACAGGAGATCCAAGATGCCCCTGAGCCAGGTCATCCTCGTGGATGGCCATGGCAGTACGACGTCCAACCTCCTCATGGACTCTCCTCCTCCTCATAAGCCTCAAAGGCTCCTCCTCCTCATCATCATCATGATCCTCATCGTCATCATCGATTGTCACCACCTCCTTACCCTTCCTGCTTCCCCCCTCAGCATCATCAGGAGACCTGGACCTCTTACCAGCCAGGACCCCACCTTCATTAATCACCAGGGGAGATCCCTGGTGCCTGGTCACAGCCGCCCTGGCACTCCCAGCTGCAGGAGGAGCTAACCCATCACTCCTCCTGGATCTCCTACTTGGTCCAGTCACCAACCTGGCAGCAATAGAAGGGGAAACAGTAGCATCAACCCTAGGCCTGGGGGGCAGCTTACTTGGAGTAGCCCTAACCACACTGGCAGGAGTCTCAGCCTCGAAGGGAACCACCCTGGGAGTAAGAGGAAGAGGAACGCCCTTGTTATTCTCCAGGAGGACGTATTTCATCCTCACTGGAGGATCCAGAGGAATAACCCTGGAGGGCTTCCCATCCTCATCCACTCCCAGCCTGTAACACCCCGTATTTTTGGGGTTAGAATTTTTGAGAATAAGTTTGTCTTTCCATTGTCTTAAAAATTCATTTCGAAAACTATTAATGAATTCCCTATTTTATAAATTGAAAATCTTTTTAACATTATCTTCCGGGAATTTATGTTATTAATATTTTATAAAATATGGCAATGTAATTTCCTTTTGATGGCTAACTTACATTCTTTCATTTGGTCTCAGCCCATTAGATTCTTAAAACCCATCTTAAAGCAATTCAAGGTTGTGGACCGACTCAAAATTTAATGTTGAACAAATGACGAGTTGTCTAAGTAGGGATTAGAAGTAATTTTAGTCCCCTCTTGGTAACCGGACCTGAATAGCCTTTTCATATGATTTCTGGCCCAAGTTATTAAGTTAGTCTATAGTAAGCTTAATTCGAAAACCAGGCCCAGATCTTTAACCTCATCTTGTCAAAAACCAAAGCCCAATGTTCCCCTCACCCATATAACCATACGGCGCTCCTTAACTAATATCTTCTTTAATTACTACTTTCCTATTTTTAACCTTAATTACTAAACTATATCTATCTTTGACCTTATCCCAAAATCTAACCTTTGTTCCCCTAATTTCCCTACTAGATTTTAGGAGCCTAACAAACTCTTCTTTTTGCCTACTAAACTACATGGCCACTTGGCCAAGTTCCACCTAACTTATTTTATTTTAGTTTGACACCCAAAATTCCAATTCTACATATATTTTGACTTCAACTAAAAATCCCACCTTTGCTCTCCTAATCTCCCTACTAGATTTTAGGAGATCAAAACCCCTTATACTACCCCATGTCACACGGCCACCTAAAAGAGAACAACAACAATTTAATATATTACTTTCCTCTCCCAAAAACAATCACAAGATTGAAGCAAGGGACCAAAGAACACCAAAGGAACCGTGAAGCCACTCGTCCAACACAAGCCACACGACCATCTTGTTCTTTGATCATCAATAGGTAATTAGATTTGCTTTTGCTTAATCAATAGGATAGATTAGTTATATAATTCATAGAATTAGTTTAGAATTTTGTGGAATTGCTTAAAATCATACTAGGTGAATTTCAAACTACTTGTTATGGACTAGTCGTGAATGCCAAGTGTGATGATGTTATTCCATGATGTTTTGATAAGTCTATTTCATGTTTTAGTAGATTCCATGCTTGTTTTATGATTTTTGCTTAATGGAACTTGATGAATTAATTGTTGAATTAACATTCTCATTGTGCGATTATTGCCGTGAACCAAGCCCCTTGTTCGAATATTTTCTTGATTCAAAACTTGATCTTTAAACTTTAATCTTGTTCTATTGACATTCTTTGATGAAAATCTTGAATTAATAATTGGACTAGTAGGAAACTTGAAGTAAAAAAAAAGTTAATCTTGATTAGTATTTTTATTAGAGCCATGTAGTTCTTGTTTGAGCACCTTGTTCCTTTCGAAAATCTTGATTATAAATTTAAGTATGGATTTCTATTTAATTAAGATAGTATTATTAATCTAATCTTGATATTTCTAGAATGATAGAAATTAGTAATTAATCTTGTTTATTAACTAAAAGTGTCATGTGGAATATCATAGTAAGAGGATCAATTTTTATTTGTTTTCTTGATAAAAGATTAGATCTTGAACTTGTTCTTGAAATTATTCTAAATAGATTTAATTAAACTTGTTCTTGAACTTGTATTTTTAAATGAATTAGAACTTGAATTCTTGACTTGTAATCCTTGAAAATGTCGAGTAGAATAGAAGAATAAAAGGCTTGATTTTTATAATTTATTTAATTAAAAGACTAAACTTTGATTACGTTCTTGAAATTATTCTAGCTAGCTTGATTCTGTGTAATAATTTTTGATGATTAAATTGATAATCTTGATGGTGAATTGTCCTCAACCAATATTGTGAAAACCGTGTGATGATGGTAAGTGATGGGTAAGTTCGAATGGTATTTTGTTCTCGTTGATTAAAATTATGTTGATGAATTATGAATCTTGCATGTTTGCTTTACGTATGAACTTGTTGAATTGATGGAATGATGTCGAACGTTGAATTATCTTGAATTGGCGTGTGATGGACGGTTAGGGTCGCGCATGTCGAGTCTTGTCTAGAACTTGGAGATAAGTATAGTGAACTAGAATTGTCTAGAAGAGAGTCTTGACCTTGAAAGTTAATTGAGAATTAAAATGAACTTGAAAATATAAAAGTCTATGAAGTGACCGCCCATCTAGTGGTTAAAGCACCATGAACATGGGTCTAGTCGAAGCCACTGTCCCTTCTGCGGTTTTGGGACAGTTCTGGATCCCAATGCTCGGGAAGTAGATCATTTGTGGTTGACCCGGCATGAGACAAGGAAAGTTGGGGGAAGTAGATTCTTTGTGGTTGACCCCTTACGAGCATATGACTGTGTCACGGAATAACACCTAAAATTGAACTTGACTTGAACTTGAACTTGAGAGTGAACTAGAAAGAGATCTTGAAAGAGAACTAGAAAGTCGATAGTTAAAAGTCTAGAAGTCTAGAGTTAGCACTAGCTTGTCTTGAAGGTCTTGATATGATGTCTAGTAAGTCTTGTTTCCGCTGCGTACTTGAATTTTATTGATCTTGAATGTTATTTTGTTGTCCTGTTTGAATGTTCTTGACTTGTTCTATTTATTATGTTTCTAATTGTGTTCTACTGATTAAGTAGAACAATCTAATTACTCCCCACTGATTGTGGACCCCAAAATCCTATTTCAGGTACAAGAGATGAATGTTTGAGTTATGCAAGGGCTGAGATTGTGAGTAAGCGAGAATAGTAGTTTAATTATCATGAAGTTATTTTCTGGCCTTTGTAATAGTTTAGTGGTTTTCATAATCGATTAGTAATAATGGACTTTGGTAATTTAATTATATTGGACTGTTTATTGTTTATATTGAATAATTTGAATTAAGTTTAGAGCTTCCACGGTAATTTGATGATTTATTGTTTATTATTTATTTTATTATTATTTAATTAATTAGAATTTTATTATTTAATTTTCTAATTAATTAATTTAGTTTTGGGCCAAGTGCGGATTTAATCATGAATTAGTGCAAATGGCCCAATTGATCACAAAACCCATTTGAACCTTATGAAAACCGACCCCTATGATGATTAGTGGCCTAATTGTGTCACTTGCTTCATGTTCACACCTTAATCACCTCTATAAATAGAAGGTGATGGCAAGGCTTATGATTCATTTGCCATTTAAACACTTGTTCATCAATTGAAAAAGCCAAATTCTCTCCTTGCCCATCATTTTCACACGCCATTTTTGGCACATTACCACCATCAATTGTTTATCATCTTTTCAAAACCCAAACTTAAAGATTCAACCTCTATTGATCTTTAAGTATCAAAAAACAATCTAGACCCCAATTATTTCATTCAAGATCACTAGTTCAGGTTTGGTTTTGGGCTTTGGTTCGTGTGGGTTGATTCGTGCATGGTGTCGTGTGGGTGGCCGTGTGGTGCTGCGTGGTGATCAAGTGTGCACGGTGGTTCGTGGTGAAGGCCGTGCAGTGTGGCCGTGTAAGTGGTGAAGTCGTGCGGTGTTCGTGCAAAACCGGGGTTGCACCCCGTGTTGCTTGGACGTGTAATTTGGGTTTCCGGGCAGCAACTTTTGTTATCGTTTGTGCATTACTACTAATTAAGGTAACATACTATCCTAATCCTAGTTGTTCTACTATGATTCATAGGGTAGATTAGATGACTTGATTAGACCAAAATTTGATGATTATAACCTTGTTTATGCGTGAAGTTTAGGCTGATTTTTGGGTGTTTGATTATGATATTCTTGCTTGTTTATATGTATTTTATGATTGATTATGTTGATTTTATGTTGTGTAAGTTCATATTCAAGTTTCATGAAGTCTTGATGCATGTAAGTTGATGAATTGTTGTTGAACTTTAATGGTGACATGTGTGATTTTTGATGATGATTATGAGGATGAGTTCTTTATGATTTCTTGATGATCTTGTTGAGTTCTTTATGAATCTTGTTGAGTTCTTTATGAATCTTGATGAGTTCTTTATGAGTCATGATGAGTTCTTTATGAGTTCTTGGTCGAGTCTTGATTAAAGAAAAGTTAGTTAAGTTTAAAGGAAGTTGAAAGAGATTCAAAGAAAAGATACAGAAAGTATAAAGAATGATCTATGAGATTCCAAGAATGATGATTTACATGTTAGTCTTAAGTCAAGGCGTAAGATGCAACTTAAAATTAACTAAGAATGTAAATAAGAGATTAAAGATTAGCTTGATTTTGCTATTAGATGCCTAATCTTAGAGTAAGATTCTAAGGCTTGGGTTAAGACGTTGCCCCTATCCTAACCGCGGTATTGGGATAGTGATTACCACTATGTTGTCTTTGACATGGATTTCCTGTAAGATTGGTTTCATGGGGTTGGGAGTAAGATTCTCAATCCTGGCATAGTAGGAAAGTTCGTTCGCGTAAGAGGCGTTCGTACGAGCGTAGTCCGGTCTAATATGTAAATGATAGTGCCAAAGATAAGATTAAGTCGATTATTTGAGTCTAAGTCGAGTATTTGGATTAGTCGAGTAATGTTATGATTGTGGTTCGTTATTGTTGGTATGGTATGTTGTTTCGCATGATTGTATGTTGTATGTTTGATTTGGTTGTTTGATTTATGCTATGATCATGTGTATCCCCGTTAGGGTGAGACAGTTATGTTACTCGTCACTGACGGTGGACTGTTGTTCATTTTCAGGTAACTCTGATGATGAGGTTCTTGCTTAGCTTTGGGTTGGGCGAGCGTCGAGATTGTCGGAGTTTAGGTGGGCCAGGAAGACAGGGATGTAACCTGGCTCAGGGTCCCATGCACAGGACCTAGAGTCTGTAGCAGAGAAACAGTACCCGTACAGGCCGGGGGCCAGGGTCAAAACATTCACCCTGGTCACCAGGCTCGCCTGGTACATCTTCCCCAGAAACGAGGTGGAGGGCCTGATGTTCATGACTCCTGAAAGGGCTTCAGGGTCCTCCCATCTCATAGTGACCCCATTGTTGGAGGCGTCCAAGTAATGATCCATATCAACCGGACCTCCTATCCTCACCTGGACCATATGGTCCTCAGCTCTGACCGCAAGGGCCCTCCCCTGCTCGGGTTGTTCAGGGAGGTCCCTCTCCATCTCTTGTAACTGTTCAACAATGGCGGCGTCACAAGTGACGTCAGGACCATCATCAAAAATTTCATCCCCTGCTTCGTTGAGGGTAACAGAGATGTCAGAAGTACTCGGAAGCTCAGCCATTTTTGAAGAAAAGGAATAATTTTTAAAGAAAAAATAAGAGGAAGAGAAAGTGGAAGCTTAAGGAATTTTAGAGAGAGAAAGAGAGCAGTGAGAGTTAGAGACTTAAGAAATTTTCTGAATGAAAATTGAAAACCCCTCAACTCCTTCCTTAAATACGGTTCTCTCACTCTTCAACCCACTAAGCACGATGGTAAGTGGCTCAATAAAAGTTGTCATAACTGCTGCTCCACGTTTCTCAACTGTAAAAATAAATGAAAAAAAAACTCTTCAAATTCAAAAGAAGAAGAAGACTGTTTCAAAGGTCCTACTACCAAGGCCAGGGCCCACTCGACAAAATCCATAAAGATTCCTTCATAATTTTTATGGACTTGGGGGGCAAATTGATGGGGCAAAATGCACCCATTAGTTATAGGGTTTGGAACCTAATCCCTGGACCTGGTAGGTGTTCCCTGGGCTTGGTAGATATGATCTGGACCAGGTGGGTGCTTGACCGTGGATTCAATGGATCAGGCCTCTTGTAAGGACCTTGTCTTGTATTTGGGCCTGATGGTCTTTTGTGGGCTTTCCTTGTAACGTGTCTCTTTCACGTGTTGATGGTTGGATTGGGCCTTGTCTTTTGAAGTGGTTGGCCCAATAACTAATGGGTGCATTTTGCCCCATCAATTTGCCCCCCAAGTCCATAAAAATTATGAAGGAATCTTTATGGATTTTGTCGAGTGGGCCCTGGCCTTGGTAGTAGGACCTTTGAAACAGTCTTCTTCTTCTTTTGAATTTGAAGAGTTTTTTTTTCATTTATTTTTACAGTTGAGAAACGTGGAGCAGCAGTTATGACAACTTTTATTGAGCCACTTACCATCGTGCTTAGTGGGTTGAAGAGTGAGAGAACCGTATTTAAGGAAGGAGTTGAGGGGTTTTCAATTTTCATTCAGAAAATTTCTTAAGTCTCTAACTCTCACTGCTCTCTTTCTCTCTCTAAAATTCCTTAAGCTTCCACTTTCTCTTCCTCTTATTTTTTCTTTAAAAATTATTCCTTTTCTTCAAAAATGGCTGAGCTTCCGAGTACTTCTGACATCTCTGTTACCCTCAACGAAGCAGGGGATGAAATTTTTGATGATGGTCCTGACGTCACTTGTGACGCCGCCATTGTTGAACAGTTACAAGAGATGGAGAGGGACCTCCCTGAACAACCCGAGCAGGGGAGGGCCCTTGCGGTCAGAGCTGAGGACCATATGGTCCAGGTGAGGATAGGAGGTCCGGTTGATATGGATCATTACTTGGACGCCTCCAACAATGGGGTCACTATGAGATGGGAGGACCCTGAAGCCCTTTCAGGAGTCATGAACATCAGGCCCTCCACCTCGTTTCTGGGGAAGATGTACCAGGCGAGCCTGGTGACCAGGGTGAATGTTTTGACCCTGGCCCCCGGCCTGTACGGGTACTGTTTCTCTGCTACAGACTCTAGGTCCTGTGCATGGGACCCTGAGCCAGGTTACATCCCTGTCTTCCTGGCCCACCTAAACTCCGGGATTAGGTTCCCCTAGCACCCTCTGAACTCGCATACCCAGATGAACCCAACCAGCCTGATCCATTGAATCCACGGTCAAGCACCCACCTGGTCCAGATCATATCTACCAAGCCCAGGGAACACCTACCAGGTCCAGGGAACACCTACTAGATCCAGGGAACGCCTACCAGGTCCAGCTTAGCTTACCAGGTCCAGTCCAACCTACCAGGGGCAATTTACTCCCACGTTCTCATGGTACTCCACTCCATGCAAATGTCAAGGTATCCAAAAAATACTAAACACACCTCAAACTTCTCCCTCACTTTCTCTATTTACATTCTTACACTTTACTGACTTGAGTGTCGGAGAGTCTTTCCCCGGAACACCTCCGGGGGTAGCTCACATTCGTTCTTTGTGCAGATCAACGAGCCAATTTACGTGGATTTGAACTAGCTCTCGGCCCATAAACATTGTTGTAAACCAAAAATCACCTCAACAAGCCCTTTTCGTGGGATCTTCCTCTCTTTCATAAGCAATCTTTAGAGGTGTTAGATCGACCATGATTCTCACAATCGAAACAATTGAAGAAGAAAATGTTAGGGAAGAGAAAGACATGGACGAAGTAGGAGAGAGAACACAATAATTAGGGTTTGCTAAGAACAACGATGGAGGAGAGAGAGAATGGGGGTGGGTGCAAATGAAAAAGGGTTTAGATGAGGAGATGAGGTAGTGAGATGATGTTGATGACTGATGAAAGTGAAGATGAGATCAGAATAGGGTTTTAATTGAGATGGGTACGTAGTTGATAAGTGATGAATGTGAAGAGTTGAAAGAGTTTAATTGGGATGAGTATTAATTGGGATGGGTAGTTGAAAGAGTGGGAAATTTAATTTTGTTGATATGAAATTGGTGGGAAACATTAAATTAGGATTGTATTAGTATGTTTTAATTTAATTTTAGGAAAAATGGAAATAAATAATCCCACCTTTTGGGTGTCCGCTCAAAATAATCCCACATTTGCTTTATTTTAAAATATTCCCACCTTTGCTTTATTTTAAAATAATCCCACCTTTCTACCTAGTCTGCTTAAAATGGACCCAATGACTTGTAACCTGTTGTGTAGGTAAATCTGTTCAAATTAAAGCATTCTTCATAATTACATCATAACCACCAGTTACCCTCCAAAACTTAAGTCACCCTTCTCCCAAAACAAATCCCTTACTGAGTTCTTCTTCCTCAAGTAACGATACTAATCAAAATTAATTAAAAATTTCATAAAACTAATTAAAATATAAAAATAACCAACCTACAACACTTCATCTTCAACCTTTTCCCAAAACTCCACAAAAATCTCCATTAATACATACCAAAAGTTTTAAAACTTCATAAAGTCATCCCTTTACAACTTATAATCAATTTTAACTATTTAAAATATGAAAACTAGTCAAAATAACATGTTTCTAATCAAGTTTAATCAAGAATTTAAATCTGAAATTTTAGACTCAAAAACCCATCAAAACTTGAACCAAAACCCAAATTAAAACTACAATCTTGAATCAAACCATGATTAATCACCCATCATAACCCATTAACTTTACATATAATAAAATCTTGAATTAGTAAAACATAAAAAGCAAAAGAAATTTTATTTATTTTTTTTAAAAATAAATAAACTCACGCACAGCAGCATCTACGGCGGAGCAGGGCAGACAGCGGCAGAGGGGGATGACGGCGGCGCTGGCACGGAGGCAGGCAGGTCGACCACCGGCGGCAGCGGCTCCTCGGCTCGGCTGGCTGCTGTAGGGTTGTAGGAGATGAAGTATGGAAGTTTGTAGGAGATGAATGAGGATGAATATGGTGTATTTAAAGAGGAAAGTTGGGATAATTATTGCCAACGGTATAATTGAAGAGGGTAAGCTATAACAATTTTGAATGATACTTTCTACAACCGGTCAAATTTTAATTGGGTCCATTTTAAGCAGACTAGGTGGAAATGTGGGATTATTTTGAAATAAAGCAAAGGTAGGATTATTTTGAGCGGACACCTAAAAGTTGGGATTATTTATTTCCATTTTTCCTTAATTTTATTAGGTTGTAATATTTGTTTATAAATTTAAGTAATGACAAATGTGTAAATAAATTGAAGATTTTTTTCCATATATGGAAAATTTTGTAAAAGTAGATATTTTTTTGTTACACCAATAAATGGCAAACGTAGACATTTTTATGTTACGGAGGGAGTACATACATTTTCGGCTAATAAAGATACTACATTAAATATGCATTTAAATTAAACGTTAACTTTGCCAAAAAAATAAAATAAACTTTAACATATGAAAATAATATCACAATAAAAAAAAAAATAAATAATAATAATAATAATAATAATAATAATAATAATAATAATAATAATAATATCAAAATCATAGTCTTAATAATTAGAAATCATAAAGGTTATCTAAGTTTCTCATGGGCTAAAAAAAATCCATAATCTTTCTATTATTCTTTTGACCGAAGTGCTTGTATTAAGATGTGTAAAAAATCCAATCTCTTTTGGAATTCAACATCTTTATATTCAACGACACAATCTTGTTGTAATTAATGCTATCCAAAGCATATGGAAAATTATATGCAAAATCTAAATTCAATCCAAGATACTAAATATTAAATTAAAAATATTATTTTCATATTAGACATAGGCGACGTATTGTGAAGCAAATAAAGGACATAACTAGCATACCTCTCGTGCGATGCACAATTTAAAAATCAATGACAACAAGAACAGGGTAGGTAGCGAATAAGATTTTTTTTAATTTTTACTTTTTACAAAAACATGTTATTGTCGGTGTTATTTTAAAAAATTTAATCTATATAAATACAGGTATAAATAAAAAAAATCTATTGACTTTGTTGTTCATTTAAAAAAAATGTGTTCATGCATTTTTAAACAATAATAAGTTAAAATTATATTGTAATGTTTATGATAAGCACTAAAATATGATTCAATCACCTATATATATAAGTACAAGAGATGTGTAACTATTTTATGAAATATATAAAGTGTATATGAAGTTTTAGAAAATACCTTTTAAAAAAATGTGTGAAAAGAATCAAAAGACATTTTTATTTTATTTTATTTTTGCATACAGGGACCTAAATAAACTTTTAATTTTGCATATGTTATAATTTGAGTATTGACTATGACGGGTTTTATCGTCATGTATAATTCTCTTAATAATAAGAAATTATGTTTGTATAATACAAAGTGAAGTATGATGTTCATTTTTAAAAAATGAAATCATCACGATCAATAAATCATTAGTATAAGTGTATATATATCAAATTTGTAGACATATAATAATATGTCAAAATTTGTATATATGGTGAAGGAAATCTTATACTTAAATCGATTTATGATGGAAATGATCCCATGGTTTATAATTTTATACTTATTATTATTGTTATAAAGTGGATGGAAGATTTATTATTTATTTTCCACGGTTATTAATTTTATACTTATTACTAGTATAAAGTGGTTGATTTTTATTCTACATACTATTTAATAGATGGATGTCATCATACAATTCTTTGGCATATAAAAGAATGTTTTATGCAAAATGTTTAATGGATTAAGGAATTATTATTTCTATAAAGATGATTTATTTTTTTTATGGAGGTTTTTTCATAAAGGCCCATAGTCTTTATAGAGGTGATTTTATTCTTCATATACATAAGACGGTATATTTTTATGGAGGAGGTTTATTCTTCATAAAGATATTATGTCTTTATGATGGAGGTTATTTATTCATAATGATAGTATTTTTATGAATGGTGTTTTAATTCCTTAGAATCCAATGAGTCAAACTTACATGGTATTTTATATATTTTAATATATAAAATGATATGTGACATATTATCTTGTAATTAATTAGATGGTGGAATGATGGTAATAATATCTTTGAGATTATTTCCATGGTTTATATCACTGTATGCAAAAATAAAATAAAATTAAAAGGTCTTTTGATTCAATCAAAAGACCTTTTAATTTTATTTAATGGATTATTTTTATTTTATGAAATATATTAAGTCATTATTTATAGGAAGTAAATGAAATGAGACTTTTAAAGATTTATTAATATTTTATGAAGATAGAAAATATTTAATTACTTTATTAGGCTCAAGAAAATAGGCGGGAAAAAGTTTAATTAGAAAATGACAAGTGGCAAGATATAGTTTGAATCGTTTCTCTTTTAGTATATATATATTGATTGATTATACAACCATAACCATGGGCGGACCTACGGTTGAGCACGGTGTGGAATGTGTTACACCTGGTTCAAACACATCTATATATATAATTTTCAGCATTAATAAGACATAAAGCAACAATTGCTTTTGTGGTGAGTACATTGTACTACCATGCATCACTTGGGTTCAAGTTCTAATGCCAGCAGTTTTTATTTTTTGACTTTTTTTTGTTTGCTGCAATTTTTCAAATTCTTTAATCATTTTTATGTAATTTTTTTTTCCTTTTTCCCCAATTAATTAAATCACATAAAATTAGAAATTATCATTCTAGATTTTTCAATCACAAAACTTGCTCAACATTACTTCTGACTAGATAATTTTTTATTAAAATAAAAACTTTCGAACTCAAAATATGAGATTATTTAATTAAAAAATTTGTTGAACTAATGTAGAGTTTTTTTAAATTTTTGAATAACTATAGGCAAGTGAGTTTTTATACACAATTTTGAAAGGTTTTATTACGCCCTTCGTTCTTCAAAGATAGGCGCATTCACTATTTTGATGAAAAATTAAGAATAATGCATTATAATGAATGTGTGGTAAAAAAAAAAAATAGGTAGAAGATAGAATGTTAAAAAAAAGGAAAAAGTAAGGGAAGTAATAGGACCACCTTATTAAAAAAATAGTAAAAGTATATTTCAAAATAAAATAAAAGTATAATGCACAAATCTTTGAGCAAGGCCCATTTGGGGAATTGTCCAAATCTTTGAGTATGGGAGAGAGTAATAATTGCGAATAGTGATTTTGGGAATATTATTGTGATTTTACTCTAATATAATTAAAAACTCAAAAAATAAATTTTCTATACCAAAATCATGTAATATAACGATTCTTTTGTAGGCCCTAAATCACTAATTGTTCTATATTGTCTGATTCGAAAATTGATGCTGCACCTACTCCAAAATCCTAGGTCTGCCCCTGACCATAACCTGTTAGTTTCATCCTTATGATATTTTTCTCTCCCTAACCATCCATGCATCAGAATGCTTTTGGTTAGCCTATTCAATTGCGCAAATCAATTTACTTTCTTAAAAAAAGATTTAAAATCTCCCATTCTAATAACAAACTCTATGCATTGGCAATTTAATTCTACCTATTATTATGTCAATCATAGGCTACACTCTTTCCTCATTTCTTAGTTCCATGATTCTGAAAGATGAACCAAACAAGGTCTATATCACGAATTGCCCTCATGTTGAAAGCCTAATTGTCATAAAAACAAAATTCCCTCCTTTAAAAATAAAATTTATATGCACAAGTATGAACTATGAAGTATCATTACGGTTATAGAATGTGTAATGAAATTAAATACTACCACCACTTTATAAAATGTGCAACCAATTAAATGAGTTCTAAGTTTAATAAGTTCAGTTTTAATAAGTTCAAATAAGTTTATTTCAAATAAGTTCAGCTCTAATAAGTTCTAAATACACGTTAAAAAAATAAGTTTCAGATTTAATAAGTTCAGATAAGTTAAGGTATAATAAGTTGAAGAGAACGCGCCCTTAATCCGTCATAAGTAATATCCGTTTATACAACAGAAAGATGACATACTTTGAAACTGGGCACTGACTAGTGGAAGCTATGAAATAATAGAAGTTGTGCATGGGTTTACAGCAAGAAGACTGAAATTCTGCAGGCAAAGAAATCTAAAAAGTTGAGCACATGATGTAAATGGAATATAGTATGCTTGTGTACGTAGAAGAAAGTAAGCTAACCATAGAGAAAGACATAATTAAAGCAACTTCAAGCTTAAGAAAGCAATGAAGAATAATTCTTTTCAGATCAGAGGAAATCTAATCTAAAAACATAATAAGGGAATTGAAGACCCTACATCTTAAAAGATGCCCTTTCAAGAAGACCCCTATATCCCTATAAAAGAGGTCAATGGGAGTTATTCTTTTCACAATGCTTTCTTTTAAAATACAAAAACAAAAGTATAACCCATCAAAATCAATGGCACCTAAGACCCAGACTGCAACCATTGTACCACCTTCTTACATAGATTTTGAACCTTACTGTCAATGCCAAAAGGGGGACCAAGTTGAATCTTTAGTCTTTCATCTCCCCGGTATGTATATCTATCTCCAATATGGTTTTTTTTCTCATTTGCTAAATACCGCCCGAATTTACTTAATACCGCCCGTATTTTAACCTTAACTTCCTAAAATACCCTTACTTATATTTATATAATCCAAAATAACTCTCATCCCCTCTCTTCACCCTCACCCACTGCTAACCCCTATCATTTTTTTTTTCCTTTAATTTTTAAAAAATCTTACCTTTTAAATATCCTATTTATAATTTATAAAAAAAAAAAAATGGCATGCCTCATGTTTCACATGTATGGTGGACCACTTCCCCCCCTTCTTCCACTTGTCAAAATGGTGTGGTTGGTTTTTTTTTATTTTTTTATTTTTAAAAAAAAAAACCTCACTCATAGTAACACCATTCATTATAAAAAAAACTACTTCAACCTTCATTATTTCACCTCTTGCATAAAAAAAATTACAAAGAAGTTCACCTAAAAATATATAAGATTTACTATGTTTAATTTATAATTTTTATTTAGAACCAAAATGTCGGATGACAACAATGATTACGTGAATGCCGGAGAGGTAAATTTATTAATGTTAATTTTTTTCTTGTTAATTATGTTTTTTTAGCTTAGTAAATAATTATGTTTATAAATTTTTATGTTAATCATTTTTTGCCCATGTTTAATTACTTTGAATTATTCTTTACGAATTTTTTCTTACATAAACAAAATTTCCATATTTGCTTGAATTATTCAATGCATTAAGTTAATTTTTTTTTAAAGAATTGATTCACGTATTAAGTTAAATTTTTGTTCATGTAAGAAAAAACAAAATATATCGTTGTTGCAAAATAGAAGTAATGTGTTTTGAAACGTGTCCAGAACACGTTACCACCATTGGCAGTAACGTGTTCTGGACACGTTACTCCATTGGAAGTAACGTGTTCTGGACACGTTACTCCATTGGAAGTAACGTGTCCAGAACACGTTACCCCAATGGTAGTAACGTGTTCCGGACACGTTACTCCATTGGTAGTAACGTGTTCCAGACACGTTATTCCATTGGAATTAACGTGTCCAGAACACGTTACCCCAATGGCAGTAACGTGTTCAGAACACGTTACTCCATTGGTCGTAACGTGTTCTGAACACGTTACTCCATTGGTAGTAACGTGTTCTGAACACGTTTCTCCATTGGTAGTAACGTGTTCTGAACACGTTACTCCATTGGTAGTAACGTGTTCTGAACACGTTACTCCATTGGTAGTAACGTGTTCTGAACACGTTACTCCATTGGTAGTAACGTGTTCAGAACACGTTACTACCAATGGAGGAACGTGTTCTGGACACGTTACCACCAATGGTAGTAACGTATTTAGGGTTTGTTGTTGTCATGTGGGCAACGCGATAAGGGCACGTTCGTTTGCATGGTTTTTTGCTTTTAAAAATACTAATTAACGTATTTAATGAAATTATTCAGGACAATAACGACGGAGATGGCGTGGACTACAGTCAAAGTTTTGCCACCGATCAGACGTTTTCCAGTCATCACGAGGCACGTGATTGGGCGAAACCGATAGCTCATGGGATTGGTTTTGAAATTGTCATTTCCAAAATCAATTATACCTCGGTATCTCGCATGGTAACCTACCTACGCTGTAACAAGGGAGAGCGGTACCGAGGGGAAAACAGAAATATGAGAAACGCCCAAAGGAAAAAAACGTCCACAAAAGCTTGTGGATGCCCGTTCCATATCAAAGTGATTGGCAATCCGCAAACCGGATTGTGGTATATTGAGCCCCAACCGGGTGTATCCGGCACACATAACCATCGCTTCATTGAGTACCCGGAGGGACACCGTCAGATCAGTGGGTTGAGCCCTGCAGCAAAGCAACACGTGCGTGAGCTTAGGGAATCTCAGTGCAAGCCGTCGAAGATTAAATTATCTTTGACACAAAAGTTTCCTGACGAAAAACCTACAATCAGGCATGTGTATAACGAAATCAGCAAGCAAAAGATGGATGATGCAGATGGGCGGAATGTTATGGAACAATTTATCCATCTTGCGGAAGAGTTGAACTACCACATTCACACTAATCAAGAGAGAAATCAATGCACTCACGTGTTTATGGCTCATCCGATGTCGATCACCTTATTGCGCACTTATCCATGGGTGATAGGAATGGACTCCACATATAAGACCAACAGGTATGGAATGCCGTTATTCGAGATGATTGGGATGACGCCGACCAATCATAACTTTTTGATTGGGATGGCTTTGATGAGGGATGAGACGATGAGGAGTTATCGATGGGTGTTACAAATTCTCAATGACATTATTGGGCTACGTGCGCGTCCGGCTGTAATTTTTACAGACCGAGAGATGGGATTGTTACGCCCAATTCAGGAAATATTTCCTGGCACCCATCATTTGTTGTGCACGTGGCACATCAACAGGGATGTGGAGGCGAGAGTTGGGAAGATAACAGGCGACAAAAGCTTGGGAGACCGGTTTAGGCATGGTGCTTGGGCCCGGGTGATGTACGCGTCAACAGAGGCAGAATATGATGCACAGCTGGATCGGATGAGAGATGGTTGGGCAAGATTTAGAGGAGTCATTGAATATGTAGAAAACACTTGGCTTCCGCATAAAGAGAAATTTGTCGCTGCTTGGGCTAACAATGTCCTTCATTTGGGTAACAAGACAACTTGTCGGGTGGAGAGTGCCCATTCAGTGCTAAAAGGTTGGCTTGGCACCTCTACCAACTCAATTGAAAATCTGTTTACGCGAGCAAATGCAATGGTTGAGCAGCAGCATGATAAAATTAAGTATCATCTGGAAACATCAATGAACAGACAGGGCGCCAGGTTTAGGAATAAGTTGTTGTTCAGCATGCTTGTCAGTCGTGTTAGCTCCCACTGCATGGATCTACTGCTTGAAGAGCATACTCGGATGAGGGAGTTAGCCGACGAGGTCCATGATCGTTGTGGTTGTGTGTTGCGATCCACCTGTGGGATCCCGTGTGCATGTGAGATTGCAGCGTTAGTACAACAACGCACAGGTATACATTTGAGAGAGATCCACGACTTTTGGAAAACACTAACTATTGGTCAAGGCAATGACATCCCGGAGTTTGCCAATGACGACGAGGAAGAAGCCGACCACCTGTCTTCGTTGTTCGAAGAAGTTAGACGGAGAGGTTCTGACTATGTGAGGCGTGCAACCCGAGTTATGCATGAAAATATCTTTCAAGATACAGACTCGCTGGAAGAGCCAGAGACCAACACCAATGTTAGGGGCAGGCCTCCGTACCAGGTGATTTTCCAATTTTTTTTTTTTTGTTGGAAGTAGGTCAATTTAATTAGAGTTGATTTTGTTAACTATATTGAAAAATTAGGTCAATTTAATTAATAATTGAAAAATATTAATTAAGTCGAACGTAATATGTGTTTTTGAAGAGCTCGTCTACTCGACGAGATCGGAGTTTCTTTGAGCATGCTTCGACAAGCCATGGGCGTCGTTCGAGAAACACGGGCTCTTCTGTGGGAGAAAACTCAGGATCCCATGCCGAAGGTAATGATCATATTTTATTTGAATTTAGTTATTAAGTAGTCGATGCAATTATTTGCTAAATATGTTTTACTATTGTAGGTGGTAGCGGTCACATAACAAGGGAACGATTTCCTTACTATGACAGCGTTCCCCATTTGATATTGCCGTTTATGGAGGGGTGGACTGATGTAAGAGCAGACGGAAATTGTGGGTTTCGTTGTGTGGCTGATGCTTTTCACGGTGGACAGGACAACTATCTTATGGCTAGAAGAATCATCGCAAATGAACTTGGGGCAAACATTGCTGATTACGCAGCTATTTATGGAGGGCAGCAGCACGTCATTGAAGCCGTGACACGTATCTCTTGGGAAGGTGGCAGATGCGATGCTAACCATTGGATGGAAGTCGTTTTCGACTTATTTCCGATTGCAAATCTATATCATTGCGCCATCATGTTTTACTCGTATGGGAATGACCGATCGATTGGACAATGTTGTACAGTATTGCCGACGAGAGTCCCGCAACTCATCACGGCTCCTACGAGTGAACTTCATATTGCCTACATGCAAAATTATGCGCACTACATACGATTACATGTCAGTCATGATTCCCCGATTCCGCCCGTTGCAAACTATTGGAACTTTGTGCATACACAAACCGTCGAAGGATGGGATGCATTATACACCAGGAGAGTAGCACAATGGATGAGACTTGCTCAGAATTTGTAACTATTATATGAATATATTTAATGCTGTAACTGTTATATGTTTAATGTTGTAATTATTATATGAATATATTTGTAATTAGGTCAATTTGTTCATGTGTTTAATGTTGTAACTATTATATGAATATATTTAATGCTATTACCTTGGATAAAACTCAATAAAAGGCAAAGACGAGATCTAATCAGAATACAAATACAAAATATGAAGCGTAGGACGTAAATTAAACCCCATTTGTTTACATACAAATATCAAAAAATATAGAAACAACAAAAAATATACAAACAACAAAAAATAAAAATTTCAAAAAAAATATACAAACGCATAATTTACAAATGAACATTAATAAATAAATAATAAAAAATGAAAACTACTGGCGATGATGGCCCCAACTTGGTGGACGCTGTCTCGGTGCACGTCGTCGGATGCCAACGCGTGTCTCGTAGTCATCAAAGTCTTTTCTCAGTCTAATGAGACCCAACCTCAGTCTATCCATGTGTTCTGGAAGCTCATCAATGAAAGGATCCCACAGCACTTCCGAATTTTCTAACATGGAGGACATCCACTGTAAAAAAGGAAAAAAGGAAATTGTTAGCTTACGTATAAATTGTATAGGTGCATAGCCTCAAAAAGTAAATATGGTGTGTCAAATTACTTACATGCTCAGGTACAGTCATGTCCGGTCCCGTGTTCGGGATCAGATCGTTGTCGTTCACGATGTATGGGTGTGAATACGTCTCGAACCACGTGTCATACCCGTCCAGCGTCGCGTTTGTGAACTCCGAACATGCTAAGGCACAGGGATGAAGAGTGTTAGCAATGGGGAAAGTGTCCCAACTGTCCTTAACCGATGTAGGCGGCCACTGGACATAGTAGTGTCTCGGATCCTCCGGCCGATACGCCGAGATAGGTGTAGGGATGCGAGGGGGAATACCCTGCATGAAGCCGAGCTGCCGAAGACATCTGTATGGCATGTAGGGCTCAATGATGGACTGGTGCTGGATGAACCCAGTGAACAAAGTCCGAGGACAACGGGTGCTGATGTCATCCCCGAACGGTAACCAACACACCTGTTGAGTGCAAAAAACATTCAGTTTAATAACAACGAGGCAATTAGGAAAAAGTAAAGAAACATTAATTAAAATATTACCTGGTCAGCAGTCATGTTGTCAATCCTGTTACGAATGGCGACGAGGCGGGCGGGGTTGTTCGGCTCCAACCGAACATCCCACTGAGAACAACTAGGATCCCCGATACGACGAGGAAGACGTCCTCGGTTAGGCCTAAAAGCTGGGAAGTACTCATAAATCCACGCCTGTAACAACGTTAGACACCCAGCCAACTGCTTGCATCGTCGTCGACTGCCTTGGCCAAGCTGGCGATACAAGTACGCTAATGCCGCAGATCCCCAAGAGTACCTCCCAACAGAATCCTCATCCATAAGCTCTGTGATAAGGCCGGGACTGAGCCGACTACCACTCTTATCCACAAAGAGCGTGGATCCAAGAGTGAGCAACATCCACCCTATGGCTCGTGTCGAAGCAACCCGTCCCTCTGCAGCTCGACACAGGTTGAAGATGCACTCCGTATAGACACCTCCATTCTTGAACTGCCCGTCCCTTTTCATGGCTTCTTGTGGCACGCCGAGGATCTCGGCCACGTCATGTATAGGTGCATAGCCCTGGCCGAGGCTATGAAATCGCATGCTCACACCATCGACAAGTCGACCCTCAACAGGCAGGCCCATAATAAACTCGACATCATGGAGAAAGATAGACATCTCCCCCCACGGCATGTGGAAGCTGTTCGTGTCCGGCTGCCACCTCTCGACGAATGCCGACACTAGCGGACCGTCGATATGTGTGTAACATAGCCTGGGCAAGTCAAGCAACCCACTTGCAGATACAATCCGACCAACATCCACCTGCTCTCTGGTTCGAACCACTTGTTGTCTGGTTGGATCCACCTGCTCACGAAACTCATCCGCCCACTCAATCAACATCGAACATGCCTGATGTCGAGTGCGAACGTCCAACACGCCCCTATCATCACCATCCCATATATGTCGGGCAATGTGAGCTGCGTAGCTCGGGATGACGGAACCATCTGTCAGACCCCCAGGCATAGCCTCCTTAACCACCCAAGAATCGTCTGTCTTCCTCTTCGGTTGTCCGCGAGTAGAAGAAGACGACCCCTTAGACCGAACAAATCGCCCGCCCTTGCCCTTGCGGACATTACGCACCCCGTGTACCTCCTCATCCCCGTCACCCTCCTCCTCGATAGACGAATGATCATCGGGAATGAACTCATCGTCGAAGTGATCTGGCCCTGATTGTAACGTTGCCTCAAGCTCATACGCCTCTAACTCAGACTCGTCCACATTCGAACCCCCGACCCTATCAGTTGAACGTCCTTCCTGAGTAGACGCATTATGGACCTGACATGGAGACGCTTTGCCCGCCCTCCTCCTAGCAGAGGCCAGGATGCGTCGTGTGTTAGGGTGCCGTGGGGAAGAGTCGTCCTCAGCACGCTAAGTGTAATTGAAAAATCAGTTCAACTAATTAATAACATTTACAATCATTTTTAAATCAACTAATTTATAATATATAAAAAATCAAATAATTATCGTAATCGTCAATATTTTCTAATTAACAACAATTACACAAATTTATTATAATTACTAATAATTTTTAATTAAAACTAATTACACTAATATTTTTGTGTATAATTTCGAATATTTATAATTTAAAATTGTAAATAATTACCATTTAACAATAATTAAGCCAATCTATAGCAATTACACCAATTTATATTAATTCGTACATAAATCATTATATAATTTAAAAAATCAATTAATTAACATAAATTCCTAATTAATACTAAATAATAATTGTCAAAATATTCCCCTAAATTCCTAATTAAAAATAAATAATAATTATCAAAATAAATTCAAAATTATAATTAGATCTAAATTTTTTTTAAAAAAAAAGAAAAATTAGAAATTACACCAAAAAAAATCATAAATTCCCCCAAAAAAATCAGAAAAAAAATGAAAATTCCAAAAAAAAAACCTGAATTTTTTTCGAATTTTTCTGGAATTAAAAATATTTCCAAAAAAATCAGATTTTTTGGGAATATTTTTGGAATTAAAAAATGAGAAATACATTCAAAAATTAAAAAAACAAAAATAAATTCAAAATTCCAACAAAAATCATAAAAATTCAGAAATTCACCCAAAAAAATCACAAAAAATTGGAAAAAAATTGAAATTTCCAAAAAAATCAAATTAAACACAACAAAATTGAAAAAATTCCCCTAAATTTAACATTAGTTCATCAAATTCCCAAAAAAGACATGAAAAATCAGAAAATAAAAAAAAAAACTGAAAAAAATCCAAAAATAAAAAAAATGAAAAAATCAGAAAACAAAAAAAAAAATGAAAAAATCAGAAACCCTAAAATGACATCTCCAAAATTTCATCTCCAATTGACATATATCAACACAAAAATTGCTAAATTCACATCTCCAAATTCATCTCCAATTCACAGCAAAAACAAAAAAAAGAAAAATCAGCAAAAAATCCAAAATTCAAAGGAGATCTGAAATTACCTTCGAAGCGCCGGCGACCTCCTTCCCTGGACGTTTTCGAGGAGGCATTGCTCGTGGTTGCTGGTCGTCGCTGCTGCTATCGGTTGTTGGTCGTCGCTGCTGCTAGCGGTTGTTGCTCGTCGGTTGCTGGTCGGTGCTGCTGGTGGTTGCTAGTGTTGGTCGTCGCCTGGTGTTGCTGATTTTCGAAGGGGTGGGGTGCTGCTGCTGGTTGCTGGTGGTTGCTGCTGGTGTTGCTGATTTTCGAAAGGGACGAAGAAGAAAATGGAGGAGAGGGTGAAAGAAACAGGTTTTTCAATTTTTTTTTCAGAAAAAAATAAGGATAGGAGGGTTTAATTAGGGTAAGGGTAGTATAGGAAGTTTAGGTGAAAATACGAGCGGTATTGAGTAATTTCGGGCGGTATTTAGTAATACCCTTTTTTTTCCCTAGTTAATTATGGCTGTTTTTTTGTTCCCCAACTAATATAGAGGAATTTAAGTTTAAAATCATATGACATGAATAGTAATGAAGGTTCTTATGATTTTTATTTTTTTCAATATGTATGATTTTACAAAATCTGAAGAGAAATAGAAGGGTTTTTGTAAGCTATGCCCCTGATTTCTTCGCTTTTTTAAGTTGTGCCTATGCTTTTTGAAAATTTTAAGCTATGCCTCTCAACTTAGGTTTTTTAATTAACAGTGGTTACTCCGTTATTCCATCGTTAATGATCTGTTAAAAGGAATTACATTTCGTAGGAGGAAAATTTCCCCTCTCAAATTCTAGTAAAAAACCCTAGAATTTTTGACAGGAAATTAAATTACCCTCTCACGAAATACAACTCTTTTTAACGGATCCATTAACATTGAGTTAACGGAATGAGCATTGTTAATTAAAAACCTAAGTTGGAGGACATATCTTAGAAGTTTGAAAAAACATAAACACAACTTAGAAAGGCGAAAACTCAAGAGCATTGCTTAGAAAAACCCAAAAAAAAATCAATAAATAAATAAAACTAGCACAAGACACCTGAGAAATGAGGGTGGTGATTTTGGCACCCCAAAATATATTTTGGCACACCTCCCCCTCTCACATGAATAGTAACCGGTTATTATTCATGTGAGAGGGGGAGGTGTGCCAAAATCAATTTTGGGGTGCCAAAATCAATTTTGGGGTGCCAAAATCATTTTCCTAGAAATGATGATAAAAAGTGTAGATCTATATTACAACATGGCTTGAAATACAGATATACTGTACTAAATTATTATGTCTGTCCCTCAACATAATGCATAGATTTCAAGAAAGATCAACTAAGAGTTCAAGTAAATAATCTGGGAGTTATGAAAGTAAGTGGCGAGGGGCCGGTTAATAGGGATGGGGCGAAAAAACGCCGGTTCATCAAAGAAACAAAACTACCACAAGGTTGTGACGTAAATGGCATTCGAGCAAAGTTCAGCAACGGCCACCTTCATGTTACCATGCCCAAAAAAGCTACTCCCCAAGTTCAACTACAAAAACAGAACCCAGAACAGGAACAGGAAGCCCTACTACCTCCTAAAGATGAAAAACTAAAGGCTCCAACAAGTTCTAAAATTGGTGCAAGTTCACATGTTGATCAGCCGAAAGATGATGACATATTTGGACTTGGAAACACTCTAGCAAGGTTGCAAGTGCAGAAGAAGATGAACGTGGGTTTAGGAGTTGCAGTTGCAGCCATTGTGGCAATTGGAGCTTATGTGGCTTTTAATTATGGATCTTCTAGTTCTTCTCCTCCTTCACCTGCAGAGGACTAAGGTTTTAGCTTAATGTGTTCATAAGCTTGTATAACACAACAAACATTGATTCCAACTGTACAAAATGTTTATTCATTGTTTACGAAATTAACAATATAGCTTTTTATAGCAAAGATTTAGTCCTCATATTATAATAAAAGCTTAGTGGGTTACTCCTTATATTATTAATTGGTTTTATAATTGAACTCACAAGACTTGTGTATGATCAGACTTTCCTTCACCCTACATCTACAATTATGCCTAGTGAAGTTTATCCAATTTATCAATACTTACAATAACTTCTAGATAAAATAATTCAAGTTACCTTACTGAGAAGTTTCATTGACCAGCCTCTATTGTCATACTAAAACTACTTCCTCCTAATTGATTCGATCATGCTTGGCACAAGAAAATTAGCGTAGAATATTTTACTCAGTTTCAGTCTTCTCCTTCTACATCGTGGGTCCTTTAATTTTCTCCCTTTTCTATTTGTGCATTACATTGTTTTGAGTTTTGACCCACATCCCTTTATGGCTTTACATCTAAAGTATACTCTCCTCTTTAACATTTTCAGTTTAATGGTTTGCTTAAGTAATGCGGCTATGCTCTTAAAATTTTGTTCTTTACTGTAGTATCTGTCAATCCCATGTCAAAGTTTCCAACTTTTGTTTAGTTCACTCAAGTATCACCAATTAATTTTATTTTCATTTGGCAGTTTTTGTTTTGTTTCGTTTCTTTATTTTTTTGGCTAATTATAGAAGCTACATCAGTGTTAATAAAGAACAAGTGCCACATCACCGCATCCCGACCGCATTGTAAATTTTTTGAGCTTACCGCGACAAAGATATTAGCCCGCAACGGTCGCGAATCATCTGCATTGCACGCGAATGTGATTCCGCGACCGTTACCACGATCGCAACCAAAACCCTCGGGTTTAAAACCATGTTAAGAACTCTAATCAAATTTAATTCCTCTATTCTATCTCCTTCATTTCAATTTGAAGCTAATTCTTGGTTTCACACAGTGTCATATTCATAAATAAATTGAAATGTGTTTGAAATATGACACAAACATTGGAATAATTACAAGTATGTCATTGTGCTAATTTTTCTAAGATAGCAATGTGCATCTCTATGCATCCCTTGAATTTGAACAACATTCCAACCTTTCGTCCTTAGAAAAAAATCCAACTTTTTGTCCTTAAAAAAAAAAAATCCAACCTTTTGAGTCGCATTGCCTCCAACTATAACATTGATTACCGGTGTGTCGTTGAGTGATTTGAATTAAGGTGATTAGGTGAAACAGCTAATTAGCATAATTGTACCTTAGCTTGTAGTGTGCTGCTAATGATCATAAAGCTAATGCCAAATGCTCAGTATGACAGCAATGCTGAAGAGGAGGAAAAGTGACATATCTCCCCCAGGCAAAGAAGACCTGTGGATCCATAATTCAAACAGCCTTGTTTTAGCTCAGCCAGAATAACTACCAAACAATCTTTAAAACTTGAAAATTCTAATATACTCGAAACAAAAATTACAGTATTACTTTAGATGACATCTACCAGCAAAACAATACTGTAGAAGAAACTTGAATTAAACCACCAAAAAAAAAAATGATAATACCTGAGTTTTGTCTTAGATTTGTGAATGAATGCCATAGCTGGAGGAAGAATGCCAAATAGAAAACAATTTGCATACACCCCAGCAAAGTCAAGAGCTCTTGAGAATGTTGATGGATAAAACGAAGCAACAATAACTGGAACAAGAAGTATAGCAACAGATATCAACCCCTCAAAATTTCTAAAACTGTTTATAGTCGAGCTTGATTCATTACTCGAGTCACCAACAATACTAATTTGCAAATTTGTGGAGCGAGAAACCAACACCAAAGTGTCAATTAGCTGCTTAGGAAAGCTGACAGCATAGCCAATGAAGCTAGTAGCCAAAGCAGAAAATGCAAATGCTTGCACAGCAACCAAAGCAGAACTTACAGACAACAACAGTTTGATAGGGTCACCTTGGAAAGAAGATGAATCAGTCTTCCCAATTCCAGCAAGTCCTAAAACAATAAGATTCCATGATAAAACCATGATCAAAGGAACAATCCCACCAATGAGGATGGCTTTTCGAGCTTCTTGGATCGAATCGCCAGCAATTTTACATATGAAAGGAGTTATGACATGAAACCCTAAAGTAAGAACAGTGACTGGAATGGCAGGTAATATAGAAAATATATTCCATGATGCTTTTGACAATGAAACTAATAGATTAGCTCTAGCAACTGAAACACCAATACCCACTAATGTAATGATTGAAACAAACATTGTAAAACAAAGGAATCGATTAGTCCAATCAATTGCTTTAAAGGGGAAAAACCAAATAATGCATCCAAGAGACAGAGGAAACAAAGCATGAGATGCTACATTGTTTAAGTTAGGAAACCATTGAGATACAACAGAACCAATACCAGAAACACAGGCAACAAGAAGAGAAAAACTAAGGCTAAAATAAACCAATGACACAAATGCACCAAAATGAACACCAAAAGCCTTAGTTGCTAACCCAGTGAAGCTTACTTCTTTAAAACCATCTTCATCCATGGCTGCAAAACTAAGCTCAGCCACTAAAATTATGGAAGAAATGACATAAACCCATGAAAGTAAAATGGCTACAGTAGACGGCAATGACCCTGATTTTATTGTTACAGATGGTAAACCTAACATTCCGGGACCAATAGCAGTTCCAATTATCAGACTAACAGCTGCCCAAAAGCTTTTCTTTTCCGCCTTCTTCCCTTCTTCGGTGATTTGTGAATTGCTAGTATCATGTCTAACAGAGCAATTTAATGCCGATTCAGCAGCATTGTCAGGGTGGTTCAGTCTCAAGTAACATGATTTTGATGTCGAAATGAATAGAAACGGGTACTTGGTGACTTTGGACGCCGTAAATTTGGGTGCAGAAATTTGCGGCGAAAGGCGACATGAAGAATTTAGAGTTCGAATTTGCTTGTTGAGGCTTGAATTAATGTGTTCTAAATGAAAAGATACCATTGGATTGCGAATGGAAGTTGGAAGAACCATGATTTTTTTTTTTTTTTTCTTTTTTACTCCGTACTTTTTGTGTTGTTTTTTGTTTTTGCTGAAGACAAAGTCCATCACACTTTTTTCTTTGATAGAGAGTCGATCAGACATGAAAAAATATAATCAACTAGCCTTTTATGCATGCTTTGCGTGCGACGATATTTTTGATTTATCTTAAAAAATTGAAGGTTTTTGTTCGAGAAATTAAAATATTTTTTAAATTCACATAATGGTGAACAAATGTTCCCCTTTTATCCAACCATTCCACAACAATGAACAAAATCGATTATCAAATTTCTACGATAATCAAAAGGTAATTTTTTTTTGTAACAAACTATATTAAATTTGGTGTCTATTTATAGAGAATTCAAAAATATGAATTTTGATTATTTTATTTTATTTTTCACAATTGTATATTTTGTAATATTTTAATTTTAAAAAATTCAAAAATTGTAGTAACTTTCCTTAAGAAATAAAAGTGATGCTATTTGATTTTTAATAAATTTATAAGGGGCATTATAGACTTTTCGAGAGGGGCTTCATGGCTCCCCTTGGCTTATATAATAGAGATATATTTCAATTTAGTTACTAGATTTTGGCTCATAGTACTGTTCAAATGTAGTTTTTTGACTTTTTTTAGTTTTATAAGCGTAAGTCAAAACATAGTGATGATTGATCTATTTTAATTCGTAATGTAGTTTTTCCAATATATATATAATTTTTTATTATGTGTAATTGAAGATATATTTCTTTAAAGTCGTGTGTCGAAAGATGTGAAAAGGTTAATATAGTAACAAATTGGGACGGATGAAGTAGTATACAATATATATACATATGTACTAGTTATATGTATATTACTCTCTCTGTCTTTTTTAACTTGCTACATTTTCTTTATCTATATGTCTCAATTACTTGCTACATTTTTGATAACTTCTTTTATTATGTGTTTTTCTTCCTTATTTTGTATGGTTTTATTGTACTAAGCTTGCTCTTAGGAGCCGTTTTGCCGCTAATAAGTCGGTTTGGAGTGTTTTGTATCTTTTCCATGTTTTTGATAAAAGATGTTTTAAATGGGACAAAAACCATCAGAGTACACCAATGTAGGTAAAGGAGAAGCATTAGGATGTCACAATGAGTGTCGGAGAGGTTCTGGTGACAATTAGTGAAGAATTGGCTTGAAATTGTTTGATTCGGTTCGAATGATTTTGACCACCTCTCACTATTTTGGACATAACTCGAGCTATGAATATCGGATTCAAGTGATTCCAGCGGTATTGGAAACTAGATCCAAATATATTTCCGACGGTAGATCATAATCTAAATTCCAACTTGAAATGAAGGAGTTATGGACGTTCGAAGTCACTGCATCAAACTAGACCCCGGTACCTGAGTCTGTGCAAACCTTACCGGGGTTCATGCACCCCGGTACCGGGGTGGTTGCTGCCCCTGCTCCTCTTCTTTGCTTTGAAGCCAGGGTACATGTACCCCGGACAGGGGTCTCTACAGAGCTCTTCACTCGACATTTTCCAGAAGTACGTACCTGACTCCAGCGACAACCCCGGTACCGGGGTGCATGTACCCCGTACCGGGGCCGGCGTCACGGGCTTCGTTTAAGCCAAATTTTGCCTATAAATACCTGTTTTAATCCCTTGTAACTATCTTATGCATTCTTTAGGTTTTCTTTTCTGCTTTTAGGGTTTCTTTCTCTCTCTTTTATTGTTAAAACACATTAAATTCAATTCAAGTTAATTAA
The DNA here is from genome assembly GCA_951394345.1 of Salicornia ramosissima. Classification (NCBI taxonomy): domain Eukaryota; kingdom Viridiplantae; phylum Streptophyta; class Magnoliopsida; order Caryophyllales; family Amaranthaceae; genus Salicornia; species Salicornia ramosissima. The sequence goes on along the minus strand of OX596234.1, from coordinate 23,543,574 downwards.
AGATTCAATTTTTTTCCAATTCTGGTATTATTTCTTTCTTATTTATTTTCTATATGCTTTTTATTATGATCATGTTTATTTCTTTGAATCTTTTAAATATGTGTGAGTAGTTCTTTAGATCTAGGGTTTGGGAAAATTATGTTTGAATGATTAGATTAATTGAATCTTTTAATTTGTTCTTTAATTCATGACTAGTTTTAATTCCATAAAATCTGTTTTGATCATATAAATTTGAGTAATAACCAAGCCGGTAGCCGAAAGGTGAAAACTTCATTAAGACTTAAGATTTTAGGAAGATTTATTTAATAAATTGCGAGAGCCTGTTATGTAAATCTGTAGATCTAATAAATTGTGAAAGCCTGTTAGATCTTGTTTAGAATATGTTAATGAATTATTGAACATTGGAATTTAATTAGTTTATGATTTCATTCATAAAACCCTAAACCCTAGAATTTCCTTCATTCAATTAATTCCAATTAAAATTCAATCTTTATTTTTCGTTCTTTAATTATTAGTTATTTAGTATATTTCAATCACAAAGGCCCTTTACATAGTTCATACTTTTTAGTAATAAAAGATTTAATTTGCTTCTCTGTGGATTTCGACCCTACTTATCATTGCTGCATTACTTTTGATATTTAGGTTATTTTTGACGGGTTGCGACGCCTTGTCAATTTTCTATTTTACATATGAGACTCACATAAATTCTACCTATTCTATCAGCATTTTTTTTCATTTTCCCACTTTATTCTAACTATTTTATCTCTAATTTTGTCATCTTCTTAATAAATACCTCTACTTTTATAATCTCTACCGCTACACATATTTCTTCTAAAAATATGTGCTAATGGGAATGTAGTAAGTAAAAAAAGGACGTAGGGGTATAATTTAGGAGCCACTTTGCATGATAATCCTCCAAAACCCAAATGGGTCTCATTCGATCCCTCCTCAACCATCTCATTGTTAGAATTTAATTAAAACAAATGGTAACTACTAACAAGCAACAATAGTTACTGTAATGACCCGAATTTTTGGGCAGTAAAATTTCGTGCCTTAAAGCCCAAACATTCTAAATTGGGCCAAAAGACTTAATTTTTATTTAATGAAGCAAGCCCAAAACCCTTATTGGACCCCTCTAGCCGGCCCCTTATCTAATTTTTCCCCTTAACTTATTTCCTAAACTAATTCCTAAAATTTAGCTAGTAAACCTTAATCTATTTATATCCTAAAAACCCACCCTTTTTCTCCCTAGTCATTATATGATCAAACCTAAACAGCTTCATTCTTTCCTCCCTTCTTCCTTCATGATTTTCTCCTCCACAATCAATCAAAATTTCACTTTTCACTTCATTAAATTAAACACTAATCTCATAAAGCTTTCAACCATAAAAACTTCCCTCAACTTTTATCAAGCACCAACTTTGGACCGTGCGTGGTGGTGCTTGGCCAAGTGGGGTGTCGAGTAGAGTACTCGAAGTTTGGGCGAGTGTTTGTGTGTGCTTGCTTGTTGATCTTATTAAGGTAACTAGTTTTTTCACTTAGTATTAGGACTAATCAATATAGGATAACTAGATTAAGTAGATTATGCTTATTGAATGTTTGATGTGTGTTTGGCCGAATGGTATTTACGGAATAAAGGTTGTATTTTTTTTTGGATTAATTGATTCTAATAATACAACCTTTGAGGGATTCGCAACCAATAAACCAACCTTTTGATTATTCAATAATAACCCAACCTTTATACCTAATTTTCTTTCAGTAAACCATAACCGGTTATAACTTGTTATACAGGTTTTCCTTGACACGTGTTTGCGTATGATTGGTTATCTCTTCAAAAAGAAATGAAATTGTTAAAAATTAAATCTAAAATAAAAAATAAATTAATTAAAAAAATCAGAAAAAAACCCTTACCCAACCCTTTTCTCTTTCCTCCCTTACTCCTCCCTCACTCCACCCTTTTCTCTCTCTTCCTCCTTAGTCCTTACTCACCAATACCACCACCATCTCCACTCACCATCATCAGTCATCACCAGCAGCACCACCACCACCATCACCATCGTTGCGATACCATCACTCTCTCGCCAGATCTGGGGTGCGGGTTAACGGGGACGGGAGGGGTGTTGGGTGGGTGTCGACCAAGACGGGAGTGGGTGGTTCAACTGAGTCGTAACAGGGTGGGGGTGGGTTAGAATTGGATGGGGAGGCTCATGGAGGGGGTGGTTGAGGTCAGGGAGTGGCTGAGGTGGAGGATTTGTGCGTGGGGAGTGGGGGGTTTGAGGGTTGAGCGGGGGTTGGTGGTTGGGGGCGTTAGGTATGGGGGTTTTGGGGGTGGAGGTTTGAGGGGAGGGTGAATCGGCGGCTGCCGATTTAAGGGGAGGGGGTTTCGGGGGTGGGGGTTCGGGGATGGGGTTGTTGGGAATGGGGTAAGGGCGGCTGGGTAGGTGGGTTCAGGTTTTGGTGCTTTGGGGGTGGGGCTGTGGACCTACGGTGGTTAGGGGGGGTTCGATTGGGCTGGTTTTTATGGGGGTGGTGGCAGGGTGGTTTGGGCGGGGGTGGTGGCAGTGGTGGTTTGGGGGGAGGGGCAGTGGGAGTTTTAGGGGGAGGGGTGGTGGTGTTTTTCAGGGAGGGGAGGGTCGTTGAGTTTTTTTCAAAAAAAAGTTTCTAATAAATAAAAATAAGTTTACGGAAAAAAATCAATAATGAAATTATTTACCTGTTATAAAAGTAGTTGGTCAAAAAGTTTATTGAAAGAAAAGTGGCTATAAAGGTTGGGTTATTATTGAATAATCAAAAGGTTGGTTTATTAGTTGCGAATCTGTCAAAGGTTGTATTATTAAAAACAATTAATCCTTTTTTTTTATTAACTATTGGCATGACCATATAAATATCGGTTGAGTAGATAAAAAGATTTGATGCTTATTACGAATTGATTTAAGGTAGTATATGATAGATTAATGAATGAATCATAGATAAATATGAGTTGGATAATAAAGTGTAATAGGCGAGTGGTCTAATTATTATATAATATTGTATAGTATAGTTTAACTAATAAAAGTTGATGTTTTTGGCACTATGAATAAATTGGCAACTAATTAATTAAGTGGTAATATTAAAGATTCGATTTTTTTTCTTTTAAAAAACAATATTTGGTCTAATCTGCAAAAGGGCGAGTGGACTAAGTTTAAGGAGGAATTCTTTGAGCTATTTTAGCACTATGAGTCAATAGTATAAAGTTTAGCAAGTAATTTATGGAAAGAATTGGACTTGTGTAATATGAAGACTATGCGTATGATATTACGAGTGGTTTAAGTTAGGAATAGTATTGTTTGATCTAGTTTTAAGTAATTAAAAGTGATATTTTTAATGTTAATATAAAGTTGGTGATTAATTAATTGAGTTGTATTATTAAAGATTGGATTTTTAAATAATATTGCTCTACTATGTAAAATGTTGTGGAGTGACTCAGTGACTTGTTGAACTTGTTGTGTCAATTCGTGTAGTTCATGCGTGAATGTTGGTGTTTTGGTTCGAGTCATGTTGATTGATATTTTAATCTTGAGTCATGTCATTTATCATTTGAGTCTATCATGTCGAGCGGTTGAAGACCGTGCGTGGAGCGGTTGAAGACCGTGCGTGTGTCGGTTCATCTGTGATGAATCGTGTCGGGGACTTGCTTGTTGTTATCGGTTCATCTTTGATGAATCGTGTCGAGGACTTGTTTGTTGTTATCGGTTCATCTGTGATGAATCGTGTCGGGGACATGTTTGTTGTTATCGGTTCATCTGTGATGAACCGTGTCGGGGACTTGCTTGTTGTTATCGGTTCATCTGTGATGAACCGTGTCGGGGACTTGCTTGTTGTTATCGGTTCATCTGTGATGAACCGTGTCGGGGACTTGTTTGTTGTTATCGGCCTTGTGCCGTGTCGGGGACTTGTTGTTGTATCGACTTCAGTCGTGTCGGAGTTATTCTTGATGTCTGCTGTTGTTAATGAATTAATTGTTGATTATGGAACGTAATCTTTGAACTTGATATTTGATGATGACCTGGTTATTCCACTGTTTGTGCTCTCTGTTATATTATTCTGTTATTTGGATGTTGTAAAGGATGATTTGGTTTTCGTGCCTGCTATTTAATCTATTGTTTTATGTTGTTTAGTTCCACTGCTAAGTGGAACAATCTAGTTACTCGCCACTGACGGTGGAACCCCAATTTTTATTTTGCAGGTGATCAGGATAGAGTTTAGAGTTGGGTTGAGTGTTTGGCGAGCGATCTAGGCTCCTGTTTATTTCCTGTTATTTTCCTGTTTTTAGTAGTTTGGTTGTAATAAGAGACTATGTCGTTTCCATTGTTTTTGGAATGACTTTAAAGTTTAATAAATAAAATGATTAAGTTTAGAGCTTCCGTTGTGATTATTTAATTTATTGAAAGTTTTTAGTTTTGATGATTCGTATTGTTGTTTCCTTCGGAAACAACGTTGCTAAAATACGGGTCGTTACAATTACTCTTATTAAATAACTTTATTCAAGATAAATAAAAAATTGATTATTTGTTAACATTTAATCCCCTTAAAAAAATTAAAATATACCTATTATAACCACTATTCATCCACAATAAATTAAACCTTACTATTTGGATGTACAAAAAATAATGATGAAAATATGTCCGTCAAACAATATCAACAAAAAATTTATATTTTATGATATAAACTTAATTAATATATAGATAATTGACTGAATGTAGCATCTAACTAATCTCTTATTTGAGCATACACACAAATGTGACAAAAGTGACTCAATCCGAAACATATCCGAATTCACATGATATTATTATCCCGAATTTGGCATGACCTGAACTGAACGAAATTACTCGACTATTATCTTGTGCATTCTTGATTGTTAATTAGGCCCTTTAAATCTATTTGGAGAAAACTCGAACCCAACTCGACCCAAAAATAAAAGTTCTTGAACTCGAATTGACCCAACCAAAATCAACCCTGCTTTGGGAGTTTTTTGTTTTAGAGAGAGCTACCCAATCTTATGCCACAAACTTAACCCAGAGCCACAAAAAGTTAAAGTAGGTAAGGTAAAAAATGTAGAGGGAATAATAATAACTTAATTAGCTGCTAATCAGGATTGATTAAGGTTAATCGACAATTACAAGTATGTGTTGTCAAATCAGCCAATTCTGGGGATCTCTGTTGCAATCATTACATTATTACCTATATACAAGAATTTTTTCATATCCCAAGGTAATTTTCCAATGTGGGATAACTATACCTATGTACATAGTTCAATAAATGAAGTTTTGCCTATACTCATGTCTGAGGTCCAAGTTGCCACGTGTCTGAGCAGGGTAGTGCCACGTGGTCCTGTAATATACTGCTACATGGAGCAGTGGGGTGCGAACACGTGGACTTGTAGGGACCCGCCACACGGCCTTTGATGCTTCTTTAGGGCTTCTTTTGGGCCAATGCATTTGGGCTGTTCTCTGGGTTCTTCTTTTGGTTCTTCGATCCACCTGGACCTAATTCTTTATTTGGGCCAATAAAATTGGCAGTAACATTTGCCCCTCAAAAGGAGGAAAATTAGTCTAATTTTTCCCCTTTTGAACAGTTTCTTTTTAATTAAGATCCCTAACCAGGCTTTGGTGGGAAAATAAGGAAAATTTTGAATTTCGAAATGATGAGAGGTCTATAAATACCCCTTAATCATCTCTCACAATCATTATCCGACTTCCGAGATTCTAGAGAGAAGGTAGAGCGAGATTCCCAGGGCAAGAACTCCAAAGCTTTGAACTTTCCTGCGGATTTTGGATTGAGCTTCAGGATTGTGGCAAAAACTTGGTTGATTTTTTGAAGAACTTTGATTTGATCTGAAGTTGTTATTTGCAGGTGTTTTTTCTAATCCTTCAGGTAGAGTCGACATTCCATAGTCAGGTATTCATCTCTTCCTTCTTCCTTTTCTTTGTATTTTTTCTTTTGCATTCGACCTTCTAAACCCAATAGTATGGCCGAATCCTCGAATAGTAAGGAATCCAGGGTATCCGGACCCGTCTTCTCCTGGTCGAGCTATAAGACCCATTCTCTGAATATTCCTCCCTCTGTACCTATGCAGGGTACCATGGCGAGGTTGAACACAGACAATGCGATACAGCCCTTCTCCGGAGGATTCGGTTGGGACACCTACCCAGGAAGAACACGAGGAAGAGACGACCGGCCAAGGACCTTCAGGTTCTGAGCGGCCAGAGGTCGACATAACCGAGTCCAAATTGGACGTGGAGGAGGGGACAGACGTTCCCAGATCTTCCAAAAAGAGGGCAGATAGGTTTTATGACCCGAGCATGTGTGGGATGCTTAAGGTCTGTCATGACTTATATGAGTCTGATTTAATTCGAACGCGTAACACCTTCATTCAAGGTGAGGGGTTTGAGCTTATTGTGCCTAAACCCGAGGCCACGGTGAGGTCATTGCTTGAGAGTGCCTTCCCGGTGTTTGAGGCCGTTTTTGAGCTTGGTCTTCGTTTCCCACTCCACCCATTCATACTGGAGATTCTGGATGGGTATGATCTCGGCATATGGCAGCTCACTCCCAATTCTTGGGCAAACATTTTTAGGTACATGGCTACCTGTAAACTGAGAGGTTATAGAATGTCTTTTGGCATTTTCTCTCACATGCACCACTTAAACAAAGTTGAAAACAGCTGCGATGCCTGGTATATTCTTAGTACCCGGCCTTCTTACCAAATGACTGTCACTAAGAATAATAAGTGGAGGAACTGGAGGAATAGGTTCCTTTATGTAGAAGCTGACGATGAAGAACTTGCCGAGAGGCTGAGCCGTATGAATACCGACCCTTATCTCTGTGGCCGGGATGTAGACATGCCTCCAACCACTATGAGGAGGATGTGGTACTTAGAGGGGACCACTTCAAAACAAAAGTTGTTTATACAACTGGCAAAAAATGTCAGTTCCCGGTGCTTTGGGTGCCGGACTGGACATTTTTTAAGGACAATAATTTTTGTCCGCCGCTGGCCTAAGCCAGGCCATTGATAGAGGTAGCCTTCACTTATTTATTTTCCTTTGTTTTATCTTGCTTTGTATCTAACTCTCTTTATATATATATATATATTTTTCTTTTTAGAGAGAGCTATGTCGAAGCTCACTAAAGAGAAGACAGGAGAAGTCACAGGCGACGACTATCTCGACGAAATGTATCAAGCCAAGTCTAAGGCTTGGTCAGAGAGGAAAGAAGAAGTAAAGGTATATATTTACATATTTTCTTCTATTTGCGCCGAGTAGGTCATTTTTTCTTTGTGGTTTGCAATACCCTCACTCGCCTCATATCCATTTCATTCAACAGTTATATGAGCCGAGGAGACCGTTTTTTGGAAGGTGTTTGCATCACCCCCCCTCGGCTCTTTTGGAGGCCGGGATGGGGTGTTGTGAACTGCTTCAAACTATTGCCCCACTCGGCCATTACATGTGGCGAGGGGGTCTTACATGGAATGTTGTTTGCAACATCCCCCCTCGGCTCTTTTGGAGGCCGAGAGGGGGTGTTGTAAATAACTTCAAACTATTGCCTCACTCGGCCACTACTTGTGACGAGGGGGTCTTACATGGTATGTTATTTACAGCATCCCCCCTCGGCTCTTTTGGAGGCCGAGAGGGGGTGTTGTGAATAACTTCAAACTATTGCCCCACTCGGCCACTACTTGTGACGAGGGGGTCTTACATGGTATGTTATTGACAACATCCCCCCTCGGCTCTTTTGGAGGCCGAGAGGGGGTGTTGTGATTAACTTCAAACTATTGCCCCACTCGGCCACTACATGTGGCGAGGGGGTCTTATATGGAATGTTGTTTGCAACATCCCCCCTCGGCTCTTTTGGAGGCCGAGAGGGGGTGTTGTAAATAACTTCAAACTATTGCCCCACTCGGCCACTACTTGTGACGAGGGGACTGTAGTCTATTTTAGAGAATTCGGCTAATGTGTGCAAATTTTTGTAGGCAAGTGGTACCTCATCAAAGGGGACCAAGAGGAAGGGTGTCAGCATTTCAGGCACCAAGAAGAAGAGTAAGGCTCCCTTGCTTCCTACTGGTAAAGGGAAGCAGGAGATGACTCCTGAGGAGCTCAAGGAGCTGGAAACAAAATTTACCCCCATTCTGGGGAAGGGACCGACTGCTGCAATGTCGGTCTACGAACCGGGGGTTAAGCATACCCCCGGCGTCATGGCCCCTCCAGACGCTCTAGCCGGCATTCCTCAGTCGGTTTCTAATAATATTCCGCCATCCATCAGGGACTTGGCGAATAAGATGGGAGGTAAATACTACCCTCACCGTGTTAGGACCCTACGGTCTGTGTCAGGTAAAACTATTTCATCTTCACCTTCTCATACAGACTCAATAGTGCTTCCCATTTCTGACCCTTCAGGAGGGCCTATTGAAGAGGAGGCCGAGAGCATGCCTGGCGGCTCTTATCTTCCCGGCTACTCCGGGAAGGAGAAGCTTGAGATTGTCCGAGGGATGCTCAAGGGAGCTCCCAAGGAGGTAGCCCACAATATGAAGGGCTTTCACGATGGGCATATCATGCCCATTTTATACAACTTGGCCGAGGTATACTTTATGCACTTGTTTCAGTTTTTTATCTTTAAGTTAACTTTTGTTCGAAGCTAATATTCTTATTTCAGACCATGTTGAGACTCGATGGCGCCAGACAGTGGCGCACTGCCATGGTAGACGAAGTTAAGCAGTCTAGGGTCGAGGTTAGTGAAACAAAAGACACTGCTATGTTCACTACACTTCGACAAGACCAACTAACCGGTGCTACTGTGGAATCACAGGCTGACACCATCGTCAATCTTAAAGCCGAGTGTGCCTCTAATCTGTTCAAGATCAATTCCCTCATCGTCGAGCGCGATGATTTGAAGGAAGAGAAGGAGAAGGTGGAGAAGCAGGCCAAGAAGGCAAGCTCTTCTGCCAAGGCAACCCTTACTGAGGCCGAGACCAAGGTCACCCAGCTCCAGGCTGAAAAGAAGGAGCTGGAGGAAGAGGTTTCCTCCTCAAGAAAGGGGTTGGTGCAGAAGATCTTGGAGGCTGAGCAGGCTTACAAGAACAAAGTGGCCGAGGCCTGGGAAGTGGCCTATGCTGGCTCGTCCTTTGGCCATCTCAGTCGTGCCATAGACTGGGTGTATATGAAAGGCCTGGCCGAGGCAGCTGGTCGCTCCCCTCCTCCCTACCCGTCTGATACTGAAGACGAAGGAGGAGAAGAGGAGGAAGGAGAGAACTAGGGCCAAGAGGATGACGATGATGGGGCCGAGACCTGAAGAAATTAGCTTAGCTTAGACTTGATTTTTTGTTTAATTTCTAGTTTCTGTAGGCGGCTGGTCCGCCATAGTTTGTAATAGTAATAATTAAAAGTGAATAGACAAAGCTTTCTTTTCATCAGATCTCGACTTTTTAATTTATTTCAGTAATTGCATTTATTTCTAGTAGTGTATTATGCCCCTGAGCAATGCAGTCGGTTTAGAAAGTCTGAGTGATTGCTCGGCAATTTATCTTGGCAATTGTTCTTTGCCAAATAAGTTGGAGGGCAATCAATCAGATACCTGATTGCCCTTAAACCGAGTGTATTGCTCAATGTAACTTTTACACATTTTAGGGCTCGCCCCATCTTGGTTGGGTTAGCTTTTGACTTGGGAAGCAATTATAAAATTACTAAACTGCCACGTGGAATTTAATTCCAAAAGTGAGTCTTTGTTTTAGGCCTAAAGTAATAGGGCTAATTTTTAGGAGTTTTTATAGCAAACCACTTATATTGGGCCCCCAACTTGGTTTTAGGAGCAATAAATGATGCAGGGGTAAAATTAGAATAGTGGAATTATACAAAACACTTATAAATACCACTTGCTTCTCTTCCATTTTTCACAACATAAATTGCAATTCTTTGAGAGAGAAAGAAGAGAGAGAGAAGTTTAGAAGTCTTCCCATCGTTGTGAGAGAGAATGTCTAACAACAGCAAGCTTCCAAGAGAGAAACATGAGGGCGAGGGATCACCTGATACGGGCAAGCTGCCGGTGGAAGGACATGAAGGTTTCATGGACGAAGAGCGCTTCCTGAATATGATGTATAATGCGCGGCTGAAAAAAAGGGAAGAGATGAAAGAGAAATATCCTCCAGATGGAGAGGGCTCGAGCCAAGGGAAGAGGTGCCCTAAGAAAGGGGAGAGACGGCCGCGGGAGAAGAATAACCGACGAGTTGTGACTCGGCCGGTCTCCAATGAGGCGGAGTACAGGCTAAGAGTTGAAGAAGCTTGGAATAAGGCGTACCCATCCAGGGATTTTGGGTACTTTCTTGATTTTCTGGACTGGGCCGACGAGAAGAGCTAGTGCGAGCAAACTGGTCGGCCTTGTCCTTCGACTCCTGTGGTACCTGATCCTGAGGAAAGTGATTAGGCGCAGCTGCACCTAGGAGTGGATTGTTGTTTTTTTTTTTTTTTTTGTGGCCTTTTAGCCATGGCGAGTGCTGATCCTTGCCTAACTTGTATTGCATGGTATTTACTTTATAAAAGCTTTATCTTATGTTTTATTTGAATCGTTGCCAATTTGCTTATTGGTATAATGCCTTGGCCTTAAAAAAGCCGAGACCTCAGTTCTTTGTCAAATATACTGCTCAAAGCCAATCTGTACAGGGCTCGCCATTATTAGGCTAACTTATAGTTGGGCCCTGAAAAGGCTACATTAAATTGGGCCTGAAGCAGCCCTGTAGCAGGTCTGCCACGTGGAACTTGATTCCAAAATAGGGCCGTTGTAATGGGCTTAAAATAATTAGGCAAAATTGGTTCAAGATTAATTATAACAGAAACTGATTTTGGGCCCCCAACCTGTTGCAAGTAAGATTAAATGCATCTGACTAGGTGTAGGGGTAAAATTGGAAAGGTAAAAGATTAAATTTCTATAAATACCACCAGCTTCCATTATATTTTCACAACTCAACTTCAATTCCTTGAGAGAGAAAAGAAGGGAGAGATTCTAAAAAAAAGTTTTTTAGTGCTTTGTGAGGGAAAGAAGAGAAGAAAAGATGTCTGACCAGTGGTTACCCAAGAAGGAAGACAGCAGTGGTAAGCTTCCCTGGCCCAAGAACAAAGGGAGCAGTTACAAACTTCCTAGGGAAAAGAAACAGGACGGGGCCGGCCAGCACTCTCAGGGTAGTGAGGGCCCGGCTACAGTGGTTGAAGAAGACTTCCATAAATACACATGGAAGGTGACTTGGGACGAGGGAGAAATGTATGTCCCAGGGGGTGAGGGCTCGAGTCATACGGGAAAGCTGCCAGAGGAGGAGCATGAAGGTTTTATAGGTAAAGAATACTTCTTGCACATGCAGTATGAAGCGCGACTGAAGAGGTGAGAGGCAATAAAGAAACGTGGTGGTGAGGGTTCGACGAGTGCTGGGAGAGCCGGGGAGCTGCCACCGGAGAGGGAACATCTGGAGACGATCCCACAAGCTGCTGAGGAAGCGGAGTATAGGGAGAGGGTAGAGTTGGCTTGGGACAGAGCGTATCCAGACAAAGACTTTGGATACTTTAGTCAATTTCTTGACTGGGCTGACGAGAGGAGCTGGTGTGACCGAACTGGTCGACCTCGTCCTTCTACTCCAGTGATACCCGACCCTGATGAGAGTGATTAGGGTATTGACGCCTAGCAGTATTTGTTATCATTGATTTATTGTAGCAAGGCAAGTATTTAGCCTTGCCCCTTTTGTAATCGGATTTACTATATATGAAATATCCTATTTTATTCAAGTTATCTATTTTATTTTTTGTGGCATGACTCATTTTGCCTATGATCGAGATACCCCTTTAGTAAGCAATATTAGATTCTCGAAGGACTCGGCATACTCAGAGCCGAGTCATCCCTAAGTGAAGTACATTGATTAATCGTGTGACCCGTCCAGAATATGGTCGAGACAGCCTTTAGTGATTCATTTTAATTGATCGGATGACTCGCCCAAAGTATGGTCGAGGCACCCTTTAGTGAATCATTTAAATTGTTCGGATGACTCGCCCAAAGTATGGTCGAGGCACCCTTTAGTGAATCATTTTAATTGATCGGATGACTCGCCCAAAGTATGATCGAGGCACCCTTTAGTGATTCACTTTAATTTATCGGATAATTCGTCATTGGAAATGAATTAGGGGGCATGGGTGGCCACCCTTCATCCTGGTGAAACTTGTCACTATTGGCCTCGTTTTTTGAGGGCAATTCAGGGGGTAAAAGCTTAGTGCTTAGAGTAGAACCAAGGGCATTTGGTCTTATGTTTTTACAAACAAAATTATGGACACTAGCCTTTAGAGTTTTCACTTGGAAAGTGATGGGGCCTTTGGGACCGAGTCCTGCCCTTTTTCATTAATATGGAACTTAATTACATTGTTTCGACTCTTATGTCTTACATTGTCGTTTCAGTGATTTACAACCTAAAAGTAATACTTCCTTAGATGGTCCATATTCCATGACCGTGGTACAGCTTCTCCTTGCATTGTTTCAAGTCGGTATGTACCATCGTGCACTGTCTCAGTGACTTTGTAAGGACCTTCCCAACTTGGAGTAAGCTTACCTTCTTCATTAGCTCGACCCTGTGCCTCCATCTTTCTGAGCACATAATCTCCAATTCGTAATGGACGGTGCTTGACCCTCTTGTTGTATTCTCGAGCCATCCTTAGTTTCTATACCTCTTGTCTGAGTAAAGCATTACCCCTTGTTTCTGGCAAAAATTCTAGGTTCAACTTCATTGCTTCCCAGTTCGCATCTTCATCATAGAGCATGACTCGAAGAGTGGGCTCATACATCTCAATAGGAAGAATTGCCTCTGCCCCATACACCATCATGAAGGGAGTCTCTCCAGTCAAAGACTTACTGGTAGTCCGAATGGACCAAAGCACATTTGGAAGTTCATCTGCCCACGGACCCTTTGCTTTTTCAAGCTTCTTCTTAATTCCATCTGAGATGATTTTGTTGAAAGACTCAACTTGGCCATTAGTTTGAGGTCGTCCTACTGAGGCAAAGCAGTGTGCGATTCCTTGATCTCGCAACCAAATCTTGAGCTGAGGAGTCTCGAACTGTGGACCATTATCGAATACCATAGCCTGTGGTACACCAAACCTTGTGATTATGTTTTTCCAGATGAAGCTTTTGACATCACTCGTCTTGATACCTTTGACTGCTTCTGCTTCAACCCACTTAGAGAAGTAGTCAACGGCTACAAATACGTAGTGTCGTTGGCCCGTTGCCGGAGTATAGGGGCCAAGTATGTCCATTCCCCATTTGGCGAAGGGAAGAGGACTAGTGATTGGGAACAACTCATTGGAGGGGCGATGTACAAGCTTGGCGAATCTTTGGCATTTACCACACTTTCTTACCTTCCACATAGCATCTTCTTTCAATGTGGGCCAGTAGTAACCAGTTCGAATAGCTTTCTCCGCAAGTGCCCGTCCCCCAATATGGGAACTGCATAGTCCCTGATGCAAGTCATCCAGAACCTCTTGTCCTTGTTCTGGTGTGATACACTTGAGAAATGGCTTAGAATAAGCCTTCTTATATAACTTCCCATTGAAGACCTCGAACCAAGCGGCCCGTCGCTCAGTAACTTTTGCCTCTTTCTTGTCAGCTGGCAATATGCCATTCATCTTATATTCTAAGATGAAATCCATCCAAGTACTGCTCCGATCTAAAGTTAAGATTTCTTGTTCATCTATGCTTCTTCTCTCCTTCACCTCCCAAAATACAGTCCTTGGGGTTTCATTAACTGCCGAGGAAGCCAGCTTGGACAAGGCATCAGCCTGGCTGTTATCCGACCTAGGTACATGTTGAACAATGAATGTCTTAAGGGGAGCACTGACCTCTTTAATCAACTGCAAGTATTTTTTCATGGCCGGTTCTCGGGCTTCATAATCTCCATTGATCTGATTCACAACGAGTTGTGAATCAGACGAAGCCTCAATTTCTTCTGCCCCTGCAGCAATACACATCCTTAGACCGGTAAAGAGAGCTTCGTACTCTAACTCATTATTGGAGGCCTGAAACTTGAAACGTAGAGCGTATTCATACACATCTCCTTCCGGCGAGATACATAAGATACCTGCGCCACACCCGTTTTGGGTCGAGGATCCATCAACAAACAATTTCCAACCCTTGGGACCCTTTTCTGCTTGGCTTTGGTCGTCCGGCCTGATCATTTCTACAACAAAATCTGCCAGGGCTTGGCCCTTGATTGCCTTCCTTGGCTCAAAAGAAATATCAAAAGCATTGAGTTCCACCGCCCATTTTAGCATGCGGCCGGAGGACTCGAGCTTAGTGAAAGGTTGTTTCAACGGTTGATCAGTAAGAACCACAAGAGGATGTGCTTTGAAGTAAGGCCTGAGTTTTTTGGAAGCCATATATAGCGTGAGCCCACACTTTTCTATGAGAGGATATCGTAGCTCTGCGTTTCTCAAGATATGGCTTACAAAATATACTAGATGTTGGACACCTTCTCGGACAGCTACCAGTACTGCACTTAAACAAAATTCTGAAACAGCTAGGTACATATACAATACCTCACCTGGAATAGGGCTTATCAGCCTAGGTAAAGTGTGCATATGCTCCTTTAGTTTGGTAAGGGCCAATTCAGCCTCTTCAGTCCATTCAAATTTAGAATTGTTCTTTATAGCATCGAAAAAGAAGTGACATTTATCTCCTGACCGGGACAGGAATCGGCCGAGAGCAGCCAAACATCCGGTCAGCCTTTGTGTTTCCTTGATTGTCCTAGGGGAAGCTATGTCACTTACAGCCTTTAGTTTGTCGGGATTGGCCTCTATGCCCCGCTGATCAATCATGAAACCTAGGAACTTGCCTGAGGCCACCCCGAAGACGCACTTCTTGGGGTTCGACTTCATGTTATATTTTCTAAGAGAATCAAATGTCTCTCTTAGATCAGCCAAATGATCCAGTGGCTCCTTGCTCTTGACAATTATATCATCTATGTAAGCCTCCAGGTTTCGCCCTAACTGGTGTTGAAACACCATGTTTACCAACCTTTGGAAGGTGGCGGGAGCGTTTTTCAGACCGAAAGGCATTACGGTGTAGCAATATAAACCCTGTGAAGTGACGAAGGCTGTTTTTTCTTGATCATCTGGGTGCATGGGAATTTGATGGAAGCCTGAGTTGGCATCCATGAAGCTCATGAGGGCATGTCCAACTGTGGAGTCGACCAATTGGTCGATCTTAGGCAAGGGGAATCCGTCCTTGAGGCAAGCTCGATTCAGATCGGTGTAGTCAACACACATCCGCCATCCCTTGTTAGGTTTGGGGACCAAAACTACGTTGGCCACCCACTCAGGGTAGTAACAAGGGCGGATGAACCGAGCTTCTAAAAGCTTTTTCACCTCCTCAGCAGCAGCCTTGTCGCGGAGTTCTCCGTGATTTCTCTTCTTCTGTCTAACCGGCCTCATGCCGGGTAATATGTTCAGTTCATGGCATACAATGCTTGGATCAATACCCGACATTTCTTGAACAGTGAAGGCGAAGACATCCTGATACTCCTTCAGGAGTGCCTCCAACTTCTGGCCCTGATCTTTTTCTAGGGAGGAGCCCATTTGCACAATTCGGCCAGGACGATTAGCATCTAGTATAATTTCACAAAAATCTCCCACAGGCTGGGGCCGCAACTCATCTGGGTTGGGCGACCCAATCATGCAAACCTCTTGGTGCGGCCCTTCAATTTCTTTCTTTCTCCTCTTGGACGATGGTTGGACCTTATTTTGCTGGTCTAATGTGGGTGCGGACTTGATAGCGGTGAGGTAGCACTCTCATGCTGTCTGCTGGTCACCATATAACGCCCCCACACTTCCATCATTACATGAAAATTTCATCAGCATGAGATGGGGCACAACAATGGCTTTCGACACATTTAATGTTGGCCGGCCAATAATGATGTTGTATGCTGTCAGCTCTCTGACCACTAAGAACTTTACGAACATATGACGCGGCATCTCTTTGGTTCCCATCCGAATGGGCAATGTGACAACGCCTACAGGGTGAATAACACCTCCTCCAAACCCAATGATGGGGTGGTTTATGGGCTAGAGAGCGTTGTCTTGGAACCTAAGTTTCTCAAGGCAAGCAAAACTAATGATATCTGTTGAGCTGCCGGTATCTATTAGGATCCTCCTAACCTTCAGATTTGCTACCTTGAATTCGACGACTAATGGGTCGTCATGAGGAGTCTGGATGATCGGTCGATCTTTCTCGCTGATCATTATTTCTGGCAATTTGTCTTCTTTTCCTTCCATACTCATAACCTGAGAGAGGCTACGAAGGTGATCCTTCGCAACCCTGATGGTCGGGCCTCCTGAGGCGAGGCCTCCTGATATCATGGCTACCACCTCGGTATCGGTTTCTTCTTCTTCTGTCCTCTGAGGGGTCCTCCGCTGAAACTTGTATTTGGATTTCACAATATAGGGCTCCAACATGCCCTTAGCAGCCAACTTGTCCAACAATCGCTTCAGATTGAAGCATTCATCTGTGTCATGGCCCACATCTTTGTGGTACTGGCAATATTTGTTAGCATTCCTGTATTTGGACGGGCCCCGCAGCGGTTGAGGCGCATCGAAATTGAACTTATCTTTAATCTCCATTATGATGGCGTGCGGCTTTTTGTTGTACTCATATGCCGCCTCGTAGGCACGGCTTTTTTTGGGAGCTTTTTGCTCCTTATGAGTGCCGTCCACCGTCCAAACCTCTCTTTTGGGGACCACTTCCTTCTTCTGACTAGACTCCCCTTACTTCTGTGTATTTTTTTACTCAGGTTTTGTAGCTGAACAAATCTCCGTGGCATGGATATAAGACTCAGCTTCCATAAGGATTTCTGGTAGGGATTGCACCTTTTTTCTTACCATTTCGAACTTGAACCTCGACTGATGAAGCCCTTTGACAAAGTTGTCAAAGGCTACCCCCTCGGGGAGACCGGGTATTTTCAACATCTCCAAATTGAACCTCTTGACGTATGACCTCAGAGATTCGTTTGGCCCTTGTATGATTTTGTCGAGATGCATGCTCTTCTTCTTTTCCTGTTTGTTGGCCATAAAGTGATGTGCAAAGACCATGCTGAGTTCAGTGAAATTTTGGATGCAGTGATTTGGCAGGCTGCTGAACCATTTCTGAGCCACGCCTTTCAAAGTAGCGGGGAAGTACATGCACCAGGTCGCATCATCGACTGACTGGGCGTACATCAAGTGCTTGTACGTGGCTAAATGATCGTCGGGATCAGTAGTGCCATCATATGGTTCTATGTGAAGTGCCTTGACTTTGGAGGCCCTTGGGGCTGTCAAGATTGCAACTGAGAAGGGAGAATTCCACGCAACCCCTCCTGAAGGGTATGGTTGAGGTGGTTGTTGAAACTGAGTGGCCGGTTGTATATCTTCCTGGAAGGGCTCGGCTTTGAACGAGCCTTTGTGCATTGGAGTGGGAGTTTGTACTTGCATTGAGCGGGACATGGTTCGTAGAGATCCTCGGAAGGTGTTATCCTTCATTGTTGGGGTTGAAGCTGTATCAGAGATGTCGACTTGAGAATGTTGTTGTGACTGTTGCCTCTTTGCCTTCAGATACTCTCGAGCATCTTTGAAGGCTTGATTTGTTTCGCTGATCAAGGGCTCCCTTCTTGGTAGAATGGGAGCATTGGTCATCCTCACCCGCTTGGTGATGTTCTTCCAGTCAACCTTTGCTGATTTGGAAGGCATCTTCTTCTTCTTGGTAGCGCTGGAGACCTTTTTCTTTCCTAGGTCGCCCTTTGGGTCTGCCAGGTCCTTGGTAGGCCTTGAGGGCCCGGCTTCTCCAAGGGTCGGCCTAGATGGCCCAGCGTCGGTCTTGCTGGTCTGGCCTATCATATCCTTCACTTGTGTAACAAGTGAATTCCTTAGGTCGACCATTATATGTTTCAGTTGAGAGAGAGAGATCAGTTGATCCTCCTCGGAAGAGTGGGCCTCAGCCTGACCCGTACGTTGTGCGGTCTTCTCCCTTCGAGGAGGTCGGTCATGGTCTGTTTCTCTCTCGTCCGACTCATGGTCGTTCTCTACTGTTACTATTGTAGTTTTGGGTATCTCGGGAGTTTTTTCTCCTAAGTTCGCCATAAAACCGTGCTCTCCCCACAGACGGCGCCAAATGTTTCGGGAATTTTTTGTTTTAGAGAGAGCTACCCAATCTTATGCCACAAACTTAACCCAGAACCACAAAAAATGAAAGTAGGTAAGGTAAA
The DNA here is from genome assembly GCA_951394345.1 of Salicornia ramosissima. NCBI lineage: Eukaryota > Viridiplantae > Streptophyta > Magnoliopsida > Caryophyllales > Amaranthaceae > Salicornia > Salicornia ramosissima. The sequence goes on along the minus strand of OX596234.1, from coordinate 23,525,294 downwards.
AAATGTAGAGGGAATAATAATAACTTAATTAGCTGCTAATCAGGATTGATTAAGGTTAATCGACAATTACAAGTATGTGTTGTCAAATTAGCCAATTCTGGGGATCTCTGTTGCAATCATTAAATTATTACCTATATACAAGAATCTTTTCATATCCCAAGGTAATTTTCCAATGTGGGATAACTATACCTATGTACATAGTTCAATAAATGAAGTTTTGCCTATACTCATGTCTGAGGTCCAAGTTGCCACGTGTCTGAGTAGGATAGTGCCACGTGGTCCTGTAATATACTGCCACATGGAGCAGTGGGGTGCGAACACGTGGACTCGTAGGGACCCGCCACGCGGCCTTTGATGCTTCTTTAGGGCTTCTTTTGGGCCAATGCATTTGGGCTGTTCTCTGGGTTCTTCTTTTGGTTCTTCGATCTACCTAGGCCTAATTCTTTATTTGGGCCAATAAAATTGGCAGTAACAAACCCCATCCATGACCAACCCAAACGATTCGTTTGCACCTCTATAAAATCAAAATAGAAAGAATACAATGAATATAAAAAATTTGAAAGAATCATATACCCCTAGCACTTAGAGTCAAACAATATAACTCTGTCAATCTTAACCTCTAATCATTATTAATTATTCACAATATTACAAGCAATCTACAATTTTAATTTACTATCTAAATTAAAATTCACAAAATTTGCAAAAGAAAATTATGATAACTATCTTTATGTTGACTAACTGCAATTTCTTATTACTAACCGGTATTCCCAAAAGAAATTAAATTTTGATAACTATCTTTACCTTAACTAACTGCAATTTCTTATTACTAATGGGTATTAGAGAAAATATATTTTTTAAAAATTAAAACATGTTATCACGAAATTTCCCCCTATTTTTTCAATTTAACTTTTTTCCGGGTCAAAGGCGACAAAATTGTGTTTTGTGGCCCATATACATAGACAAATTTTATTTGACGCCCAAGTAATTTATGGGGCCCTTTGGTCGAGAAAACGGAAATGATATAGCTTTAGGAATGAGAATGAAGCAGAATAGAAAGGTAAAACCTTACATTTAGGTATTTTTTTGTTTTGAAAAAGAAAAAGAATAAGGCCGCTACATAACTAGATTTGTTCAAAATGATTCAATTCGAGCGTCCCCGATCTGCGATTCGGACGATCCGATCCGAAAAAATCGGATAATTTTTTTTAAAAAATAAAATAAAATGGGATATTTGAGGACTTCCAGATCGGAAACATTGATGTTTCAAATAACTAATGAGTTACAATAGAAATGTAATTCACTTTTATGATCCATCAAGTGAATTTTAAACGATTTTGTGATTTGGTTTGTGTTTAATACTCTATGAAAATTAGCCAAAAACTCAAAGAACAAACAAGTGTTCAGAGGAGATAAAATCTCTAATTTTTTCCACACACACAAAGTGAACTACAATGGCTTTTGTATAGCCATCGACTAAGGATACAATTAGTCTTAACAATGGTGTTAAAACTCCATTAAAGAACTCCATCTAATTTTAAGAGCATGTTAATAAGGATTAAACCAAAGCTTAAACCCACAAATTAACTAGCTACTCTTAATGTAACGATCCGGATTTTTGGGCCGTAAAATTTCGTGTAAAATTAAGCTTTTAAGTCCAAATCATCCAATTTGGGTCCAAAGACTTAATTTTTATTAATTGGATCAAGGCCCAATCACTCTACTCCTAGCCAAACCCCACGGCCCATCTCCATAATTTTGTTATTTAATTTCTTTGATTTATTTTCCATAATTAGAAAACCGTATCTATTTTTTGTTCTAACCTAAAAATCCTATTTTTATTTCCCTAACCACCTCACTAATAAATTTTAGGAAACAAACTCCTATTTCACCTCCCTCCTAGCCAGCCCCTCCTTTCTTTTTCCCCTTAATTCTCAATCCTAATCTCACCCCTAAAAACTAGTAAACCTTAATCTATTATTTAGTAAACCCATCCTATAAAAATCCTCCCTTTGTAAACCCTTATTCTAATTATACACTAAAAACTCCACCTTTTCTTTCTCTCTTCTCCTCTTCACGGCATCCCCCTTCCCCATCAAAAATCTAACCTTTACTTCCCAAATCAAACTTATTCATCAAGAACAACTTCAAACCTTCAACCCATCATCTATTGGAACCAAGAACAACCCTGTTGGGAATTGTTGTTGCCTTTGGCCGTACGAGTGGCGCGTGTGTTTGGGTGTGTGCTTGTTGTTGTGCTTCAATCGAAGGAAACTAGCTATTTCACTTAGTATTAGGACTAATCAATATAGGATAACTAGATTAAGTAGATTACAATTGTTGAATACTCCATGCGTTTTTGGCTGGTGATTTAGGGTGTAATGCCTTGCTTTCATTATTTACAGTACTCTGATCTTGGCAATCATTCGAGTGTCATGCATTGCTTATCTTTTAATTTATGGTGCTAATTAATCTTGATACAATTTGGCATGTTGCTTTGAATAATCATATGCGTGGATTGGTATGTTGTAAACTTTGACTTGTAATTCGTTACTTTCATATCTTGGTGATTCTTTGTTTAATTAGGCAATCCCAAACTTTGACTAACGTTCTAGTGGGGATTACATTGCTAAGTAAAGTATCCTTGCATGATTAATATTGATAGCCCAAGCTTATCCTTTATTTTCTTGAACTCATGAATTGATTTAAAAGCATAAAAATTGTATTTTTTCTCTAATCCTTATTCATGCGCATGTTTGAATGTATGACCAAGAATTAATTTTCATGATATAACCTTGTTAAATCTATATGCAGCTTCTTGATTGTTTATATGAATTGATGAAAGATTCTTATTTTTCTTGCTTTGTATTGATGATGGCCGAATGGCACTTGTACATGGATACAGGTTAAGTCTTGATTAATTGCTTCTGTAGTATAAAGGTTGAATCCTTGTGATTGTTACATGTGGTTCTTGCGTTGTTTATCTAATTATTGGTTTATCATGTATGGTTTACCCTTTGTTCTATGCGATTAAGTTGGCATGATGGTAATGTGGTATTGTTTGTATGAAGTGCTGGAATTCGATGTATGTTGCATGCGTGAGTCTTGCGTCTTAGTTGACATTTTGGTTCGAGTCTTGATGATTGTTATTTGATCTTGAGTCGTGTCATTTATCGCTTGAGTCGGTCGTGTCAATGTTGTTATCGACCTTACGCCGTGTCGTATCGGTTCATCTGTGGTGAATCGTGTCGGGGACTTTGTTGTTATCGGCCGTGCGCCGTGTCGTATCGGTTCATTTGTGATGAATCGTATCGAGGACTTGTTTGATGTTATCGGCCTTGCGCCGTCTCGTATCGGTTCATCTGTGATGAATCGTGTCGGGGACTTGTTTGTTGTGATCGATTCATCTGTGATGAATCGTGTCGGGGATTTACTTGTTGTATCGACTTCGGTCGTGTCGGATAATTCTTGATGTCAGCTGTTGATAAATGATTCTATTGCTGTATTTAATAGCTTAGTATCTGAACTTGATATTTGATTAAGTTTTCCGCTGCCTGTCATTCAATCCTGTTATTTAGATGCTGTAAGGTTGACTTGGTTGTTTAATTTCGTGCGTGCTATTTAATCTAATGTTTTATGTTGTTTGGTTCCACTGCTAAGTGGAACAGTCTAGTTACTCGCCACTGATGGTGGACCTCCGAATTTTATTTTGCAGGTAAGCAAGATAGAAGCTAGTAGCAGGATGAGTTGATGAATAATACGGGTGTCTACATAAGATGAAATCTTACACCTAATCATTTATAATTCATTTGAGAAGGAGAATAAATTATGAGTACTTAGCAAGAAATGTTGAGCCATAACTAAGAGTACTTAGTACTTAACCCAACAGCGGCCTACCACCGTACAACAGTAGGGCAGCCTCGAGGCAGCAACCAGCAGTTGTACAGCAGCAGCCCTGGCATGGGCCACAGCAGCGGCTGCAAACAGCCATGCAGCAGCTCAACTCCACTTCAGCAGCACCCGGACAACTCAAATCAAATTTTATTTCTATTACAAAAGTCCATGGGCTTGTAACTATTCATCAGAGCAATTTCAGAAGTTATTCACACATTAACAGCTTAATTTCAAGCTTCCAAAAAATGATAACAACTTGGTAACTCAAGTAAATAAAACAGCTCTTTAAGCTCACAAATATTATAACTGAATTTTCAGATTTCAACAGAAAACACTAAAATATTATGATTTTAACAAAGCAATTCACATGCTCACATAAAAAAAAAATATGGATTCAAACCATGCTTTTGGAAAGTTGTGTACCTTCAATTCTCTTGCTAAACCTTGAATGCGAACTCTAAATTGCGGTTATCTACAAGCATTAACCAATTCCTCAATTAATACTCACTTAATTCTCCAAATTTACAGGCTAGCAATTTAATACTAGGAACCCTAGCTTTGCTCACCCTTGGGATGCTTGAGGATTTAAACATTGGCCTTGTTCATTCGAATTGAGCAGCAAATATTATCACTAATAAATATATAAGACTTAAGCATTTGTCTTTTAAGTAAATTTAAAAAAACATAGATAAAGATTGGACAATAATGGAAGCCTTCTATGATTCAATCAAACAAGTGACTTAAGCATATATTTTTCAATTAAAGTAAGAAATAGTGAAATGTAAATATGAATAAAATTATATTTCCAAACAATATTTCCAGACTATTTTGGTGATCATGTTAACTACATTTTATACATGCTTGCGAAGCTCTCAAATATTAAGGAAGAAAACCAATACAAATATAAACTAGTAGAAAGTGAACAAAAAAATTAAAACAAGTTAACAAACAAATACTAAGCTAAACAAAAAAATTACAGCAAAAGATTTAAGGAAAAGAAATTCTAAGAGAAAGAAATATGCTTCTCGTAACTCAATTAACAAAGAGATTGAAGAATTATCACACAAACAAGCCCAAAAGTAACTCAAAATCATCAAATCTTGATCACAAATACATCAATTTCAACTAATAAAAGAACTACACCAAAAGCCCCAAATTGATTGAAAGCACATAGAACCCTAACTATCATAAAAAAAATTACAAGTAGCAAGGAAACTTCATTCAATCAACCAATAAGTCTTAAAACATGAAATAGCAAAAGAAAATCAAAGAAAAGATAAGTGAAACAAGATTACCTAAAAGATTTGAGTGAGAATTACATATTGAGAGGGGTGAGATTGTGTTTTTGTTGTTCCGTGGGTGGTCAGCGGTCACCACTGCTGCTTCGAATAACAGTGGAGTTGCGGTGCTTGTGTGGGTCGTCAGGTGGTGGTGGTGGTGGTGGTAGTGGTGGTGGTGGTAGTGGTGGTGGTGGTAGTGGTGGTGGTGGTGGTGATAGTTGGAAGCGACGTCAATGGCGGTGTTGCAGGGTAGGAGTTTGTGGGGATTTTTTTTGTTCAATGAGGAGATAAAATGAGAGAGAGCTTTGATGACCAAGATTGGACCTCTTTAATTATCTTGTTTAAAGCTTTGATTTTCTGTTGTAACTTTAATTTTGGTTTATGAATCATGTTAATCGTTGTTGCCTAAAGTTTTGTATTGCATTTTGGCTCGACTTATGCCCTGTTTGTGGATTTCAGACCTTGCCTATGAGAACCGTGTGGTTCCTCTCTCTTGGGCCAAGTTCGAAACCCAATGAACCCAGTCGTTGTGTGTTGCCTGATATCCTGTGTTTACTGCATGATTGATGAACTTAATGTGGTATATGGGTATGATGTTACTTGTTGATGAATGGCGTGTGACTTGTGGTGTTTCACGTATTGAACTTGTTGGTGTCTTTTAGTTCTTGGTTAGAGTCTTGTCGTGTCTATGGGTTTATCAGTGATGAACTGAGCGGGTCTATCGGTTCATCGGTGATGAACTGAGCGGGTCATGTCTATCGATTGAAGACCGAGCGGGTCATGTTTATCGGTGATAAACTGAGCGGGTATATCGGTTCATCGGTGATGAACTGAGCGGGTCATATCTATCGGTTGAAGACCGAGCGGGTCATGTTTATCGGTTTATCGGTGATAAACTGAGCGGGTCTATCGGTTCATCGGTGATGAACTGAATGGGTCATGTTTATCGGTTGTAGACCGAGCGGGTCATGTTATCGGTTGTAGACCGAGTTGAGTCTTGTTGATTGAGTTGTGAACTTGTCTATGTTCGTGAATGATGATGATCGTTGAGTTTCCGCTGCTGTTCCTGATTCGAACTTGTTGATTCCTATGAATGTTGTTGTAACGTTTTGCTTCTTGTTTTCTAATCTATTATTTTATGTGATTAGGTTCTACTTCTAAGTAGGACAGTCTAGTTACTCGTCACTGACGGCGGACCCCTATTTTTATTTTTACAGGTGAACAGAATGAAGTTTAGAGATGGGTTGAGTGATAGACGAGTGTTCCAGGCTCATGTTTTATATTCTTGTTTCTAGTAGTTTAGTTTGATTTCGAGTTGTAAAACTCTGTTTTTGGACTAGTTTATTAATTTTCCTTCAAGTGTTATTGGGATTCATTAATAATAATAATAAATACCAAGTATCCATGAGTTTTAGTTATTTTCATGTTTTTGAATCAATTGGTAATTGCCAGTTTACGACGATAACGTCGTTGCTCGAAAAATGGGTCATTACAATTAAAGTATAAATTTAGGGTTTAATCCCATCACTTAGTTATAACTAGTCTTTTGACCTGTCCAAGTCACTGGCAACATTCTTAGTTATTTATATCTTTTGTATAATTTTAGAAGTATTGAATAGAATAACATGGAAAATTAGATTTAAAGATTTGTAGAGAATAGCGAAGATAATATAGAAATGATTATGAAATTGAAGGCTGAATTTAGAAGAATAATTGAAGTAGAAGCAGATGTGTCATTGAGAGGAAAGGAAAGTCATTGTGAGGATCGGAGGAGGGGTGATTTAAATTATAAGAAACCATGTGTCATATGTGTGTTAGGAGGTAGTTTTAATATACTAGATATAGATTTTTGAAGTTGTGTTAGCTTGTGCATGTATTATAGGGGTTATATTCTTTAATTTGCACATATATCTGTATATTTTGCGAGCAGAAAATAGTTTTAACATACTTGGTATAGATATAAATCAATAATAACCTTTGTTATAAATAATTGTATAGTTTATATATATATTTTTCAACCTTTCTACATTGTATAATTTTTTTTTTTTTAAGTTCCAGCATAAAAATTAAAGGGAATAATCATACTTAGGGATTATTCAATGAATATTCATGCCAACTTTGGTAAGAAACAAAGCGAGAAAACATAAAGAAAAAGAGAGCATGCATGTTGATCCCAAAGCCAAAAAAGTAACCTAGAACATCATTTATGTGCTTTGCCAAAAAATAAAACAAAATAAACTTCATTTATGTGCTAGCTAGCTTCATTTGATTATTTATATTGCTAAAATACTGGAAAGAAGACTAGGGAAAGGAAATATTGAAAAGAACAGCCAGAGGATTCTTAAGAAAAGCCAGCAACAATTATACATGCCTTAAGAGAGCAGATACCAAAATACTCACACAAGAATATACTTTCTCCACTCTATATTAGTTGCAATGTTCCCTTTTTCCATGCTTGCTAATGTATAATATATATTCGTACTTTTTTTAAATCCATTTTACGAAAAATTTTAAAAATTAGATTACAATAAAAATACACATTGAGACGATTCAAATTCGATCCCACATGACTATTTTTATTTACACGTATACAACATAAAAGTGAACTGTAAGAGTGATTATGAACAGTGTTCAAATTGACAACGTTGCAACTAATATGTAGCAGATCAAGTATATAATAGAAGTATTATATTGCCTCAGTTTCACGACAGGATTGGAGTACAACCATAACATACAGGCAAAGAAATAAAACAGCTTAAAACACAAGAAAGAAAAAAGGAATAATTTTGGTAACAGGAAATCTCTCTATCTAAAAAAACCTTATTAGATGCCCTTCAGACCTTTCAAACCACCACCTATAAAAAGAAGAGGGTTTTAGCTGAGAATTACACATTATTATTATTATTCATCCTTAATTTTCTAAACATTTCTTTTACCAAAACTAAATCATTATTATTATTCATATAGTATAATATTGTAATTATAAGGCTAGGCAAATTTAAAACAATGGCAAGCAACACCAAGACTGCTACACTTTCTTACATGGACTTTGTGCCAGATTGCGAGTTTAAAAAAGAGGAAGCTCGTGAAACTTTGATAATCAATCTCCCTGGTATGTGTTTTCTCACACATTTTTTTATATCAATTGTTAAATTATTTTTTTTGCCACTGTTTTCGAGAAATAAATTTAAACAAAAATATCTACTTTCAAAAAATAAAATGAAACTAGATCTATCATAAATATATTTTTGTTTATGCACATGAAACTAATAACACTTAAATCTTACAAATGAACACATACACTAGTTCATATATATATATATATATATATGTTGTAAAAAAAATTATTGGAAAATTAATTTTTGTCGTTGTTTGATTGGTCTATATTGTGTGGTGTTGTTTGGTTGAAGTTGATTTCCCTTGGAAATACAACTTCCTAGGAAATGTCTAAATGGTGTTGTATTTGGATGGAGGTAATTGGCAAAATTATAAGAGTTGGAATTTCCTAGGAAATAGAAATTCCCACAAGAATTGGAATTAAATTACCAAGCCTCTCCATGGCGACTTCAATTTTCTATGGTTACATGCAAACAATTTAGATAAATTCCTACGAAATTGAGAAGGAAAATTATCTCCCATGAAATATCAATTCCCATGGGAAATTACTTCCCATGTGAACCAAACGACACATTTGACAAAAAAAAAAATCCCAAAAAAATTAATACCTCCGTACAAAAACAAAACGCAACAATTGTCATGACAAGGATTTCTAGGAATTTTTGTTGTTGTGAGTAATTAGAAAAAGTGAGGCGTAATTAATTACAATAAATAGAGAGAAAAGTTGGGACAATTAAAGAAATGGTGAGAGAAGGTGAGTACAATTATAAAATTGGTGAGAGAAAAGGTGGGGACAATTAAATAATTAGTAACGATATTTATGTGTTTTAAATAGAAAAAGTTTACCATATAAGGAAAATAAAAATTTGTTCTATTTATTTTGAAACATGGCAAAATATAAGTTTTGGTTAGGTACAAAACAACTGTTTCATTATTGGTTTTATAGATTGGGGCTATATAGAGAAATCAACTAAAGTATATAATGTACGTGTGGTTACAGACTTCAAGAAAGAAGAAATGAGGGTGCAAGTGAACAAAGAAGGAGTTGTCAAAGTAACAGGAGAAAAACCCGCAAATGCAGCTGGAACAAAGAGGAAACGGTTTCTTAAGGAAACAAAAGTTCCACAAAATTGTGACATTAATGACATTCGTGCTAAATTCATCAACGGCCGTCTTCATATTGTAATGCCGAAGAGAGTTACAGCACCGCCGGCAGCTCCTCAAGCAGTTGAGCAGCCTGCATCAACATCGTTAGAACCTCCGCAACAGGAAGCTGCTGATCAGAAGTCCAAGGAGGGTGCAAGTACTAGTTATGATCAGGCAAAGGGTAATGATGAATTGGTTAAGTATAAAAAAAGCATGTTGCAGAAGTTGCAAGGGAATAACAAGGTTATTTTGGGTTTTGGGATTGCAGCTGTGACAATGGTTGCAATTGGAGCATTTGTGGCTTCTAAATATGGGTCTGATAACGACATTTCTTCTTCTTATTCTTCTTCAGCTTCATCTTTGTACATGGAGGACTGAATTTAAACTTTGGTGGTTCTGTATTGTTCTCTGTATATTCAGGGTGTTTGTATACAGTATACTGCCCTGGGTTGGGGGTATTTACTTAGCTTGTTAAATGTATAAAAACATTTGCCTATACTAATTTAATGATTCGTCCATTCAATATTTTCGAAAAGTTCTCTGTTTGTGTCGAAGAAGAAGCCCCAATTTTCTTTTGTTGAACACTTCTTTGTTTAATCCACAAAAGACGTTTCAGATATGTTTGAATCCTTGGTAATCACATATATAATACTAGCCTTATGTGCACGCTATGCGTGCTTTAATATTTGAATATCTTATATAATGTTTGTATACATCATTTGTGAGCTTGTTGAAAATAAGATTATGATTGTTTAATTGAATAAAATTTAATTTCAACTACTACACCCTCTCTGATCAATTACTGTAAAAATTAAGATAAAAATTTAATGTGATCGAAAAGCTATATAAATATGGGTGTCCATTTGTAAAAAAAAAAAATTCAAAAATATTAATTTTGCTGCTTTTATTTATTTTTGTAAATTATTAATTTTGTGATATGTTCATTTAAAAAAATTATAAAAAAAGTGTTATATTTTATGGGGAATAAATAATTATTTGCTCTTTGATTGACTATATTCCTTATTTGTTATTGATTGATTAAATTTAATTTATATTTTAATTATCTTTATTTCATAAATAAGAGAATATCGGTATTTTAGACATTTTTATATAATAGAGATTTATACTAATAAAAAAGAAAATATTTTTTGTGAAAAACTATACCAATATGGGTATCTAATTGTAGAAAATTTAAAAACATGAATTTTGGTGTTTGTGTTTTTGGTTTTTTGAATTATATATTTTGTAATATTTCATTTTTAAAATTACAAAACTTTCCTTTTAAGTTAATATTATATAATTTGAGTATTTAGAAATTTTTTAAAAGGTAGTTTAGACTTTTCTAGGGGGGACACCATGGCTCCCCCTTGACCTATATAATAGAGATTTGGTCATTGCCAATATTCATTAAATAAATACGAAGACCCGATTGAGGTCCTTTTTTCGATTAAAACAAAGATGTTTTCAACAAAAGAAAATTGGCGCGTATTCTCCAATTCCGGCCAGTCTACCTAGAATAATTTGTATAACATTATTATTAGGGTTGTTCATTCAGATCGTGAACCGAATTCGATCTGAAATAAATGGGATATCCAATCCAAAATTATCAGATATCGGATCGATCCGATGATCTGAAATATATTTTTCAGCCTATATATTCAAACATTTCTTCTTAGGTCTGCAAATATAAGCTTTTGCTGCATTCGATCCGAAATAAATGGGATATCCGATCCCAATTGAGTTCATTGCTTCTACTCTTCTTAGTAGTTCTTAGTTTCCTCCAATTTGTACAAGCATTCCCAAAAAAAAATCCTAGAAACTGGGTCCAACTATTTGGCTATACTATACACTACTAAATAAATAAAAGATCTAACTATTTGGTAAGCCGGGAAGGAACTACTAGACTAGCTGTATTACATTTTAGTTTACCCAATTCAACTTATGGAGACCCTTCAGTAGAACATGATCAGGATTCCTGGCGGCTTGAGCCTGTTTTACCCATGTCTGATCTTTTACTCCTCATCCACGACGACGAGGGTAGTGTTTCCTTTAGTCTGGGGCTCAGCGCTTAGGATAATAGGTGAACGACTGTGAGCACTGTGTACCCGTTGGTTCTGGGAGACCTCATCTCTGGGCGCCCTAGAGGGCTGTCCCCTTGGTATTGATATATGGGAACATCCAGCCGAGTACGTCTTTGCTTTCGATTGATGAGTTTTTGACTTAGCTGGTTGGACCCTTTTAAGGGAAGAGATCATGGTTTGCATACTCTGCTGAAGGGGCTCCGTCATTTGGCTGACCACCTGATCGAGATCTTTTTTAGTCACCATTTGTTGTTCATGAATGGATTGAGCTGACTCTTGGACCTCACGCTTAAGTTCCTCTCTCCGCTCAGTTTCAAGATTAAGTTGGTTGTTCTTACTGCAAGTAGCGCTCGAGGGGCCCCGATTCTGGTTACAGGGCTGACCAAAGGGGTTCCTAGGTTGGCAGGAAGTATGGGATCTAGTGTTAGACATTGCTTTCTTGATGTGATCCCACAGACTTCGCCAATTTGTTTGTATCAGAGAAGCTTAATGAAAAAATATTTAGTGGGACACCACCTGGTATGGCAAACTGGATCTTCTTGGATACCACCTGATATGCCTAACATAGTTGGCCTTAAGAAGATAGTTAAGGGGGATATGATATGGCGTTTGAGCTTTAATTTCAGCTTGTAACTCCCTATTTAATTAATCACTCCATTAACGCTCATGAACACCCCACTTATGACGGGTAGTGATGAGCTAAATAAATATAGGTTTTACTTTATGTTTAACTATCTTTTTGTACAGGAGTTATTCAATATTTTAAATAATGGTTACCCATTGTTTGATATAGGTTATCCAATGTTTTGAATAATGCTAAAATAATATTACAAATTATTTCTATATATGCCACTATTTGTAAAGAATTTGATATATGATTATTTTTAATTTTATGTTATTTTTTAGAATTGTATTTTTTTAGAATGTAAAACCCAAATAAGTTGATATCTTTTTAATTCTCTCCAATGTATGTTGGGTGTGGTTGGGAAATTAAAGGTTGATACTGTATTTTTATTTTTTTAATTTATTGAAGGTGATTTTTTTTCCACAAAAATGATTGAAAACATGTGTGTTGTCACACAGTCACCTTTTCATGTATAGGGTTGTATATATTGCGAAGACTGATTAAACATATTATATGAAACTTTACATTGATAATCTATGCAAATTTGATGATAGAGTAAGATTTTACTTTTGAACTATATTCATTATTATCAATAATATTGTATAAGATTTAAATTATTATATACTAACTCTGTTTGTTTTTAACTGGAACGAATTGTTGTAAAGTAGAGATAAAAATTTCTAACCGTTGATTTTAAAAAAATGGAGGTATTATATTTTAAGAAAAATGCTTCATCCGTAAATGAATTCTTGCAACATTTGCTTTTTTGGAATTTTTTTAATTCTTACAACATACCAAATTTCCCCTATTTGGGAAGTTTTTACTTATTTCTCTCTACTACTTTTACTAATCTACAAACAAAATATTAATAAAATACCAATTTTCCTTAAGGGGACTACTTCATCTTATATCTCTCTCATACTTTTACTAATCTACCAACTTAAACATATTTACAAAATTAATTTTGGAGTCTGTGCCCAGGGCTTTAATTTGTTGCAAGTTCGTTTACGGAGAAAGTATATTTTTTCATATGCTTAATAAATTATGTAAATATTTATATTATTGTAAAATTAATATTGATATTTCTAAACCTATGCTAGTTTAATTACAAATGTACAAAATTGTATGTGCCAAGACTTAGAAATTGCGTGCTTATGGGAGTCCTTTGGGGGCTCTCAATCAACTGTCAACTCTCAAGTTGCTCCCAAATTTTGCCCTTTTTTAATTTTTAATTGAGCAATGTGGGTTTGGAAGTAGGATTCTGAAAACATTTTAAAAAAAATAGTTTATTTGTGAATAAGTACCTTGTCATATAATATAAATTTTTCAAGAGGGAGTATAAAATTTACAGATATTACAAGTCCCAACATGCTACAAGAAGAGCCAATTCAAAGTAAATTTACAGACTACAAGTCCCATAATGCTACAAGGAACGCCAATTCAAAGTGAAATTGAGGATGAGGTCTTAGCCTAGCAGTTAACACTTCAGAATTCCATACACGAGATCTTGTGTTTGATTCTCACCACACGCATTTAAGAGTATATATTCTTTATCTTCCCTCTTGTAGATGCGTGTTTGATTAAATTGAACCGAGTGACCTAAAGTAGGGTTATCTGTTCGAGGCCTAGTATCACAAACATTCTACAAGGAGAGCCAATTCAAAGTAAATTTACACATTACAAGTCCCAACATGCTACAAGGAGAGCCAATTCAAAGTGAACTCGAGGATGAGGTCTTAGACTAGTGGTTAACACTTCAGAATTACATACGCGAGATCTTGTGTTTGATTCTCACTACACGCATTTGCGAGTATTCCTTATCTTCCCTCTTGTAGATGCGTGTTTGACTAAATTGAACCGGATGACCTACAGTAGGGACTGTCTGTTCGAGGCCTAGTATCACAAACATTATTATCATACTAAAAAAATATATCAAAGTGAACTCAGCCAATGTATATTTGAATAAGCAATGGTAGTACGTGCTAAAGTGTACTAAAATAAAACGTATTTTTCCTTCCTATATAAAGGATGCTATAACTCAAGCAATTGTAATACTACACCATCAAAAAAGAATTTGCTAAGCTGTATGTGTGCGTAGTAACACGTACAGTTTACAAGTATAATGGCAACTTTTAGAAATGTTACAGCTACTGTTACAAGGAAGATATTTAGTATTGAATCCCTGGAGAATAGTGGTTTTGAAAGCATGGAGGATTGGTTATTAGATAAGATTTGGTATCCTCTCGAACTAGAACCTGTTAGCTCTGTGCCGGTGAATCAAAGTATGTTTTTCTTTATTTTTTTTTTATTTATTTTTTTAATAATAAATATCATTCAATGTCATTAGTACAAGGGTTTTTAGAATTAACAAGGAGTTGTCAAGATTAAATTTTGTATAGGAAAAATTCATATGAATAATCCCAACTATTGGACATTTTCCAATATTAATCCTAATTATTAGTTATTATAGTATAATCCAACTTTGGGGGTTGTTTTATGATATTAATCCATTGACTTAGTTAACCTATTGTAATCGGTCATCAATTCATAAATATTTGTTATCTTTCCTCTTTTCCTATTTATTATACTTGACTATACCTCCCTCCCTTTCTACGAAGGAAAATGGAGACGGTCAAAAGTTAGTATGGACTAATATCATAAAACTACCCCCATAGTTTGGATTATAGTGTAATAACCTATAGTTGGGATTAATATTGGAAGACCTCCAATAGTTGGGATTATTCATATGAATTTTTCCTTTTCTATATATGTGTACTATGTCATATTTAAACAATTTTTTTGTGGTTATTGAATTAGAAGAAAGTCATATCAAATTACAAGAATACTATACGTACTGATCTTATCGACGTGGTTTTTTACGCGCTTTTATATAATACTGCACACCATTAATTTGAACTAAAATATTATATATATTACATAATTGAAAAGTATTCATGCATGTGAATATAGTTATAAACAAGGTCAAGGGTTATAATATAATTCAAATCAAATTATAGAGCAAAAAGTTCAAATTAGATAAAAACAGCTAAAACTGAAAAACTTTGTTTTATTCACAAGTTTGACTGAATTCTAACTATTTCTTCATGTCGGTATGTAAAAATTAATATTATGAGATATTATTATACTAGATTAGATGTCCGTGCAATGCACGGTTGACACAAAAAATTGTCAATTTTACAATCCCTTCAGCCAATATTAATTGGTCCATTTGACCAAAACATGTAAGAGCTTTTTGGTCAAAATGGAGCAATTAATATTGGACGGAAGGAGTAAAATATTAAGTAATTTTCATCATAATAATAATTTCAAAACAAAATATTTTAAAAAAAGAAAAATAATGGCCAGAACTATAATTCTACACATTTTTTTTAAAAGATTTAAAAGAAAAATTGTAGAAAATTAAAAGATGACAGGACTATTAACTCAAATGTAACACCAGAAATTACATAAAATAATGATATGTGTACAGAATGATGTAAGCATACTTTATTTTAGTATATATATAGATAATAATTTTAAAACAAAATTTTTAAAAAATAAAGCAAAATAATAATGGCCAAAATATATATATATATATATATATATATGTATATATATATATATATATATATATATATATATATATATATATATATATATATATATACTAGCCTTTTATGCACGCTTTGCGTGCGATAATATGTTAAATACATCTATTAATCTGTCTAAATAAACTTTTTTAATTAAAAAACAAATTCCTTTAATTCGGTCATCCCACAACAATGAACGAAAGAAAAGTTTTATCTACCATATTCTATTGGCTACCAAATTTCTACGATGATCAAAATGTAAATTTTTTTTATAAAATATATCAATATGGATGTCTATTTATAGAGAATTTAAAAATATTAATTTTGAAATTTTTGTTTTATTTTTTTGAATTTTATATTATGTACTATTTTCATTTAAAAAAGTTCAAACAATATAATAACTTTCTGTAATAAATAGGGGGTGATACAAATTAAGATTTTAGAAAGTTTTGAGGGGTACATTAGACATTTAGAGGGGGGACACCATTGCTCCCCCTTGGCTTATATAATAGAGATATATAGATTTGGCTTGTAAAACCTTTTAAACAAAATATTAATTAAATTAATTAAAATATAACATTGAAAAGATAAGAATAATTAATGTAGTTTTTGGAGGGAAAAAATTAAAAGAGAGCATGACACATATCCTTTTATGAAGTATGGATCTTCATTTTGTTTTAGTATATATTATTATTATTATTATTATTATTATTATTATTATTATTATTATTATTATGGTGTAAAATAAATAGCAAGTATTATGGGAAAAAGAAATCAAATGTTATTTAGGTTTCAGATAGGGAAATATGATAAGTCATTTATTACCTCGTGTTTTTTACTTGTTGCATGGATGTTTCTTCTATGGTTGTTAAAAAAACCATCAAATAAAGTCAAAATATTTAGACCGTTGATCTTGGTAATTAGATTTAACTTTTTAAATAAAAATAATCATTTTAAATTGTTTTTTCTTTGTAATTGCAATTCATTTGTAATATTGTTAGATATATCTAAATTATTTTTAAATTTTAAATTTAATTTTAAAATTATTAAAATATAAAATTAATTCAGGTAAAATCCAAAAATATTTAAAATAAATTATTATTAAAAAAAATTATATTTTTTTAAAAATAAAGGTCAAATCTAATTACATACCAAAATAAACTTAATTAATATAGATAATTAATGGTCTAGATTTACTTGATTTAGTGGTCGTTTTTTCGACAACTATAGAAGAATTTTCATGTTGAATTCTATTTTTCAAATCTCACAAGAATAAAAATATTTTTAACTACATCTAATAAAAAATTATAAAAATTATGTGTTTGAAGAATAAATATTGTAACGAATCAAACTATAACTATCATGACTATTATACATAGAATTAGAAACAATGAAAATTCAAAACTAAACTGTATGCGAAAAAGGTAGTAAGTAAAAAGGGATTGAAGAGTAATATTTATGGATTCAGGTCGTGGGTTTAATGAGAAAGAGGCTGAACGCAACTGTGACATAAATGATAAGAAAGATGAAGTCAAGTATTCGACGGTGCTTCAATTGGAACAAAATTTTGGGAAACTTGGCGCAATCTTAGTGACAAACATTCATCACAAAGAAATGTTCCTTAAAGACATCGTTCTTGAAGGATTGCAAGATGGTGATGTCAGGGTTATATGTGATTCTTGGGTTTATTCCAAGAAAGACAACGCTGAAAAGAGAATCTTCTTCATTAATCAGGTAAAACTCTTTTAAATGCCATCATATCTCCAAACTCCTTTTTTTCATGAACTTTTGAACTTGTGACTTGGGAGCAGAGGTGGCCAAACCATTCTCCGATCCCAACAATCCAACTCACACTCGAGAATGGACTCGAAAAGTGTACCCAAAAGTCATCCTAAACCCGAATTAACCCGATCCGACCCAAATCCGACCCCAAATATGCATATCCAAAACCAACCAGTCCTCGAACCAACGAGTACCCGATGATGGATGAAAGAATGAAATGCACTTGTTAGGGGAAATTGATATTGGCAAAATTAAAATTGATATGAGCATATCAATTTTAGTTGTACCTTTAACAATTCCCGATTTTGGAGTCCCCTTTTTCGTTTGTTCTTTTGGGCATTCACAAACTCACATAGTCACATTTGAGCACCATTACTCATGAATAAATAAAAATGGTTCACGGGTCACTATCAGACTTTTTCTCTCATCCACATCAACAAACCAAACCATTTTCAATTTTACTTCTTAACCATGAACCAAACAAAAAAGGTTCAATCTTTTATAGTGGACCCCGCCTTTTTTTTCACAATACTTGATTGTTTTTTTTATAAATGTCAAAATTATATGGAAAAAAACATATTTTATGGGTTGAATAAAATATGACAATATAGTTGTCTATTTATAGAGGAGAAAAATTTATGAATTTTGGTGAATTCATTTTTTTTTTATTTAAAAATAATTGTACATGTTAGCTTTTAATCAACAAAGTATAAAACAATTAGTGTATTTTATAAAGCTGTGACGTGGCATACATGGCTCTCTTCTCCTTGCTGACGTGGCACACAAACCATTTTGTTAAAAAATTCGGCAGAGCAAACTTTGAGACAATTGTTCGTCACAAACCATTATTTTTTACGATGGTTAAGAGATTTTGTAAATAATTTTTGATGACAAACTTTTTTTTTTTCATTGTTAAGAATTATCTTAGTATACTGACATAGCTTCCTTTCTTTCTTTTTTTCCTTAATTATTATGTTTTGCCAAAGTGCTCTTTTTTAATTAGTATATTGGTGTTACCGCGTTAGTATACTCATATAGTTACTTTGTTTTAAAAAACTTTTATAGCGTAATTTAATATAGACTCGACTTGAGTCTGACCAGACCCGATTCTAATTTGACCCGAACCTAACCCAAAATACACGACCTATACCCAACCTGACCTGAGCATTGCACACCCAAAGTATACCTAAAACGACCCATACCTGACCAACACGACCCAAATCCGACCCGAAACAATCCGTACACATTTTCATTCCGTACAAAACAAGTTGAAATAATATGCAACTCCTGGGAAAAAATTAAATTGTTATTTTAATAATAACTAAATATAACGTAACCATACATAGGCTTTGTACAAAACAGGCTTACTTACCATCACAAACTCCACACGGATTAATCGATTATCGGGACCATGAGCTTTGCTTATTAAGAGGCAACGGAACAGGAGAGAGACAAGCCTATGATCGAATATATGATTATGACGTTTACAATGACCTTGGTGATCCGGACAAAAATAAAGAGCTTCATCGACCCGTTTTAGGAAGTAAGCAATATCCATATCCAAGGCGTTGCAGAACAGGGAGGCCCCCTACTAAAAAAGGTTATTAACTATGTAATTGAATGTACAAGTATTCTATTTGTTTAATTATTCCTTAAATAGGCAAAGCAAAGCTAGAGGTGGGAATTGTCGGGCCGGGTTCGTTAATCTGTTTACGGGTGAAATCCACTTGACCCGAACCGATTCCGTTTAATAAACGGGTCGTGTCGTATTGACCATGAGTCAAACTCATCAACACAAACCCGTTAATAACGGGTCGATTTCGTGTCGGATTGGCGGGTGGTGTTGTTTTTTATATTAAGTTGACAATTTAGATGTAATCTTGTCATGTTGTGTGAACCCATTTACTTAAACGGGTTGAAACTCCCAACCCTAACCCGGCATGTCATATAAACGTGTCATGTCAATGCGTATAATTAAATGAGATGAACCCTTGACCCAAACCCGTTAATTAATAACGGATCAATTTCGTGTCGGATTAGGGGGTTAGTATAAAAATTTCCCACCTCTAAGCAAAGGAGCATTATATTAATTTATTATAAGTTTGCATATTATATTACATTTTATGGTCAGAACCATCAGCAGAAAAAAGGTCTAGCACCTTCTACGTGCCAAGGGATGAAGAGTTTTCGAATTCGAAGGAGATAACGTTTTCTATAAATGCGCTGGACAATGTATTGCATGCCTTAGTACCTTCTCTTGAGGCATCCATTATTGACAAGAATCTCAGATTCGAAAGCTTTAAAGAGATATTAGAATTGTTCAACACTGGAATGGAGTTGCCTGACTTTGAAGGCAAGGATATCATTGCACTACAATTGCCTCATTGGTTTCAAACCGAAGAAAGTACTATTTTTAAATTTCCTGCCACTGACTTGATGGACAGTAAGTAACTTCTTTAATTATTATTTTAGTTTTAATTTTTTGTTTTGTGAAATTAAAGTACATCCACCCCCAACTAATAATGCAATTATTGGTGTGCTAATGGGAATGGACCTAAAACAATTACTATGGAAATGGAAATATATTCTCATTTTTTAGTTTAAATTTTCTTCATATTTTCTATTACAATCCATTTTTATTTGAAATTGTGAAATTAGATGAGAATAAATATTTGTGAAGAAAATGAGATATATATAGCAAAGCTAGCATAGCAAGAAAATGAATATTAATTTTCCTACCAAATTTACATTTAAATTCATTCCCATTACTATCCTTTAAAGCTACCAAACGGGCTGTTAAGAAAACTTAAATACTGCTATAAGACCTTTTCTTTTTCACCGCGTGCAGGAGATGAATTTGCTTGGTTTAAAGATGAAGAGTTTGCTCGAGAAACTCTAGCGGGTTTAAATCCTTGTGTCATTAAGCTGGTGACGGTATGTATGTATGGATTAATTATAAGGACTATTCTTAATCTGCATTGTAGCAGAATTATGTTAAATAAATAATTTAAAGCAGTCAATCTAAATATATAATAGCCATAACTATAACTATTCCATGTTAACTTTTAGGATTTTTATTTTGTTCAGGTATGCAGTCCTTCGACATTACAAAAAATGCTAATTAGTATTACTCTCATAGCATATTATTTGCTGAGCCCAAATCAATTTTTTAACCCAAAAAATTCTACAATTGGTGTATTTTTAACTCACTACTATAAAGGATGTTATTTACGACGGGAATTCCCGCCGTAAAAATATGACTTCGTCGTAGGAAAGGGGTATCACAAAAGACTTATACGGGACACATGTATGAACCTTTGGAAAATTTAATTGGAAAAATTGTTAAAAATAAGCAAACATTTTGAAAATCCAAAATTAAGCTAACCTTGTTATCATTTAAGCTAAAAATAAGTTAAATGATTATTTATACTTATTATATTTTCTTTTATTTTAGATCACTATTTTACAATTTTTATTTGAGTATATTTGAGAATTGTTAATGTAAGTATTTTGTCTATAGGAATGGCCTCTACGAAGTAAACTTGACCACCTAAAAGTCTCTTATGGTGATCCAAATTCAGTAATCACCCAAAAAATTATCGAGCACGAGATCAAGGGTATAATGACTTTCAAGGAGGTGTGGTTGAATATATATTTATGTTTATTAACCCTTGAAATGAGAGCTACAATTAAATTTTAAAGCATTGCATTTCTCCAACAGAATTAATTATTATATGGCAAAATTTAAATAAAATAAAATGCAGGCTTTAGATCAAAAGAAACTCTTCATTTTGGACTACCATGATATATTGCTACCTTTTGTTAACAAAGTAAGAGAAATTGAAGGCACCACACTGTATGGATCACGAACGTTATTCTTCCTAACTCCTGAAGGCACTCTACGACCTATTGCCATTGAGCTAACGAGGCCTCCTACGGATGCTGGGATGCCTCAATGGAAGAAAGTTTTCACTCCGACTTGTTCAGGTGCTACTGAGGCCTGGCTTTGGACCTTTGCTAAAGCTCATGTACTGGCTCATGATTCCGGAGTGCACCAGCTTATTAGCCATTGGTATGTGCAATTAGTATATATAACATTATATTAAAAGGTTCACTCATATATATAGTCACTCTAATGATAGATATCTTTTTTCTTTTTCTTAACATATATACCTAATAATAACCTAGAAAAGCTAGAGGCTACTTACGACGGGAAGGAAATCACGTCTTAAATTCTTTAAGGTAGTGTTTGGATATGTGGAATTCATTTAAAATTGATGAATTCAATTTCTGAAATTGAAACGTTATAATTCAAAAGACAATTATTTGATTGGGTTGTTTTTAGAATTTGAAATGATCGACATGATTTTGTGAAGTATTTGAAAAACACAACATTTGCTTTTTAAGCATTTGGGTTGGGAATTGGGCCAAATTCAATTCCAATTTGTTTACTTGTCAAACATGTAATTTGGGCCAAATCTATAATTTCAAATGAAATGTTTGTATCTAAACATAGCATTAATTATAAAAAGGAGAATTTATGTCATGACAATTTTAGCCTATCCTAGAAAAGGGGGTCGTAAATAACTTTTAACGACGTGATCACGTCGTAAATGTTTTTTACTTTTGTTAATTACATTAGAGTTGGATTAAAAATGTCAGCATGCTGGGTTGGGTGTTATTAGGTGAATTTTAATGTCACTCCCAAAAATTATCATAAAACATCAACTTTTGAGATAGGATTTAGGCATGTTTTTTTTTCGGGAAATAGAACATGCATAAATTTAATAGAAAGGTATTTTAAGTTAGTTACAGACCGGGGAGGGGAGGATAAAGTCATGGAAAATTTCCTCCAAATTATTAGTAGCATCCTTAACCGAATTACTACCTAAAAGTCTATTACAAATATTGGAAGAGATATACAAAGGATTGTCTATGATAAAGTTAGAATTGATGATCCCCTTTGCCAAAAAGTCTGCATCCTTGACATAGCTTCTAGGTCTCCACTTTAACTTCGCTTGATCTTGGAGCAACCTCCTGCAATCCCTGTATATATGAACATATGCATCAATAGGTGTATTCTGGTCTTTGATATCCTGTACTACTTGTTTTGCATCTGACATAATGGTGATGTTGTGCCACCCTGTTGTTTCTGCCCATTTTAGACCTTCTAAAATAGCTAGGCTCTCCAGTAGGTGGATACCCCAACCTTTCTTCTTCATCAGGAGACCTTGAATAACTTGTGAATTTTGATCATAGCATATGGCAGCAATACTAGCATTCTTGTTAGACAAATTAAGGGTAGCATCCGCACAAATGAGCAATACTAGCATGTTGTTAATGTGTACCGTCGGTCTAGATTTTGATAAGGTGTATGGAGACATTATATTTGGCAAAAGCTACAAAAGGAGTTTGGATTTTGCAGGCTAAGGACTCATTGTTGCGTAGAGCCTTATATAATAGCGACGCACAGACAACTGAGTGCAATGCATCCCATTTACAAACTAATGAAGCCATACTTCCGCTTCACCATGATGATGAATGCTCTAGCCCGAAAGTCCTTGATTAATGCAGGTGGGATTATCGAGAGTACCTTTTCTGCGGAAAAGTATTGTATGGAGCTAAGCTCTGTTATTTATGACCAGCTATGGAGATTTGACCAACAAGGATTGCCAGCTGATCTTATTACCAGGTAACCAATAACCGAATATTATCAAACAATTCAAGCATGCTGCATAACAACATAATTCATCCGTTTCGTTTTAAATGCAACAAATTCATTTTTGGCAGTTTCAAATTAAATGCAACATGCCTTAGTTTTATTTCCCTTTTTGTAAGATGTTTCTTTCTATTTTTCACTTCAACAAATATCTCACCCTCTCTATACTCCTTTCATACTGATCAAAATTAAATTTTACGTAGGAGTTTGTGAGAAAGAGGTCATTTGTTGCAATTAGGAGTCCCTTTATTAAGGTGTAAAATGATTTCTCTGAAAACTATTTTCCTCATTTTATATTGTTTGGTTGGAATGAAAATTGAAACGAAAAGGTTAAAGTGTATAATGGTTAAAATCATTTTCCATTCAACAAAACAGCGAAAAACTCTTTTAATTTAAAAATGAGTTTTCTATTGTAAAATGATTTTCATAGAAAACCATTATATTATATTGAAATTGTTTTATGCCCTACCAAACGTACCTTAGATTGAAACGAAGCAAGTATATAATTTGATCTGTTGATTTGCTCCCTGATTCTTATATTTTTACAAATGCGTTTGAATTACATGTGTATAAAAATGACTAGGGGAATGGCTATTGAAGATGAAACTGCAAGACACGGCTTGAAGCTAACAATTGAGGACTACCCATTTGCGAACGACGGGCTAATCCTTTGGGACGCGATCAAGAGTTGGGTAACAGATTATGTCATAGTGTTCTACACGGATGAAAATCCGGTAGAGTCCGACAAAGAAATCCAAGCATGGTGGAAAGAAATCCGAACCAAGGGACACCCTGAAAAGAAAGACGAGAAATGGTGGCCAAAACTAGAAACAAGAAAAGATCTCATAGACATCCTTACAAGCATGATATGGGTAACTTCAGGACAACATGCTGCAGTTAACTTTGGTCAATATGCATATGGCGCATATTTCCCAAATAGGCCTACTATTGCTAGGAAAAACATGCCTTCTGAAGACCCTACTAATGAAGAATGGAAAATGTTTTTACAAAACCCTGTTAGTGTTCTGCTTGAAACTTTTCCTTCTAAATTACAAGCTACTAAAGTTATGGCTGTTTTGGGTGTACTGTCAAGCCATTCGCCTGATGAGGAGTACATCGGTGATCAGATCGAGCCTTCATGGGATGAAGATGACAGAATTAAAAATGCTTTTAAGAGGTTTCAAGAAAAGTTGCACAATATGGACTCAGAAATTGATTCAAGTAATATAAATGTTGAGTTGAAGAATAGATATGGTGCAGGAATTTTGCCATATCAACTGCTTAAGCCCTTTTCTGATCCAGGGGTCACTGCTATGGGAGTACCCAACAGCATTTCTATCTAGCTATCTGATCTTAAGTATTGTATCTTAAAAAAAAAAAATATTATTATTATTATTTGCATTGTGAATTGAGTTGAATTTGATTTCCGTTATATTCAGTGTTCGATTGTTTGTTATGCTACTGAGGCCTAGGCCAAGTTGTTCCTAGCTCTAGTCCGTTGTAAGGTTCTTGCTTGTAATGGTCTAGTTCATATGTGTTTTATTCTTTTGTTTGTGTGTGCGTCTTATACAAAAAGGAAATAAGAGACAAGGTTTTTATCACATAAATCACAATCAAGTTTTCGTTGTACTCCTTCGGCCGCTCTAATATTGCTATATTTTCCTCTTTGGTAAAAGTTTGCTAGATTTTTTTCCTCAGCGTCTGACCCGATTATATTACACATCGTAACTAAACATACTTTTTTTAGTTACAAACATCGAAAGGAAAAAAATATTATTATTTTTAATTTTAGTCATTTGATGGTCTAATGTGTTTTACCTATAAAATACATTTATATTTTCCAAATTAAAAATACAAAAAAAAACTAATCATATCTTTTAGCACTCACAAAAAAAATCGTGATTTCACGTATGTAGTAAATTTAGTGAGACATACAGTCTGTTTGATATCTGATCATAAACAAAAGTAATGAAAAATACTTCATGTATAAACTTGGAAGTAAAAACCCAATATCCATTATGGTGAAAACAAATATCGCATTTTGTGTAAAACTATACGAGTTCTTTTGATCATAATTAATTATTTTGGCAATTTATAGCCACATAGGATCCGTTTGGTAGATGTAAAAGGTTTACCTGAAAACTGTTTCTCATTTTTACATTTTTTGCTTCGGTGTCGGTGAAGGGGTTTTTAGGCTCCTTACCAAACAAATACCCCCATTGAATTGTAGTAAGAGTGGGGATTTCAAACACGGGGAACAAGTCGAGAATCATGTTGGGCGTTTTAGGTTGATTGAGGGTCTTGTTTTGATGTTATTGGTGAAAGTCTAACTGTACTAAAACTACTACGAAATTTAACATAGAAATAAAATAATTAAAATGCTAGAGTTATGGTTTTCGGATTCTAGGAACCCACAGGTGCACCAATGATTATCGAGGTAGCATGTTTCGGAAGGGGGGATCGCGCTCACTCATCGAGGTTGCAAGGACCTCCTCTCGGAGTAATCCAAGCTTGAGCGGTGGATTCATCGATAAAGCTTCCTCTCGGAATCATTTTGTTGAATCATCAATCGCTTACCTTAATTAGCACTATGAGTTACCATTGAAGGTAGATCCTTGTTCAACCACCGACTCTCGTAGTAATTAATGGTTTCCCCATTGAATTGAGGGTTTGGATTACAAGTTCGAAATTGCTCATGACAAGCAATCTCTTGCCGTGTAAATACTTGGGAGCATGATTTTGCACCCAAAATCCACTCACAAGCTCCAAGACACCTCATTCAACCTATTTTCAACAAAAATTAGCTCAAATAACCATTGAATACACCAAAAAATCAACTAAAAATCCATCCCCAAAACTCAAATGAAAGTCTACTAAAAAATAAACAAGAACATTAAACTAGAAAGCTAAGCATAAAAACATCAATGAAACCCTAAATCTACTTACAAACAAGTAAATTAGTAACCATTAATTTGCATAAATTAAACACTAAACTACTTGCAAAGCATGAAGGAAACAAGACTAAAAGCATAGGAAAGTGAGGAACAAGAAAAAAAATGAGATCTTATTAAAAATTTGATGAGCAAAGTTGTTGGATTCGTCATATCACTTGATCAAACCTTCAAACAAAGCCAAATTTCAATTGCACATTATACATGAAATTAATTCTTAAATTCATCATTTGGGGGCTAGTTAGAATTCGAGAAAGCAAGCAAGTTCGCCACAAATCAAACACACTCATTTTTCACCAAATTGCTTGTAATTTGTCTCAAAACACTCAAAATCCTAAACACATCCATTTTTTCACCAAATTGCTTGGAATTTGTCTCAAAACACTCGAAAACCTATATGCATCAACATATAAATAATTTCAAGAAAGAAATTGCAACAAAATTTGAGCATATACAAAAACCCCAAATTAAAATTTTGAATTAGTTGAAAAACTTTCTAGAAATTGATGGAAAGTGGCAAAATTTCGAACAAAAACACACCACACTGAAGCTCCAAGGATATCAATAGGAGGTTTTTTGAGTTTAGATCAGAATGAAAAGAAAAGAGAAAGAAGAAGGAGAAAAGAAGGGGGAGACGCTCAACCCCCACACCCTTCTTTCCCCTCTTTTTTTTTGCGCCCACATTTGCTCCCATTGTAGGGCTCACTTTGTTTCTTGGATCCACTTTGGTGACATTCTCTTCAAATAAATGGCTACTTGAAAGTTGCGTGCGTAGTTTTTAATCTTAAAAAAATCCCAAAAATTACCATAATGCCCCTGAAGGAGAATTCATGTCAAAAGTCATCAAGACATCCCGAAAAAAATTAAGCGGGGCATATCTCTAGAAACCAGAAAGTCTCTTATGACTAATAATAGTTCAAACTCAGAATCAGCTCACAGACATCGTCAAACGATCATGATACACTTTTCCACTGCTAAACTAGAAGTTATCTCACCAACATCGTTAATCGATCATTACGGTGAAACATGCCCGAAACAGAACTATATTCCTGAGAACATCATCAAACATTCTTATACGGTCAATACTTTCCTAAAGCATAAATACAAAATTGTCAGACGATCATCGAACATTTCTCTACGCTGAGACATGCCTGAAGTAGAAATATGTTCTCGAGAATGACATCAGAACATCTCTCAACGGTTTGAGAACCCTAAAGAAGAGATCTCAACATCGCCAAGCAATCATCAAACATCTCTATACGGCCTAATTCGACCTAAATAAAAGATAACAAACATCGGCAGAAGTCATGTCCTGAAAGTCAAACCGCACTTGAAAGAATTCAACAATTTCGAGGGATGAAGAGCTTCCGATAGATAACACTCGATCAGAAGCAGTAACACTAATCTCTGTTTTGCAGGTACTGAGCACTTTGACTATCATCTTATGAAACTATTCATTTCTACATACTCAGTCAAAGTGGGGGCTTTTATGTGTAACTACATTTGTCCCCAAAAATAGGCCGATGATTATCAGATACCACGTCATTATTAGTCTTACGATTCTTGAATAAATGTTAAATAAGTGATTTAAAATGCTCAAAGAGAATAGTGATATCCTTAGGTGCAATGACCTGCTGTACAGTCCCAATACTCTCTCTCGGAAGCCGAAAAGTGCTAAGAACGTTAAAAATAATTTTAAATAATAATTTTTTATTTTATTAAAACAATTTTATTAATCTTCTCAAAATTTAAATGATTTTCGATAATTAGAAATTAATTATAGAGAATAATTTTTATTTTTCTAAAATATACGAAATTAATAAAACGTTTAAACACGATTACGAGAAACGAACATCGGAAAGAAATCATGCGAATCAACTTACGCGAGTGTGCGCCCACGTGCAAAAGTGAAGCCTTCTTGTGCGCCCTGACCCTTGAGTTGTGCGCCCCCATGCATAGATGGGCTTCCTTGTGTGTCCCCATGCACAGGTATGTCTTCCTTAATTATGCGCCCCAACGAATGAGTAGTGTACCCGTTCGCATAAAGAGAACAATTTCAGCGTCCACATGCACGACCATACCTTGTTTTTGACCCCGAACACTATAAATCATAGGACTTCATTTGAGCAAAAGAGGAATTTTAAAACGCCAAACCTTTGTCAAAATATTTACTCACTTTAAAACGCTTGTGACACACCTTCAAGATCATTGTTCGACAGTTTGCACGCAAGGTATTTAATATGAGGCCGTAACAACATTAAATCCCATTTTCATGTACTTTCTTTTGTACTCAATAATTTTTTAATTATTTTATCATTCAAATTGTAATAACCTTTAGTAGTCATGTAATAATAATCTCAAAAATAGTGAAATTATTTATTGCTTTTAATCACCTAGAATTAATATAATACGGATTAAATAAATGTTATATGAAATGTAGAATTTTAGTTAATTAGAAACCTATTTATTAGGTTTTTATTTATATGATTTTATTACTTTAATCACCTAGAACTAAGTTTCAGTTTTAATTTAGTTTTAGGTTAATTTTGGGTTAATAAAAGACTTTATAAAGTGCAAATCATATAAAATCAATAGTAGTTTTAAGATAAATTGGACATCAGGGTTTTAAAATTGATTAAATCCAAAGTGAACACAAAAAATAGATTTCATTGTGCATTTCACTAAATCCAACTTACCTAGTAATTCCTACGTGTCTTTAGGGCTTCAAAATTGATAAAATGAAGTGTTATTCAGTTTAATGAATTTGAAATCACAAATGAGAACATGTGTAACGACCCGTATTTTAGCAACGTTGTTTTCAAGGAAAATAACAACACGAATCATTAATAAAACGAAAACTTTTATCACAAATCTTAAAATAACAGCGGAAGCTCTAACACTTAATTCTTTTATTAATCAAAATCAATTAAACCAAACATGGAAATTGTCCCAAAATCACTTTTAAAATACTAAAATTCTACTACAAGCTACTAGAATTCAATAACAAGGCTAAGGCTACTAATAAAGGGTAGCTAATGCTGCTACGCTTGCTCGCTCATGAGACCCAACCCTCGTTATTACCCAGATTATTACTCATCTTCATTACCTGAAAAGGGAATGGGGGGCTCCACAGTCAGTGGGGAGTAATTAGAATGTTCTACTTAATCGTAGAACGCAATCAAATATATAACAAACAGAACATAGCACACTCAATTCATAACATCAACATGGTTAACACATTCAGTTTCATAATCAATCAACAAGCATCACTCAATCAGATAACACAGTGGAAATACATAACATAACCAACATTGACTTACTAGCTAGGGTCACCTCTAAACTCTAGACTCCTTTAGACTCAGTAACTCAACTTTCAACACTCAATTCCTTACTTTTCTTCCATTCGATCTTACGAATTACATTTATTCATTACCGTCCCAATGGTCCGATATCCAACATACAACAGTTGTACTCCATCTTTCGACATCCAACATACAACAGTTGTACTCCATCATTCCATTGATCCTCATATTATCTTTCATGGTTTCAACATCCAACATACAACTATTGTACTCCATCGCCCCAATGTTTCGACATCCAACATACAACTGTTATACTCCATCTTTCGAAATCCAACATACAACAGATGTACTCCATCATTCCATTAGTTTGGCATCCAACATACAATATTTGTACTCCATTGTTCCCTTTTCATCATTATTATTACTTTTACCATTCCATTTATTTACTTTAACTTTAGGTCAACTCACTTAACACCTAGTCATGAACTCTAGGTCAAACATTCATCTTAACTTTGACTTCTAGACACTTCACATGACTTGGTGAACTCATCCATATAATCATTTGAAATCCAACATTAAAATTCACTCAATACAATTCAATAAATCCATACATCGATTCATGAAATCTACACAGTTCAATAGTTAAAATCCAAACATCAAATTGATAAAATAAAAGTTGAATCATAGTCTATAATTACCTCATATCTCACGACCTTCATGTAATCATCAAAACAAAATCAATCCTTTATAATAAATCTTAATTAATTAATTAATTAAAATATTAGGCCTTTAAATTAAACTAGTTATAATAATTCCAGGAATGAGTTCACACTCTAGTCTTCTTATCAATAAATAATAAAAATCATACCTTTATCCTTCTTCCAACCTCACAGCATTTTCAAGATAAATGATCATACTTTAAGATTTTAATTAATTAATTTTAAATATCAATTAGCAGAATATCTTCATTAGACTAATTTAATAAAATTTCATCCTTTAATATTGATTCCAAGATTTTGAATTAAAACTCATCAAAAAGTCATCCATTCGAAATTATTTAAATAATAAACAAAAATTAGCAGTTTAATTCAAGAACTTATATAATTGGCAAAATTAAATTGAGATAATCATAAAGAATCATGAATAGAACAAGATTATAACAAAAATCAATGCTTGAATCAATATATCACACTCGAAAATTCCAAGATTCAACAATGTCCATTCGGTTTTCATGCTAATAAGTAGTTCATCAAATTACACATCAAGATTCATGGCAAGAAACATATTATGAACATAAAATCATGACAAAAAAATAAATAAACAACATAAAATCCCATGAACAATTCGACCAATAAAGAACAATCACAAAAAATGTAATTTTAATCTATTCTAAATAATTCTAAGCAATTCTAAACTTGTTCTATTAATTATATAATTAATTGATCCTAAGATTAAACAAAACATCTATTTACCTCAAGTTGATGAACAAAACTTAATCCAAGCCTTGCTTGAAGGTTTGGCCATGTACTCCTCAACAAGAGTTTGGGGTTCTTGATTCTTTGCTTCAATCTTTGAGTATTTTGGAGGGTTAATTGATGAATGTCTTGAAGGTTTGATGCTTAATTTTATTGTAGAAGAGAAAGAAAGGAAAAAAAATGATGATGATTGATGAATGAAGATGTGCCGTGAAGAGGAGCAAGAAGGGTTTTTTATTCTCTTTGGTAGGTTGTTGGGTGATTTACTATATTTTAGGAGAGCATGTGTGGGGATAAAAGTAGGATTTTTAGATTAGCTTTTAGATTAATTAATAAGATAAAACAAATTAATTAAAAGGGAAAAATAAAAGGTTGGGGGCCGTGTGAGCTTAAGGGGTTAGGGCAATATTGGGATTTGGCTCGAAAATTAGTTTGGGCTAACTTGAATCGAATCTTTTTCCATCAAACTAAATAATTAAATAATAAATAAAAATTCAAAATAGCCCAAAATTTTGGGTTATTACAGTCACCCTTCCTTAAGAAAATTTCGTCCTCGAAATTTTTCAAAATGAAGCACAATCACACAACCAAAGAGAAATGAACAAAAACAAACAAAACAGAAATGAAATAGAATAGCGCGTACCCTGATTGAACAGCTCGGGGTACTTCTCGCACATGGAAGACTCGGTCTCCCAAGTAGCTTCTTCATACTGCTGGCTTCTCCAGAGTACTTTAATTAGCGGTACAACCTTCCGCCTTAGCATCCGCTCTTGTCGGTCTAGTACCTATACTGGTACCTCTTCAAAGGACAGGTTCGGTGCAATAGCTACTGACTCTACTGGAATGATATCTGCTGGATCGCTCACATACTTCCTTAGCTGCGAAATGTGAAACACATCATGCACCTTTGACAGTTCAGGTGGCAAAGCTAGTCGATAGGCCACTTCGCCTACTCTTTCCAGTATCTCGTATGGGCCCACATACTTAGGTCGAAGCTTCCCTTTCTGTCCATTACGATACGAGTTACTCCTTTCATCGGGGATACTTTCAACAACACCTTGTCGCCTTCTTGAAATGCCAAGGTCTTCCTTCGCCGATCCGTGTAGGACTTCTGCCTGCTCTGCGCTGCTTGTAGCTTTGCTCGAATCAACTTGATCTGCTCTACAATGTCTTTGATATGATCTGGCCCAATAACTAAGGCGTCACTAATGTCACTCCAACAGGTAGGGCTGCGACACTTGTACCCATACAAAGCCTCATAGGGTGCCATTTGAATACTGGAATGGTAGCTGTTGTTATACGAAACTTCCAGAAGCGCAATAAGAATCGCGGATCTCGATCCGATACAGGCACGCCATGGAGTCGAATTATCTCTTGAGTATAAGCTTCTGCCATCTTCTCCATAGTCCATGTGGTCTTCATAGGAATTAATCTTCCACCTTGGTTAATCTATCCACGATCACCCATTCTGAATTCATTCCACTAGTAGTAGGGGGCAAACTTACTACAAAATCCATCGAAATAGAATCAACCTTCCATTTCGGTATTGGCAATGGTTGCAGTAGACCTCCGGGTCTTTGATGCTCAATCTTGATCTTTTCACAAACAAGACATCAAGCTACAAACTCTGAAATTTCACGCTTCATTCCAGGCCACTAGAAATGTTCTTTCAAGTCTTTAAACAGTTTCCCGCCCCCATGGTGAACCATGTTTGATTTGAATGATGACAAACCAGATCTTTATACTTGATGTCTATGCATATTTCTGTATGAACAGGTTGAATCAAGTGAGGACTCATCAAGGCAACTTTGAAGGCCTTGAGATACTTGAAGATCAGAAGCTAAGAGCTTGGAGCTATTTATTTTCTATATTTCTAAGATCTTCTTGTAAAATAGGCTTAGGAAAATATTCTTAGTGTTTTTAAGTAAAGAGCAAACAAATTTTAAGTTTATATCCAGTAAAGAGAACAGGCCAAGAACAAGCTAAGAACATGCAAAGAACAAGCTTGGAACAGTTCTCTTTGCCAGATGTAGAATTAGTAGTGCTGAGACCACTGTGGGAACAGATCTCAGTATTACGCACGTGCACTTAAGTGATCCGTACAACTTTTGTGTTCAAAATTATTTTTGAAAATTTATTTGAAAAATATTGATCACTTATGTTTTGGAAATCTACCAAATTGATTCACCAAATCACATTTGCAATGTACTTGTTTGGACTCTTGTGTAGTTTCCACTACATGTAGTGGAAGGAGACAAAGGTCTGAAATGGGTGCCTATGTACTTGTGTCAGCTGAGCTTGTTTGCACAATTTAGGCAAGTCTCCAAGCACACTACTAGGGCATGGTTTTTCTTTGCATATAAAAACAATCTTTGCAAAAACCCTAGTAAGACTTTTGCTCTCCAAAGAAAACCAAGTCATATTTTCTGAGAGTCTATCCTTAGAGCAAAACTATCTCCATATCCATCTTTAAGAGAAAAACTTACGGAGATTTGAGTTTGTAATATTTGAACCACTTAGAGGGAAGTGGTTGGGGAGTGTTCTGTGAACACTGAGTGAACTGTTAGAGTTAACAGTTGGGGAATTAAGTGTTACAAAGTTGTAGCATTTAATTGAGTGTGTAACCTTGTTATTATTCTTAGTTGATTAATAATATTGGTGAGAGAGTGGAGGACGTAGGCTTGTTTAGAAGCCGAACCTCGTTAAATCTTTGTGTTCCTACTCTTTATTTACTATTCTTTCGTTGTTCTCACAAAAAGATAAACAAACCTGGAAAACGATTGAAAAAACACACATACTCAATTCAACCCCCCCTTCTTGAGTATACATTGAACTTACAATTGGTATCAGAGCCTAACTTCTCAAAAGGTTAACTACCTAGAGGAGCAAGAAAATGTCTACTCAAGAATCAAACAGTTCAAGATTCCCCAAGTTCAATGGCACCGACTACTCTTGGTAGAAAAATTGCATGAAAAATCTTATCATTGGAATAGATTATGAATGCTGGATGATTGTTAAAAATGGACCCACGTTCATCCACAAGAAGAATCAGGAAGGGCTCATAGTTCCAAAGTCAGAAGAAGAGTACACAAGTGAAGACTATAAGAAGCTAGAGAGAAATGCAAAGGCAATGTCACTTGTTCAACAAGGAATTGCAGAATGTGAGGTAAATCGAATTCTAGCTTGTTCTTCTGCAAAGGAAATATGGGATACACTAGAGCTTGCATATGAAGGCAACTCTGAGGTGAGAAGGTAAAAAATTGACATGCTTATGTCAAAGTATAAGGTCTTTGAGATGACTAGGGATGAAAACATAAAGGACATGTTTACAAGGTTCATGACCATTGTAAATGAACTAAAGTCATTGGGAAAGACCTTGTCAAGTGAAGAGTTGGTGAGGAAAATGTTGAGAAGCTTGTCAGGGAAGTGGATGCCCAAGGTTACAGCCATACAAGAAGCAAAGGATCTGACCACACTATCTCTAGAACAACTTATTGGTTCCTTCATGACTCATGAGATGTTGGTAGATTCAAAGGCTGAATCTAGTTCAAAAAACAAGGAATTGGTCCTCAAAGCAGAGGAATCTGAGGAAGATGAAGATGATATAAGTCTTATGGCCAGAAGGTTTGAAAAATACCATAGGACAAAGTCCAAGGGTAAGTTTGCAAAAGGAAGGAACAGTTCTGGACAGTTCAGGAAAACCAGTTCCAATGCTGGTTGCTTTAAATGTGGTGAAGTGGGGCACAGAATCAAGGAGTGTCCAACATGGAAAAATCCCAAGGGAAATCATGGAGTCCAGGCTAAGAAAAAGGTTTTCAAAAGAGCTATGCTGGCTGCAGTTTGGGGAGATTCAGAATCAGAGAATGAGGAAGATGAAGAAGAAGCAAATCTCTGTCTAACTGCTTTCACATGCACAGAGCAGTCTGAGGTCTGTTTGGAAGAAGAAGAAGTTCTCTGTCTCATGGCTGGTGGAAGCACTTCAGATGACAACCAGGTATGTTTTAATGATATTAAGGCCAATATGCATAATCTAGATAGAGATGAATTACTTAATTATCTTGAATTCACCATTGATCAATGCATTAGTGTTGGGTATGCCTATCAGAACAACAAAAAGAAACTAAAAGAAATAGTTCGAGATTATGAAATATGTGGTGCTAGATCTGCTGAACTTGAGCTTATTTGTGAAGAACTTAAAGAAAAAATTTCTGAACTTGAAATAATAGCAGATCAGCAAAGAATGGAGCTTGAGACATTAAACTCCAAACCAGTTCCTAAAGAGGATGAACTTTTTGAAAAAATTGAAAAGGGGTTTAATGAGCTTAAGAAATTCATTACACATAATTCAAACTTTGAACTGCTAAAAGACACATGTACCTTGAGTAAATCTGATGTCATACTTGCATATGACCACTTAATTGAAAAACTTGAAGATTTACACAAGGAACATAGTGAGCTCAAGAGTTCTGAAGAGACTGGTTCTCGCACTGCCTTTGATGAGGTTTTGGATGTTTTACATGATGAATGCATAGCCAAGATATGTGATCTTGAGGCTGAACTCATCTTGCTAAAACAAGAAAACACCAAGAAGACCAGTGACGAACCAGATCCCTCCCTGGTCTCAAGACTACAGGATGAACTTCAAAAGACTAGACTTGATTTAAAATCTTTTGAGAAACAAAATGAAGTTCAACTTGAGAGGCTTGAGAACAAGGAAAATGAGCTAAAAGATTGTATGAACCAATTGAACAAAATGTTAGATGCTCAGAAAACCCTAAACATCCTCACATCCCAACCTAGAAATTAACAAAGGTTTGGTTTAGGGTATTCTGGATCTAGTTCTACAACTGTTCTAGGCAGAGACAACACATGGTTGGATGAATTCAAGAAAGGCAAGTATATATTTGCCAAGGATATGCATGTTTGTACCTATTGTGGTAAGAGTGGTCATGTTACTAACAAATGTTTCACCAAAAAGAAGCATGACAAGAAGAACAAAACCTACACCCAACAAGTGTGGGTTAGGAAGGTCAAGATTGAAAATGTTTCAAAGAACAAGGAACCCAAGCTGGTCTGGGTTCCTAAATCTAATCTTTAATTTGCTTGTGCAGGTGCGAGTGAAAGGAAAGCCATATTGGTATTTGGACAGTGGTTGCTCAAGACATTTGGTGACAATAGCAAAGGACTTATCAAAGGACTTAGCAAAGAACAATTCCTTTCACTCACTGCATTCGAGGGAGGGCACGTGACATTTGGTGACAATAGCAAAGGACTTATCAAAGGAGTAGGTAAGGTTAGTAAGTCACTGTCCCAAGCAATTGACAATGTTTACTATGTAGAAGGTTTGAAACATAACCTTTGGAGCATATCTCAACTATGTACGTGACAAGGGAAATAAAGTGAATTTTGAATCAAACACTTGTCACATAGTGAACCCTAAGACAGGGGAACTGGTCTATGAAGGAACAAGGCATAACAATGTGTGTATTACATACTTAAGTCAAATTCCACAGAACAGTGCCCTCTGCCTTAGTGTTGTAGAGGATGACCAATGGCTTTGGCATAAAAGATAAGGACATGTTAGCTTCACTTTGCTCAACAAGTTGAGAAGACAAGATTTGGTGATAGGTTTACCTAACAGCAAATATGTGGCAGACCAGCTCTGTGAAGAGTGTGCAAAGTGCAAACATGTGAGATCATCTTTTAAACCAAAGAAAGTGGTTAGTTCCTCTAGACCATTTGAACTTGTACACATGGATTTATGTGGGCCTATGCGTGTAAAAAGTAGAAATAGCTTTAGTTATGTATTTGTCTTAGTTGATGATTACTCTCGTTTCACTTGGACCATATTCTTGAAATACAACGATGAGACTTTTGATGAATTTGAAATTTTAGTGAAACAGGTCCAGAACAAAATCAATCATCAGATCAGTTAGCATCTATCAGATCTGATCATGGATTAGAGTTTGATAATGCTAGCTTCATAACTTATTGTATGGAGCGTGGTGTTTCTCACAACTTTTCAGCCCCCAGAATTCCACAACAAAATGGAGTAGTTGAAAGAAAGAACCGCACTCTAGAAGAAATGGCTAGAACCATGCTTCTACAGAGTGGTCTGTCCAAGAAATTTTGGGCTGATGCTGTGAGTACATCATGCTACACACTCAATAGGGTTATGCTAAGACCAATACTAAGAAAAACACCTTATGAACTTCTAAGGGGTCGAAAACCAAACATTGAACATTTAAGAATATTTGGTTGTAAGTGTTTTGTACACAACAATGGTAAGACCAGTTTGGACAAGTTCAACCCCAGGAGTGATGAAGCTGTTTTTATTGGGTATTCTCCTCATAGCAAGGCATATAAAGTTTTCAACAAAAGAACCTTGTGTGTTGAAGAGAGTATCCATGTGTTATTTGATGAAACTAACATGTTCAACAAGCCTGTGCAGGTAGATGATGATGAAGGCTTTGATATTGGGATGACAAATTTCACTGGAGCTGAATTAGAAAACACTGCTGAACCAGACCCCCCAACTCCTCCTGAAAACAACAATGGGTCTGGTGCAGCAGAGACAAATGCTAAACAGGTTGTTGAACTCAGTGACTCTCTTGCCCATCCAACTGAAGATGGAGTGGGAGAGAACACTGAAGAAACTAGTCCACCCTCTCAAAATGAAAATGAAATAGGGGGAACCAGTACAGACATTGGTTCTAACTTAGGTAACTCGAATGTTATAAGAAAGAGCATGTTTAAGCAAAGAAGCTCTCATTGTAATACCCCGAAATTTCGGGATATTTTAAATTTTTATAATTAATTAAATATGTGATTAATTGGCTATTTAATTGATTATTATTTAATTAATTATTAACTTTATATGTAGCAGTCCAGTTATTTTGGATCATGACCCGACCTTTTTATTCTGTCATGTTAAAACCCGAGCCCAATCTTTCCTTTCCTAGCCTTATGGTCCACGGCCCCCCTTTACATTTGTTCCTCCTAATTATTTTATTTGTTTAACCAATATTATTATTAACCTTATCTATTTTGACCTTATTATAAAAACCCTATTTTTTTTTTTTTTTTTTATTCTTGTTCTCCTAAACTTCATTCTACAATTTAGGAATTTTATGGCCCTTTACTTCTTCATACTCCACGCCCCCCTTAATCTTTTCTTTTTATTTAATTTGCTTTTAACTAATATTATTATTCTTCATCTATTTGACTTATTCTAAAAAGTCCTATTTTTATCTTTGCTCACTTATTCTTTCTCCTACACTTTAGGAATTTATCAACTCTTCATCTATTACCCCTAATTACACCCCCCCTCACTACCTTTCTTTAATTATTTCATTTTATTTACCTTTAATCAATATTGATAATTCTTATCTATTTTGACTTGTTCTAAAAACCTTATTTTTATTTTTACCCTCCCAACTTCCTTCCTATATTTTTGGAACTCATTAAACTCCTATTTCCTCCCTATTTTACACGACCAAGAGGGAAATAAACCACAATCAAAATTCTTTAATTATTTCCTTTAAAGATCAATCGATAAAACTATTCCTAACCCTTTCCTTTTGTTTCAACCCTTAAAGATTGATCAAAGAACCTTAAAGAAACCTAAAAGACCTTAAAGAAACCGTGAATCTTGGTATTATTCGAGCCTCATATTTCCAAATCAAAGGTAATTAGATTGCTTTTACTTAAGCTTTAGGATAGATTAGTTTCATAGATTTTAGAATATGGTTTGGAATTGTTTAGAACAGTGTAGAATTGCTTAGAATATCATTGGATTATTTTAGAATTATATGTTATTGAACAACCAAGATTGGCGTGTGATGTTATGATTGTTCATGATGATTTTTCGAGTTTAATTCATGTATGTTCTATGATTGATCTATGATTATGGATGTGTACAGGTTGTTGAATTGATCTTGAATGATGTTTGATTGATGGCCGAATGTTTCTTGCCTTATTCGAATGGTTTGAATGATATTATATTGACCTTTAAATTGAAATCTTGATCTTTAAGTTATAGTCTTGATCTTTAATGATAATCTTGATTTTAACCATTGATTTAGTTATGTTATGATGACTTCTTGAATTTAATCTTGATATAGAATTTTTGCCAAGAAAACCGTGTGGTGTTTATGTATTAAAGGAATAATTTTGATCTTGTTTTAGTTCTTGTATGATGATTTCATGTTTATGTTATAATTCTATGATTTAATGTCAAGTTTATATGGCTGTCTTATGATGATTGTGTTTTGATGAATTAAAGAATGAATCTTGATTTGTAATGATGGATGTCGTGTGATGATTGGTAGGAAAAATGCGATTTTTATGTTGTTTTAAGCTTTATCCGTTGATGATTGTTAGTTGGTATGATTAAGGCTTTGTTCTATTAAGTTATAAGATTGATATTGGGTTGATTTAAGAGTATGAGTTGATTAGTGTTGCAAAAAGGGGTAAATGTCGTGTGGTAAGGTAAATGGAACAACGGAGTGCTATTGTTGTATGTTGAAGTTGAACCGATGGGACAATGAAGTACATTTGTTGTACGTTGAAGTTGAACCATTGGAACGATGGAGTGCAACGGTGGTATGTTGAAGTTGGACCAATGAAAAGATTGACGGGACAATGGAGTACAATAATCGTATGCTGAAGTTAGACCAATGGAACGATGAAGTACAATAGTCGTACGTTGAAGTTGGACCATTGGAACGATGGAGTACGATTGGCGTACGTTGAAGTTGGACCGATAGAGGTTATAGAATGGAATAATGAAGGATAAGTTTTTCAGATTGAGATGTTGAGATGTGATCGCTGGAAGGTATAGTTTAGTTATGTTAAGTATGTTCCGCTGCGTATCGGATGTGTTTGCCTTAATTTCTTTGCATGATGACTTGTTCGACTGTTCAGATGATCTATTCTGATTATTATGTTTCTAATTGCGTTCTACTGATTAAGTAGAACAATCTAATTACTCACCACTGACTGTGGACCCCACCATTCTCTTTCAGGTACAGGTGGTGATTAAGTTTTGGCTACGCATGGGCTGGGATTGTGAGTTGGCCAGCTTAGAAGTGACCTAAAGACTAGCTTAGATTATAATCTTATGTTTCAGTAGTTTATTCTTCTTTTTGTAATAGTATAGGATATTGGTTCAACAACTATTTTGGGATTAAATAACAGTTTTAATGAATAACATTATTAAGTTAAAGAGCTTCCGCTGTGGTTTATGAATTAAATCTTGAAGTTTATAGAAGTTAATGATCTGTGATTGTTGTTTTCTCCGAAAAAAAAATTGCCAAATTACGGGTCGTTACATTCATCCTTCTGATCAAATCATTAGTGATTTATCAAAAGGAGTCCAAACTAGAAATTCTGTTTGGAAGAACTTCTGTGCTTACTTCTCCTTCTTATCTCACATAGAACCAACTGACTATAAGACTGCACTAACTGATCCTGATTGGATCTTGGCCATGCAAGATGAGTTGAACCAGTTAGAAAGAAATCAGGTTTGACATCTTGAACCAAGAACCAATGAGATGTCAGTTATTGGAACCAAATGGGTCTTCAGAAAAAAAATGGATGACTCTGGTACTATAGTCAGAAACAAGGCCAGGCTAGTGGTTCAAGGGTTTAACCAACAAGAGGGAATAGATTATGATGAAACCTTTGCTCCAGTAGCCAGGCTTGAGGCAATAAGAATCTTAATTGCCTTTGCTGCCCACATGAACTTTAAACTCTTTCGTATGGATGTTAAAACTGCTTTTCTAAATGGTTATTTGAAAGAAGATGTGTATGTGGAACAGCCCCCTGGCTTTGACGATAGAGTTTTTCCAGATCATGTCTACAAGTTAGACAAAGCTCTTTATGGCCTCAAACAAGCCCCTGGTGCTTGGTATGAGAGACTCTCTAGTTTTCTTATTGAAAATCATTATGAGAGAGGTTCAGTGGGCAAAATTCTATTCTTAAAGAAAAGGGGAACAGATCTGTTAGTGGTCCAGGTATATGTTGATGATATTTTATTTGAGGCTACAAATTTTGTTTTGTGTGATGAGTTTGCAGACCTAATGAAGAGTGAATTTGAGATGAGTATGATGGGAGAACTTGGCTTCTTCCTAGGGCTCCAAATTAAGCAAGTGGATGATGGAATCATGATCTACCAACAAAAGTATCTCAAGGAGCTGCTCAAGAGATATGGTCTGCAAGATAGAAAATCCTATGACACACCTATTCCTACCTCTTCTAAATTGAGCCTAGATGAGAAAGGAAAGGACGATGAGGATAAGCTATACAGAGGTATAATTGGCTCACTTCTCTACTTAACAGCTAGTAGACCAGACATAGTGTTCTCAGTTGGGTTGTGTGCTAGATTTCAAAGCCACCCAAAAGAGTCTCATCTAAAAGCTGTTAAGAGAATTTTTAGGTAACTGAGTGGTACAGAGGACATGTGCTTATGGTATCCAAAGGGAAGTCATTTTGATCTTTTAGGATACACTGATGCTGACTATGCTGGTTTTAGTGTTGACAGGAAGAGCACTTCAGGAATGGCTCACTTCTTAGGTTCTTGTCTCATATCATGGGGATCTAAGAAACAAAATTCAGTGGCCTTATCTACAACTGAGTCAGAGTACATAGCTGTTGCTTTGTGCAGTGCTCAATTGCTTTGGATAAAGACACAACTCAAGGATTTTGGGGTCTGTTCCAGAAGTGTTCCCATATTGTGTGATAACACCAGTGTTGTAAACATTTCTAAAAATCCTGTCCAGCACTCTAAAACCAAACATATTGAAATCAGACATCATTTTCTCAGAGATAATGTTGAAAAAGGAAATGTGAATCTTGAATTTTGCAGATCTGAAGAACAATTGGCTGATATTTTCACTAAAGCCCTAAGCAGGGAAGTGTTTGTCAAACTTCGTACATTTCTTGGTATGGTAAGGATTAGATTGAAATCTCTTTTCTTCATTTTAATTCATTCTTTCACATTGAAATCTCTCTCTAACCGTCTCTCTCTCTCTAATTGTTCTTCTCTCTCAAACCCTAAGCACCATCATTAGAATCTCTTTTCAAGAATTCGAATTCAGTTTCTCTCTCTCTCTCTCTCATCAAACTTACTGATTCAATCAAAATGGGAAGAAAGAAGAACAAAGCTGCAAGGAAGAAAAGCAAAGGACTAAGTCAATCTCCTAGTTTCACACCCTCTAAGGTTGAGAAGGAATCGAGTACTGCAGTGGTTGCTGAACACCACCATGCAGAAGAGAAGCAAGAAGAGGTCAAGGACCAAGCCACAACAAAAACAGTTGTTGAATCAAAGGCTGCATGTAAGCCCAAAGAAAAATCTACTGCACCACCAAGCCCTAAATCAACACCACCATCTTCACCAAAATCTCCACCACCTAAACCTCAGAAAACTCCTTCACCATCTAATCCATCACCCTCTCCATCACCTAAACAACCCTCTCCACAGCCTACTATCTCTTCAGCTCCACAAAAACCACCATCACCCTCAAAAGCCAACACTCCTCCTCCACCCTCACCACCAAAGTCCAAAACTCCACCACCCTCATCACCACAAAAGGAAATAGCCCCATCACCTTCTCCACAACCACAAAAGAAACCTTCACCAACCCCTCAGACCATAGAGAAACCAGTGCCAAGCACTGAGGAGAAAGAAGTTGAGAAGGAAGAGACCGAGAAGCAGGATGATGACACACATGCACAGGACATGGATGTCGAAATAACTGGGGTAGTACAGGGGGGAAAAGAGACTGGAAAGAGGACAAGACCTCTGAGGACAAGGGTCTGTAAGGAAGAAATAAAAAAGGAGCCTGCTGAGAAGGTTCCAGAGGGAAAGATGGATGAAAAGAAGAAAAGAATGAAGAGTGTAGCAAAGAAGGGCAAAGCTTCTGAGAGCCCCAAGCCTGCAACCAAACTCCCAACAGAAAAGAAGAGGAAGGCTGACTCTGCCCCTGAAAATGCCTCTGTCAAGAAGAAAGGTAAGACCACTTCTGAACCACTGTTTGAATTAAGTGGTAGGGGTGTCTTGTTTGGGTTTGCATGTCCTAAGTCCTGGATGAGCCAACCCCTTTTAGAGGATTTTAAGGAGGCCATAGAGTTCCAGGGTTGGGAGGGGCTGTTTGATAAGAGGTTGGATGTTTTTGAGAACTGTGTTGAGGAATTTTACTCCAAATTAGGGAAATTAGACAAAGGGAAGGCCTGGAGTGAGGTCGAGGGGGTCGACATCACTCTTTCAAAGAAGAGTCTAGGGGAGGTAATGGGTGTAACAAGAAGTGGGTTCTGTAACTATTCAAAAGACAACTGGCCAACTATTCCTGACGTCAGTACAGAACACATACAGACCACTCTCTTTACTGGTTCTCCAAATGATGGTGCTGGCCATATTATTGGCCAACTAAGGGAACTAGTGATGAGGCTGTTTCATACAGTAGCCTTTAAGATAGTACTCCCTAGGGCTTAAGGCAGAATTGATGTGAGAAAGATGGATACTGTGATTATCTACTGTTTGTATGAGAAAATTAAGTTGAGTCTCCCTGGTTTCATGCTAGCCCACATGGTTAGCATTCTGGAAAGGTCAAACCACTCTCTACCCTATGGTGCCCGGCTTACTCTGGTGTTCCAAAGTAGGAAGGTCCATCTGATTGGTGAGGTCAAGAAAATGTTTGTCCTCACCAACCAGATCCTAGGTCAGAAGGGGATGACCTTTGAGGGTGGTATGCTGAAAATGAGGGATGAAGAGAGGACCACAGGGGTCAGAAGAACAAGCAGTTCAAGGTCTGAGGAGGCTACTGGGTCATTGTCCAAACAGGTGCAAACTCATGGGGAACTACTGCAACAGATGATGGCTAGTGTGAATGCCCTGTGCACTTCTTTGGATGGATCTATAAAGAACATATCAGCACGGTTGGACTCCCATGAAGAAAAGCTTGCCTCCTCTTCTAGCATCAAGCCCAAGACCACTAAGAGACCAGTTCCCATCATTGCCCAAGTCAAGCAAAAGCAGCAGGAGGAGAGTACAGAAAAGGAGGATGAGGATTCAACTGAGGATTTTGATGATGATGCTAACTCTAACTCCTCCTAGCTTACCCCTACCTTACTAACATTTCTCTTAAACTTTCATTTCTCTAGTTTCTTTGA
Source organism: Salicornia ramosissima (assembly GCA_951394345.1). Classification (NCBI taxonomy): domain Eukaryota; kingdom Viridiplantae; phylum Streptophyta; class Magnoliopsida; order Caryophyllales; family Amaranthaceae; genus Salicornia; species Salicornia ramosissima. The sequence goes on along the minus strand of OX596234.1, from coordinate 23,481,165 downwards.
ACAATTCCTATCTCTAGTTTTTGACCATTTCTGCTAAACAATTTCTCTGCAGAATGGTCCTGGTCTGTATAATTTTTAACTTCTGTGTGCACTTTGACAATTGGGATTGTGAGTTGTAGGTACTCACTTTTGGGACAGCATCTCTAGAATGATGTGTTTATATTATGCTTGTGTTGACTTTACTTGTTGCCTTCTCCTAATTTTTGTACTGTGTTAATTTTGTCATTTGATGATGCCAAAAGGGGGAATAGGACAGGTGAAGTTCCTAGTGTCAAGTGTAGCAACTTGAACAAGGTTCAGACCTTGTTAGAGATAGCCCAGCTTTATGCCTAGGAGTACCTTGAATTCAGATCAAGTGCTCCTATCCATCCCAACTGGAAGAAACTCTTCCAAGTGAATTTGAAAATTTCTCTTGCTACATCTGATAATTTATAAGTCTTGCAGGTTACAGCTTTAATGTTGAAACTCAATAATTAATTGAGTAATGTGATGAGTGACTGACTCCTGTAATCAGTCTAATTGTGCTTTAGTCAGCTGTGTGTTTTTATTTTCTTAAATTATGAATCTGACTACAGGCACAGTGCAAGAGCAGTTCCTCTAAACAGTTGTTTTATTTTAAAACAATTGGTTGCTGTTCTCAGGGGGAACTTCATGGTTTGTCATCATCAAATAGGGGGAAATTGTTGAACCATGTTTGATTTGAATGATGACAAACCAGTTCTCTATACTTGATGTCTATGCATATTTGTGTATGAATAAGTTGAATCAAGTGAGGACTCATCAAGGCAACTTTGAAGGCCTTGAGATACTTGAAGATCAGAAGCCAAGAGCTTGGAGCTATTTATTTTCTATATTTCTAAGATCTTCTTATAAAATAGGCTTAAGAAAATATTCTTAGTGTTTTTAAGTAAAGAGAAAAAATATTTTAAGTTTATATCCAGTAAAGAGAACAGGCCAAGAATAAGCTAAGAACAGGCAAAGAACAAGCTTGGAACAGTTCTCTTTGCCGGATGTAGACTTAGTAGTACTGAGACCACTGTGGGAACAGACCTCAGAATTACGCACGTGCACTTATGTGATCCGTACAAATTTTGTGTTCAAAATTATTTTTGGAAATTTATTTGAAAAATATTGATCACTTATGTTTTGGAAATCTGCCAAATTGATTCACCAAATCAGCTTTGCAATGTACTTGTTTGGACTCTTGTGTACTTCCACTACATGTAGTGGAAGGAGACAAAGGTCTGAAATGGGTGCCTATGTACTTGTGTCAGCTGAGCTTGTTTGCACGATTTAGGAAAGTCTCCAAGCACACTACTAGGGCACGGTTTTTCTTCGCATATAAAAACAATCTTTGCAAAAACCCTAGTAAGACTTTTGCTCTCCAAAGAAAAGCAAGTCATATTTTCTGAGAGTCTATCCTTAGAGCAAAACTATCTCCATATCTTTAAGAGAAAAAATTAAGGAGATTTGAGTTTGTAATATATGAACCACTTAGAGGGAAGTGGTTGGGGAGTGTTCTGTGAACACTGAGTGAACTGTTAGAGTTAACAGTTGGGGAATTAAGTGTTACAAAGTTGTAGCATTTAATTGAGTGTGTAACCTTGTTATTATTCTGAGTTGATTAATAATATTGGTGAGAGAGTGGAGGACGTAGGCTTGTTTAGAAGCCGAACCTCATTAAATCTTTGTGTTCCTACTCTTTATTTACTGTTCTTTCGTTGTTCTTACAAAAAGATAAACAAACCTTGAAAACGATTGAAAAAACACACATACTCAATTAAACCCCCCCTTCTTGAGTATACATTGAACTTACAATTAAGTAAGGTTAAGACTGGCGCTTCGACGAGGCTCTGCTTGAAAGTCTGGAATGCCTTTTCATACTGCTCGGACCAGATGAACTTGCTTTCTTTCTGCAGCAATTTTTTCATAGGGTAGCTACCTTTGAGAAGTCCTTTACGAACCTCCGATAGTACCCAGCCATAGAAAAACACGTTTTTAGAATTCTCGATTAGGCATTAAATATTATCATCTTAATTAAAATAATTATTTACCTGCCAAACCGAGGAAACTTCTGATTTCTGCCACGCTTTTCGGGCTATACCATTCAACAATGGCCTTAATCTTTGCTGGGTTTACTGTTATACCGTCCTTGCTGATGACGTATCCTAAGAATGCCACTTCCCGGAGCCAGAATTTGCATTTTGACAACTCCGCAAACCACTTTTGAGCTCTTAGTACGTCCATTACCATTCGCAAGTGTTTCTTGTGGTCTTGTTCATTCTTAGAGTATATTAGTATATCATTGATGAACACTACAATGCAAACATCAAGTAAGTGGTGAAAGGTACGATTCATTTAATACACGAATACTGCTGGAGCATTGGTTAGACCAAACAGCATAACTTCAAACTCGTAGTGCCCGTATCTCGTAGGAAATGCTGTCTTTGGAATGTCCTCTGTCTTCACTGGAATTAGGTGATACCCTGATCGGAGATCGATCTTATAGAATGTACCTGCACCCTTGAATTGATCGAAGAGATCGTCAATCCTTGGTACAGGATACTTATTCTGTATGGTCACTTTATTGAGCTCCCGCTAGTCGATGCATAATCGCATGCCTCCATCCTTCTTCTTGACAAATAACACTGGAGCACCCCACGGGGAGACAATGGGTCTTATGAAACCCTTGTCAATCAGATCTCACAACTGAGTTTTTAACTCCTTGAGATCTGCCGGCGCCATTCTATATGGTGGCTTCGATATAGGTGTCGTTCCCGGAACGAAATTGATGCTGAACTCCACTTCTCTTTCTGGAGGTAATCCCGACAGCTTCTCGAGAAATACATCTGCGTAGTCTTTGACCACTAGGATTATGATGTGCGATATGCTTGTGGTGCATAATGCATGGTGTGATTGATGTTCATGAAATGTAATGCTTGTGGAATGATATGTTTATGTATGACAAGGAAATAAATGACCAAGGGGATCGACCAATGGTACGATACTTCCTTAAAATGAGGATGGAGCGATCTTAAGTCCCAATCAATCAAAGACTAAACTTTCGATCCTGAGCAAGCTCCTAGCCCGTGGGAAGGTTATATTTGTGTGGATCTCAAGTTTATGGTGGAATTGATAGGTAAGCCCCCAGCCTGCAGGGTAAGGATGGATGAAGGATGATGGTTAAATATATTTTGCGAATTGCATGAAGAGGCCAAAGCATTGAGAAATAATGTTAGCTTAAGTCGTGAATTTGAGTTAGATTTCCCGCAAAAATAGAGATGATGAGGTGAAAATTGCTCACTTGATGAAGGTTTGTATGGAATATGTCGCGCCTAAATAAAAGAACACAATAGTCAACAAAGCAATGTCCTTAAGAAGAGTCAGAGAAAGCCCCCAGGGTGTGTGAAAGAAAAAGGCTGTCGGTGCAAGAAAAAGAAAGGCTAAAAATTTGTGACTGAAGGGTGATGATGTAGGGGATTGACGTGGTTGGCTGAATTAATGTTGGTTCAAACTCGAGCCTATGTTGGGTGGTGCACTAAGAATTTGTTCTTAAAACCCTAAATAAACCAAGTTACATGAAAGGGTGGACCCCAAAAATTCATTAATTGTGTCGAACCTTGAGAAGAGGCTTCCTACGTATCCTTATGGAATCACACCATCGTAGTTCTTGATGATTATTTTGGACAATGCCTCATGTGAGAGGGTTTTTTTGGTTGTAATGTTTGGCTAGGGTTGAGGGTTAAGATGGAAAAGGGAAGAAGGCTCAAATTTCCCAACATGTTTCCCCCCAGTGGTACATAGATGTGCCTTGACTTTTTGCTTGTCTTTTTTATTTATTTTTTTTTACTGCTGATTTTTGTACTTAGACTTTGATTATGATTGTTTGAATCTGAAGCTTTCACTCGACTTTAAGAAATATGTTTGTTGTGTGTCGAGTATGAATTTATTTCTTTCTCTTTTTTTGGCACATGTCTTTTGTTATGCACCACTTGATCCCTTGGGTGAGGTAGATGTGGGTAAGGAAGGAAAGTAGGCTTGTTTGTGCTTGAGTATCAAAGGTCTGCAAGGGATTGAATGAATATAGGTGATTTTTGTGGAGTTCAAGAAAACAAGGCCTCTCTGGAAATGTCCATTTACTAAGTTCAATTATGAAAATTTTGAGGTCATGATTTATGTTAGAGTGAAAAGTACAAATTAAAAATGGAGGATAATAATGAAAAAAAGAATTTTATTAATTTCAATAAAATTACAAGACTAAAAGTGGAAAGAAAAATCCTAATGAAATAGGCTCGAAAAAGAAAGAAAAGAAAAAGAAATGCAATTGTCTTGGTGGAGAGACTATCCAACTCAACTTAATGGCTCTGACTGACTCTTGACTGGGAGGGGGGTGTGCTGATGCTGCTACTACTGATGGAGTTCCGGTGAGCTTTTTGTATCACCCTTCAGCAGATCGTCCTCTATGCCTACTCCAATGTGACAGACCTTCTGGAAGGTGGTGAGGCCTAAGTACTAGAGTTGGTCCTGGTACTTTGGCTGTAGACTGGAGATGAAGGTCTTAACCATTTATGGTTCAGTTGGAGTAATGACTATTTGGGCTGCAACTTGCTTCCATCTTGTTAAATATAAGCAACGAACCTTTCTTTCTCATCTTGCCTCACGATCTCAAGTTCTATCGTCGAGGTTTGGGCTTGGATGTTCCCCTTGTAATGCCAAATCGATTGATTATCATGGGAAACAACTTTCAAGCAAATGGACTTATGTTTGGGAATTGTATCCAAGTAAGTAACATAAATGTTATCTTTCCTGGTTCCTTCAAAAACAAGTTCACATGTTTGAGAGTAAACTACATGACAAAGGTTATCTCGAAACACTTCCCTGTTTCCCTTGTCACATAGTTGAGAAATACTCAAAAGATTATGTCGCAAGCCATCCACATAATAAACATAATTGATTGCATGTAAAAGTGAGTTACATACTTTACCTATACATGTAATGGTTCCCTTACTGTTATCCGCAAAGATAACACTTCCACCATTAAAGGCCATTAGTGAATGGAATTGCTTTTTATCTCATGACATGTGTCTTGAGCAACCACTGTATAAATACCACTGGGTACGTTATTTCACTTTAGCCTGCAAAACGTAATCAATGGTTAGCTTTGGGAACCTAAAACTTTTTGGGCCCCCTTCCACAAAAAGTTGTTCCAGATAGGTTCTTCTCAACCCAGACCAATTCAGCATGTTTAGTGTTCTTTTCAACACTCTTTTTCTTAGCTAGGTAATTGTGAATCTTGTGCCCATTCATGCCATAGTGAAAACACGCATGCATGTCCTTAACAAGAACATACTTACCTTTCTTGAATTCTTTGATCCAAGAATTTTCTTTAGGGTGCCAGTCAGCCTTGGTTCTTCTACTGAAATAATCAAGACCAACTGTACCACTATTTCCTATTAAGGAGGTAAGATGGCTCAAGGACATTTTAGCACTTAGTAATTTGTCCACATGCTTTTGATTATTTTGAAGCTCTTTGTCCCTGGTTTCAAGAGTTTTAAGAAGAAATTCATTTTTCTCATTCTTGAAGGTGAATTCCTTTTTTAAGTTTCCAAGATCAAAATTGAGTTTTCAAATCATGGACTCACTTGGCATGTCAACAATTACTGGTTTCTTTCCTTGATTTAGTTGAAAAATCTCAATAGTTAGATCACAGATTTTACCTTCATATTCATCAATCATAGTTTGAGTATCCAAAGAAGAAACAATTTGTGGTGTATCTTTGAGTAAAACAAACTCTTTGTTTAGATACTCTAAATCTTTCAAAATCAAATCATAATCTTTTAAGGGGTCAGATCTACTCAAGGTTTTTTCCTTACCCTTAATCTCTAACAAATCAGGCAGTTTACTCAAGGTAGATAAGTTGCAAGGGAACCAGGCAGACGTGTTCTCCTCACCATCATGAGGACAATCATCATTCTAATCTGGTGCAGAGAAAATGACTGTTTCTAGTTCCAACTTACACTTATCAAGTTCTTCCTCAAGGTCAACCACTTGATCTGTTAGTTGAGGACACACCATATCTAGGTGTTCACAACTAGCAATAGCAATTTTACACTCCTCACGTTTATCTTTAAACTTTGATTTGTAAGTTGTGTAACTTTCACCTAGTCTATAGCATTCCTCACTAGAAAAACTTTTGCCAAGAGATTTCAAATCATTTACTATGACCATAAATCTACTGAAATACTCATTTATTTTCTCATTTTTGTTCGTAGCAAATAATTCATACTTTTGACTTAATCAAATTTGCTTTGTACATACACAAGTAGAGATACGATTTGTCTCATTGTCTGCAATTGCTTGTTTTCTAATGGACATTGCCTTACAATTCTTCTCAAATTAAATTTCTTGAAGTCAACAAACGTGTAATCACTTTCTTTCTTTTGCATAGTGTTTCCATCAGCATCTATCTCAGTCACAGTTAGAGGGCCATTCCTCACAACCAACCAGCATTCATAATCAATCCCAATTATTATTTTCTACAATCTATTCTTTCACCGGGCATAATTTTTTCCATTGAACTTGGGGGTTTTGTTGTCTTACCCTATTGCATTCATTTCTTGAGAATTCATGATCTACACCTCTAGGTGTTACCCTTGCGAGAATCTGAGGCTCTGATACCAATTGAAAGGTTGAATATACTCAAGAGGGGTGCATTGAGTATTTGGTGAAATGGTTACGAATTTAAATTTTTCTTGTTTCTTGATTTAGAACCTGTTATGGTGGTTCCTACAGCGGATACAAATTGAAAAGAAATAAAAACAAGAACACCAAATTTAATGAGGTTCAGCCAAACTCAAGGCCTACATCCTCCTATCCTATGCATCTTATAGATTCAACTCAGAACAACAAGATTACACACTCAACTCGTTCCAAAATCATGGAACCAAATCCCCACACTCAACTCAGAATGTGATCTCACTCGTGTTTGAACTCACAAACACCTCCCAATCTTCTACCCCTTTGTCGAAGATGAATTACAACATTAATACTCTAATGTTACTTTATTACAAAGCTTGAAGAGTAAAGTTTAAGCTCTAAGATTGTGTTTGTGTTTGATTAAAAGTATTATGCCTTGTGTGTTTCTTATCTCTCGAATGTTTCTTGCTCAATATTTTCAGGAGAGACAATTATGATTGATGTGTTTTCATCTTTTATAAAAGAGACATAAATGCCCACTATTTATAGACAAACAAACTGATTAAAAAACCCATCACAATGGTAGGCCTTTTATGTCGTTAAAAATAAAAGACTTATCAAAAGTAAATTTCTCCTATTCTCCAATTACAACTAGTGTAAAGGGCAAGTAAGGTTCGTATCCACAGAGAACAGATTTATGTTGATTTAATTGTGTTAATAAATATTTGGATTATTAAAGGGGAGAATCACTAATTCCTTAGCGATATTGGTAACAAAGGGGGGGGGGAATTGGAGATTTTAGTGATAAAAGAAACTAACAACTAAGTGATTACGGGAAAATTCTAGTTTTAAAGAATCTTATGATTCGGTTACAATGACTCTGACTTGGCTAATTGAATTAAACTCTCAATTACCAAACCACTTCAATACTTAATTAATTATTGACAAGAGTAAACTCTTGTAGTCCCCTTAATTAGCTAGACAAGATAAATCGTAAATTGCCTAAAACCCTTAATGTTCAAAGAACACGCAGTGAACAAAATCTTTAAGAACGGAGACACAATAAGAACGCAATTGTTTAGAGAATACGCAATAAACAATTAACGTTTAAACAAGCTCTACTAAATTGTTCACAATAAGAATACGCTTAAGCATGAACAAGATAGTTGCTACTCGAGGTTGAATACAATAATCGATTGTGTTCAAACCCTAGTAATGATTTTGTAAAATATAATAACAAGACAAAGATCAAGCTAAAACATTCAACAAAACCAATAACAATTCATATAAGAGCAAGTAAATAATTGAAGTAAGGAAATAGTTTAGAGTTAGGGAATCCTCACAAGGAGCTTTTTAGAATCATTGAAACCAATCCCAAGAACAAGTTTAAGCTACCATTTCCATTGATGAACAAAGATTCTTCATTGATTCCATGATAAAAGATCAAAATTACAAACTAAAGATTTAATAGTTTTGATGTAATCTAAGGAGAAACTAGAGAGAATTTAAGCTAAGAAAGTTAATGAACATGAAAACCTAGATCCTTATACAATGAAAAACCACTTTTCTATTTATACTAAACTAAATTATAACCTAGAAATCAAGTGGATGAAGCCGCGTGCAGAACAGAGCAGATGGGCGCTGGCAGCGCCCTCAAAGGCGCGGGGCGCGCCCTTCCTTGGAAGTACTACTGTAACATGGGCGTTGGCAGCGCCCCATAGGCGCGGGTCGCGCCATTCCTTGGAGGGATACTGTGATGGGGGCGCTGGGCGCGCCTTCTTCTTGATGCTCACTGCAATGGGGGCGCTGGCAGCGCCCTCTGAGGTGCGGGGCGCGCCCCTGTAGATTGTCTGCGCAGCTCAGACTAAAATAGCCATAACTCTCTTGTTCCTTAACGAAATAAGGCTTATGACCTACCGTTGGAAAGCTCTTGAAGAGAGATACAACCTCAAATTTGAATCACATAAATCCAATGAGTAGATTGGGAGATATTTCCATTTGAAGTTGGACTTACTGCATTTGATGGTTCACAATAAGGCTTTTCTTTCCCTCTAATGCTTAATGATTTCTTTAAGTGTGCTTGGCGCATGATCAATGACTCCAAAAATGCTCCTAATGATGTTTTGTAGCTCAAGACTACAAGAACACATAAAACCAAACCGCAACTACAAACTACACTTATCCTAAAAAGCATTAAAAACTGTAAATTACACTACAACTTTACATTTCAAGCCAAACTCTCGTTTAAACTCAAAAGTAACAAAATGTGCAATCTTATGCTAAACTAATTACATAAAGGAACTAAAAAGAAGTTAAATAACTCGTACAAACTGGACACATCACACAAGGAGAGGGAAAATTAGTTTTCAAAAACCCTTTGAAAAATGCCCACTATTTTCCAATCATTTCACGTGGGTTTTATAATTAATTGACATTCACCAGCTGTCAATGAGATGTTTAAAAACCTAAAAACCTTTTTTAAGATCACAAAAGAAAAACGCTATTTCTTTCGAAAACTGATAGCTTCTCATAAAGTACTGGTCCTTAGACATGTTACCCTTATTTCATAGTCTTATGAATATTATAACCTTTGGTTGTAATATCCATATTACAATTATACAATACACAAAGGCATTTATGGTAATTTATCAAACATTCACACAACCATTACATGAAGACTAAATATGCTCAATTTAAAACCTAGTCTATCTTCATGCTCATCCAAGTCTTAAAAGTCTTCTATAGAATATCTTCAATCTTCAAATTGGACTTTAATACATGGGAAAATTATACTTGTTGCACAACCAACATGGTTAGGACATAACAAGTAAAATATGTTACTATTACAAACAGTTCAGGGAGCACTACAACTAGTTCCAAACCAGTATGCACAATAAAGCTCAGAAATTTATTCCCTGTAATGTCACATGTTATCAATCAATAATGAACTCAATCAATACAACATTCATACGGAAACAACTCATAGTTGGTTGTGACCAAATACATAGCTCATGTAAAAAGACAATTGTTCCCTGTCAAAGTTTTTTAATGTTTGTCATCACTCAAAACCAATAAGGGTCTCAACAAATTCTCAACAATTAGGAATCCCTTATCATGACCTCATCGGGCATGAGGATCACGCGTCATGGATGTTATGGGCCGGTTATGATCATTGTGGTCGGGCACCACGTTAACCATAATCAAAGTCCCCGGGGTCGATCTCGAGCATAGAAAATTCTCATATGAGACAAGGTCCTATAGTGCGACACATATTCGTAGGGACGCATGCAATAGGCCTAAAAAAATTCAAGAATGTTAATAATAAGACCACGAGACTTTTCAAGTTTGTCCACACCACTAAGGAGTGATATTCCCCAGTGGAATCGCCAAACTACAAGGGTCGTTTCCTGCCGCCTACGTCACGGTTTATTTTGAATGCTTGTTAACGCCACACATGAATGTGGTGTAGTAGGAGTCGCCACCGTGAGTTTATACGGTCCACGGACACCGAAGATATACCAATGTTAGGGGAAATTGGCCCCTTATGGTCGTCCACCAGAGTATGGGTTCGGGGACAGGTTACAAGCCAATCTTGCATTGGGCCTGCCCTCCAGTAAGCGATCTCTACTAGGTCTCTTTTTGTGGTCGTACTATTATTGTTCCCGAATACAAAGATATCTCAAATTATATCCTCAAAGCGCATATTGCTAGGTGGGTTTGAATTATTTGCAGATCAGAACTAGTTTATGGTGACCACTTTGATTTAAGTCAGTGTTAAAAGTCCTAAAAATAAAACAAATAATTAAATCATATAATGAAGAAATATGAAATAAATCTATGATTGCAAAAACACATAATTAAAACAATTGTATATGAATTGATTGCGAAATCAAACTTTTATGTACGATCTATTATAATTCGAAAGTGAATTGTTAATCACAACGCATGTATTTAAATCATGTTAAAACTAATGAAATAATAAAAAATTAATCATAAAATGGTGATTAAAAAGAAGATTTCGTCATTATGAAAGTTGTGAAGAATTATGAAAAGTCGATTAAAGCATTGAACACTTATATGAATTTTCATTAATTGTGTGAATTTATCCGTTATCATCGCTTATCTCCATTTTAATCACCATTTAATTAGTCAAATAATGAATTTAAAAAAAGTAATAAAACTTTAGAAGGGTAGAGACTTCAGGAAATAGTACCTTGTAACGCCTTGATCAGAAACAACCAAGGAATACCAACGACGATGAATGCAATATGTTTGTTTTCAAGTTGAATGAGTTGGTGATTTGTAATCTGTTTAGTGATGTTTTGAGAGTGATTTGATGTGGTATAAGTATATGGAATGGAAGTATGCAATGCAGAAGAAGGCTCGGGGTTCTTTTCATGTGTAAAAATGCTTGGAAGGATGTGTATTTATAGGCCAGAAGTAGCAACGAAGCTTCTGGAGGACTAGAGCCATGTGTCTAGACGCAGGTGTTGTTACATGTCCTGCGCTTAGATTCAGTTCTGCATCTAGGTGCAGGTTTGCTTAATCCGTGCCCAACACTGATTTGCTTGATTTTGCGAGTGATTTACGTGATTTGACTTGATTACGATGTGGTTACGGGAATCATTGATTGATTACCATAATCTTCGATATTATGGGAGGTTTCGGGATGTTCGTCGATGCTCCAGGATTTCCCGAAATGTTCTAGAATGTTCCAAAGTGTTCCGGAATGCCAGAATGTTCCAGAATGCTCAGAACGTTCCGGAATGTTCTAGAAACCTATAGAAGCTCTAAAAAATAACAAAAAAATAATGAAAAGTATGAAAAACACTAATCTGCTTTGCAGAACAACTTTCAACATTTGGAAATGACCAAAATGCCCATAAGCATGTAAAATCCTAAAAAAAAAACTAGAATAAGCTATAAAAATATGATAAAAAATATAGAAAAATATGAATAAATTGTAAAATAATTTTTATGATTTTTAAAAAGTTTTATGATGAAAAATAAATTTTATTATTTTTTTAATGAATATAAAGCATGGAAAAATGCATGGAAAAATATGAAAAAGTCCTAAAAATGTTGAAAAATTATGAACGAATCCCTTAATCATCGCGAAACCTAATAATTGCTTCCATGGCTCTTTAAACACATTTTAGGTAATTGTTTGAGGTGTATTATGCATTTGCATCGTCAATTCCCCTTAGTTGGACCTTATGGTAATATGGTATTTTTATCATTAGTCTCTACATTAGGGAGACACATTTAGGTGTCTACACCCCCGAATTCAATCTTTAGTTCACATGAACATTTTTTGTAGTCATCCCCATGGGATCGAAGGGGGAAAATCGTGCTATTTAGATCCGTCCCTAAATCGTGTCCCATTGATAATTTCTTGATCTAAATACATGGTTTATGAGTTTAATTCCTAAAACTTATTGGTGACTCCTACTATTATTGTCCCTTTCGTTGTATCTTTTCTTCCCTCTATACAGTCCATTCTTCCTCCCATCGCCAATACGCCTAGGTCTAAAACAGCCTCTTTGCGGCGACGGGCGGAGCAAGAAAAAAGTGGGGAGCCGATCGTGGCTTCTACATCTAGCTTATGTTTTTAAGATTCATACATGTCCTGTAACATTCATGTATACTATCTATGACTTACTGGCGTGATGTCAGGCAAAGTTAGAGAGTTTAGGAACAAAAACAAGCCAAATAGGTCATTTTTGGCTAATTTTGGGTGTTTTCAATCCCATCTTCACAGTAATCAACCTGCATCATATTTTAAAGCTTCATACACATCCTATAACATTCAAGTAAACATTCTATGAATCACTTGTCTGATTTTGGGCGAAATTAGAGAGTTCAGGAACAAAAACGAGCCCAATAGGTCACTTTTGGGTCATTTTGGGTTTTTTCAATCTCATCTTCGCACTAATCAACCTAGCTCATGTTTTTAAGGTGCATACACGTCCTTTAACATTCAATTAAACAATATATGACTTACTTGCATGATTTTGGGCAAGGTTAGAGTTTAGGCTCAAAAACGAGCTAAATATGTCATTTTTGGCTCATTTTGGGTGTTTTCAATCCCATTTTTGCACTAAAGCTTATGTTTTTAAAGTTCATACACATCATATAACATTCAAGTAATGATTCTATTACTTACTTGCATGATTTAGGGTAAAATTAGGGAGTTTAGGAACAAAAACAAGCCGAATAGGTCATTTTTGGACGAAATTTTTAGTGTTTTCAGTCCCATCTTCGCACTAGTCAACGTAGGTCATATTTTTAAGGTTCGTACACGTACTATATCATTATAATCAATTAAACATTCTATGATTTATGTGTGTGATTTCGGGAAAAGTTAGAGAGTTTAGTAACAAAAACGAGCCAAATAGATCATTTTTGGCTTGTTTTGGGTGTTTTCATTCCCATCTTCGCACTAATCAACATAGCTCATGTTTTTAAGGTTCATAAACATTTTATAACGTTCAAGTAAATATTTATGACTTAATTGCGTGATTTCATGCAAAGTTAGAGAGTTTAGGAACAAAAACGAGCCAAATAGGAAGAGATAATCATAATGAAAATAGATTGAGTCCATAACAAATACTTATCGTCTCCACATCATCCGAGTCCGTATATCTAGAGATGCTATCATACATGTAGTGCATCACATAGTACCCACATTCAACACCATTTTTTGTTGTGCACACTTTGAATTACATAGCACGTAAAAAGGCAACCATAGCAAAAATAAGTTTATTATATGGAATGAAGAAAATGATTAGGATGTTTACCTTAACTTATACTAATTTTGAAACATCATGCTTGAGTGTATCTTCTTCATCACACTATACCAATTAAAATAAAAATAAGGTGAGGGTAAATACAAATAGTTGTTAATGAAGTTAATGGAATACACATTTCAATTACTTTAGAAACGTACCATTTCATCCAAGTCATGATCATCAAATCACGTGGCAGTTGAACATGGCAAGAATCAAATTGATACATGATGTATGTTGAACGTGATATCAAGAGAGGCAGCCAATGTAAACTTCAATCATAACAAAGTCGATGTTCGGTGAATGATTTTATAAGAATTTAATAAGCACCCATGTATATAATTTAAACATGGACATGGTAATTATGAAGGATTAGGTCTGAAGGTAATTAAGGAGAGAGAATGAACTTCTTCTTTGCTCGAATTGCTTATAATATACTAGTTTCTTGATGAATTGAGTGAACCATTATGTCAAAGAATGCAGGCGAAAAATACATCTCAAACTTACATAGAGTCTCTATAACACGTGCTTCAAGAGAGTTTAGCTTTGTGGGATCTAGTACTTTACTACATATTGTATTAAACATGGAATATAGTTATGTGATAGTGTATCTAACATGTTTAGGTAAAATTCCCACGGATTGCAATTAGCAAAAAAAACTTACATCATTACATGGCAATCGTGTGATTTCATGCTAGATAACGCCAATTCACTATCCAAGGTAACAAATCTTTTCATGTTAGAAGAATACCCTGATAGTACTTTTATGTTGTACAATGATTCACAAAAAAACGCTTCTTCTCTTATTTTGACAATGTGTAGGAATCATGAGGCAAATAGTAAGTTTTTTTCACTTCATTCCCACTATGCTGCACCTTTTGTTTCCCCTTACCCTTGTTTCCATGACCATCTTGCTAAGTTTGTTTCCTTTTCCTAGTCTCCTTTACATAAGGCTAGAGTTCTGGTCGAACTCCTAACTTTTGTAAGAACTCCCGATTGGCCTTAGTGTCTTTAGTCTTGTGAGGAATGTTAAAAAGTATACGAAGTATGACATCACAAACATTTTTCTCAATGTGCATGACATCAAGGCAATGTCTGACTTCTAAATCTTTCCAATATGGAAGTTGTCAGAAGACAGATTCTTGGGTTTTTCTTTAAACTACCCACTAGGTTTTGCAAATTCTCAAATGTACCCATATTTTTTATGGTTTCTTATGTGTACCCATAAGACATCCAAAAATTCTCAATTGTAGCAATTTTTTTTATGATAGCAAATGGACGTTAGAAGCACCGTTAAGTTAGTTGGGAAAAAAAACCAAAACCAGAATTAATAAACATATATATGCCGTGCAGCGACCCAAAAGTCCCAGCCATGACACAAATCAGCCCATCAACCGCTAAAAACCAATCAAACTAACTTATTTATTTTGGTTTTTGTTTTTCTTTTCCAATTAACTTAAAGGTGATATTAAAGTTCGTTTGCTATCATAAAAAAATTGGCTACGATTGAGAATTTTTAGAAATATTATGGGTACAAATAAGAAAACCCTAAAAAAAGTGGGTACATATGAAAATTTGTAAAATCTAATGGGTGTTTTTAGGAAAAACCCTAGATTCCTTTTTCCCCAAACAAGAGTATTCCACATTCGGTTTACTGAATACACAATGAAAACCTTTAACCTTTGAATAAACCGCATGACTGGTTAACGGATGACGAGCACCACGTTCTTCAATTTCCCCATTGAATGCCTTCTTCTTCCTACGTAAAGGGTAATCAGATGGAAGGAACATTCGATTGCACCAATCAACGTACTTATCCACCAATGTAGAATCCTGGTCGTCCATACAAATAGGGCATGCCTTCATCTATTTGTTTTTATACCCTGATAAGTTACCATAAGTAGGAAAATCATTAACACTTTACAAAAACAGTGCACGCAATGTGAAAGTCTCATTCGCATAAGAATCACAGACTGACACCCCTTCATCCTAAAACTTTATCAAGTCCACTGAAAGTGGCGCTAGATACACGTCAATGTCTTTATCTGGTTGCCTATGGCCAGAAATACTTAGAGACATCATAAGTTACTTCTGTTTCAAACATAACTAGGGGGTATATTATAGATGGTAAGAATCACTGACCATGTACTATGCTTCGAACTGCGAGTACCGAAAGGGTTCATTCCATTGGTGCATAACCCTAGGCTCAAATTATGATTCTTAAAAGTCAACGCCATCAACCGGATGTTGTAGCAAACCCTTCTTCTTCCTACCTTCTGCATGCCACCTTATATTCTTAGCATCCTTTCTAATTGGAAACAATCTCTTCAACCTAGGTATTATGGGGACATACCACAAAACCTCAGATGGCTGGCCAGCTTTACCCTGCGCCCCTTCACGCTGCTACTGCAATACCCCGCACCTTGGACACTTGTCTAAGAATTCATAATATTTTTGATACAACACACAATCATTGGGACAAGCATGAGTTCTCACAAACACTAACCTAAATAGACACATTAGCTTCTTAGCATAGTAGGTCGACTTAGGAAGATCATTTCCATCGAGAAACATGGTACTCAGCTTCTCTAACAAGGTTATGAAATTTGTGTCAGTCCAGTTGAATTGTGACTTCATGTTAAACAATTCTAGCACGGCTGAAAGTATGGTCCATGTACTTCACCCTAGGTACAAAGGCTTTTGAGTGGCCTCTGAGATGGATTCAAAACAATGTACATCCTCAAGGCCCTCCATCATTTGTTCAACACCATGAATATCATCACCGTCTTCGTAGTCATCATTTGCAAGGACATCATCATTGGTGGTATGAGTGCAGTCCTCGTGATGTTGATGACTACCTTCATGATTACCCCGATTGAGTCTCAGCTTACCTTGATAACTCCACACTTGGAAATCAGGTCGAAATTCACTACAAAATAGGTGCACCCTTACCACATTGATATTTTCAAACCTATGATCATTCACACAATTAGAAAAAGGACAGTAAAAACCCCCTGTTTTGTTTAATTCTTCATAAGCGACAGCGCATTCGCAGAACTCAAACACCCCATCCACAAATTTTGATTTTTTCGTGCAATTTATCATCCAAGAACAATCTTTTAACATCCTGTTTAATAAGTGACGATATAAAATTTTTCTAATCAAAGTTGCGATTTCATACAATATAGCACTATTTTTATTTTATATTGGTATGAACTGTACAGAGAACAAAAAAATGATCTTAATATTTATAATTCAAAGTCAAAAGAGCCAATAAAAAAGGTTTATATTCATATTAAAAATTGAAAGGATCTTAAATTCTCATATTAATAAACTAGATAGTTAACATCTAATCTTCTTATATCATGAATAGGCATAAAAATTTTCAACTTTTAATATACTAGATATGTAACACCACGTATTTTTGGGGTTAGAACTTTAGGTAATTAGTTTGTCTTTCCTGTCGCCTTAAAAATTTATTTCGAAAACTATTAATAAATTCCCTGTTTTATATTTGGAAAATCTTTTAAAGGATAGTTTCCAGGAATTTATGTTATTAATATTTTATAATGTGTCGAACTAATTTTATTTATTATGGTTATCTTACTTTCTCACCTTTTCCCTCAACCTATTAGGTTCCCAAATCTTCACCATAAAGCAATTCAAGGTTGTCGACCGACTCAAATTTAATTTTGAATTATTGACGGGTTAGCTGAGTAGGGGTTAGAAATAATTTTAGTCCCTTCTTGGTAACCGGACGTGAAAAGCCTTTTCATTTGATTTCTGGCCCGTTGATTCGATCCAAGTTAAACCCCGAGCCCAAATTGTACACCTTGCCTTGCCAAAATAAGGCCAAAGCCCAAAACTCTTGTTATTCCTAAGCCCACACGGACCCCTCCTTTCTCTTGATTAATTAATTAATTCTTAATTAATTAAAGATATGATAACACTCTTAAACCAAGGAAAAATCCTACTTTTATTTTTTCCTTGCCTACTAAAATTTAGGAGTCATGCAACAACTTGAATCAAGAATAACACCCCCTCTTATTTGCTACCACACGGCTCCCCTTAAGCATAAAAACAATCATCTTTCTTTTTATTTTCTGAAGAACACTTGATCACAAAATAAATGCCAAAGAATCTTCAACACAATTCTACATTCCAACAACACCAAGATTGAAGCAAGAACCCAAGAAACATCAAGCCCCTTGTTCGAAAATTACATGGCCAAGCAAGAAGATTTCGAACTCTTTTTCCCTTCAACCTTTGGTAATTAGATGTTGTATTTAATTATAGAATAGAACAAGTTTATAATTTTTTAGAACATGTCTAGGATTGTTTGGAATTATTTCCGAATTGATAGAATTGCATGCCTAATGTTCACGTGTGATGGTCGATCGTTTGCTGAATAATTTAATGATTTTAATTAATGTTTTGACATGATTTTATGCATGATTTAATAATTCTTGCCATGATTTCCAATGATTGATTTGATGAATTATGTGTTAGCATGTGAACCGAATTGGGCCTCTTCGTTTCTTGAATTTTCGAAGTGTATGGTTGGTTCAAGAATTGATCTTTTCATTATAATCTTGTTCAAAATATGATTCTTGATGGTTTTCTTTATGTATTTTACCAATTAATTATGTTCTTGAATTAGTTTGTTTTTAATCTTGAAAATCATGAAAATGCTGAGTAATGTTGAGAAACCTTTATTTGGTTTGAATTTCTTGACTAAAATTCAAAGTATGAATTTTATAAAGCTAGTCTAATTTAATTATTGATCTTTTGATTTAATTAATAAAAATATTGAATTTTAATCATAATTAAATTAATCTTGAAATAACCGTGTTAATGAAGGGTTTTGGTTCGAAAATATACTTTTGGAATAAATATTGGTTTTTTTTATAAAATTAGTCTAATTTAATTAATTTAATTTCATCAATTCAATTTAATTATGTTAAATTTGACAAAAATGCCGTGAATAATGTGTAATGAAAGATTGGATTTTTGTGATGATTGAAGCCTTTTATCGATGTATGTATTGTTAAATTTTTTCATGGAATCTATGTGATGTTTTGAATAATTGAAGTGTTTGGATTGATGAGTAATTGATGTGTATAAGTTGTTTGACGAGTCTAGAAGTCAAAGTTAAGATGAAGTTTGACCTAGAGTTGATTAGTTGTTGAGTTGGGTTGACTTAGAGTCAAAGTAAAGGAATTGGCTAATGAAAGTTAATGATAAAGATAATGTAACAATGGAGTGCCATTTTTGTATGTTGAAGTTGGACCAATGGAACGATGAAGCACATTTGTTGTGCATTGAAGTTGGACCATTGGAATGATGGAGTACAATTGTTGTACGTTGAAGTTGGACCACTGAAAGATAATTAAAGGATAAATGGAACAATGGAATGCAATAGTCGTATGTTGAAGTTGGACCAATGGAACGATGAAGCACATTTGTCGTGCTTTGAAGTTGGACCATTGGGAAGATAGAGTACAATTATTGTACGTTGAAGTTGGACCGATGAAAGATAATGAATTGAATAAGGAAAGATGAGTTGTCACAGTCTATGGAGTCTAGAGTCTTGAGGTGACCATAGGTAGAGAGTATGGGTTAGTTATGTTATGTATGTTCCGCTGCGTTACCTGATTGAGTTATGTACTTGATTGATTTGTGGTTATGATTATGTTTGTCTTGTTGTCTATCATGAATTGGTTGTACCGCGTTCTAATTATTATATTTTTTATTGTGTTCTACGATTAATTAGAAAATTCTAATTACTCCCCACTGACGGTGGACCCCTCATTTTATAGGTAATGAAGAAGTTTGATTGGGTTTCGCGAGGGTTGGATTTTGTGAGCCTAACTGTGTTGCATCTTCTAAGCTACCTAACCTTCTAGTTTTCATAGTTTAATTACGTTTCTTGTTTTGTTTTGATAATTTTTCAAGTAATAAATGACTAAGTGTTAGAGCTTCCGCTATTATTTTAAGATTTTTTTATGAGATTTCGAATATGAAAGATTCGTATTGTCGTTTTCTCCGAAAACAACGTTACTAAAATGCGGGTCGTTACAGTTGGTATCAGAGCTGAACCTTAGGATTACTTCGTCATAAGTAACCCGAAAGATTGTGCGCTTTATGATTCCGAGAGCTTGACATAGTTAGCCTAACCTTTGAACTTAGAGAGTGTGACTTGGGCAGTAGCCTGGGTTAGGACTATATTCGCATTATATTTATTGGTGTGAATAGTTGTTGTTATTTTATTTGTTGTAGTGTTCTTTTGAAGTTTCGAGGAAGAAACTTATTTAAGGAGGGGTGACTGTAACACCCCGTATTTTTGGGGTTAGAATTTTAGGTAATTAGTTCGTCTTTCCTGTCGCCTTAAAAATTTATTTCGAAAACTATTAATAGATTCCCTGTTTCATATTTGGAAAACCTTTAAAAGGATAGTTTCCAACAATTTATGTTATTAATAATTTATAATGTGTCAAACTAATTTTATTTAATATGGTTATCTTACTTTCTCTCCTTTGGCCTCAACCTATTAGGTTCCCAAATATTCACCTTAGAGCAATTCAAGGTTGTGGACCGACTCAAATTTAATGTTGAATTGATGACGAGTTGGCTGAGTAGGGGTTAGAAGTAATTTTAGTCTCTTCTTGATAACCGGACTTTAAAAGCCTTTTCATTTGATTTATGGCCCATTGATTCGACCCAAGTTAAACCCCGAGCCCGAACTGTACACCGTGCCTTGCCAAATTAAGGCCAAAGCCCAAAACCCTTATTACACCTAAGTCCACATGGCCCCCTCCTATCTCTTGATTAATTAATTAATTAAAGATATGATAACACCCTTAAACTAAGGAAAAATCCTACTTTTATTTTTTCCATGCCTACTAAAATTTAGGAGTCATGCAACAACTTGAATCAAGAATAACACTGTAATAACCCGAAATTTAGGGCCAGAAAATTTCGCGGTTAATTAATATTATTTTATTATTCTAAGTCCAAAAGGCCCGTTTAATTAGACTGTTTGTTTTCATATCTTCTCCTTATCTCGAAATTGGGCCCGATGACCCAATTCTCCTCCCCCTTGGCCGGCCCCCTCTTGTTATGGCCAAGGATTTCTTTTTCTTTTTACAAATTATTAGTTGGATAATCCTACATTTATCTAATTAGTAATATTTTAATTAAGTTGAATTGGTAAGCCCTCATTATGACTACCTAACCAAGTCTCCCCACCATTGCTCATTCTCCCTACTATTCCTCCCCACTCTCACGGCATTCCCCTCTTTTCTCCTTTTTATTTTGAATTCTTTTGGTTCCTTTTAATTAAAGAGGAACAACACTTACAATCTTTTACCCTAATCTCAAAAGCTCTCAAAACTCCCAAAAAAAAACCCTAGTTGTAGCCGTGTGGTTCAAGTGCCAAGAACAAGGAATTTTCTTTGTTTTCTTTCCTAATCTAAGGTAACTAGTCTATCTTTCTTAAATTTGGTACAATTTAATTGTATAATTAATTAGGATTAAGCTAGGAAAATTTGTTAGGATTAGTATCATGATAACCTAGAATTTTCGAGTGATATGATGATATTTATCATGTTATTTTCTTGATGTTTTATGTAATCTTTAATTGTTTTATTGTATTTTATGTATGGAATAATTTATTTAATTGTATATTGCATTGAATAGTGGCATGATAAATTGTTAAATCTTGTTCTAATTATTGCATGTGAATGTCAAGTGATGTAGGAATGATTATGATGAATTTTTATGGTATTTTCTTGAATTGGTATGATAATCTTGATTAATTAATTGTGTGGCTAAAGTCTTAAATTAAAATTATTATTTTGTTTTTGATCATGCAAATGCCGTGTGGTTTATGTACAATAAAGGGTTGATTTTGATCTTGTTTTAGTCCATGTTTCATGATCTAATGTTTATTTTATAATTTTATTATGTATTATTAAGTTTAATTGTTTAATGATTGATGATTGCATTTAAATAATTTAAAGTGTAATTTTTGGTACTTTTATCCAAAAATGTCGAGTGGTACAAGTTATGAAAAATAGGATTTTTATCATGTTTTAAGTAATATTTGTTGCTAATTGCTAATTTAGATGATTTATTTAATTGTTTATATGATGATTTAATGAATTTATTTAATTATTATTGTACAAGTGAAAATGTCCAGTGGTACAAATAGAGTTTTGACCAATTTTAGTTTAATTTTTGGCTTATAATAATTTAAAAGGTAATTTTAGGAATTAATATGATTAAAGGAATAAAAAGAATTAATAAGGATAAGTTGCAATATGAAGAAAAGTAATAATATGACTAAAAGGAAAGGTTATAATATGATAAGAATTGGTGGTCTCACAATGGCCTCTAGATAAGATGATTGATAAATAGTGGTCTCACGATGGCCTTTAGAAAAGACAAGATACGATACGGACGCCCATTTGATGATACACGAGTCATTAGATCGGGTTAAGTCGAAGCCACTGCCCTATTGTGGTCTCTGGGCAGTTCTGGATCTTAAGATATGTAGTCGTCTAAGTAGTAGTACACGAGCTGCTATTTAGGGGTTATGGCCATAGCTTAGGGTTAGTTCTTGCAAAAGAGGGCTACAGGTTGAATACACGGGTTCTTCCCGGCACGTTTTAGGAAAGTTGGGATGTACACGGGCATCCTTACGAGCTATAATGACCGGTCCAATAAGATGGTTAAAAGAAGGGTTTTTGGGTAAAATATGACAAGATAAGTATTTCGCGAGAAGGATTCTGTTATATGTGTATTTACGTGTATTTGCGTATGTATAAGTTGTATTTATGTAATGATAAGTCTTCCGCTGCGTACGTCTGGTAAGTCTGTATTTATATGTATTTTTGGTGTACCTTGTACGTGTATTCCATGTATTCTGTGCGAGTATCTTTGGCCTGTATATACATGCGTATCGTATCTGTACTTGTCTGTATTCGGTATGTATTTTTATCCGTATTTTATACGTATATTGTATGTATTTCTAACTGTATTTTGCAGGTATTTTATACGTATTATATTCGTATTTTGTAAGTATTTTTATACGTATTTTCCTACGTATTTTTCTACGTATTTCGTATGTATTTTTCAACGTATTCTCGTATGTATTCTTATGTATTTTTGTATGATCTTCCTAGTTAATTCTATGCCATTATATGGTTAGCGGTCCCTCATTTAAGCGGGACAGCCTAGTTACTCGCCACTGACGGTGGACCCCCCCCATTTCAGGTGGTGATGCAGACGCATAAGTGGGCTCCTATATGATTCGGGTTGAGTGTTGATGAGAGCAGTATAGTGAACCCGGAGTCTAGTTTATGCCTTCTTTTAAGTATTAAGTAGTATATCCCAGCCTGTTGGGATGGAACAGTATCGTTATTATGTATTCTAGTATTTGTTTTTGGACTTTTAGGATATTATTTATTTAGTCTGGTTAATAAAAGGAGTATTGGATTTTAAATTATTAAAATGCTATCTAGTTTATGTTGGTAATGATCCATTTGTCGATTTCCTTCGTAAATCGACAGTCTAGAAAAGTCGGGTCGTTACAAACACCCCCTCTTATTTGCTACCACACGGCTCCCCTTAAGCATAAAAACAATCATCTTTCTGTTTATTTTCTCAAGAACACTTGATCACAAAATCAATTACAAAGAATCTTCAACACAATTCTACATTCCAACAACATCAAGATTGAAGTAAGAACCCAAGAAACATCAAGCCCCTTATTCGAAAATCACATGGCCAAGCAAGAGGATTTCGATCGAACTCTTTTGTCGTTCAACCTTTGGTAATTAGATGTTGTATTTGATTATAGAATAAATCAAGTTTATAATTGTTTAGAACATGTCTAGGATTGTTTAGAATTATTTCTGAATTGATAGAATTGCATGCCTAATGTTCACGTGTGATGGTCGATTGTTTGCTTAACAATTTAATGATTTTAATTAATGTTTTGACATGATTTTATGCATGATTTATTATTCTTGCCATGATTTCCAATGATAGATTTGATGAATTATGTGTTAGCATGTGAAACGAATTGGGCCTCTTTGTTTCTTGAATTTTCAAAGTGTATGGTTGGTTCAAGAATTCATCTTTTAATTATAATCTTGTTCAAAATATTATTCTTGATGGTTTTCTTTAAGTATTTTACCAATTAACTAAGTTCTTGAATTAGTATGTTTTTAATCTTGAAAATCTTGAAAATGCCGAGTAATGTTGAGGAACCTTTGCTTCGAATTTCTTGACTAAAGTTTAAAGTATGAATTTTTATAAAGCTGGTCTAATTTAATTATTGATATTTTGATTTAATTAATTAAAATCTTTAATTTTAATCATAATTAAATTAATCTTGAAATAAGCGTGTCAATGAAGGGTTTTGGTTCGAAAATTTGCTTTTGGAATAAAGATTGGATTTTTATAAAATTAGTCTAATTTAATTAATATAATTTTGATTATTTCAATTTAATTGATTAAATTCTTTAATTATTTTTATTTGATTAAAATGCTGTGAATAATGTGCAATGAAAGATAGGATTTTTGTGATGATTGAATCCTTTTATTGATGTATGTATTGTTGAATTATTTCGTGGAATCTAGGTGATGTTTTGAATAATTGAAGTGTTTGGATTGATGAGTAATTGAAGTATCTAAGTTATTTGACGAGTCTAGAAGTCAAAGCTAAGATGATGTTTGACCTAGAGTTGATTAGTTGTTGAGTTAGGTTGACTTAAGTTAAAGTAAAGGAATCGGTTAATGAAAGTTATTGTTAATGATAATGGAACAATGGAGTGCAATTTTCGTATGTTGAAGTTGGACCAATGGAACGATGAAGCACATTTTTCGTGCGTTGAACTTGTATATTGGAACGATGGAGTACAACTGTTGTACGTTGAAGTTGGACCAATGAAAGATAATGAAAGGATAAATGGAACAATGAACTGCAATAGTCGTATGTTGAAGTTGGACCAATGGAACGATGAAACACATTTGTCGTGCGTTGAAGTTGCACCAATGGAACGACGGAGTACAATTGTTGTACGTTGAATTTGGACCGATGAAAGATAATGAAATGAATAATGAAAGATGAGTTGTCACAGTCTATGGAGTGTAGATTCTTGAGGTGACCCTAGCTAGAGAGTATGGGTTAGTTATGTTATGTATGTTCCGCTGCGTTGTCTGATTGAGTTATGTACTTGATTGATTTGTGGTTATGATTATGTTTGTCTTGTTGTCTATCATGAATTGATTGTACTGCGTTCTGACTATTGTATTTTTTATTGCGTTCTACGATTAAGTAGAAAATT
This sequence comes from Salicornia ramosissima, assembly GCA_951394345.1. Taxonomy (NCBI): domain Eukaryota; kingdom Viridiplantae; phylum Streptophyta; class Magnoliopsida; order Caryophyllales; family Amaranthaceae; genus Salicornia; species Salicornia ramosissima. Next base: position 23,456,327 of record OX596234.1, on the reverse strand, counting down.
CTAATTACTCCCCATTGACGGTGGACCCCTCATTCTTACAGGTAATGAAGAAGTTTGATTGGGTTTTGTGAGGGTTGGAATTTGTGAGCCTTCCTATGTTGCATCTTCTTAGCTACCTTGTAACACCCCGCATTTTAGCACCAACGTTATTTGTGGTAACGTCGCAAACAGGTAGTTACCAATCGATTTATAAATAAACAATAGAACTAAAACTCATGGAAATAGTAATTATTATTAATAATAATGGAATCCCAATTACAAAAGGTTAAAGTAAACCTAAATCAGGTCTAAAAAGCTAGAAATTAAACTAACTGCAAAAGCAGGAAAAGAAAACAGCGGCCTAGACGCTTGACCAACTCAACCCGCTTCTAGCCTCTATCTTGCTTACCTGCAAAATAGAATTGGGGGTCCACCATCAGTGTCGAGTAACTAGACTGTCCTACTTAGAAGTAGGACCACATCACATACAATAATAGGGTTAGAAACACAAGAACTACAACAATCAAAGGTTACAAGTTCAACAACATCAAACGATTCAAGCTAGAACATAATCTTCCAAGTTCAACACGCATAATCACAAGTTCAATATCAAGACGACGCTCGGTCTACAACTGATAACAAGACTAACAACAAAGGACTTGCCCCGCACCATTCATCACTAATGAACCGATAGACGCGCGATCTTTAACCGCTCGACGCACGATCTTTAACCGTTCAACATGACTCTGACTCTCAATCAATCACACAAAACTTGCCCCGCACGTTTCATCACCGGTGAATCGATAGACGCGCGATCTTTAACCGCTCGACGCACGACCTTTAACCGTTCGACACGACTCGACTCAACAAGACTCAAAAGACTCCAAAGAAACATCAACAAGATCATACCACACGTCAATCATCATCATGCCTCAACACGTAATTACTCAACATCCATCATCACACAAATCATCAATATGCTTTCAAGATCCACGTGAACAACAATCAAGATTCAATAGCAAGATCCAAGGCTAAACATTGATTCAAGAAACACAAAACATGCTCGAAGATAAACATCAATCGCACGCATAAGTGCAATCAAGAATATGATTAAAAAAATCATAGATTAGCATCAAGATTTAATTAAGAACATTAAATAGAAAACACTAAACACTATCCCATAAGAACACTAATCAAGATTCATCAAACAAGTATAAAGATTGAAGGAAAACATGCTAAACTACACAGCCAAATACTCAAGGAACATGAATATAACAAAAAGTCTTTCTAATCCTATTATCCTATGCAATCTAATCCTATTCCTAAGTAGAAGAGTTCTAGTTACCTTAGAAGCAAGCACACAAAATCACGCCAAGAGCATGCCCAACTCACGTACTACTCGATTTTATTGCACGACCACAAGCAAGGAAATCAAAGCACAATCTTTCTTTGATCATCAAAGATTGAAGGTTGAACTTTATTTGATGAAGGTGTTTGATTTGAGGAGTAAAGGCTAGTTTTTTTTTTTTGGTGTGATTGAAGTTGGGGCTGCCGTGAAGAACAAGAGGGAAAAGGTTGGGGTTTTTCTTTGAGTTTGATTGATATAATGAATAACGTTTACAAAGGGTGAATTTTTAGGATATTTATAGAATAAGAGCTTACTAGTTTTTAGGAGATATGCGCTAAATTTTAGGAGTTAATTTAGGAATTGAATTAAGAAAAAAATAAACAAGGGGGCCGGCCAATGGAGGGAAAGGAGAGTTTTGTTTTGAGATTTGATAAAATGATGAATAGATAGAAAAAGGTTGGACTTTTTGGGGTTTTAATAGGATAGGCATTACTAGATTATAGGAAAAGGCTACTAAAATTTAGGAGGTGGTTCAAAAGTTAAATAAAGGGAAAATAGGAGGGAGGGCCGGTTAGGAGGCGGGTTAGCACGGGTTTTGGGCTTGATCAATTAAATAAAAATTAAGTCTTTGGGCCCAAATCGGATGGTTCAAACTTAAATGTTTTATTTTACAAGAAATTTTACGGCCCAAAAATCCGGGTCGTTACATACCTGACCTCCTAGTTTTCATAGTTTAATTACGTTTCTTTTAGTTTGTAGTAAGAATTCAGTAATTTAAAGGAACATTGGGACATTTCTTGTTTTGTTTTGATAATTTTTCAAGTAATAAATGACTAAGTGTTAGAGCTTCCGCTGTTATTTTGAGACTTGTTTTATGAGATTTTGAATATTAATGCTTCGTATTGTTGTTTTCTCCGAAAACAACGTTGTTGGGTCGTTGCAAGATATGTATACTGTGTTTATCATGTAATCTTCGTTTCAAGATTCTAATTAATTTTAGGTATAAAATGCAATAATAAACAAATCCTCCAAGAACAATGAAATGCAATGTCTAATTTCAACTAATTTTCATGAATGTTTATCGTCTAATCTAATCATTCATAACCTTTAAAAATAAAATGTTGTCTTAACATCACCAAAACTAGTTTACAAACAATCTAATTTCATTTAATCAAGCAATCATCTCAAAAGCCCCAATTTTTTTTTAAGAATCCATGAACCCTAATGTTTCAATTCGTCTAATCTCATGCCTTTTGTTCAGCTTGTTCTCAGATTGTAAGTATGTGTGGTAGTCCACACTGTTTGTTGATTGTTTTTGAGCTCTTAATAAATCTTCTTTACCCTTACTAACAAAATCAAATTAATCAAGGAAGAGTTCAACTAAGAAAAACTTATAAACAAAGATTTACACTTAAAACAATAGAAAATTTAGTTACAACAACAAGGCAAATACCACATTCATACATTTATATATCTAGGGCTAAAAAAATTAGAAAAAAATTCAAAAAAGAAGAGCGTTACCTTGGGCATGGTGGTGGGCGTGGTAGTTGGAAGAAGTAGAAACGTCGTCACAGGCCGGGCTTCGTGGCTTCACATCACAAGCTTCTTTGCAGGGTTCAGGTAGCACCATCGTCGTAGGGTTTGCAGGGCTGGTTCTTGGTGGTCGTCGACTAACAGGGTTGGCGTTGGCTGGTGGTCATCGACTGACTGGTTGGTTTCGTGGATGTTGCAGGTGAGGGCTTTGCAGGGTCGAAGGGTTCGCAGATGTCAAATTCTTAGAGTTTTTTTTAAGATGAAGACCGTGTATAAGGGTTGAGGAGTTTTTTTTTATAATTTGCTGCGTTTTTTTGGGCTTACCCCAATAACCGCAGCAAATAAGTAGTAGCAAATGTCTTACCTACTTATTTGATGCGGTTATAAGGATAAGCCAAATAAACTGCAGCAAATTAGGTGCAACAAAATCCCTTTTTTTCAACTAGTGTGGTAACTAGAAAAATGCATCCACAACACTTAACAAAGAACGGTTAGCGGTAGAGTCCTCTAACTTGTCTATGAGTGGGAGAAGATAGTAGTCTTTTGGGTAATGGTGATTGAGGTGCGTAAAGTCTATGTGCATTAGCTTTCTTTAACAATATCTACATTATCTAGACATTTGGGATAGTCGTAGGGCTTAGTCAACCCTTCTAGCAACAACTTGTTTATTTCATTCTTAATTGTATCATTGTTTTTCAGCAGAGGAGGCACACTTCTTCTATTTTACAACACTAGAATTCTGTATTACATCCAGTCTATGTTGAATTACAAAGGGATATATGCCGGGCATCTCATTCGAGGAAAAAGAAAAAACGTCAGCATTGTCCCTCAACCTTCAAATCTTCAAGCAGTTGATTTCCCACGCTCACTTTTTTAGTGATGTCATCATTTTTCAGATGTACTTCTTCAGTGTCTCCCCCTAGATCAACCCTTGGATCCTTTTCTGGCTTGCCTAGAAATTTTTCCACTAGGATAGCCACCAGTTGGGCCTCTCTCCTTCTTTTCCTTTCATAGACTGGATAATCCAGCCCATACTGAGATTATCACATGGGCCTCAACATGGGCCTCAACATATTCTGCTTTAGCCGCTGGTATTATCAAGACTAGGAAGTCCACCATTGTCTTATTCGTCTTTCTGCTTTCAACAATCCTTACGGGGGTTCGATTAAGTCATCAGGTATCACTCGCGCTCCAGTGAAGCCATTGATGGTGTAGTGCACCGGCTTCAAGTATTATTTATCAAAGCCTATCTTGTCAAAGGCGTCTTTGAAGAGAATTTTAGAAGAGGAACCGCCATCTACGAGGATGTGGTGCACCAAGCATTTGGCTATGGTGAATGAGATAACTAGAGGGCCATCATCGGGATCAACGATCACCCTAATGTCCTCTATTTTCCTGGAGTTTTTGAAAGTAAAGTGGCAGTGCTGGTTTCTCTCTAGCGGTCCTGGCCATTGCCTTTCATTATTGAACTCCACTTGATGATGAGCTTTCTCTAGACTGGACTAGGCCCCGTTCAGGGAACCGATGTGTATTCGGCTCCTGTTGATAACCAGGACCTCAACTACCTTATCCTGCTGCTTCTCTTTTCCTTTCCATCTTTCGTCTCCTCACAACTTCCATGGTGTCAGCCCTTCCTTCCCTTTATATAGTGTGAAGTATCCTTTGTGAACCAAATCCTCAATTTATCCTAGAGGTTTTTGCATTCTTTTGTGGTGTGGCTGTAATCATTGTGGAATTCACACCAATTCCTTTTATCCCTATTTGGGGTGTGCATCCTGTTTAGCCTTCGCCATCTATCTTTCTACATTACGTACTTCTACATAAAATAAATCTTCGCCCTGGGCACATTTAGCTCTGTATAATTGCTAAGACAGTCCATTTATGTAATACCTGTAATTTTTCAAGGATTTTCAAAAATAATATCTTCTATGAAAAGATTTTATATTTTCTAAAAAGAGCTTTTCGAATTATTTTTCAAAAAGTTATTTATTATAAACTAATTATTTTGCCGTAATATTATTTTCGAAAAATAATAATTTATTTTTGAAGTTGGAATATTTTCAAAATAAATAAATATGAATATGTATTGCCAAAAATTATTTTATTTCATGGAAAAATATTTTGGTGAATAAAAATATTTTTATGGCTTAAATTTTTTTTTTTAAAGGTCGTTTTATGCATGACGTATTTTATTTTCCGCATTATTAGGATGATTAGTCAATTACTCATCAACCCATTGATGTTTGACAACACATTTCTCTAAGAAAGCTCACCATCACTCACCCCCTCTTATCCTCCCTCTCTCATGGCACACCACCACTGCCACCCACTATTTGTCGCTCATTGAAAATTATACTTTTTTCCTCCACCCTTTCACCTATAAATAGCCCCCTTCACCCCTTCACCCATCCATCACTCCTCACAATTCTCTCTACCTTTCTTCCACTTCTCCTCTAAGAAAGGAGGAGTAACAAGTGCAAGTTTTCACGGAAGAATAACTGAGAGAATTGAGTTATTTTTTCTGAGGATGGAGCAATCTTAAAGTAGCTTTCCAGACGTTGAGGTATGCTTAGATGTCTACCGCTTTTTTTAGCACCTAGGTTCTTTTATGCTTAGTCTAGATTAGTTTCTTTTTACGCTTTTGTTTTAGCATGCGTAGTGTTATGTTCTAGCGTAGTTTTAATGTTTTAATGTTATGTTTATTTATGCTTTAGTAGAAGTTATATGCATGCTTAAGTAGCTGTTTTAGTTACTGTTTTAAGGTTGTTTTGATGACGTAAAATTACGATTAATTGTGTGCAAAGTAGTAGTATTTCCAATGGATGTATGGGCATTCAAGGAATGTTTTTAGGTGTGTTTTAGAGTGCTAATATGATGGTTTTAAAGGCATTTTTTGCCAAATAAAGTTGCTGTCTAGATTTCTATAATGGTTTAATAATGCTTTCGTTATTTTCGAAAATCAAAATAAAAACTTTTTTTTGGACTAAGGATTGTGTACATGTGTTTTAGACCATATAATTTGTGTACTAAATACCCATTAGATCTCCATCAAAAGAAGCTCATTTATTGTATTTATAATTTTCTGAAATTTTCGAAAATATACTCTTATGGATTGAAAATATTATTTCCAATTTTCGAAATTGTACTACGTATTTATATTATGATTTTTACAACATAAAATCTCCAAATGTTTTGTGTAACCTTATTTTACTATTTTCGAAATTATTTGGTATATATATACATATATATTTTCGAAAAGTATAATTATAAGTATATGAATTTCGAAATTTTCTTCTGTGCACCTGATTTTGGGAAGTTTGACGCTCTTATCAATTCTTTTCGAAAATAGTAAAATAAAGCTAAATTTTCTTCTATGCATATGATCAAACTCAAATCAAAGCTCTCTCTCCCTCTTAGGTATCACACTGCCTCAAGGCCATTATTCATTCAATATCATCCCTTTCTATTTCTTTCTTTTATATTCTATCTAACTTGAAACCCTTTTTGCAGATTGTGTCAAATTATGCTATAATTGTGAAACCCGACGTCTTGGCCGAGGTGGTGTCGAGTGAATTAGGAACTTTGGGCGTGTTCTTTTGTTGAGTTCTTCGATTTAGGTAACTAGATCTCTTCTACTTAGGAATAGGATTAGGTTGCCTAGAATAATAGGTTTAGAATGTTGAGGTATGCGTGTATTAGCCGAGTATCATAGGTTGTTTTCATTCAGTTTCTTGCTTGTTATTTCATGGTTCTTGAATAAGCTTTTCATGATTTTATGTTCTATGATGTTGCCTTAAAGTTCCTGCATGGCTACCTTTGTTAATCTTTGATTCTTTGTTCGGTTCTTGATTAGCCTATGCGTCTATGTAAGTGTATTTAAAGCATGGATTTTATCTTGTTTTTATGCATGGTTTCTTGATTCTTGAATAATCTTTTAAGCTATTATCGTTATTGAATTTTGTTTTAGTGGTTGTACGTAAATATTGAAGCATATTGTTAAATTTTTGAATTCTTTTGCTCTCTTGTTTCATGCGTGTTATGTAATGGTTCAAAGTCTCGATATTTATGATTGAATCTTGTTGTTTCTTGTTGCTGCGTGAAAGTTCTTGGAATTCGAACCTCGCCCTTGAGAACCGTGTGGTTCGTGTCTCTTGGGCTAAGTTCAGCTTCAACGAACTAGTCTTATGATGCTTGTTATCCCGTGCCTTAATCGAATGATTGTTGATATGTTGTTAAGTGGTTGTATGATGATTGATAACGTGATGTTGCGTGATGATGATGACGAGTGGATGCGAACTTGTTGATGTTTTGTTTGGAGTCTTTTCGAGTCTTGTTGAGTCGTGGCGTATCGAGCGGTTGAAGACCATGCGTCTATCGGTTTATCGGTGATAAACTGAGCAGGCCTATCGGTTCATCGGTGATGAATTGTGCGGGGCAAGTTTTGTGTGATTATTTGAGAGTCAGAGTCATATCGAACGGTTAAAGATCGTGCGTCTATCGGTTTATCGGTGATAAACTGAGCGGGTCTATCGGTTCATCGGTGATGAATCGTGCGGGGCAAGTCCTTTTGTGTTAGTCTTGTTATCGATTATAGACCAAGCGTTGTCTTGATGTTGAAGTTGTAATCCTGCGAGTTGTACTTGGAATTGCGTGTGCTAATCTGACGTGAATGATATTGTTTTAGTTGACTGTTATGTTTCGCTGCTATTTCTGATGATTGAACTTGTGATCCTGTAATCGTTATTGTTCCTATGTTCTAACCTAATTATTGTATGTAATGTGGCTCTACTTCTAAGTAGGACAGTCTAGTTACTCGCCACTAATAGAGGCTAGAAGCATGATGAGTTGATGAGCGTCTAGGCCACTGTTTTCTTTTCCTGCTTTTGCAGTTGTTTTTATTTCTAGTTTTTAGGACTAGATTTCTGGTTTAGTTAACCTTTTGTAATTGGGATTACATTATTATTAATAAAAAGTATTACTTCCACGAGTTTTAGTTATATTTTTATATTATAAATCAGAATGACAACCGCTTCTATCAGAACAACACGCCACAAGAAAATGGGAATCATGGTAATAACAGCCACCCTGGAGGTGCAAATGGGAATGGAAGTAATGGAAGGAATGGAATTGGGAATGGCAACGGAAATGGTAATGCGAATGGAAATGGGAGAGTCAACAATGGGAGAATTTTTGTGATGAACCAAAATGAGGCAGACAACTACGGCAACGTAGTGACTGGTACTTTTCTTGTCAATTCCTCACCCGCCTACTTGCTTTTTGATTCTGGAGCTTCTCATTCATTTATTTCCTTGCCTTTTGCCACAAAACTCAATTTCAAAACCTCGTCTTCATGTCAATTGAACATAACTCTTCCCAAGGGAGATGTTGTGAATTGTAGTGTCTTGGACCAAAATGTTCCAGTCAACATCGTGAAACAGAATTACCCGCTGATCTCATTCAATTCAACCTAGGTGACTTTGACGTTATCCTAGGGATGAATTGGTCAAGTAAGTACAAGGCTAGGATTCAGTGCCACAACCAAAAAGTTTCCTTGAGAGGCCCTAAGGGGAACCGAATTTCTTATCAAGGAATTTCCCCGAGACCCCGAGTCAAAATCATTTCCATAATGGTTATTCAAAACTATGCCAAGAAAGGACACCCTGTCTATTTTTGTAAAGTCAATGACCTAAGCCCAGAGGAGAAAACCATTGATCAAATCCCAGTAGTAAGGGAATTCCAAGAACTATTTCCGGATGAGATCCCGGGGATGCCGCCAGTAAGGGAGATGGAGCTCAAAATAGATTTAGTACCGAGAACGGGAGCGATCTCAAAGGCGCCCTACAGAATGGCACCAGCAGAGATGAAGGAACTAAAGGTACAATTGGAGGAATTATTAGAGAAGGGATACATTAGACCTAGTGTTTCACCCTGGGGAGCACCAGTGCTGTTTGTTAAGAAGAAGGATGGCACATTGAGGTTGTGCATTGACCATCTTGAATTGAACAACATCACGATAAAGAATAGATACCCATTGCCTAGGATCGATGATCTTTTCGATCAATTGAAGGAGGCCACTACGTTTTCAAAGATCGATCTGCGATCGGGTTATCACAAGCTGAGGATTTCGGAGGAAGATGTTCCCAAGACAGCATTCCGAACAACGTATGGACATTATTAGTTCACCATAATTCCTTTTGGACTCACTAATGCCCCAACCGTGTTCATGGATCTCATGAATACGACTTTCGAGCCCTATTTGGATAGTTTTGTTGTCGTCTTTATTGACGATATTTTGGTGTATTCACGGAGTAATGAGGAACACGAGGAACACTTAATGAAGGTGTTATAACTAGTTCGAGAGAAGGAGTTGTACGCATAGCTCTCGAAGTGCGAATTCTGGTCGGATAAGGTTGCATTTCTTGGTCATGTGATCTCGAGAGAAGGAGTCTCGGTTAATCCATCAAAGATTAGAGCAGTTTCTGATTGGCCGCAACCAACGAATGTAACGGAAGTGCGAAGTTTCTTAGGATTAGCCGTTTATTACCGACGACTTGTGCAAGAGTTTTCAAAAATAGCACAACCGATGAACAATCTGATTATAAAGACCACTAAATTTCAATGGAACGAGAAGTGTGAACATGCCATCCAAGAGTTAAAGAAGAGGTTGACTACAACATCGATATTGACTCTTCCTTCTAGAAGTGACAGATTTGAGATTTACAGTGACACATCGAAGAAGGGATTAGCTTGCGTACTCATGCAACATGGAAAATTTGTAGCATATGCTTCACGACAACTGAAGCAGTATGAACAGAATTATCCAGCCCATGATTTGGAATTGGGAGCGGTAGTTTTCGTTCTAAAGAACTGGAGGCATTATCTTTACGGTGTGAGGTGTAAGATCTACACCGATGACAAGATTTTGAAGTACATATTCACTTAGAAGGGGTTGAACATGCGATAGAGATGATGGTTGGAGCTTATAAAAGGTTACGATTTGGAGGTTACGTATCATAAGGGGAAGGCAGATAAAGTTGCTGACGCATTAAGTCGGAAGATGAGTCATTCACTATGCGTCATGGTGATGACAAAAGAGCTCTGCAATGAATTTCAGAAGCTTGACTTGGAAGTTGTTGAGCGTGGACGAGTAGATATGCAACTAAATGCACTCACCTTGGAACCAACAATTTTTTATGAAATCCAAGAAAAGCAATTTACCGATGAATGGTTAAACAAAGTTAGAAAGATCAAGGCAGAAGGGACAACTACAGAATACGATGTCCACAATGCTAATATAGTAAAGTACAAGGGAAGATGGTGCGTTCGAAAGGACGAAGATCTTAAGAAGAAAATTTTCGAAGAAGCACATGATACGATGTATTCAGTGCATGCAGGCGGAGATAAGCTTTAAAAAGATCTCAAACAGAATTTTTGGTGGCCAAACATGAAGAGAGAAGTTGCGGAATTTGTATCATGATTTTAACTTGTCAGAAAGTTAAAATCGAACACATGTGACCGGGAGGAAAGTTGCAACCACTAGAGATTCCAAGTTGGAAGTGGGAATCAATATCAATGGATTTTGTCACTGGATTACCAATCACGAATACCTCAAAGAATGCCATATGGGTGATAGCGGACAGATTAACCAAGTCCGCTAGATTCATCGCTATGAAAGATACATGGAGTATGAAACATTTGGCAGACGGCTATGTCCGAGACATAGTCAGATTGCATGGAATTGCAAAGGATATTGTGTCTGACAGAGATGTAAGATTTCTATCAAATTTCTGGGGAAAACTACAGCAAGCATTTGGTACGCTACTGATGTTCATAACATCATTTCACCCAGCCATGGATGGTTAGACCGAAAAAACAATACAAACACTCGAAGTAGCCTTCCAGACGTTGAGGTATGCTTCGAGGTCGAGCTAGTCAAGGTGTTGTGGAGAAATCAGAACCATGAGGAAGCGACTTGGGAGATAGAGGCGTCCATGAGGCAGAAGTACCCGGATCTGTTTGCGGGTGAGCAATCTCCTTTGCCTTAAATTTCGGGATGAAATTTCTTTAAGGAGGGAAGGTTGTAACGACCCAATTTTATTGGTATTTCTGTTGTTGATTTATTTGTGTATTTATGATATTTTATGTATAGTCCAAAATTTATTTGGACTATTTATTTTTATTTTATTTGAATAATTTCGATTATTTCTATTTTTGGTTGTTTTATTATTTATTTTATTACTAATTTAATTAATTAGCATTTTATTAATTAATTTTCTAATTAATTAATTAATTTTTGGGCCAAATGCAAATTAGGCATGATTAGTCATGCATGAGTGCAATTAGCCCAAATGATCACCAAAGCCCAATTAAGCCTTGTCATAACCGGCCCCCTTATGATTAGTGGCTTAATTTGCCACTTGCTTCATGTTCACACCTTAAACCACTTCTATAAATACAAGGGTTGTAAGGCTTAAGAGCTCATTTTTCCATCATTTACACACTTGCTCATCTTTTGCCACAATCAAAAGCCAAACACAAACACTGTCTCTTTGCCATAAGTTCCGCACGCCATTTTAGGCTGTGTTTCACCATCTTTTGTTCATCACCCAATCAATTCCAAAACTTAAATGTTAAATTGCTATTGATCTTTAAGTTACTTTAAATACAACAATCTCCATATTTTTCCATCAAGACTTCTAGTTCGGGTTTGGTTTTGGGGTTTGTTCGATTGGGTAATGTTGGTGAAGGGTTCGTTTGAAGCCGTGTGGTGGCTTGTGTGTGGCCGTGCACTGGACAGCCGTGTCGTGTTGAAGACGGTGGTGCAAGTGGTGGTGTCGTGCAAGCCGTGCGTGTGTGCCGTGTAAACCGTGGTTGAGTCGTATATTTTGAGTTCCGGGCAACAAGTTTTTGCTAACGTTTTTGCATTCAAGTAGATAAGGTAACATACTTTCTTACCTTAATTTGAATACTATGATTATAGGGTTGATTAAATGATCATTTTAGATGAATTGTTGGTGAATGTATGCTATGTTATGCGTGATTTTAAGGGTGGATTTGGGTATTGATTTCATGATAATTTGTTACGTTTTCATGCATGTTTGATGGGATTTTCGTGTAACTTGAGTTTGAAGTTGAGTTATTGTTGAGTTCTTGATGATTTCTTTATGAGTTCTTGGTTGAATCTTGAAATCTTGAAGTGAGTCATGTAATCTTTAAAGTGCAAAGTTTGTTAAACTTTATTGAAGTTTTATTAAAGTTTAAGTAAGGTTTACTAAAGTTTTCTAAAGAGAGTTAAAGAAAGGTTTAAAGAAAGTTAAAGATTCGATAAAGCTTGATTAAAGAAGTAGTAATTGTTTATGGTTAGACTCAAGAAAAGGCGTAAGAAGGGATGTTGAGAATAACAATGATGTAAGTAAGTAAAGATTAGCTTAAGTTTACTTTTAGACGCCTAACCTTAGAGTAAGATTGTAAGACTTAGGTTAAAACGTTGCCCCTATCCTAACCGCGTTATTGGGATAGTGTATACTTGCTATGTTGTCTTTTGATATGAATTTCCGTAAGATGGGGTTCATGGGTTTGGGAGTAAGATTCTCATTCCTCGCATAGTAAGAAAGTTCGTTCGCGTAAGATGCGTTCGTACGTGCATAGTCCGGTCTAAAATGTAAATGGTAGCGACAAAGATTATTAATGATATACGTTGGAATAATTAAAGTTGGTCAGTTTGTGTTATTATTATGATGTTGATTATATGACATGTTGGTATGTTTAGTCTGATGTGTTGCTTGATTTGTTCTATGATTATGTGTATCCATGTTAAGGTGGGACTATTACGTTACTCGCCACTAACAGTGGATTGTTGTTAATTTTTCAGGTAACTTTGATGATGATGGTGTTGTTTAGCTTTGGGTTGGGCGAGTGCCGTTGTTTTCCTATTTTAGACTATTTTATGTTTTTAGTTTGGACATATAGTTTATGTATTCCATATATTCTAACTCTGATAGTATTTGGAGTTACTTTCTAGTATTGATTTCTTTTGGGTTTAGTATTGTACAAACTTGTGGGTGTTGTACTTTTGGGTTATAGTAATAATAATTTTGAGGTTTTGTTTTAATTTTTAAGTAAGTTTGTTTCTTAGATCGACAATTCGATTCGTCGTCTTTTTCCGCGCTGGTTTAAGCGAGTCGGGTCGTCCCAATTGGTATCAGAGCCGAATAGGTTAAGACTTTAAGTGAAGTTTTAGAATTTGAGTAAAACCGGGAGTTGAGAGCTTTACCATTCCCGAGCGATAAACCCAATTTAGAATAAGTTTAAGGGAGAAGAGCGTCGGGTAGAAGAATCCGGGATAAGACTCTTTTTCCTATTTTCTTTTTGTGTGTATACTTGACTGGAGTGTGGATTTTTGACTGACATTGCCCCCTTTTTTTGTCTGTTGCTTGCGATGATTTCAGCATGTCCACACCTCGCCTTACAAGTTCGGGTCGACAGAGGTTACAAGCGCTCGAGGAGGCAATTCTTACGCTAGCACATCATAAACGTCAGCCATCGGGATCGCAGTCGACGTTTGATCGTATCGCTCGTCATCGACCACCGACTTACGATGGGGTTGCCAACCCTACGATGTTGGAGAGTTGGATCCGCGAGATGGGGAAGCTCTTCGACGCGACGTTTTGCCCCGAGCACGAGAAGGTTCGGATCGCCGCCTACTACTTGCGAGGAGAGGCCGATAACTGGTGGAGCGTAGCTAGGAACGCGTGTATGCCCCTGCATTCGATGTCTTGGGCCAAGTTCGTAGTTAAGGTCCAGGAGAGGTTCTATCCCGACGATTTACAGTGGCAAAAGCAGGAGGATTTTCTTACTCTCGCTCAGGGTAAGATGACGGTTCAGGCCTACACCGATAAGTTCGCCGAGTTGTCGAGGTTTGCTACATCGGTAGTACCATCTGAGGAGGAGCGGGTTAGGCGCTACATCAAAAAGCTAGATCCGAGAATTCGCGGCCACGTGATCAGTACTGGAGTGAAGACATTACAGCTAGCTTAGGAGGTAGCACTTGAGATCCAGACGTCTGTCATCGAGGAGGGTGCGAGCAAGAAGAGGACCCCGACCCCGGTGACGTCTCCATCATTTAAGAAGCCCCGGTTCAGTGCTCCTAGCAGTACCCCTCCGACCGCTAGTTCGTCTCAGGGATCAGAGAGTTCGAGATGCAGAGGATGTGGGAAGGACTTCCATCCAGGGAATCGTTGCGATGAGACGCCCATTTCATGTTTCATCTGTGGGAAGGAAGGCCACAAGGTGTCAGTTTGCCCCGAGAAGAAGCCAGGCACCGAGACCAAGCAACTTCCAGCACCGGCTAAGGCTCTAGTGAAGAACCGAGTCTATTGTATGACTGAGGCAGAGCCAGAGGTCCAGCCAGAGGTCCAGCCAGATGTAGTCTCAGGTAGATTTCTTGTCTCTGGTATTTTAGCACTTATTTTATTTGATTCTGGTGCCACATTTTCTTTCGTGGCTAGTAGTTTTGCCTCGAGGTCTAATCTTCGTGGCAGTTCCCCTGTTAGCTCGATCATAACTCTCCCTTCTGGAGAGGATTTTGTTTGTCAGCGAGAGTTCCGAGGAGTACCCATCGTTGTAGCTGGAGAGCAAGCGACGACTGATCTGAAGGAGTTCCCGCTAATGGAGTTCGATGTCATTCTTGGTATGGTGTAACGACCCGGATTTTTGGACCGTAAAATTTTGTTTGGAATTAAGCCGTAAAACCCAATATTCTAAGTTTGGGCCAACGGACTTGATTATGTGTGTTAAAACAAACCCAAACTTGCCTCAATTCCCCATTTAGCCGGCCCATATTACTAGTTTCCTTTTTTATTATTAATTTGTTTTATTATCCCTAATCAACAATTCATATCTATTTTAATCCTAAAAATCCCATTTTTATTCTCCTAACCACCTTACTACATTTTAGGAACATCCAAAAAAAATCTTACTTTGCATCTCCCTAGCCGGCCCCTTTGTTTTTATTTTCTTTTTTTTTCAATCCTAAACTACAAATAAAAACTAAACTACAAATAAAAACTCCTTCTTTTCCCCTTTAATTTCTTTCCCTAATCTAACTCCTATCATTCAGTAAAATCCTTTTATCCTATTTATATTACATAAAAACCCACCCTTTATTCAATATTAATCATATGATCAAACTAAAACAAAACAACTCCTTCCTCTCTTCTACTAGGCCCTCACGGCACATACATCAAAACCCCACCAAATATTCCTACTTCACTTCATCAATTCAAACACCTTCATCAAAGAAAGTTCAACCTTTAGCCTTTGAAGATCAAAGCTTGTCTTGCTCATGGTCGTGCGTTGGTGGTCGAAGGTGGCGTGTCTGGGCGTTGTTTATGCGTGTGTTTTGTTGTACTTCTAAGGTAACTAGATTATTCTACTTAGGAATAGGATTAGGTTGCATAGGATACTAGGCTTAGAATCACGTTGTTGTTGTTATGATTTTCGTATAAACATGATGTCTAGGTTGTTAGATTTGTTTTCTTGTTTGATCAATTTATGTTCTTGTGTGATCTTCTAAGCTATTTTGTTCTATGATTAATTCTTGATGTTCTTGTATTTAATCTTGATAATTTGACAATGTTCTTGCTTGGTATTTTCGATTATGTTATGCGTGTGATAGCATGTTGTTAAGCTTGGATTTTTATTTTGTTTGATGATTAATTCTTGAAATCTTGTTTGTTAATTATAAAAATTGAACCTTTATGTTTATTTCATGTTATTCATGCGTTGTCTGGTTGGTCTGCATAATTGCTTATTTGGATTGTTGAGCTTGATGTGTAATTATTGTAAGAGTCATACATGATTGTTGATGCTCGTTTGGTTTGAGTCGTGTCATTGGATGCTTATTTTGAGTCGTGTCATTTATCGCTTTGAGTCAGTCGTGTCAATGTTGTTATCGGCCTTGCGCCGTGTCGTATCGGTTCATCTGTGATGAATCGTGTCGGAGACTTGTTTCTTGTATCGGCTAAGCGCCGTGTCGTACCGGTTCATCTGTGATGAATCGTGTCGGGGACTTGTTTGTTTTATCGGCCTTGCGCCGTGTCGTATTGGTTCATCTCTGATGAATCGTGTCGGGGACTTGTTTGTTGTATCGGCCTTGCGTCGTGTCGTATCGGTTCATCTGTGATGAATCGTGTCGGGGACTTGTTTGTTGTTATCGGTTCATTTGTGATGAATCGTGTCGGGGACTTGTTTGTTGTACCGACTTCAGTCGTGTCGGAAATATTCTTGATGTCTAATAATGTAGATTAATTGTATTGATAAGTAAGCATGGTAATCTTTGAGTATCATGTTTATTGGTTGTTATGTTTCCGCTGCTAACTCTGTTGTAGTACTTGTATCCTATGTTTCAAACCCTATTATTGTATGTAATGTGGTCCTACTTCTAAGTAGGACAGTCTAGTTACTCGCCACTGATGGTGGACCCCTAAATCTATTTTGCAGGTAAGCAGGATAGAGGCTAGAAGCGGGAAAGGTTATTGAGCGTCTAGGCCCCTGTTTTCAATTTCTGTGTTTGCAATAGGTTTTATTTCTAGTTTTAGGACTAGATTTATGGTTTAGTTTAACCTTTGGTAATTTGGGATTCCATTATTATTATTAATAAAAGTATTACTTCCACGAGTTTAGTTATATTTTGTTTATTAAATTAATTGGTAACTTCCTGTTTACGACGTTATCACTAATAACGTTGTTGCTAAAATGCGGGGTGTTACACATGGACTGGCGATTGAGGTATCGAGCGATTATTCGTTGCCGAGACCAGTCAGTGACATTCCGAGGATCGCAAGGCAATCGGATTACCTATTCTGGGATCGTTCTGAAGAAGGGTGTAAAGGTAATCTCAGCCTTGAAAATGAGAAAACATCGCCAGAAGGGCGATATGGTGTTGCTATGTCAGGTAAGAGACTTGACTGAGGATAGTCTGTTGAAGGATATACCAGTAGCGAGGGATTTCAGAGACGTATTTCCTGATGAGCTACCGGGAGTTCCACCCGAGCGCGATGTCGAGTTTAATATCGACTTAGCACCCGGGACAACGCCGATTTCGAAGGCACCCTACAGGATGGCACCATCGGAGTTGCAGGAGTTAAAGACGCAATTCCAAGATTTGATCGATAAGGGCTTCATTAGGCCGAGCGTTTCTCCATGGGGAGCACCTGTGCTCTTTGTGAAGAAGAAAGACGGTAGTATGCGCCCTTGCATAGACTACCGAGAATTGAATAGGGTAACTATTAAGAATAAGTACCCGTTGCCTAGAATTGAGGACCTGTTCGATCAGTTACAAGGAGCGGGAGTGTTTTCGAAGATAGATCTTCAATCTGGATATCATCAGATTCCGGTCAAGAAAGAAGACATCCCGAAGACCGCTTTTCGTACGAGATACAGCCACTACGAGTTTGAGGTGATGCTCTTTGGCCTCACTAACGCACCAGCCGTGTTCATGGATCGGATGAACCGGACTTTTCATCAGTTACTCGATAAGTGCGTCGTAGTCTTCATAGACGATATCCTAGTCTATTCGAAAGACGAGTCTGAGCATGCAGAGCATCTCCGGATAGTGCTAGAGATATTACGAAAGAATAAGTGGTTCGCAAAACTCTCCAAGTGTGAGTTCTGGCTTCCCGAAGTAGCATTTCTGGGTCACGTTATTAGCAAGGAAGGAATTAAGGTAGACCCGGCAAAAGTTAAGGCATGGAGTAGCCCGAAAAATGTGGCGGAGGTTCGTAGTTTTCTGGATTAGGCCGGATACTATCGACGATTTGTCAAGGACTTCTCCAAAATTGCTAGGCCATTGACTAGTCTCCTACAGAACTTAGTTATTGCGAAGGCAAGGCGAACTTAGTTGCTGACGCACTGAGTCGCAAGAATCGATTGAGCTTCAGTAGAAGTCGTAGTTCCGTCAGATTTCATCTGACATCTATGAGTGCCGAGCCTGAATTATTTCAGGAATTGCGTGAGGGTCAGAAGAATGATCCGCAGTTGACTAGGGTTCAAGAGGCTTTGCGGCAAGGAAAAGCCGTTAGCTTCGAGATCTCTTCCGACGGTAGTCTGCGATTTCGAGGGAAGTGGTGTGTACCGGACAGTTCAGATCTTCGGAATAGGATCATGTCTGAGGCACATAACTCGTCCTACTCTGTTCATCCTGGAGGTAACAAGCTGTACAAGGACCTTAAGGGCCAGTTCTGGTGGCCTAAGATGAAGCGGGATGTAGCAGAGTTTGTAGCTCGATGTTTAGTCTGTCAGAAGGTGACGATCGAGCATCAGAGACCTAGAGGTCTTTTGCAGCCACAATCGATTCTGACCTGGAAATTTGAGTCGGTATCTATGGATTTCGTGGTTAGCCTACCTACCTGTAATGGTATCAACGCCATTTGGGTAATAGTGGATAGGTTGACCAAGGTCACTAGATTCATACCGATGAAGATGACCTGGTCGATGGAGCGCCTAGGTAATAGTGGATAGGCAGAGGCTTATACCAGGACATTATTCGACTTCACGGAGTTCCGAGGGAGATAGTTTCTGATCGTGATCCGAGATTCTTGTCTCGTTTCCGGAAATCAGTTCAGGAAGCCTTTGGGACGAAGTTGAAGCTTAGCACCACATTTCATGCGGCGACGGATGGCCAGACTGAGAGGACCATCCAGACTCTGGAGGATATGTTACGAGCATGTACTCTAGAGTATCATCAGTCTTGGGTGCGTATGCTCTGCTTGGTAGAGTTTTCCTATAACAACAGTTATCACTCCAGCATTGATATGGCTCCGTACGAGGCCCTGTATGTCAGGAAATGTCGGAGTCCGATTTGTTGGAATGATATCAGTGATACTGTGGCTTTGGGACCTGAGATGGTACGAGATACCGTAGAGAATGTCCGAGTCATTCGGTCTAAGATGCTGGCCGCGCAGGGTCGTCAGAAGTCCTACGTTGATAACCGACATAGACCACTGACAATTGAGGTAGGTGACAGAGTTTTGCTTAAGATTTCACCATTCAAAGGAGTTGCTCGCTTTGGTCAAAAGGGGAAACCTCGACCGAAATTCGTGGGACCTTACGAGATACTAGAACGAGTTGGGGAGGTGGCATATCGGTTGCCATTACCACCTTGTTTGTCTAATGTTCACGATGTGTTTCATGTTTCCCAACTAAGGAAATATGTACATGATCCTACCCACGTCTTTCCGGTGGAATCGGCCACGTTTGAGCCGAATATGACGTTCGAGCAACGACCAGTTCAGATCTTGGATCGCGAAGTGAGGACCCTCCGGCTTAAGCAAGTCCAGCTAGTCAAGGTGTTGTGGAGAAATCAGCACCATGAGGAAGCGACTTGGAAGACAGAGGCGTCCATGAGGCAGAAGTACCTGGAGCTGTTTGCGGGTGAGCAATCTCCTTTGCCTTAAATTTCGGGACGAAATTTCTTTAAGGAGGAGAGGTTGTAACGACCCAGTTTTATTGGTATTTCTGTTGTTGATTTATTTTTGTATTTATGATATTTTATGTATGGTCCACAATTTATTTGGACTATTTATTTTTATTTTATTTGAATAATTTCGATTATTTCTATTTTTTTTTTGTTTTATTATTTATATTATTATTAATTTAATTAATTAGAATTTAATTATTTGATTTTCTAATTAGTTAATTAATTTTTGGGCCAAATTCAAATTAGGCATGATTAGTTATGCATGAGTGCAATTAGCCCAAATGATCACCAAAGCCCAATTAAGCCTTGTCATAACCGGCCCCCTTATGATTAGTGGCTTAATTTGCCACTTGCTTCATGTTCACACCTTCAACCACTTCTATAAATAGAAGGGTTGTAAGGCTTAAGAGCTCATTTTGCCATCATTTACACACTTGCTCATCTTTTGCCACAATCAAAAGCCAAACACAAACACTCTCTCTTTGCAATAAGTTCCACACGCCATTTTTGGTTGTGTTTCACCATCTTTTGTTCATCACCCAATCAATTCCAAAACTTAAAGATTAAATCGCTATTGATCTTTAAGTGAATTTAAACACAACAATCTCCATATTTTTCCATCAAGACTTCTAGTTCGGGTTAGGTTTTGGGGTTTGTTCGATTGGGTCGTGTTCGTGAAGGGGTTCGTGTGAAGCCGTGTGGTGGCTTGTGTTTGGCCGTGAAGTGGGCAGCCATGCCTTGTTGAAGACAGTGGTGCAAGTGGTGGTGTCGTGCAAGCCGTGGTGGTGCCGTGCAAGCCGTTCGTGTGTGCCGTGTAAACCGTGGTTGGGCCGTGTATTTTGGGTTCCGGTCAACAAGTTTTTGCTAACGTTTTTGCATTCAAGTAAATAAGGTAACATACTTTCTTACCTTAATTTGAATACTATGATTATAGGGTTGATTAAATGATCAGGTTGGATGAATTGTTGATGAATGTATGCTATGTTATGCGTGATTTTAAGGGTTGATTTGGGTACTGATTTCATGATAATTTGTTAAGTTTTCATGCATGTTTGATGGGATTTTCGTGTAACTTGAGTTTGAAGTTGAGTTCTTGTTGAGTTCTGGATGAGTTCTTTATGAGTTGTTGGTTGAATCTTGAAATCTTGAAGTGAGTCATTTAATCTTTAAAGTGCAAAGTTTGTTAAAGTTTATTGAATTTTTATTAAATTTTAAGTAAGGTTTACTAAAGTTTTCTAAAGAGAGTTAAATAAAGGTTTAAAGAAAGTTAAAGATTCGATAAATCTTGATTAAAGAAGTAGTAATTGTTTATGGTCAGACTCAAGAAAAGGCGTAAGAAGCGATCTTGAGAATAACAATGATGTAAGTAAGTAAAGATTATCTTAAGTTTACTTTTAGATGCCTAACCTTAGAGTAAGATTCTAAGACGTTGCACCTATCCTAACCGCAGTATTGGGATAGTGTATACTTGCTATGTTGTCTTTTGATATGAATTTCCGTAAGATGGGGTTCATGGGTTTGGGAGTAAGATTCTCATTCCTGGCATAGTAAGAAAGTTCGTTCGCGTAAGATGCGTTCGTATGTGCATAGTCCGGTCTAAAATGTAAATGGTAGCGACAAAGATTATTAATGATATACGTTGGAATAATTAAAGTTGGTCAGTTTGTGTTATTATTATGATGTTTATTATATCGCATGTTGGTATGTTTAGTCTGATGTGTTGTTTGATTTGTTCTATGATTATGTGTATCCATGTTAGGGTAGGATTGTTATGTTACTCGCCACTGACAGTGGATTGTTGTTAATTTTTCAGGTAATTAACTCTGATGATGACAGTGTTGCTTAGCTTTGGGTTGGGCGAGTGCCGTTGTTTTCCTATTCTAGACTATGTTATATTTTTAGTTTGGACGTATAGTTTATGTATTCCGTATATTCTAACTCTGATAGTATTTGGAGTTACTTTCTAGTATTAATTTCTTTTGGGTTTAGTATTGTACAAACTTGTGGGTGTTATACTTTTGGGTTATAGTAATAATAATTTTGAGGTTTTGTTTTAATTTTTAAGTAAGTTTGTTTGTTAGATCGACAATTCCACTCGTCGGTTTCTTCCGCGCCGGTTTACGCGAGTCGGGTCGTCACAGGTTGTGTACATGTGTTTTAGACCATATAATTTGTGTACCAAATACCCATTAGAAGTCCAAAAGAAGCTCGTTTATTTTATTTATAATTTCTGAAATATTCGAAAATATATTCTTATGGATTGAAAATATTATTTCCAATTTTCGAAATTGTACTAGGTATTTATATTATGATTTTTACAACTTAAAATCTCCAAATGTTTTATGTAACCTTATTTTACTATTTTCGAAAATTATTTGGTATATATATACACAGAGGTTTTCGAAAAGTATGATTATAAGTATATGAATTTCGAAATTTTCTTCTATACACATGATTTTAGGAAGTTTGACGCTCTTAGCAATTCTTTGATTGTAATCCCTAAAAACGGCCGCACGGTTTACAAACCCTGCGTTCAGGCGCATATTAGAATTTGTGTTTTCCTAATTTCTCTTATAAATACACATGCATCTCATTCCATGCACACCTTTGACTATTCATCAAACTAATTCACAAAATTCCTTAAATCCAAATTCCTCCTATTTTCCATATAACACAAAAAACAACACCATATTATTCCTCTACATGGTCGTGTGGCTCAATCCAATACATACATCAAATTTTCAATCTTTCTTGAAGGAATTGCACTTATTCGTATTAGGATCCAAGACAAATCAAGGTAACAAGCAACAAAGCAATGACATCAAAAATTTGATGAAGTGGTGTTGAGTAACGAGTTTGTGTTGAGCAACTCGGACAAATGTGTTTATAGCAAATTTGATGACACTCGTAAAGGGGATATTATTTGTCTATATGTGGATGACATGTTTATTTTCGGAACTAACTTGGAGCAAGTTGAGTTGTATAAATATTTTTTGTCGTTATAATTCTCAATGAAGGATATGGGGGTTGCGGATGTCATTTCGGGCATATGGATCAAGAGGCAAAATGAAAAGTTAATCTTAACACAATTTCATTACATTGAGAAATTGCTTAAGAGGTTTGAAGTTGATGAAGTATCACTTGTATCCACACCTATGAATTCTACCATAACTCTTCTTCCGAATAAAGGAAATCCAGGTTTACAACTTGATTATGCTAGGGTAATAGGTTATTTGATGTATGCCATGACAAGCACAAGGCCAGATATTGCCTTCGTTGTTGGAACGTTAAGTAGATAAACGAGCATTCGGAGTATACTACATTGAATTGGCAGGCAATTCGTCGAGTACTTAGATACTTGAAGAAAACAATATATTATGGTGTTTGCTATAGTGGTGATCATTTTGTTTTAGAAGGATATTTAGATGCGAGTTGGATCACTAACAAAGAGGATCACTCTTCTACGAGTGGTTGGGTATTTCTACTTGGTGGAGGTGCGATATCTTAGGCTTCTAAAAAGCAGACTTGCATTGTCGATTCTACGATGGCATCGGAGTTTATAACTTTACATTCGGCAAGCAAGGAGGTGATCTGTAACACAGCGTTTTTCTTGCAACGACGTTAGCGGAATTAAAGTCAAAAACAGGTTGTCTCTAACATAATTAATAAGGGACAAGCTAAAGATTCAAAGGAAGGCAATCTTATTGAGGTAAAATCCAATACTAAGTTTCGAAACTTGAATTAACAAACTTAAAAGATTAAAGGAAAAGTTCTACAAAACATACCCAACTACCTATAAACAAAATACTAATCAAACTACTCTAGAGGGAAATGAAACAAATGCCTAGGACCAAACACTCATCACAACAGCCCGGGGCACTACTCATCAACTTGCTCACCTGAAAAATGAAAAAGCAAGGTCCATTGTCAGTGGCGAGTAACTAGGTTGTTCCACTTAGCAGTGGAACTAAGCAACACAAAATAACAGATCAAACGACAGGCATGTAACAATTAATATAAGTTACAATAATAATTTCAATAAAACATCGAAATAATCAACGGCCATACATCAGTAATACGTAGCAGAACAATAACATAATCAAATTAGACCAACGCAAAACATAATACAAAGCTTCTAATTTTCAATCAATCAGCTCATCATCAAAATACATTTGAACCAATCATTCAAGACATCAAACAAAGTCCCTGAGCCGACCGAATTCAATATAACAAACGGCACGACCGAAGTCGATACAAAGTCCCCGACATGATCGAAGTTGGTACAACAAACGACACAACTGAAGTCGATACAAAGTCCCCGACACGATCGAAGTCGATATAACAAACGACATGACTAAAGTGATACAAATAAAAAACATCAACGCACGACTCAAGAAAAGGGACATCAACATTCATCAACTTATACGCACAACCACGCCAATCACGCATAATAGCAATCCAGAAATCATTCATCACAACTCGCAAGAAAATTTTAGAATACATAGACTTAGATAAAAAAATCATGACTAAAACATAAATAAATACAAGGGTTTGATTTTTTTTTACTTTAACAATCAAAATACCAAGATTCGAAATTCAATAACAATATTTTGCCATTCGGCCATCATAGAACCACAACAAGGATTTTAATGCATCGATTCAAATTAAGCAAATAATTCATATCACTAGTAAAAAATCACTTATTGTAACGTGCAAAAATGTCTTATTGTAACGATCATTAGCCGTTACAATTTCCCCCAGTACAATAAGTGATATGTATTCTAACGGGCTAAGACCCTTACAAAAGGTGTTCTTTTATAACAGGCATGACCAAGGCTCATCATAAAATGCACAGCTTTTGTAAAGGACATAGCCCATGTCCGTTATAAATAGTGGAATACTTAAAAAAAAAAATATATATATACATATACCAGCCCCCTGTTGTGCCACCCCCAACCCCACCCGCCCGTTGCTACCCTCTAATCCACCACTACTATCTACTAACCCATTCCCTTGTTCAACCCCTTCCTAGTCCCTCTCCACCCCCTACTGCCCTCTTCCACACCCCTGCTAGCCCCCCCTTCTCAATCCCCTGCTCCCTCCCTCCCCACCCATTGTTGCCCCCCTTCCTAGCGCCCCTGTTGCCTGACTGCCCACCCCTAGTGCCCCCCTTCCCAACCCCCTTGCAGCCCCCTCCCCACCCCCTGTTGTCCCCCCTACTGCCCCCTAACCCACCACTACTACCCCCACTCCCCTATTCACCCCCTTCCCATCCTCTCCCCACCCTTGCTGCCCCCCTTCATAACCCCTGCTGCCTCCCACCCCACCCATTGCTGCCCTCCCCCCTACCCCTGCACCCAAACCTTGCAACCCACAAATACAACCATAGCCACAATCACAATCCACAGCACCCATAATTACCTAAAACAACTATCAAACATCATGTCATGTATTTCTCTTATAAATAAATTTGAAAGGAAATACAAGTAATAAATTCTATCAAGAAATCAACTTGGTCAAATAGAGAAGTATCTTAAAATATTATTAGTTTTTATCATTTTTTTTACATGGTCTATTTGATACTATACATCTAAGGGATGTCATTGTCATTAACTGGGACCAATTTTTTGTATGTGTGTATGAAGAACTTGAGAAACTTGAAAAAAAAGGGAAACATGTAGTAAGAAAATAAATTATAGAACAAAAACAAGGCAAACATGTCATTTTGGGCTAGTTTTGGTGGTTTTCGTTCTCATGTTCCTATCGATCAACCTATACACTGTTTTTAAGGTTTAAACATGTTCTATAGTATTCATGTACACATTAAATGACTCATTTACATGAATTTGAGCGAAAATAGGGCGTTTTGGAACAAAACTAAGACAAACAAGTCATTTTGGACTAGTTTCGGGGGTTTTCGTTCTCATGTTCCTATGAATCAACCTATATAATGTTTTTTGAGTTTACCCATGTTCTCTATCATTCATGTAAAAGAAGTAAATGATTCATTTGCTTGAGTTTTGGCGAATATAGGGCGTTTTTGAACAAAAATAAGGCAAATAGATCATTTTTGCCTAGTTTTGGGGGGTTTTTGTTCCCATGTTCCTATCAATCAACCTATACACTTCTTTTAAGGTTCATTAATGTTATATATTAGTCATATAAGCGTTAAATGACTCATTTTCATGAGTTTGGACGAATATATGGCGTTTTGGAACAAAAATAAGACAAACATTTCATTTTTGGCTAGTTTTGGTTGTTTTTGTTTCCATGTTCCTATTAATCAACCTATATTATTCATAAAATTTATCCATGTTCTATATCATTCATGTATATTTGAGCAAAAATATAGCGTTTTGGTACAAAAACAAGACAAACAAGTCATTTTTGACTACATTTAGGGGTTCCATGTTCCTATCAATCAAGCTATATATATAATGTTTTTTGGATTGATCTATGTTTTATATCATTCATGTAAGCATTAAATAACTAATATTAGATTGTTCTAGGCACCTAATTTTTTTTAAAGGTTGCAGTAGATAATAGGTACATGTTTTTTTCATGAAAATATTGGAATATGACATGAAGAGATCAAACTTTTTGAACCTATTGTGCATAAGGAGATACCCATACAATCTATCAATGACCTCCTAATTGAAGACTAAAAAGATAAGAACACTAAAAAAGGATAATAACACTAAAAAGAGGGGAATATCAAGGGCTATTAAAAGTGTCTTGTTTACAAACTTATCTATAAAATACTAATGCCAATTAATCAGTATAATTTATAAAAACCAAACTGGATCATGAAATGAGACAAATGAACTTACATTTTGTAATTAGGTTGTCTACCATTGGATCCCTTAAATGGTTCACATAAAGTTTTAGGATCATGTGATGATTACTCTCTCCTTTTCTTTGCAACAATTTCTTTTTTGGTTGTCTCCGATCTATTTTTTAACACCCTATTTCTCTCTATTTTTTACACATAGGGAAAATATTTTAATGTACACTCTACCATATTCCATGGCTTATTTGCCAAGCCAACGAGGGCAAAAGAAAACGGGACACAGGGTGTAGCAATTAGCAAGCTCGGCATGTAAGCCACAATTATAAGACCGAAAAGATATACCAAGTATAAGCAATAACACAAAGAGCACACACACATGAAAATGAAACACCGATACATGTTAATGCAAATCATCAAACCTGAAGCAGATAACAGACCCATTTTAACTCTCATATTAACCAAGACACGCTATATTTCACTTCTTGCTTAGTTTACCTTCATATTCTACATCCAATCAGTGAATGGATTCTTAGCCAACATTGCAAAATCATCTTAATCCACCAAAAATAGGAATAATCAGTGAAGATTTGGTGCATGATTGATTAAACTAAATAGGGGTAAAAACTGAACACACTCAATACTCTAACAATATAAACCTTAAACTAAAAAATGACCCTCTTCCTTTTAATTTATTCCTAGTGGTTAAAAACCAAGACTACGATTTCTTTTGGACATTCATGAGACAAACACGACAAAAAATGTGTTCAAGAAGGACAATTAAAATTGCCCAATTTGATACAAAATTTGTCTTCTTAGGTTATAATGACAATTTTAGTATTACCCTCATGTTTCCCTTGTAACCCCATTGTATTAGGTTTCAAAGCAATTTTTAAATGTTTTGCCCTCTTTGATTCAATTCAAAAAGGGAGAACAAAATTGACTTCCTTGATTTCAACACTTTATTTATTGTCAAATAGGGAAAAGTTTCAAAAGTCTAAGAGGGAAAAAGAATCATATTGTTATCATTGTTAATATCAATGAGTGCAAAAATAATTGCCCTTGTAGGCATCATCAAGTAAACAATACTCATATTTCCCTCTTTAATCATGATAACTTGCCCTCGTTGTGAGAATTTTTGTAGTGAAATAAAAACATAGATGAATACACTATATAAGGATCAACTAATTCTTAATATGATTAACAAAATGACATAATGATAAGCATTTATTAGTCGATAGTATGATAGTTCTTTCAGACCTGAAATCTAAACCAAGCATCATGATATAGACAACTTCTACTGATGTATCATGATTCCTTCATCTGTTTGCTTGATCTGTAGGCCAAGGAAGAAACCAAGTTCTCCCATAATGCTCATTTCAAACTCACTCCACATAAGATCAGCAAACTCATTACATAATCTCTGATTTGTAGCACCAAATAGTATGTCATCAACATATATTTGGACTACAATCAGGTCAAACCCTTTTGTTTTAGTAAACAAGTTCTTATCCACTGTTCCTCTAATATACTCATTTTTCATCAAGAAGTTGGACAATCTTTCATACCATGCTCTAGGAGCTTGTTTCAAACCATATAAAGCTTTGTCCAGCTTAAAAAATAATCAGGGGACTATGAATCAGTGAAACCAGGTCATTGTTCAACAAACACTTCCTATTTCAAATATCCATTCAAGAATGTTGTCTTGACATCCATTTGAAACAGTTTCATGTTCATGTGTGCAGCAAAAGATATTAGAAGTATAGTTGCTTTTAGTCTGGCTACTGGTGCAAAGGTCTCATCATAGTCGATGCCTTCTTGTTGATTGTATCCTTGCACCATTAGTCTAGCCTTATTTCTAACTATGGTACCCAGGTCATCAAGTTTGTTTCTAAAAACCCACCTGGTACCAATCACATATCTTCCTTTGGGCCTAGGTTCCAGATGCCACACATAGTTTCTTTCAAACTGGTGAAATTCATCTTGCATAGCTATGATCCAATCTGGATCATGAAGTGTTGTTTTAATATCAGCTGGTTCCATGTTAGACAAGAATGAGGAAGATGCACAAAAGTTTTTGTAAATAGATCTTCTAGTTTTAATCCCTTTATTGATGTCACTAAATATTTGCTCAGTGGGATGAGAAGATGAGTATTTGAAACTTTTAAACATTTGATTCAGTTGTGCATTTCCTTCATTAGAACCAGATGGCATGTTTTCCCCCTCAGATGATGCAGACTAGTGTTCTTCATGGGGAAACACTTTCTCACTTTCCTAATTAGACTCTGTAATACCCCGAAATTTCGGGATATTTTAAATTTTTTCATAATTAAATAAATATATAATTAATTGACTATTTAATTGATTATTATTTAATTAATTATTAATTATATGTGTCGCAATCTAATTATTTTACCCTGGCCCGAACTTTAATTTCATCTTGCCAAAACCCGAGCCCAATTATTTCCTTTGTTCCTTGTATCTCACGGCTCACTCCTCCATTCGTCTCTTTAATTAATTTCTTTAATTTCTTTTCATCAATATTATTATTAACCTTTATCTATTTTTGACTAAGCCTATCTTTGTTTCCTACTTCGACTACTAGATTTTAGGAAGTCAAAAACCCCCTATTATTCTTCATCATTCACGGCCCATCCTTCACTTTTCATTTGATTTCTTTAACTTGTTTTAAACCAATATTATTGATAATATATCTATTTTGACTAATTCTAAAAACCCTATTTTCTCCCAACATCTCCTTCTTTGTTTACTAAAATTTAGGAGTTGAAAAAAAAAAATCTTTTTCCCCTTATATTCACACGGCCAGCCCTACCAACAACACATCAAAAATTGTTTTATTATTTTTCCTTTTCAAGAATCAATTCATTAATTTATCCCTAAACCTTTCATATTGTTCCAACCCTCAAAGATTGATCAAGAACCTTAAAGAACTTCAATAACCGTGTAACCTTGAATAATATTCGAACCCCATCCATAAACAAAGGTAATTAGATTTGCTTTACTTAATCAATAGGATAGATTAGCAATATAATTGTTAGAATAGGTATAATCATGTTTAGAATAAGTCTGGAATTGCTTAGAATTGCTTGGAATATAATTTGAATTAGTTGTTATTATATTATATAAGATGTCGAATGGCTTAGGTATTAATCAAGGATTATTTGACAAGTTTAAATAATGTACTTGCCATGTTTTATGATTAACTTATGGTTCTTCCTAATTTAAAATTGATGATTGAATTATTTTGAATATTGAGACTATATATATGCCGTGTAAATGCTAGGTTGTTCAAGATGTTTCTTTGGTTAAAAATATGAGTTTTATGTTGTAACCTTGGTCTATGAATAATCTTTGATGAAAATATTGAATATAATCTTTAATATGATCATGTTATTGTTGATTCTTGAATTTGATCTTGATGTTGTTTGCAATCTCAAAAGCCGTGTGTATGTATAATAAAAACAGTTGATTTTGATCTCGTTTAGTCCATGGTTGATGAATTAATGTTTCATGTATAATTTTATAATTTATTATTATGTTTATATGATTAATTGTGATATTGTATTTAAATAATTTGGGATGTCAATTTTGGTGTTGTTATTGGTGAATGTCAAATGGTAGCAAGTATTAAAAAGAGGATTTTTATCATGTTTTAAGCATTATTAGTTGATGATTGTTAGCTTATATGATTTTGGGTTTATTATATTGATTTATTAAATTGTTTATAAGTTTATTTGAGGATATGATGTGATTATTGTTCATTAAGAGGGATTGTCGAGTGGTGCAAGTATTGAGTTAGAGTTTTGGGTCAAGTAAAGATGAACTAGAATTGAATCGAGGATAAGTTGTGTCAATAAGGAATTGAATTGTGAACTGGAAATGAGAACAAAACAGGATTGAAATGAAAAGATGATTAAGTATGAAGTGACCGCCTATCTAGTGGCTCAAGTGCCATGAACATAGGTATAGTCGAAGCCACTGTCCTATCTTCGGATTCGGGACCGTTCTTGATCCCAGTGCTTGGGGAGTAGATCTTCGTGGTTGACCCGGCATGAGCAAGGAAAGTTGGTGGGAGTAGATCTTCGTGGTTGACCCCTTACGAGCATATGACTGGTCACGGATTAGCACCTGAATAGGATAGAATAGAAGAGTCAATAGAGGTGTCAAGAGGTCTAGAACGGAATGAGTTGGTATAGAAGGACTTGGTTTATTAATCTGTTATGATTATCTTCCGCTGCGTACTTGATTGATGATATTTATGTATGATTACATGATGATATGTTGTCTGTTTGGTTGATCTGCTCTAATGATTATGTTTCTAATTGTGTTCTACTGATTAAGTACAACAATCTAATTACTCACCACTGATTGTGGACCCCAAAAATCCTTTTTCAGGTATAGGTGGTGATTGAATTGGGTTACGCAAGGGCCGGGATTGTGAGCTAGCCAGCTTAGTAGTTGACCCTGATGTTTAGTTCTAGCTTATGTTTTACGTTTTTAGTGGACTTTCCTTATCTTGTATTGTTATTAGACTTTGGATTATTAATAATTTTGGATTATTTAATGGTTTTAATGAATAATGCGATCTAAGTTTAGAGCTTCCGCTGTTAATCATGAATCCGATATTATAAGTTTATGGGTAATAATGATCTGTAATGTTGTTTTCTCTGAAAACAACACTGCTAAATTACTGGTCGTTACAGTTGTTATCAGAGTCGAACCTTAGGATTACTTCATCATAAGTAACCCAAAAGATTGTGCGCTTTATGATCCCGAGAGTTAACATAGTTAGCTTTATCACAAGAACTTAAGTGAGTGTTGACATGGGTAGAGCTATGGGATAAGTTATTTTCCAATCTTTTGCGACAATTTGATTTAAATTTTAGTCGACTTTTGATTTCCATAACATGTGCATTGTTTTGCAGAATGGCAAGTCCGGGATCATCACTTAGTAGCTGTGATCGACGCCGTATGTTGGAGGACGCAATCATTAGCATAGCTCAAAAAGGAGCCCAGTTGACCGGCGGTCAAACCACATTTGACCGGATTTCCCGTCACCGGCCCCCTACCTATGATGGCACGTCGGACCCCGTGGTGCTCGAGAGCTGGATTCGGGAGATGGGAAAACTATTCGATGTAATCGATCGTCCGGACGACGAACGGGTTCAGATCGCTAGTTACTATCTTCGACTAGAAGCGGACAACTGGTGGATGACGGTTCGACCACAGGGAAGAACTATAAAGGGCATGTCCTGGGAAGGGTTTATCTCCAAGCTACAAGAGTGTTTCTATCCCGACGAACTTAGGTGGCATAAACAAGAAGAGTTCCTTATGCTCACTCAGGGGACCATGTCAGTACACGCTTACACCGACAAGTTCGCAGAGCTGTCCAGATTCGCCACTGCAGTAATCCCATCGGAAGCTGAGAAACTGAAGCGGTATATCAAGAAGATGGATCCTCGCATTCGGGTACACGTCATCAGCAGCAAGCCAGCAACGTTACAAAACGCTTATGAGACAGCTTTGGAGATTTAAGCATCGCTTGAGGAGGAAGGGGCTACAAAGAAGAGGACCAGGGAAAGCCGGCCGCCAGCAGTGGAGATGAGACCACGACTCAAATCATCTCAAGAGCCGCTACCACAGGACGTACAAGCAACCAACGTTCCGGAGACCGCAGTTTGCAGAGGATGCAAGAAAGAGCGTCATCCCGGGAAGAGGTGCGACGGGACTATGATAGTGTGCTACGTGTGTGGTCAGGGAGGGTACAATTCAACGGTGTGTCCAAAGAACAAGCCAACTGCGATTGTGAACCAGGCACCGAAGAAGAATCGTATTTTCTGCATGACCCAAGAAGAGGCGGACGTGAAAGCCAACCTGATTACTGGTACGACCACTGTTTTATTGTTATTGTCTTTCCTTTTATTTCATTGTTTCTTATGTGTGCTTCCTTTTGAAAAATTTCGAGCATAAAATTTTCTTAAGGAGGGGTGAGTGTAATATCCCGAAATTTCGGGATATTTTAAATTTTTTCATAATAAATTAAATATATAATGAATTCACTATTTAATTGATTATTATTTAATTAATTATTAATTATATATGTAGCAATCTAATTATTTTACCCTGGCCCGAACTTTAATTTCATCTTGCCAAAACCCGAGCCCAATTATTTCCTTTGTTCCTTGTATCTCACGGCCCACTCCTCCATTCGTCTCTTTAATTAATTTTTTTAATTTCTTTTAATCAATATTATTATTAACCTTTATCTATTTTTGACTAAGCCTATCTTTGTTTCTTACTTTGACTACTAGATTTTAGCAAGTCAAAAAACCCCTATTATTCTTCATCATTCACGGCCCATCCTTCACTTTTCCTTTGGTTTCTTTAACTTGTTTTTGTAACGACCCGACTCGCTTAAATCGGCGCGGAAGAAACCGACGAGTCGAGTTGTTATAAACTACAACTCAAATTACCTAAGAATTAAAAACTAATTCCTCAATTATTAGTATTAAACCATAAGAGTACAAATACCCACAAGTTTGTACATAACTAGTCCAAAAGTCAAACTAGAAATACTAAAATACGAGTAACTCCAACCACACGTTAGAGTCTAAAAATAACGTATGAAAGTCCATACAATATTCCAATACTATCTAAAAAAAATAACAGTAATAGAAAATACATCCAAAACAACAATAACCGTCGCTCGCCCAACCCAAAGCTAAGCAAGCACATCGTCATCAGAACTACCTGTAAAATAAACAACGGTCCACCATCAGTGGCGAGTAACATAACTGACTCACCCTAATGGGAATACACATGCACATAGCACAAATCAAATAGCAACATCAAATCAATAATCTAGAGTACAAGATCAACCCAAACGTGAACTCGACTCAAACCAACCTAATCAACTATCTTTGGCGCAATCATTCATATTCTAGACCGGACTGTGCTCGTACGAACGCATCTTACGCATTCGAACTTTCTACTATGCTCGGATTTGAGAATCTTACTCCCAAACCCTATGAAACCAATCTTACTGGAAATCCATGTCCCGTGAAACCAATCTTACTGGAAATTCACAAAAGATCGCATAGTTTGACTCCAACTATCCCAATACCGCGGATGGAATAGGGGCAACGTCTTAACCCAAATACAATGAATCTTACTCAAAGTATCAGGCTTCTAAAAATGAAATCAAGCTAATTAATTAATTAAATCTTTTAATCAACTTAATCATATTATCATCATTATTACCCAACATAACTAAATTAAGTTCAAGAATTGCCTCTAGCCTTGATTCTCGAATTTAACTAGTTAAATTATCGAAGTTATTCTCAAGAACTGCCTCTAGCCTTAATCTTGAGTCTAACCAATCATAATCCAACATTCAATAATCATTCTTTAATCATATTAGACACTTTCTTTAACTTTCTTTATCATTTAAACCATTTTCATTAACTTTCAAAATTCAACCAAGAACTCATAAAGACTCATCAAGAACTCATAAAGAACCCAAAGAACTCATTCAAGATTCAAGATCTTCAACCAAGAACTCATCCAAACTCAAATCATCACACGCATAATCACATGATTCATTCGAAAACTTCAACTTAAACTCATCCAAATTCATCAAACTTTGACATAATAATCATGATCATAAAACAACATATATTCAACCATAAAATTATCAAAACCATCATCAAAATATCATGAAAACCATATCAAAATCAGATTAGAAACAATACACTAAATCATGAATAAACTTCATCAAATAACCCATACATGCATTTAATCTATACTATAAACATAGTATACCAAAAAGGTTGAGAAAGCCTGTTACCTTGATCACGATTAACCCCAAAAACGTACCAAGAACTTGCTGCCCGGAACGAGTCTTGCACGGTCTCAAGCAACACGGTGCCACACGGCTTCTTCACGGTTTCATCACGGTCTTGCACGGACGTACCACACGACCACCGTCCTCGTTCCCCACTGCCCAGTCAGCACGGCCACACAGCTGCCTTACCTCACACGCACGGCTGCCCACGGTGGCACCCCTTCCTCACGCACGGCTGCTGCCCAGCCAGACCACACGCACCACCTTCCAACAACCAAGATCAACCCCCACACCCCTAAGTCTTAATAAAACAATGAAAGCTAATGTGTTTAGTCACTTAAAGATCAAAAATAGAGGTTGAATCTTTAATTTTTGGTTGAGGAAAAGGATGAACCAAGTTGGTCAAAGATAAGCCAAAATGGCGTGAAGGAGCAAGACAAAAGGAGAGAAAGTTTTGCCTCTTGAATTGATGAGCAAAGGATGGCAAAAGAGCAAATGGATCATCATGCCTTACTAACCCTTCTATTTATAGAAGTGGTTTAAGGTGTGAATGCATGGCAAGTGGCAAATCCTTGCCATGAACATGAGGGGGCCGGTTGGGCTTAGGCTCAAATGGGCTTTAAGTTCATTTGGGCCATTTGCACTAATTCATGACTAATCATGATTATTTTCGCACTTGGCCCAAAGCTAATTAATTAATTAGAAAATTAAATAATAAAATTCTAATTAATTAAAATAAAATAAAAATTAATAAATATTAAACCATTAAATAAAATGGTTACACGATAGCAATTAAAATAGTCTAAATAAATTTTAGACCATGCACCGGAACAAACTAATTACAAGAAAGTAAACACGAAAATAGCCCAAAATCTGGGGCGTTACAGTTTTAAAACAATATTATTGATAATATATCTATTTTGACTAATTCTAAAAACCCTATTTTCTCCCAACATCTCCTACTTTGTTTACTAAAATTTAGGAGTTGAAAAAAAAACTATCTTTTTCCCCTTATATTCACACGGCCAGCCCTACCAACAACACATCAAAAATTGTTTTATTATTTTTCCCTTTCAAGAATTAATTCATTAATTTATCCCTAAACCTTTCATATTGTTCCAACCCTCAAAGATTGATCAAGAACCTTAAAGAACTTCAAGAACCGTGTAACCTTGAATAATATTCGAACCCCATCCATAAACAAAGGTAATTAGATTTTCTTTACTTAATCAATAGGATAGATTAGCAATATAATTGTTAGAATAGGTGTAATCATGTTTAGAATAAGTTTGGAATTGCTTGAATTGTGTAGAATATAATTTGAATTAATTGTTGTTATATTATATAAGATGTCGAATGGCTTAGGTATTAATCAAGGATTATTTGACAAGTTTAAATAATGTACTTGCCATGTTTTATGATTAACTTATGGTTCTTGCTAATTTAAAATTGATGATTTAATTATTGAATTATTTTGAGTATTGATTATATATATATGCCGTGTAAATGCTAAGTCGTTCAAGATGTTTCTTTGGTTAAAAATATGATTTTTATGTTGTAACCTTGGTCTATGAATAATCTTTGATGAAAATCTTGAATATAATCTTTAATATGATCATGTTAGTGTTGATTCTTGAATTTGATGTTGATGTTGTTTGCAATCTCAAAATCCGTGTGTATGTATAATAAAAAGAATTAATTTTGATCTCGTTTAGTCCATGGTTGATGAATTAATGTTTAAAGTATAATTTTATAATTTATTATTATGTTTATATGATTAATTGTGATGATTGTATTTAAATAATTTGAGATGTTAATTTTGGTGTTGTTATTGGTGAATGTCGAATGGTAGTAAGTATTAAAAAGAGTATTTTTATCATGTTTTAAGCATTATTAGTTGATGATTGTTAGCTTATATGATTATGGGTTTATTATATTGATTTATTAAATTGTTTATACGTTTATTTGAGGATATGATGTGATTATTGTTCATTAAGAGGGATTGTCGAGTGGTGCAAGTATTAAGTTAGAGTTTTGGGTCAAGTTAAGATGAACTAGAATTGAATCGAGGATAAGTTGTGTCAATAAGGAATTGAATTGTGAACTGGAAATGAGAACAAAACAGAATTGAAATGAAAAGATGATTAAGTATGAAGTGACCGCCTATCTAGTGGCTCAAGTGCCATGAACATAGGTACAGTCGAAGCCACTGTCCTATCTTGGGATTCCTGACCGTTCTTGATCCCAGTGCTTGGGGAGTAGATTTTCGTGGTTGACTCGGCATGAGCAAGGAAAGTTGGGGGAAGTAGATCTTCGTGGTTGACCCCTTACGAGCATATGACTGGTCACGGATTAGCACCGGAACAGGATAGAATAGAAGAATCAATAGAGGTGTCAAGAGGTCTAGAACGGAATGAGTTGGTATAGAAGGACTTGGTTTATTAAGTTGTTATGATTATCTTCCGCTACGTACTGGATTGATGATGTTTATGTATGATTACATGATGATATGTTGTCTGTTTTGTTGATCTGCTCTAATGATTATGTTTCTAATTGTGTTCTACTGATTAAGTACAACAATCTAATTACTCACCACTGATTGTGGACCCCAAAAATTCTTTTTCAGGTACAGGTGGTGATTGAATTGGGTTACGCAAGGGCCGGGATTTTAAGCTCGCCAGCTTAGTAGTTGACCCTGATGTTTAGTTCTCGCTTATGTTTTACGTTTTTAGTGGACTTTCCTTATCTTGTATTGTTATTAGACTTTGGATTATTAAAAATTTTGGATTATTTAATGGTTTTAATGAATAATACGATCTAAGTTTAGAGCTTCCGCTGTTAATAATGAATCCGATATTATAAGTTTATGGGTAATAATGTTCTGTAATGTTGTTTTCTCCGAAAACAACACTGCTAACTTACGGGTCGTTACAGACTCTCTTACCAGTAACTCAGTTAGATTGGGAACAAGATCTCCAGTTCCCCCTGAGTTGTTTATCTGATTCTCATCTGAGTCACCTTGATCTCCTCCAGGCTCTTCTCCTTTCAGATTTGGAGGCACATCGGGTGAGCCCGGTTCTGCAAAATCTTCAGTGCCTTCACCAGTTGGTTGTTCTCTTGTGAATTCCATCAAACCAATGGAGTCATCATGTGATACCTGTGAAATCTCAGAGAACAGGTTAAATTCATCAAAAATAACATGGACACTGTCTTCAATACATAGTGTTCTCCTATTGAAAACTCTATAAGCTTTGTTGTGTGGAGAGTATCTAAGAAAAACTCCTTCATCAGTTCTAGGGTCAAATTTATCAAGCTGTTCTTTCCCATTAATTGTGCACATAGAATCTACATCCAAAAATTCTTAGATGTGCAATATTAGGTTATCTTCCCTTTAGAAGTTCATAAGGTGTTTTATTTACCAATGATTTTAATAAGGCTCTATTCAGAATGTAACAAGCTATATGTACAGCTTCTTCCCGAAAACCCTTGGGGACACAACTTTCAATCAACATTGTTCTGGCCATCTCCTCCAATGTTTTGTTCTTCCTCTCAACTACTCCATTCGGTTGAGGTGTTCTTGGGGAAGAAAAGTTGTGACTTACTCCATTTTCTCTACAAAACTCAATGAAGCTTGCATTGTCAAACTCAGTACCATGGTTTGATCTTATGGCAACCAGTTTAGTGCTTAACTAGTTCTGTACTAGTTTGATCAAGGCTTCAAACTCTTTAAAAGTCTCATCCTTAGAATATAGAAACAATTTCCAAGTGTACCTTGAAAAGTCATTAACCAAAACACAAACAAACCTATTCCAATTTCTGCTTTGTACTCTTATGGGTCCACATAAGTCAATATGGATCAATTTAAGTGGTCTGCTTGTGCTGATCACTGTCTTTGGTTTAAAAAAAGATTTTATATGCTTTTCCTTAGCACATTCAGGACAAAATCTGTCAATTTCATAATTGATGTCAGGTAGACCAACAACCAAGTCAATTGACTTAACCTTGTTTAGAAGTGCCAGGCTACCAATGTCCAAACCTCTTATGCCAAAGCCACTGATTCTTATCAGTTATAAATTTCAAACAAATGGACTTGTCTTCAGGATTTTGATCTAAATAAGTAATGTAGATGTCATCTTTTCTAGTTCCATGACAGACAAGTTCACCTGTTTCACTGTTAACTATGTGACACAGGTCGGCTTGAAATTCAACTCTGTTGCCTTTGTCACATAATTGAGAAATACTCAAGAGATTATGTTGTAAGCCTTCAACATAGTAAACA
Source organism: Salicornia ramosissima (assembly GCA_951394345.1). NCBI lineage: Eukaryota > Viridiplantae > Streptophyta > Magnoliopsida > Caryophyllales > Amaranthaceae > Salicornia > Salicornia ramosissima. Next base: position 23,418,060 of record OX596234.1, on the reverse strand, counting down.
TCATCTATAGCTTGGAAGAGAGACTTACCAACCTTAACTAGGACAACAATAGTACCCTTACTGTTGTCCCCAAATGTTACTCTCCCCCCATCATGGGCTACAAGTGAAAGGAACTGTTCTTTATGTCCAGACATATGTCTTGAGCAACCAATGTCCAAATACCAATGAGTATCTCCTTTCAACTTGCCCTGCAAAATCAGATCAAACATTAGTCCTAGGAACCCAAACTGGTTTGGGGCCCTGTTCACAAACAGTTAACTCAGACAGGTCATTCTAACCCAGACCTTCTTAACATTTTTGGCGTTTCTTTCCTTGCTCCTTTTCTTGTGGATGCACTCATCAATTATATTACCACCTTTTCCAGAGTGATAGCAAACATGCATGTCCTTGGCAGTCACATATTTTCCCTTTTTGAACTCAATTATCCAGGTGGTCTCTCTGGGTGACCAGTTAGGCTTAGCTATCCTTCTAGTGTAACCTAGACCAGCTTTACCTTTGTTGCTCTTTAGAGACAGAACTTGACTTAAGTTCTTTTCTTCCTTTAATAGTTTGTCCACAAGTTTCTGACTATTTTGGAGCTCATGTTCTTTGGTTTTAAGAATCTTGATTAGATGGCTATTCTTGTCTTCTAAGGATTTAAAATCACTTTTCAAATTTGCAAATTCTGATCTCAGATCTGAAACCAAGGACTTATTGTGATTGTGGGGAGACTGTTTTCTGTTTTTCTGTTTGAGATTATAAAGCTGAATATGTAAATCACATATTTGACCTTCATAGTCAGTAATCATCCTACTGGCCTTAGTGCTTGACTCTACATTAACCATGGTGGTTTGTGTTGTTCTGGCTAAGACAAGCTCCTTATGCAAATCTTTAACTTCTTCCAAGAATAGACAAAAACTGTTTAACAGACCAGATTTGCTTAAGGTTCCTGCCTTAGTTTTGACAACATCAAGATTAATTGGATCCTCTAGGTTTTGCAAAAGATTCACCAGGGGACCAGTTAGATCTTCCTAATCGTCAGATAAAATATTTTGTGATGTGTTAGATTTTACTGTTTCCAATTCCACCGTGCATTGATCAAGTGAAACTTATAAGTTAGCTATTTCATTTATCATGTTAAGACATAACTCCTCCAAATGATCACGACTGGCATTAGATATTTCACATTCTCGATTTTTTTAAATTTATTTTTACCATCTTTATAAGCATTACTTAACTCAAGACATTGATCAAGCATTGTATCTAAACATTCAAACATATTATCTTTCTTATACTCATACATGTCCTCACGGATTCTGGAAATTGTTACCTGTTGAGAGCTTGATCCAACTGTTTTCCCCATGAGGCACACATGTGATACAATAAAGGAGTTACAATTAAGGAGTTACAATAAATTATTATTTTACTAGTGATACAAGCTCAAGATTCATGCAAAGATTCAATAATTCCATAAAAGATTTACAGAGGTTAAAACAGGCATGAAAAATAATCAAGAAAACAAACATATAACTTCATCTATCATATTCGGCCATCAAGGATCAAAATAGAGATCAAGATTAAATTCCTCAACCTGCGTCAAAACAACATGAGAATTTAAATACTAAATCAAGAAGTCAGATTATAGAAGATCACAACATAATGATTCAATCTTGGTCATAAAATCCGAATATGCACATGAAACAAAGAAATAAAAAATACAAACTTTATGCTTATAATATAATTCAAGAATTAAATAAATTAAAGATTCATGCTTTAACATTCAAATCATGCATTAATTCACATCAAAGTCTATGCTTTATAAGTACATAATCATGCGCCAAATTCATCATCATAGTCAATTCAAAAGTTAAAAAATTCGAATATAGATTCATGTAAAATCATCAAATAAGAATTAAACTACACATAAACCATCAAAGATTCATCAAGATTCAATTAAAATCAAGAAAAGAACCAAGAAAAGCTCCCTAAACAGGTCGGCCATAAACGCAAAACACATTCATCAACATGATTCTATCTAATGCAGTTACTATATGATGACTGGTCCTAAAACTAAGTGATGTAGCTAGTTACCTAATGAATCCAGCACAAAGTTCGAAGCTTTCTTGCTTCCAAATCGACGCCCAAGGTTTGAATCCTACCAAGGCTAAAACCACACCAACAATACAGTCTTTGGTTCAAGCTTGTTGAAAGGTTTGAAGGCTGGAATGATCTTTAGGGTTTGTTCTTGATTTGATGAAGTGAAGATCAAGATTTTTGGTTGATGATGGAGGGAGGGTGCCGTGAGGCTGAGAGGAGTTTTGGGGTTTTCCTTTTGTGTTTCTTGTTTAGCTCGAGTGAACCCCTTAAGTTTTGCACTTGGAATGTTGATATGCAGTTCTTTGTTTCTAAGTTGTTGGGGTTGCAGGAAATTTCAAATAGTAAGCCTAAGTTTGTCATCATAAAAAAGGGAGAATTTGTTGAGTTCCTTGAGTTTTGAATGATGACAATAGGGAACAGTTGATTATTACCAGTATTGTGTAGTTGGTTAAACTAGCTAATATTAGATCTCATGAATGTTTTGTAATTAAGATTATCCTTGCATATATCTTGATGTTTATCTTGAAGGGAACAGGTTTTGTGATTCATTGAGATGACTGGTATAGAACCAGTTGTAGTGTTCCGTGGGTTGTACTGAAACATCCTTATTATATACTTTCTATGCTTTAAACTTGTTAAATGTGCAGTAAGTATGAGATTATCCAAGTATTAATATCCAGAATTAAGACACTCAAAGAAAACTTTAAAGACTTGGATTAACATGAAGATAGATTAGAACTTTATTTTGAGAACATTAGATCTTCATGTAATGTTTGTGTATATGTTTGGTAGATCAATATAAATGTTTGTGTGTGATGAAGTAGTATTATGAATATTAGTGCCAGAAGGTATAATATTCATAACACTACTAAGTAGGGAAACAAGTCTGAGGACCAGTTCCTCTACGAGCTGCTGTCAGTTTTCGAAAAATAGGAATGTGTCCCATATTTTTCGAAAGGGCTTTAGGGTTTTAAAATTAAATGAAAGATGATGAGCTATTAAGGATTTAAAAGTTATTCCCTTAATTATAGGAAAATCTTTTTAAATCAACAACTTTCTACAAGTTTGTTGAGAATAAAAAGATATTGTTTCCTATTTTTTAGGGAAAAATATTTACAAATAACATCCTTACCAAAGCTAGTTGATTTATGAGCAAATCATAAGCCTATAAATACTTAACACCATACATCGAAAAGCTTAAGAATCTCTGACGGAAAAATTGAGTGAATTATTTCAGAGAAAAATCACACCTTGCATAAAGTTTATATCGAGCAAAAATACACAAACTTTAGAGCTTTAACTTTACTCTTTAATCATTGTGAGAAAGAAAAATCAGAGTGAAAATCATTGTATTTTGTCTCCAAAAAAGGTGTTGGAGATTGGGGTGTGTTTGTGACTTCAAACATGAGCGAGTCCACTCAGTGTTGACTATGGGGACTGGTTCCTTTTGTTAGGGACAGTCGAGTGTGCAATCTTATTATTTCTGAGTTGGTTTAATACGATACATAGGGTAGGAGGACGTAGGCCTTAGTGTGCATTTATTAATTCCGCTACAGGAACCAGCAAAACTGGTTCCTCGTCTAAGAAATAGGAAAATTTAAATTGATAACCAATACACCAAAGACTCAATTCACCCCCCTCTTGAGTATATTCAACCCTTCAATTTCTCAGATTCTTTTAAGATAACACCTAGAGAAGTGGATCATGAATTCTCAAGGGATGAATGTAATGGGGTACGACAACAAAACCCCCAAATTCAATAGAAAAATTTATGCATGGTGGAAGAACATATTGAAGAACATAATCATTGGAATTGATTATGAATGTTGGCTGATTGTGAGGAATGCGTAAGTTCAATGTATACTAAAGAAGGGGGGTTGAATTGAGTATGTGTGTTTTTTCAATCGTTTTCAAGGTTTGTTTATCTTTTTATGAGAACAACGACACAACAATAAATAAACAGTAGGAACACAAGTATTTAACGAGGTTCGGCTTCTAAATAACCTACGTCCTCCACTCTCTGACCAGTATTATTAATCAACTCTGAATAATAACAAGGTTACACACTCAGTCAAATGCTACAACTCTGTAACATTCAATTCCCCAACTGTTAGCTCTAACAGTTCACTCACTGTTCATAGAACGCTCCCTAATCACTTCCCTCTATGTGATTCAAAATACAATATCAAAATCTCCGTAAGTTTTCTCTTGGAATAAACTGTTGTAAATGAAAATCGTCAACCCAAAGTGTGCTTGGAGACTTGTCTAAATAGTGCAAACAAATTCAGCTGACACAAGTACAATAGTACTTGTTTCAGACTTTGTGTCCTTCCACTACATGTAGTGGGAAAGTACACTAAAGTCCAAACTAAGTACATTGCAAAGCTGATTTTGTGTATCATTTTGGCAGTTTTCCAAAACCTAAGTGATCAATATTTTTAAAATAAATTTTCAAAAAAAATTTGAACATAAAAATCGATACTGATCACTTAAGCACGTGCGTAATACTAAGGTCTGTTTCCACATTGGTCTCAGTACTACAAAGTTTACATCTGTTAAAGAGAATTGATCTCAGCTTGTTCTTTGCGTGTTCTTTGCTTGCTCATATCTTGTTCTCTTTACTGGACATAAACTTTAACCCTTTTTGCTCTTTACTTATAAACACAAGTCTTATTTTCCTAAATTTATTTTACAAGAAGATCCTAGAACTACAGAAAATAAATAGCTCCAAGCTCTTGGCTTCTAATCTTCAAGTATCTCAAGGCCTTCGAAGTTATCTTAATGAGTCCTCAATTGATTCAACCTATTCATACACAAACATGCATAGCAATCAAGTATAGAGAACTGGTTTGTCATCATTCAAATCAAACATGGTACAACAATTTCCCCCTATTTTATGATGACAAACCATGAAGTTCCCCTTTAGAACAGTAACCAATTGTTTCAAGTTAAAACATTTGTTCAGAGGAACTCGTCTTATATTGTGCCTGCAGTGAGATTCATAATATCAGAGAATTAAAAACACACAGCAGACTAAAGTGCAATTAGACTGATTACAAGGTCAGTCAACTCATCACATTACTCAATAACTATTGAGTTTCAGCATTAGACCTATAACCTGCAAGACTTATCAATATCAAGTGTAGCAAAAGAATTCTAAGTTCACTTGGAAGAGTTAATTCCAGTTGGGATGGATAGGAGCATTTGATCTGAATTCAAAATACTCCTATGCATGAAGCTGGGCCATCTCTAACAAGGTCAGAACCTTTTTCCAGTTGCTACACCTAACACTAGGAACTTCACCTGTCCTATTCCCCCTTTTAGCATCATCAAATGAAAAAATAATCACAATATAAAAATTAGGAGAAGGCAACAGATAAAGTCAAGCACAAGCATAAATTAACACAACATTCTAGAGATGATGTCCCAAATAGTGAGTACCTGCAACTCACAATCCTAAAAGTTCAAAGTGCACACATGTTTAAAATTATACAGACCAGGACCACTCTGCATTGAAAAATTTGGCAGAAGTGGTAAAAAAACTAAGGATAGTCAAATTGTTCATGGGAGCCAGAAATAAGAAAGTTTGAGAAATTTATTAACAGTGAAGGGGCGTAAGTTAAGAATAGTTGGAGTTAGCATCATCATTAGAATCCTTAGTGGATTCCTCTTCTTCCTTTTCTACACTCTCCTCCTGCTTCTTCTTCTTGACCTGAGCAATGATGGGGACTGGTCGTTGGGTGGTCTTGGGCTTGATGCTGGATGAGGAGGCAAGCTTTTCTTCATGGTTGTCCAACCTTTCTGATATGTTCTTGAGTGATCCATCCATAGATGTGGACAAAGAATTAACACTTGCCATCATCTGTTGAAGGAGCTCACCATGTGTTTTGACTTGTTTGGACAGTGCCCCAGTATCTTCCTCAGACCTTCAGCTGTTTGTCCTCCTGACCCCACTAATCCTTTCTTCATCCCTCATTTTTAGAATCCCACCCTCGAAGGTCATTCCCTTCTGAACTAAGATATGGTTGGTGAGGACAAACATCTTCTTAACCTCACCACTCAGAGGTACCTTCCTATTTTGAAAAACCAGGGTAAGCCAGGCACCTTAGGGAAGAGAGTGGTCTTACCTTTCAAGGATGCTAACCATGTGGGCTAGCATAAGACCAGGGAGACTCAAGTTGATCTTCTCATAGAGGCAGTAGATTATCACAGCATCCATTTTTTCTTACATCCATCCTGCCCTGAGCCCTAGAGAGTACTATCTTAGAGGCTACTGTATGAAATAGCCTCATTACGTACTGGTTCCCTCAGTTGGCTAATTGCATAGTTGGAACCTTCAGAGGGTGAACCAGTTAAGAGTGTGATCTGGATGTGTTCTGTACGGACCTCTGGGATCGTAGGCCAGTTATCTTTTGAGTAATCACGGAACCCTCCTCTGAGCATTCCCAGTACCTCCTGTAGACTCTTTTTCGACATAGTGATATCTACCCATTTGATCTCACTCCAGACTTTCCCTTTATCCAGTTTTCCTAGCTTAGTGTAGAATTGCTCAACACAGGATTCAAACACATCTAGCTTTTTACCAAACAACCCCTCCCAACCCTAAAATTCTAAGGTCTCCTTAAACTGCTCTAAGAAGGATAGACTCAGCCAAGACTGTGGACATGCAAAACAAAATAATACACCCCTACCATTTAATTAGAATAGTGGTTCATAAGTGGTCTTACCTTTTTTCTTGGCTGAGGCCTTCTCAGGTACAGAGTCAGCCTTCCTCTTATTCTCTGTAGTCAGCTTTGTTGCAGGTTTTGGGCTCTCAGAATTCTTGCCCTTCTTAGCCATGCTTTTCATCCTTTTCTTCTTCTCCTCCTTCCTTCCCTCAGGAGCATCCTTAGCAGGTTCCTTCTTGATTTCATCCTTACACACTCTTGATTCCATCCCATCACTTTATCTTTCTCTTCAATGCTTGGCACTGGTTTCTCTGTGGTCCGTGGGGGTGGTGATGGAGTCTTTTGTGGTTGTGGAGAAGGAGATGTGGATTTTTCTTTTGGTGGTGAAGAGGGTGGTGGAGTTTCGGACTTTGGTGATGAAGGTGGAGGTGGAGTCTCGGCTTTTGTGGTTTGATGGTGTTTTTTGTGGAGGAGATGAGGTTGTAGGCTGTGGAGAGGGTTGTTTAGGTGAAGGAGAGGGTGATTTCTTTGAAGTGGATGGTGATGGTTTAGATGGAGAAGGAGTTTTCTGAGTTTGAGGTGGTGGAGATTTTGGTGATGATGGTGGTGGTGATTTAAGAGATGGTGGTGGTGGATTTTTTTGTTTGGGCTTGCATGCATCCTTAGATTCCACAACAATTTCTTTGGACATAGTCCTTAACCTTTTCCAACTTTTCTTCTACTTCATGGTGTTCAGCAACCACTGTAGTACTTGATTTCTTTTCGACCTTCGAAGAAGTGAATTTTGGTGATTGACTGAGACCCTTGCTTTTCTTCTTTGATCCCCTATTTTTCTTCCTTCCCATTGTCGGTTTTTGCAGTACATTGAAAGAGAGAGAGTGAGTGACATTGTGATGAGAATTCAGTAGAAAGATTCTTTGATGATGCTTAGGGTTTGAGAGGAGGGAGCTGTTAGAGAGAGAGAGAGAGACGGTTAGAAAAAGATAATGAAAATGTGAAGGAGTTCAAATAAAATGAAAATGAGATAGCAGTTACTAAAGAGAAATGGAGGAGGTTATGTGACGACCCGACTCGCTTAAATCGGCGCGGAAGAACCTCATCATCAGAAATACCTGAAAAGTAAACAACAGTCCACCGTCAGTGGCGAGTAACATAACTGACTCACCCTAACGGGAATACACAAGAACATAACACAAATCAAATATCCAAAGCATAACAACAAACATGCGAAAATCATCCCAAAACAGACTCGGCTCAACAAACTTATCCAACTTATCTTTGGCACAATCATTCATAAACTAGACCGGACTACGCTCGTACGAACGCCTCTTACGCGATCGAACTTTCCAACTATGCCAGGATTGAGAATCTTACACCCAACCCCATGAAACCAATCTTACTGGAAATCCATGTCAAAGACGACATAGTGGTATTCACTATCCCAATACCGCGGTCAGGATAGGGGCAACGTCTTAACCCAAAAACATAGAATCTTACTCTAAGTTTCAGGCGTCTAGCTACGAAATCAAGCTAATCTTACATTCTTTAACTTTAATCCGAATTTTACTCACTTAGTTACTTCTTAAGTTGCATCTTACGCCTTGACTTAAGAAAATAACGCGTAAACCAAACATCTTATCAACATCTTATCGTTTTCTTTAACTTTTTCTTTAACTTTCTTTACTTTCTATAACTTAAAAGACTTAATCAAGAACTTATCAAGACTCATCAAGAACTCATCAAGAACTCAAAGAACTCAACCAAGATTCATAAAGAACTCATCCAAGATTCAAGAACTTCAACCAAGAACGCAATCAAGATTCAAGAACTTCAATCAAGAACTCATTCAACTTACATAAACTACACGCATAAATCAAAATATAACCATGAAAATACCAACTTACTAGTATCCAAAATTCATCAAACTTTAACATGACTAACATGAACTTAATACCAACATAATCGAACATAAAATCTACATATTCAATCATCAAATCATCATTAAACCACATAAAAATCAGATTTACATCCATACATAAAAACATGATCGAAACATCAACATAACTAATCTTATGCATTTAATCCATACTATGCATCATAGTACACCAATTAAGTTGAGAAAGCATGTTACCTTATTGAAGATACACACAAAATCAACACAAGTTGCAGCCCGGAACTTGACCCACACGGACCACCCACACGGCACACACACACGGCACGGCTTTGGCACTACCACACGAACACGGGCACCACCACACGGCCTAGACCACGAGCAAGAACCACCAATACACGGCTGCTGCTGCACGGCCACACCACACGCACCACCACTTGCACGGTCTTCTCACACGACCACCACGAACCACTCACTTGAACAACCCACTCGAACTAGTACCCAAAAACCAACCCGAACTAGAAATCTCGATTGAAATTATGGAAGTTTAATTTGTGTTTTGGTCCTTAAAGATCAATGGAGGATTAATCTTTAAGTTTGAAGTTGAATGGATGATGAACAATTGAGATGGGAGATTTTAGCCAAAATGGCGTGTGGAAAAATGGAGAGCAAATGGGAGGGAGTTTTGTGTTTAAACTTGATGGCAAGAGCATAAGATGGAAATTTAGCAAAATGGATCCTCAAGCCTTACTAACCCTCCTATATATAGAGTTAGTTAAGGTGTGAACATGAGGCAAGTGGCAAAACCTTGCCATTCACTCAAGGAAAACCGACCAAGCAAGGGTAATGGGCCAATTTTGGGCTTTCGTGATCGATTGGGCTAATTTATCAAAAATTGCATGATTAATCATGCTTAATTCGATTTAGCCCAAAATATTAAATAATTAATTAGAAAATTAAATAATAAAAATTCTAATTAATTAAAAATAATTAAAATAAATAATAATAAGTGCAAATAAAATAATTCGAGTTAAATTGAAATTATTCACATAAAACAAAATAAATAGTTCAAAACTAAATTTGAACTATACATATCAACACATAAATACACATAAACATCCGGCAGAAATACCAATAAAATCAGGGTCGTTACAACCTCCCCTCCTTAAAGAATTTTCATCCCGAAATTTTAAGGCAAAGGAGATCGCTCACCCTTAAACAACTCCGGGCACTTCTGCCTCATGGACGCCTCTGTCTCCCAAGTCGCCTCCTCATGGTGTTGATTTCTCCACAACACTTTGACGAGTTGGACTTGCTTACGCCGAAGGGTCCTCACTTCCCGATCCAAGATCTGGACGGGTCGCTCCTCAAAAGTCAGATTCGGCTCAAGCGTGGCCGACTCCACTGGAATAATGTGGGTAGGATCATGTACATGTTTCCTTAGCTAGGAAACATGGAATACGTCATGCACACTAAACAAACTAGGTGGTAAAGCCAATCGGTACGCCACCTCCCCAACTCGTTCCAGTATCTCGTAAGGTCCCACATATTTCGGCCGGAGTTTCCCCTTCTGACCGAAGCGTGCCACTCCTTTGAATGGTGAAACCTTAAGCAAGACTTTGTCACCTACCTCGAAAGCCAGCGGTCTACGACGATTATCGGCGTAGGATTCCTTACGACTCTGAGCGGCCTGCATCTTAGACCGGATGAATCGGACCTTCTCGATAGTATCGCGTACCATCTCAGGTCCCAAAGCCACAGAATCACTAATATCATTCCAACATATAGGACTCCGACATTTCCTGCCATACAGGGCCTCGTATGGAGCCATCTCGATGCTGGAGTGATAGCTATTGTTATAGGAGAACTCTATCAAACAGAGCATACGTACCCAAGAATGATGGTACTCCAGAGTACATGCTTGGAGCATATCCTCCAAAGTCTGGATGGTCCTTTAAGTCTGACCATCGGTCGCCGCATGAAAAGCGGTGCTCAACTTTAGCTTCGTCCCAAAGGCTTCCTGAACTGATTTCCAGAAACGAGATAGAAACCTCGGATCCTGATCAGAAACAATCTCCCTCGGAACTCCGTGAAGTCGGATAATGTCCTAAGTGTACGCCTCTGGTAGACGCTCCATAGACCAGGTCATCTTCATCGGAATGAATCCATCGACCTTGGTCAACCTATCCACTATGACCCAAATAGCATTCAAGCCATTACAGGTGGGTAAGCTAACCACGAAGTCCATAGATACCGACTCAAATTTCCAGGTCGGAATAGGTAGTGGCTGCAACAGACCTCCCGGTCTCTGATGCTCGATTTTAACCTTCTGACAGACTAAACATCGAGCTACGAACTCTGCTACGTTCCTCTTCATCTTAGGCCACCAAAATTGGCCCTTGAGGTCCTGGTATAACTTGTTACCTCCAGGATGAACAGAGTAGGGCGAGTTATGTGCCTCAGACATAATTTTGTTCCTAAGATCAGAACAGTCTGGTACACACCACCTCCTTCGGAATCGCAGACTACCATCAGAAGGGATCTCGAAACCTACGGCTTTGCCTTGCCGTAGATGTAACGACCCTGGTTTTATTGGTATTTCTGCCGTATGATTATGTGTATTTATGTGTTGACATGTATAGTTCAAATTTGGTTTTGAACTATTTATTTTGTTTTATGTGAATAATTTCGATTTAATTCGAAATATTTTATTTTGATTACTTATTATTTATTATAATTATTATTTAATTAATTAGAATTTTTATTATTTAATTTTCTAATTAATTATTTAATATTTTGGGCTAAATCGATTTAAGCATGATAAATCATGCACTTTTTGTAAATTAGCCCAATAGATCACGAAAGCCCAAAATTGGCCCATTTCCTTGCTTGGCCGGTTTTCCTTGAGTGCATGTCAAGGATTTGCCACTTGCCTCATGTTCACACCTTAACTAACTCTATATATAGAGGAGTTAGTAAGGCTTTTGCTCATTTTGACCATTTAAACACACTTGCCATCTTATGCTCTTGCCACCAAACGTTCAAACACAAAATACCCTCCCATTTGCTCATTTCACACGCCATTTTAGCCTTCAAATGCCCATCAATCTGTTGAATTTTTTATCATGTTTTTATGTATGATTACAATCTGATTTTTATGTGGTTTCATGATGATTTTGGTGATTGAATATGTTAATTTTATGATTGATTGTGTTGGTATTAAGGTCTTGTTGATCATGTTAAAGTTTGATGAATTTTGGGATACTAGTAAGTTGGTAATTTGATGGTTATATTTGAGTTTATGCGTGTGGAATATGTATGTTGGATGAGTTCTTGATTGAAGTTCTTGAATCTTGATTGAGTTCTTGGTTGAAGTTCTTGAATCTTGGATGAGTTCTTTATGAATCTTGGTTGAGTTCTTTAAGTTCTTGATGAGTTCTTGATGAGTCTTGATAAGTTCTTGATTAAGTCTTTTAAGTTAAAGAAAGTAAAGAAAGTTAAAGAAAGAGTTAAAGAAAATGTTAAGATGTTGTAAGATGTTTGGTTTACGCGTTATTTTCTTAAGTCAAGGCGTAAGATGCAACTTAAGAAGTAACTAAGTGGAGTAAACTTCGGACTAAAGTTAAAGATGTAAGATTTAGCTTGATTTCGTATCTAGACGCCTAATCTTAGAGTAAGATTCTAAGGCTTGGGTTAAGACGTTGCCCCTATCCTAACCGCAGTATTGGGATAGTGATTACCGCTATGTCGTCTTTTGACATGGATTTCCAGTAAGATTGGTTTCATGGGGATGAGAGTAAGATTCTCAATCCTGGCATAGTTGGAAAGTTCGATCGCGTAAGTGGCGTTCGTACGAGCGTAGTCCGGTCTAGTTTATGAATGATTGCGCCAAAGATAAGTTGGATAAGTTTGTTGAGCCGAGTCTGTTTTGGGATGATTTTCGCATGTTTGTTGTTATGCTTTGGATATTTGATTTGTGCTATGTTCTTGTGTATTCTCGTTAGGGTGAGTCAGTTATGTTACTCGCCACTGACGGTGGACTGTTGTTTACTTTTCAGGTATTTCTGATGATGAGGTTTTGGCTTAGCTTTGGGTTGGGCGAGCGCCGCTATTTTGATTTAGTGGTATTTTCGTTATTCTATGGTTTTGGATAGTATTGGACTATAGTAGTGGTTTGTATACATTTGTTTTAGACTCTGACATGTGGTTGGAGTTGCGTTTATTAGTATTGATAGTTTGACTTTTCGTTTAGTTATGTACAAACTTGTGGGTATTTGTACTTTTGGGTTATAATAATAATATATTGAGGTTTTGTTTTAAATTTTTAAGTATTTGAGTTGTAGTTATGACTATTCGACTCGTCGGTTTCTTCCGCGCCGATTTAAGCGAGTCGGGTCGTCACAGTTGGTATCAGAGCCGAATAGGTTTTAAGTGAAGTTTTAATATTTGAGTTAAACCCGGGAGTTGAGAGCTTTACTATTCCCGAGTGATAAAACCAATTTTAGGTTAAGTAAAGGGAGAAGAGTTGGGTAGAAAGACCGGGATAAGATCTTTTCTATTTTTCTTTTTCTCTCTTTATTTGAGTATACTTGACTGTGGTGGGGTATATGACTGACATTGTATTCTTGGTATGTCTTTTTGTTGTGATGCATTGCAGCATGTCTACACCTCGCCGGTTGAGTACTGGACGACAGAGGTCGCGGGCACTCGAGGAGGCGATCCTTACGTTGGCGCACCATAGTCGTCATACGCCGAGTACGCAGTTGACGTTCGATCGTATCGCACGTCATCGACCTCCGACTTACGACGGGGTTGCCGACCCCACTACTTTGGATAGCTGGATCCGTGAGATGGGGAAGCTCTTCGACGCGACGTTTTGTCCCGAGCACGAGAAGGTGCACATCGCCGCATATTACTTACGTGGAGAGGCCGATAACTGGTGGACGTTAGCTAAGGACGCGTACGTGGCATTGCATTCGATGTTGTGGATCGAGTTCATCGATAAGATCCAGGAGCGTTTCTACCCCGACGAGTTGCGGTGGCAGAAACAGGAGGAGTTTCTTACTCTCACACAGGGTAAGATGACTGTCCAGGCGTACACCGATAGATTTACGGAGTTGTCGAGGTTCGCTACGTCTATGGTTCCGTCGGAGAAGGATCGGGTCAAGCGCTACATCAAAAAGCTAGATCCGAGGATTCGCGTTCACGTGATCAGTAGTGGAGCGACGACGTTTTAGCAGGCCTACGAGATAGCACTCGAGATTCAGGCATCGACAGCTGAGGAGGATTCGAGCAAGAAGAGAACTCCGGTTCCGACGACGATAGCTTCATTTAAGAAGCCCCGATTCAGCGCACCTAGCAGTACCCCTCCGACCACGAGTTCGCATAAGGGTTTCGATGGCTCGAAGTGCAGAGGATGCGGCCGAGACTTCCATCCAGGGAAGCGGTGTGATGGTTCACCCATAGCGTGTTATCTATGCAGGAAGGAAGGCCATAAGGCGTCAGCATGCCCCGAGAGGAAGCCAGACACTGAGGTTAAGCAGCTTCCGGCACCAACGAAGACTCCGGTGAAGAACCGAGTCTACTATATGACCGAAGCGGAGGTCGAGGTTCAGCCTGACGTCGTATCAGGTAGATTTCTTGTTTCTGGTGTGTTAGCCTTAGTTTTGTTTGATTCTGGTGCTACTGTCTCTTTTGTGGCTAGTAGTTTTGCCTCGAGCTCTAATCTTCGTGGCAGCCTTTCGGTTAGTTCAGTTATTACTCTCCCTTCCGGAGAGGATTTTGTTTGTCAGCGCGAGTTCCGAGGAGGGCCTATCGTGATAGCTGGGGAGCAAGCGACGGCTGATCTGAAGGAGTTCCCGCTTATGGAGTTCGACGTCATACTTGGTATGGACTGGCTGTCGAGGTATCGAGTGATCATTCGTTGCCGAGATCAGTCAGTGATATTCCGAGGACTTCAGGGCAACCGAGTTACCTACTCTGGGTTCGTCCTTAAGAAAGGAGTAAAGGTAGTCTCTGCCTTGAAAATGAGAAAGCATCGTCAGAAGGGCGATATGGTGTACCTATGTCAGGTACGGGACTTGACTGAGGAGCATCTGTTGGACGATATACCTGTAGCGAGGGATTTCAGAGTCGTATTTCCTGATGAGCTACCAGGAGTTCCACCCGAGCGCGATGTCGAGTTTCATATCGACTTAGTACCCGGGACAACGCCGATTTCGAAGGCACCGTACCGGATGGCACCATCGGAGTTGCAAGAGTTAAAAACGCAACTCTAGGATTTGATCGATAAGGGCTTCATTAGGCCGAGCGTTTCTCCGTGGGGAGCACCTGTGCTCTTCATGAAGAAGAAAGATGGTAGTATGCGCCTGTGCATAGACTACCGATAGTTGAATCGGGTAACTATCAAGAATAAGTATCCGTTGCCTAGGATTGAGGACCTATTCGATCAGTTGCGAGGAGTGGGAGTGTTTTCGAAGATAGATCTTCGATCTGGATATCATCAAATTCCAGTCAAGAAAGAAGACATTCCGAAAACTACTTTTCGTACCCGTTACGGCCACTACGAGTTCGAGGTGATGCCCTTTGGCCTCACTAATGCGCCAGCCGTGTTCATGGACCAGATGAACCGGACGTTTCACCACTTACTCGATAAATGTGTCGTAGTATTTATAGATGATATCTTAGTCTATTCGAGAGATGAGTCTGAGCATACGGAACATCTCCGGATGGTACTTGAGATATTGCATAGTCATAAGTGGTTCGCAAAACTCTCCAAATGTGAGTTCTGGCTTCGCGAAGTAGCATTTCTGGGTCACGTGATTAGTAAGGAAGGCATTAAGGTAGACCCGGCTAAGATTAAGGCTGTAGTTGATTGGAGTAGCCCGAGAAATGTGGCGGAAGTTCGTAGTTTTCTAGGATTGGCCGGATACTATTGACGATTCGTCCAGGACTTCTCCAAGATTGCTAGGCCGATGTCTAGTCTCCTACAGAAGGAGGTCCGCTTCGTTTGGATAGAGGCTTGCGAGCAAGCATTCCTGCAATTGAAACATAGATTAGTCTCTGCTCCTATTCTTACCCTTCCGAACGATGAGGAGGACTTCGAGGTCTATAGTGATGCTTTGAAGAAAGGCCTAGGATGTGTGCTCATGCAAGGCGGGAAAGTCATCACTTACGCATCGAGACAATTGAAGGTGCACGAGCGTAACTATCCTACGCATGACTTGGAGTTAGCGGCTGTAGTATTCGCGCTCAAAATCTGCAGGCACTACCTCTATGGTGGTTCGTGTAGAGTATTCACGGATCACAAGAGCCTCAAGTACATCTTTACTCAGAAAGACCTCAATATGAGGCAGAGACGATGGCTTGAGCTGATTAAGGACTAGGACCTGACGCTTAACTATTGCGAGGGCAAGGCGAACTTAGTCGCAGATGCACTGAGTCGTAAGCATCGCTTGAGCTTCAGTAGAAGCCGTAGTTCCGTCAGACTTCGTCTGACATCTATGAGTGCTGAGCCTGATCTGATTCAGGAATTGCGCGAGGGTCAACAGAACGACCCGCAGTTAGCTAGGATTCGAGAGGCTCTGCGGCAAGGCAAAGTCGTAGGTTTCGAGATCCCTTCAGATGGTAGTCTGCAATTCCGAGGGAGGTGGTGTGTACCGGACTGTTCTAATCTTAGAAACAGAATTATGTCTGAGGCACATCACTCGCCCTACTCTGTTCATCTTGGCGGTAACAAGTTGTATCAGGACCTCAAGGGCCAATTCTGGTGGCCTAAAATGAAGAGGGATGTACCAGAGTTCGTAGCTCGATGTTTAGTCTGTCAGAAGGTTAAGATCGAGCATCAGAGACCAGGAGGTCTGTTGCAGCCACTACCTATTCCGACCTGGAAATTTGAGTCGGTATCTATGGACTTCGTGGTTAGCCTACCTACCTGTAATGGTTTGAATGCGATTTGGGTAATAGTGGATAGGTTGACTAAGGTCGCTAGATTCATTCCGATGAAGATGACCAGGTCTATGGAGCGTCTAGTGGAGGCGTATACTCAGGATATTATCCGACTTCACGGAGTTCCGAAGGAGATCGTTTCTGATCGAGATCCGAGATTTCTATTCGTTTCTGGAAATCAGTTCAGGAAGCCTTTGGGATGAACCTGAAGTTGAGCACCGCTTTTCATGCTGCGACCGATGGTCAGACTGAGAGGACCATCCAGACTTTAGAGGATATGCTCCGAGCATGTACTCTGGAGTACCATCAGTCTTGGGCGCGTATGCTCTGTTTGATAGAGTTCTCCTATAACAATAGCTATCACTCCAGCATCGAGATGGCTCCGTACGAGGCCTTGTATGGCAGGAAATGTCGGAGTCCGATATGTTGGAATGATATTAGTGATTCTGTGGCTTTAGGACCTGAGATGGTACACGATACGATCGAGAAGTTCCGAGTCATCCGGTCTAAGATGTAGGCTGCTCAGAGTCGTCAGAAATCCTACGCCGATAATCGACGTAGACCGTTGGCTTTCGAGGTAGGTGACAAAGTCTTGCTTAAGGTTTCACCATTCAAAGGAGTGGCACGCTTCGATCAGAAGGGAAATTCCGACCGGAATATGTGGGACCTTACAAAATACTGGAACGAGTTGGGGAGGTGGCATATCGATTGGCATTACTACCTAGTTTATCTAGTGTGCATGACGTATTCCATGTTTCCCAGCTAAGGAAATATGTACATGATCCTACCCACATTATCCCAGTGGAATCGGCCACGCTTGAGCCGAATCTGACTTTTGAGGAGCGACCCGTCCATATCTTGGATCGGGAAGTGAGGACCCTTCGGAGTAAGCAAGTCCAGCTCGTCAAGGTGTTGTGGAGAAATCAACACCATGAGGAGGCGACTTGGGAGACAGAGGCGTCCATGAGGCAGAAGTACCCAGAGTTGTTTGAGGGTGAGCAATATCCTTTGCCTTAAATTTCGGGACGAAATTTCTTTAAGGAGGGGAGGTTGTAACGATCCTGATTTTATTGGTATTTCTACCGTATGTTTATGTGTATTTATGTGTTGCTATGTATGGTTCAAATTTATTTTTGAACTATTTATTTTATTTTATGTGAATAATTTTGATTTATTTCGAGTTATTTTATTTTGATTAGTTATTATTTATTTTATTATTTTTTAATTAATTAAAATTTTATTATTTAATTTTCTAATTAGTTATTTAATATTTTTGGGCTAATCGATTTAAGCATGATTAATCATGCAATTTTTATAAATTAGCCCAATTGATCACGAAAGCCCATTTGGCCCAAATCCTAGCCTTGGCCGGTTACCCCTTGGTGATTAGTGGCCTAATTGCCACTTGCCATGCATTCACACCTTAAACCACTTCTATAAATAGAAGGGTTAGTAAGGCTTGTTGATCCATTTGCTAATTTGCCATCTATTGCCATCAAAAGATTAAACACAAAAACTCCCTCCCATTTGCATCATAGCCACACGCCATTTTTGGCTTGTGAGTTCAATCAAATTGTTCATCATCTTTTTACACCCAAAACTTAAAGATTCATTTCCCATTGATCTTTAAGTAATCAAACTCAATCTAAACCTCTTAATTTGCATTCAAGATCGTTAGTTCGGGTTTGGGTTTGGTCGTGTTCGTGTGGGTTGTTCGAGTGGTAACCGTGTGCGTGCCGTGTGGAAGCCGTGTAAGAGTGGTGGTTCGTGTGGTGAACCGTACAGTGGGGCCGTGTGAAGACGGTGGTTCGTGGTGTGGTTCGTGCTAGGCAGCCGTGCTGGGCAGCCGTGGTACTCGTGTTGCTCGTGTGGTGTTCGTGCAAGGCCGTGCCAAAACCGTGCAGTGCGGGTGTGTCCGTGTTGCTTGGCCGTGTGGTTTAGTTTTCCGGGCAGTAAGTTTTAAGCATTTATGTTGTTGATATTCAATAAGATAACATACTTTCTCAACTTAATTGGTGTACTATGTTTCATAGTATAGATTAAATGAATAAGATTAGTTTATATGCAGTTTGATCATGTTTTTTAGTATGAATTGTAAATCTGATTTTGAAATGGTTTTATGATGATTTTAAGTTTTAAAATGATGATTCTATGATTGATTATTTTAGTATTGATTTTATGTTAATCATGTTCAAGTTTGGTGAATTTTGGATACTAGAAAGTTGATGATTTCGTGTATTGAATTGATTGAGTTATGCGTGTATTTTGATGATTTGGGATGAGTTCTTGATTCTTGGTTGAAGTTCTTGATTGAAGATCTTGAATCTTGGATGAGTTCTTGATGAGTTCTTTGAATTCTTGATGAGTTCTTTAAGGTTCTTTATGAGTTCTTGATTGAGTCTTTAAAATTAAAGAAAAGGTTAAAGAAAGTAATAAGATGTTGTAAGATGATTGGTTTACATGTTATTCTCTTAAGTCAAGGCGTAAGATGCAACTTAAGAAGTAACTAAGAATGTAAACTTCGGATTAACGATTTAAAGATTGTTAAAGTTTAGCTTGATTTCGTAGCTAGACGCCTAAAACTTAGAGTAAGATTCTTTGTTTTTGGGTTAAGACGCTGCCCCTATCCTATCCGCGATATTGGGATAGTTGGTGGTCTTACTATGTTGTCTTCGGATGTGGATTTCCAGTAAGATTGGTTTCACGGGATTTGGGAGTAAGATTCTCAATCCTAACATAGTAGAAAGTTCGAATGCGTAAGATGCGTTCGTACGTGCATAGTCCGGTCTAGTTTGCGAATGATTGCGCCAAAGATAAGATTGGTTAAGTTAGTCGAGTCAAGCATGTATATTTGTATGATTCACATGATTTGATGTTATGATTTGGGTTGTTTTATTTATGCTATGTTCGTGTGTATTCCCGTTAGGGTGAGACAGTTATGTTACTCGCCACTGACGGTGGACTGTTGTTTACTTTTCAGGTAATTCTGATGATGAGGTTCTTGCTTAGCTTTGGGTTGGGCGAGCGCTGATGTTGTTATATAGTTTTATTACTGTTGTTTTACGACTTTGATTAGTTTGGACTATTGTTCTAGTACTTGTATACTTTACTATGACTTTGACCTGTGTTTGGAGTTACGTATTTTAGTAGTAGTAGTTAGACTTTTTGAATTATTAATGTACAAACTTGTGGGTATTTGTACTTTTGGGTTTAGTAATATAATATTTTGAGGTATTGTTTTAAATTTTAAGTATTTTAGTTTGTTAGTTCTGACTATTCGACTCGTCGGTTTTTTCCGCGCCGGTTGAAACGAGTCGGGTCGTCACAGAGTACACTATGTCTGGTCTACTAGCTGTTAAGTAGAGAAGTGAGCCAATCATACCTCTGTATAGCTTATCCTCAACATCCTTTCCTTTCTCATCAAGGTTCAATTTTTATGAGGTAGGAATGGGTGTGTCATAGGACTTACTATCCTGCAGACCATATTTCTTGAGCAACTCCTTGAGATACTTTTGTTGGTGAATCATTATTCCAGCATCCACTTGCTTGATTTGGAGCCCTAGAAAGAAGACAAGTTCTCCGATCATACTCATCTTAATTCACTTTTCATTAGGTCTGCAAACTCATCACACAAAATAGAATTAGTAGCCCCAATTAGAATATCATCAACATATACCTGGACCACTAACAGATCTGTTCCCCTTTTCTTTAAGAATAGAGTCTTGTCCACTGAACCTCTCTCAAAATGATTTTCAATTAGAAAAGTAGAGAGTCTCTCATACCAAGCACGAGGGGCTTGTTTGAGGCCATAAAGAGCTTTCTCTAACTTGTAGACATGACCTGGATAATCTCTATCCTCAAAGCCAGGGAGCTGCTCTACATACACATCATCTTTCAAATAGCCATTTAGAAAAGCAGTTTTAACATCCATTTGAAAGAGTTTAAAGTTCATGTGGGTAGCAAAGGAAATTAAAATTCTTATTGCCAAAAGCCTGGCTACTTTAGCAAAGGTCTAATTATAATCTATTCCCTCTTGTTGGTTAAACCCTTGAACTACTAGCCTGGCTTTGTTTCTGACTATAGTGCCTGAGTCATCCCATTTGTTTTTGAAGACCCATTTGGTTCCAATAACTGACATCTCATTGGTTCTTGGTTCAAGATGCCAAACTTGATTTCTCTCAAACTGGTTCAACTCATCTTGGATGGCCAAGACCCAATCAGGATCAACTAGTGTAAGCTTATAATTAGTTGGTTCTATGTGAAGTTAAGAAAGAAAAGTAAGCACAGAAATTTTTCCAAACAAAATTTCTAGTCTGGACTCCTTTTGATAAATCACTAATGATTTGATCAAAAGGGTGAGAGTTTCTTTTCTTAAACATACTCTTTCTTACAACATTTGAGTCACCTAAGTTAAAACCAATGTCAGTACTGGTTCCCCCAAATCTCAATCCGAATTTGAGAGTGTGGACCAGTTTCTTCAGTGTTCTCTCCCACTTCATCTTCAGATGGATGAGCAGGAGAGTCACTGAGTTCAACAACCTAATCAGCATTTACCTCTGCTGTACCAGAACCATTGTTGTGTTCAAGAGAAGTTGGAGGGTCTGGTTCAGCTGTGTTCTCTGGTTCAGCTCTAGTGAAGTTTGTCATCCCAATCTCAAAACCTTCATCATCATCTTCCTGCACAGGCTTGTTGAACATGTTAGTTTCATCAAACAAGACATGGATACTCTCTTCAACACACAAGGTTCTTTTGTTGAAGACTTTGTATGCCTTTCTATGAGGAGAGTACCCAATAAAAACAGCTTCATCACTCCTGGGTCGATCTTGTCCAAAATGGTCTTACCATTGTTGTGTACCAAATATTCTTAAACGCTCAACGTTTAGTTTTCGACCTATTAGAAGTTCATAAGGTGTTTTTCTCAGTATTAGTCTTAGCATAACTCTATTAAGTATGTAGCATGATGTAATCACAGCATCAACCCAATATTTCTTTGACATACCAATCTCCAGAAGCATGGTTCTAGCCATTTCTCCAGAGTGCGATTCTTTCTTTCAACTACTCCATTTCGCTGTGGAGTTCTAGGGGCTGAGAAGTTGTGAGAAACACCATGCTCCATACAATAAGTTATGAAGCTAGCATTATCAAATTCTGATCCATGATCAGGTCTGATAGAAGCCAACTGATGATTAATCTTGTTCTGGACCTGTTTCACTAGAATTTCAAATTCATCAAAAGTTTCATCTTTGTATTTCAAAAATATGGTCCAAGTGAAACGAGAGTAGTCATCAACTAAGACAAACACATAATTAAAGCCATTTCTACTTTGTACACGCATAGGTCCACTTAAATCCATGTGTACAAGTTCAAATGGTCTAGAGGAACTAACCACTTTCTTTGGTTTAAATGATGATCTGACATGTTTACACTTTGCACATTCTTGGCAGAGCTGGTCTGCAACATATTTGATGTTAGATAAACCTATCACCAATTGCTTGGGAAAGTGACTAACCAACCTTACCTACTCCTTTGATAAGTCCTTTGCTATTATCACCAAATGTCATGTGTGCTCCCTCACTGCAGTGAGTGAAGGAATTGTTCTTTATCCCCGGACATGTGTCTTGAGCAACCACTGTCCAAATACCAATATGGCTTTCCTTTCACTCGTACCTGCACAACAAAACAAGAAAATCTCGTTCTCCCGTCCGATTTTACCGACCGACATTTTCTTAGTCGAGAAATACCGACCGTTCCCGACTAAACACAGTACGATTGTCAAAACGGTCGGTAACGGTCGGTAAATTCTGACCGAACATATACAGTCGGAATTTACCAACCGTTACCGATCGTTCTATCGGTCGGTAAATTTTTCGACTCCTTTTAAACCTAGAGTCGTGATTTTGAATCACAAAATTTAATCTCTCTCCACTCTCTCTCCCTCAAACGTTCGAAAACCCCAAACCCTTACTCTCTCTCTCTCTCTCTCTCGAACCTCCGATCACCTGCGACCGGCGACAGCCGCACCTCTGGCCTCTCTCTTTCTCCTTATCTTTCTTTCTCCTTTTCTTTCTTTCTCCGGCGTCCACTGCTCGTTACCGCCCCTCCTATGCCGCCGCCGTCCTCCTCAGATTGTGGTTAGTTTTTTTTTTTTCAATTTATTTAATTATGTGTATGTATGTGTGTTTGTATGTATGGGTATGTATTATGTATGTATTTTGTATGTATGTGTATGTATTATTTATGTATTGTTTTACTATGAATTTATTAAAGTTCTATTAATTTTTTGGAAAAATTATAAAAAATAAGTCAACTTTTAGCCGGTCTTCTCAAATTAAGTCAACCTTTTGATTAACTCAATATAAGTCAACCTATTATGCATATTCGCTCAAATTAAGTTTTTTCACTAATTTACTGGTGGAGAAGGTTAATAATTTCAATGCAAAATTAAAGCGATGCATTAACATGTTGTTGTTTATATGATATTTCGTTGAAAATGTTAATTTAATCAACAAACAATTAGTGAAAAAACTTAATTTGAGAAGACAGGTATATTAGGTTGACTTATTTTGAGTTAATCAAAATATTGACTTAATTTGAGAAGGTCGGCTAAAGGTTGACTTATTTTTTACAATTTTTCCTATTTTTTTTTTGTTTTTTTGTCCAAAAATTTCTATGAATATTTATTTATTTATGTATTTGTATGTATGTTAATGTATTATGTATTTGTATGTATGTCTATGTATTATGTATGTGTATTAGTTTCTTTTGAATTATTTTGAGTCGTATTTATTTGAATGCTACATTCCTTTAAAACTCAACAAACTCGTTCCCCATAGCTTTGAATAATGAAAATAAACTTGAAAGTGGTTTGAAATAACGACATATGATTATTTGGGCAAGTAAACTTATTAAGGGCGAAAATGGCCAATTTCTACGATTTTCGTTCTCAACACAACCGTAGGACCCCTAAAACTCGACAAACTCATTCCCAATATAGCTTAAAAAATTGATAATAAACATCAATGTGGTGATAAATCAAGAAATATGATTGTTGGTTGAAAGTTGAGTTGTATTTATTTTCAAATACAAAATTGCCTCTGTATTAGTTTATTCCGAATCTTTGTAATTGTTGCGAATGAATACAATTAAAGTAGAAGTAAATATGACTTAAATATATATACATGTGCAATACATAAGAAATCTTTAAGAAAAATTAAGAAAGGCTAAAATAAGATAGGAGTGAAAACATTGAAGGATGTTTGAATTCTTTGATCTGATATTTGTTAATGACTTAGAATAGGCTTAATCGAAATGAAAAGGAAGGAGGGTGATTGGATGTACAAGAGACACGATAAGGACCACAAACTTCGGGATGAGTTCATCAAAGCGGTGGATGAGTTTGTTACCTTCTCTCCGCAGCACCCCGAGCTCAATGACAGGGACAAGATAAGATGTCCGTGTGTTCGGTGTAAAAACTTGAATTACTTGGATGTGCCCAACGTAAAGGTACATTTGTATAAGAAGGGGTTCATTCCGAACTACTATGAATGGTTATATCACGATGAAAGGGCGAGTATAGGGTCCACCTCGTCTCCTACTCATCTGAATCCTTACCGGGAAATGGTTGTCGATGCTTTTGGGAACAACGTGGACCCACCATTCCTTGAGGAGGCAACTTCGGCTGAAGAAGAACCAAATTCAGAAGCGAAAATGTTCTTCGACTTGCTCAAGGCAGCCGAGCAGCCTTTGTATGATGGTAGCAACATCTCTGTGTTGGAGATGGCTTCTAGAATGATCAATTTAAAGTCTGAGTACAACTTCCCACTCAGGTGCGTAGATGGTATTGGATCATTGTTGAACGATGCGCTCCCCACCACCCAAAAAACTCAGTGTAGCACCTATTACGACACAATGAAGGTAGTCAAGGGATTACAACTTCCTCACGAGAAAATACATGCATGTTCGAATGGATGTATGCTATTTTGGAAGGATGATGCTGTACTTGATAAGTGTCTTCATTGCGGGTCGAATCGGTTCAAGAAGACTTCGAATGACAGTTTGGTTCCCGTAAGTTTTCTGGTGTACTTCCTAATAACACCACGATTGCAAAGGATGTTTGCCACTAAGAACATTGCTGAGGCTATGACATGGGATTCTGACAATCGTCAAGGGCAAGGGAACATGGCTCACCCAAGTGACAATGAAGCTTGGAAGCACTTCGACATCACCTTTAAGGACTTTGCGTCCGAGCCTCGAAATGTTAGACTTCGGTTGTGCACTAATGGTTTTTTCGTTTTTGAGAAGTTTGGAAAGCAATACTCTTGTTGGCCTATTTTAACTACACCTTAAAACATATCACCGTCCATGTGCATGAAAGAACCTTTCATTTTCCTTTCCTTGCTTATCCAGGGCCAAAAAATCCTAAGAACAATTTGGATGTCTACATGCAACCTTTGATTGATGAGTTGAAGCATGTATGGTTGGTTGGGTCCTTGACTTATGACATCTCAAAGAAGCAAAATTTCAATCTTCGCGCAGCCTTGTTGTGGACTATCATTGACTTTCCAGCATATAGTATGAGGTTGGAACACGTTCGGTAAAAAGGCATGTTCATATGCATGGAGAAAAGCAAGGCCTTTTGGCTAAAACATGGTGGCAAAGTATCATGGTTCACGTTTTAGATTCTGACCACCCCTTCCGAAAGAATAAGACAACTTTTTGTAAGAACAGAGTTGAAAATGACTCAGCTCCTCATATCATGTCAGGTGAGGAACTGTGGCAGTGTGTGAAGGACTTACCGAAAGAAACTGATGGTCCTGAAGCTTTGAAGCAATCGAAGAAGAAAAAAATGGGATGGGATAAGCAATATTATTTATGGAACCTGCCGTGTTGGAAGGATTTGCTGCTTCGGCACAACTTAGAAGTCATGCATATTGAGAAGAACTTCTTCGAGCAGCTCATCCACACCGTCATTGACGTGAAAGACGAAACGTCTGACACTGTAAGTGTGAGGAAAGACATGAAGAGTGTCTATAGGCGTCGAGAGTTGGAGCTCGTTAATGATGGTAAGGGTAATGAGCAGATGCCCAAGGCCCCTTACGCACTTAACAAGGAGCAGAAGAAGGTGTTATGTGAATGGATCCGAGACTTGAGGTTTCCTGACGGGTATGCTTTGACCTTGAGCCGATGTGTTGATAAAAAAAATAGGCTCCATGGAATGAAGTATCACGATTGTCATGCTTCGAACATGAG
Organism: Salicornia ramosissima; assembly: GCA_951394345.1. Taxonomy (NCBI): domain Eukaryota; kingdom Viridiplantae; phylum Streptophyta; class Magnoliopsida; order Caryophyllales; family Amaranthaceae; genus Salicornia; species Salicornia ramosissima. The sequence goes on along the minus strand of OX596234.1, from coordinate 23,392,229 downwards.
CCGATGTCATTATAACCAACGTGATTAGCCCCTAGTAAGCATAACAGTGTCTTATAAGACATGTGTAAGGTTTGAAATCTAGCAATCGACAGACATGGGACAAGTTAGGAGCGAAAATGCCAAAAATTAACCTAAAATGGCCTAAAATGACAAGTGTTTGCCTAAAATGGTGTTATGTCGTTATAACCAACGCGATCAACCCCTACTAAGCATAAAAGTGTGTTATAGGACATGTGTAATGTAACGACCCGTATTTTAGCAATGTTGTTTTTGAAAAAAACAACAATACGAATCATTAATGAATGAAACTTATATCACAAATCTTAAAAATAGATTAGCTCTAAACTTAATACTTTTATTAATCTCAATTAATTAAACCAAACTCAGAAAATGTCTAAAAAGTGACTTAAAGATACTAAAATTCTATTACAAGTTACTAAAATTCAATAACATGGTTAAGTCTACTAATAAAGGGTAGCTAAAACTGCTACGCTTGCTCGCTCAAGAGACCCAACCATCATTAAAACTCAGATTACTCAGCTTCGTTGCCTAAAACGGCATGGGGGGTCCACAGTCAGTGGGGAGTAGTTAGAATGTTCTGCGTAATCATAGAACGCAATCAATAATATAATTAACAGAACATAGCACACTCATCACATAACAGTAACATGGTTACATATTCGATTCATAAATCACGAGAACTCATCACACAATCAGATACGCAGCGGAACATACATAACATAACCAAACTATACTCTCTAGCTAGGGTCACCTCAAGACTCTAGACTCCATGGATTGTGTCAACTCATCTTTCATTATTCCATTTATTAAATTTCATCGGTCCAACTTCAACGTATAACAATCACAATTCATCGTTCCAATGGTCTGACTTCAACGCACGACAGATGTGCTTCATCGTTCCATAGGTCGAACTTCAACATACGACTATTGTACTCCATTGTTCCATTTATTCTTTAATTATCTTTCATAGGTCCAACTTCAACGTACAACAGTTGCACTCCACCGATCCAATGGTCCAACTTCAACGCACGACAGATGTGCTACATCGTTCTATTGGTTCGACTTCAACATACAGCCATTGCACTCCATTTTTCCTTTGCATTATCTTTCATTAACCAATTCATCATCATATTTCCTCAGCATTTATTATGTATTTTATATGGTTCTTATACCGGCCGTCAATTCCAATTATCAGTGTAACGACCCAGTTTTATTGGTATTTCTGTTTTGATTTATTTGTGTATTTATGTTATTTTATGTATGGTCCAAAATTTATTTGGACTATTTATTTTTATTTTATATGAATAATTTCGATTATTTCTGTTTTTGGTTGTTTTATTATTTATTTTATTATTAATTTAATTAATTAGAATTTTAATATTTAATTTTCTAATTAGTTAATTAATTTTTGGGCCAAATGCGAAATCGGCATGGTTAGCGATGCATGAGTGCAATTAGCCCAAGTGATCACTGTAATGACCCTGATTTTATTGGTATTCTTGCCGATAATCTATGTGTGTTTATGTGTATTTATGTATAGTTCAAATTTATTTTTGAACTATTTATTTTACTTTTATGTGAATAATTTCGATTTAATTCGAATTATTTTATTTGCAGTTTTTATTATTTATGTTAATTATTATTTAATTAATTAGAATTTTTATTATTTAATTTTCTAATTAATTATTTAATATTTTGGGCTAAATCGATTTATACATGAGGCCAGCCCTCTCTTTTGTGCATGGCAAGTTTTGCCACTTGCCTTGTTTTCACATTTAACTAACTTCTATAAATAGAAGTAGTTAGTGAGCCATGAGACCATTTGCTCATTTGCCTTTAATCACACTTGCCATCAAATTCAAACACAATTCCCTCTCATTTGCTCTCCTTCACACGCCATTTTTGGCTAAAAGATTCATCACATTTGTTCATCATCCATTCAAACTCCAAACTTAAAGATTCATATCCCATTGATCTTTAGGTGATTAAACCTTCATTAATTTCCATCTTTTGCATTCAAGATCTTTGGTTCGGGTTTGGGTTGATCGTGTTCGAGTGGGTTCGTGTTGAAAGTCGTGCAAGGGTGGTGCTCGTGTGGCCGTGTGTGAAGTTGTGGCCGTGCGGTGGGTCCGTGGCAGTGGTGCTCGTGTGGGTCGTATTCATGGCAGCCGTGCAGCTGTGGTGTCGTAGAAGGTGGTTGGCCGTGTGGTTCGAACCGTGCGTGTTGTGCCGTGTGACTTTGGTCCGTGTGGGTCGATTTTCCGGGCAACTTCTTGCGTTAATTTTGTGTGTAATCTTCAATAAGGTAACATACTTTCTCAACCTTGTTGGTATACTATGATTATAGTATGGATTAAATGCATGTATGAGTTATTTGGTGAAGTTTGATCATGATTTTTGTGTATGGTTTCTAATCTGATTTTTATGTAGTTTTAATGATATTTTGATGTTGGATATGATGAATTTTGTGATTGAATATATTGTTTTATGATCATGATGAATGTGTTAAAGTTTGATGAATTTTGGATGAGTTTAAGTTGATAATTTTCGAGTGATTAATTGGTGTTATGCGTGTGATGCATAAGAGTTGGATGAGTTCTTGATCGAGTTCTTGAATCTTGATTGAATTCTTGATTGAAGTTCTTGAATCTTGAATGAGTTCTTTATGAGTTCTTGATGAGTTCTTTGAGTTCTTGATGTGTTTTGATGAGTTCTTGGTTGAATCTTGAAAGTTAAAGAATGGATTTTAAGTGATGAATTAATGTTGGTTAGACTCAAGATCAAGGCGCAAAGGCAATCTTGAGAATAACTTCGTGTTTAACTGATTATTTTCGAGAATCAAGGCGCAAAGGCAATTCTTGAAAATAATTATGTTATGATTAAGTTGATTAAAATGATAAGATGATTAATTAAAGATTAGCTTGATTTCATTGCTAGACGCCTAATACATTGAGTAAGATTCATTGTTTTTGGGTTAAGACGTTGCCCCTATTCCATCCGCGGTATTGGGATAGTTGGAGTCTTACTATGTTATCCTTTGAATTTCCAGTAAGATTGGTTTCATGGGACATGGATTTCCAGTAAGATTGGTTTCATGGGGTTTGGGAGTAAGATTCTCAATCCTAACATAGTAGAAAGTTCGAATGCGTAAGATGCGTTCTTACGAGCATAGTCTGGTCTAGTATATGAATGATTGCCCCAAAGATAGTTGGATAGGTTGGTTGAGTCGAGTTCATGTTGGGTTGTTCTCGTATATTGGATTGTTGTTTTGATTATTTGGTTTATGCTATGTTCATGTGTATTCCCATTAGGGTGAGTCAGTTATGTTACTCGCCACTGATGGTGGACTGTTGTTTGTTCTACAGGTAATTCTGATGACGAAGTTCTTGCTTAGCTTTGGGTTGGGCGAGCGGCGTTTTTATGCTTTGTTGTATTTTCTGTTGTTATTGTTTTAGATAGTTTTTGGACTGTTGTAATATGGACTCGTATACGTTGGTTTGGACTCTGACATGTGTTTGGAGTTTTATCGTATATTAGACTTTTTAGTTTGACTTTTGGTTTAGTAATGTACAAACTTGTGGGTATTTTTACTTTTGAGGTTCAATAATAATATTTTGAGGTATTAGTTTTAATTTTTAAGTATTTTGAGTTGTTAGTTATGACTATTCGACTCGTCGGTTTCTTCCGCGCCGATTTAAGCGAGTCGGGTCGTCACAATCACCAAAGCCCAATTAAACCTTGTAACAACCGGCCCCCTATTGTTAGTGGCTTAAGTTGCCACTTGCTTCATGTTCACACCTTAAACCACTTCTATAAATAGAAGGGTTTGTAAGGCTTTAAAACTCATTTGCCATCTTAAACTCACTTGCTCATCTTTTTCCACAATCAAAAGCTAAACACAAAATCTCTCTTTACCATAGTTCCACAAGCCATTTTTGGCTTAAGTTCCACCTTTTGTTCAACATCCAATCAATTGCAAAACTTAAAGATTAAATTACTATTGATCGTTAAGTGACTTTAAACACAACAATCTCCATTTTTATCAATCAAGACTTCTAGTTCGGGTTTGGTTTTGGGGTTTGTTCGATTGGGTTCGTGTTCGTGAAGTGGTTCGTGTGTGTGCCGTGTGGAGGACCGTGTGGTTCGTGTGTGGCCGTGTGGTGGATCGTGGTGCAGTCGTGCCGTGTTGAAGTCGTGCCGTGTTGAAGACGGTGGTGCAAGAGGTGGTGCCGTGCAAGTTCGTGGTGCCGTGCGTGTAGCCGTGCCGTGAAAACCGTGGTTGGGCCATGTATTTTGGGTTCCAGGCAGCAAGGTTTTGCTAAGGTTTTTGCATTCAAGTGAATAAGGTAACAAGCTTTTCTACCTTAATTTGAATACTATAGTTATAGGATTGATTAAATGATCATGTTGGATGAATTGTTGATGATTGTTTGCTATGTTATGCGTGATTTTAAGGGTTGATTTGGGTATTGATTTCATGAGAATTTGTTAAGTTTTCATGCATGTTTGATGGGATTTTCGTGAGACTTATGTATGAAGTTGAGTTCTTGTTGAGTTCTTGATGAGTTCTTTGAGTTCTTTATGAGTTCTTGGTTGAATCTTGAAATCTTGAAGTGAGTCATGTAATCTTTAAAGTGCAAAGTTTATTGGAGTTTATTGAAGTTTTATTTAAAGATGAGTAAAGTTTAGTAAAGTTTTCTAAAGAAAGTTAAAGAAGATTTTAAAGAAAGTTTAAAGAATCGATAAAGGTTGATTTAAGAGTTAAAGATTTTGATGGTTAGACTCAAGAAAAGGCGTAAGAAGCGATCTTGAGAATAACAAAGTTGTTAAGATGTAAAGATTAGCTTAAGTTTACTTTTAGACGCCTAACCTTAGAGTAAGATTCTAAGACTTGGGTTAAGACGTTGCCCCTATCCTAACCGCGGTATTGGGATACTGTATACTTGCTATGTAGTCTTTTGATATAAATTTCCGTAAAATGGGGTTCATGGGTTTCGGAGTAAGATTCTCATTCCTGGCATAGTAGGAAAGTTCGTTCGCGTGGCGATGCGTTCGTACGTGCATAGTCCAGTCTAAAATGTAAATGGTAGCGACAAAGATTATTGTTAATGATAAGTTTGAATAGTTAAGAGTTGGTCAAGTTTATGTTATTGTTATTATGATGATTATGTCGCATGTTGGATGTTTCGTCTAATGTATTTTTTTGGTTTGTTCTATGATTATGTGTATCCATGTTAGGGTGGGACTGTTATGTTACTCGCCACTGACAATGGATAGTTGTTAATTTTTCAGGTAACTCTGATGATGACGGTGTTGCTTAGCTTTGGGTTGGGTGAGTGCTGTTGTTTTCCTATTATATATTGTATTACGTTTCTAGTTTGGACGTTTAGTTTATGTATTCCGTATATTTTAACTCTGATAGTATTTGGAGTTACTTACTAGTATTGATTACTTTTGGGTGTAGTGTTATACAAACTTGTGGGTGTTGTACTTTTGGGTTATAGTAATAATAATTTGAGGTTTTATTTTCAGTTTTAAGTAAGTTTGTTTGTTAGTTCGACAATTCGACTCGTCGGTTTCTTCCGCGCCGATTTAAGCGAGTCGGGTCGGCACAGTTGGTATCAGAGCCAAATAGGTTAAGACTTTAACTGAAGTTTTAGGAATTGAGTAAAACCCGGGAGTTGAGTGATAAACCCAATTTAGGATAAGATTATGGGAGAAGAGCTTCGGGTAGAAGAATCCGGGATAAGACTCTTTTTCCTATTTTCTTTTTGTGTGTCTACTTGTCCGTGAAATTATAAGGTTCCAAGGTCAACCTGTACTTCATGATTTTTTCCCTTTTTATTTTTATTTAAGTACTCATAGTCTCAATCATAAGTTGTGGTAACGTTTACGTGGCGTAATAGATCGCAAAATAGCAACTTTTATTTAATTGTATAGATAGGTAGATTAAAAATATAACAAAATAAAAAATCCACTAAAATATCCAATAAAAATTGTAAGCATTACTCATACAGTTTTGTATTACTGCGTATTAGATTTTATTAATTTAGCTGTATGTAAGACCAAAAAGAGTTGTGAATTACGTACTATTAAATGTTTTATGTTCGTATATGAAAAGAAATTAGTAGATTTAATACCTAAAAATTGACAAGTTAGCTTGTAGACCAATCGAATTATATATATAATTTGCGAAATGCATGTCAAAATAATGATAAATGTTTCACCAAAAAATAAGGAATTTTTATTGTACAATTTATTTATAAGAATGAAATGAAGGTGTTTATCATGGAAAATAAATTTTTGTCATGAGAATACATAGAAAATGAAGATGGAATTTAAGGTAGATTAATATTTAATGAATTAAGTTATTATTTATAGGAAGTAATGAAATGAGGTTTGTAAAGATTTATTAATAGGAAGTAATGAAATGAGATTTCTACAGATTTATTAATATTTTATGAATATAGAAAATATTTAATTACTTCTTTAGGCTCAAGAAAATAGGCGAGAAAATTTTTAATGAGAAGTTGACACATGGCGAGCCGTAGTTCGAGTCGCTTTTCCTATAGTATATATAGTGATTCAAGATTTTCGAATATTATTCCACAAAACAATTCATCATTCGACATTCCTCTTCAATTAATCAGGATTAGCACTCTTTAATTCAAGAACGTAAATAATAAATCAAGAAAATCATAATGGATCATAGATTGAACAAAATTACAAGTAAAAGATCCAATCTTTAATTCACCAATTCACTCGAAAAATTCAAGAACATAAATGGAACAATTCGGTTATGATGCTAGATAATAATTCATTAATTCAATCATTATGATTCATAGCAACATTCATATATTAATCATAGAACCATGAAAGATCATAAAATCATCAAATCATTAAACAATACTCAGCCATCACACGTGAACACATTGTCAAGCAATTTTATCAATTCAAAATTAATTCTAGGCTTGTTCTATGAATTATATAATTAATTAATTCACAGATTAGGCAAAACATCTAATTACCTAAATTTAAAGACAAAGGTTCGAACTTTCTTTAGTGGTTGGTCGTGTGCCTTGTTCGAATCAAGGGCTTGGTTCTCTTGGTTCTTGCTTTAACCTTTGAGTTGTTTGATGGATAAATTGTTGAAGATCTTTGAAGAGGTTGATTATCAGTTGTTTGAGAAAGAAGAACAAGAAATAATATTGATTGTGTTCTTGAGGGTGCCGTGAGTTTTGGGGAGAAAGAAAAGAAAATGAAGGAAAAAAAAAGGAAAAACAAAATAAGAAATCTATACAAAAGGGAGGAAAAAAAATCCAAGGATAAATGACTCTCAAACATGCAATCAACCATCAAACAAATAAATAAATCGAGGCCCACATCATCGATATCCAAATGTCGTCAAGGGATTAAAAGCCAAACATCCTCGAACAATCATCTCCTCCTAGACCTAATCCAAAAACTAAGCAAGCAAAGAAAATAAAAAGAGAGTTTGGAAAGATCTCACCAAAGTAGGCTTCAAAATAAGCCAAACAACCGACATCTTGCATTTTAGCACGATACATGATCTATGTGAGGTGCTTATTCACCAAACCTGCAAAAGAAAAGAAAGCAAGAATAAAACTCCAAAAGCAAAATTAATTATAAATAAAAGAAAAGAAAAGAAGGGGAAAATTAAGGAAAACTATGTACAAGAGAGAAGGATGCCATATAGTAAATAGCATCGCAAAGCTCGAATAAGCTTGTTAATGCACTCGCAAATGACCCAATGTATATCAAATAGGCAAGAGTACGTAATAGAGTAGGCGCGGGGTAGATAAATACTCTATGCCTAAATGATGAAAAATATTAAAAGGAAAACTAAGAAAAATATAAGAAGAAAAGGAAGAAAAACAAAATTAAAGAGAAAATAAAAAGAAGAATCATTGTCATTACTATACAACTTTGCTACAATGATATCAACAAGAGAATCTTGGGGGTCATGAGAGATCAGAGGCTCCTCAAGTGCTGGACAAGTGACATAGTAGGGAAGAGAAATAGGGAATGAAGGAACAAGATCAAGACTCTTGGAAAAAGGGGCATGAGTAGATAAAACGGGGCTTATGTCCACACAAAAACTGTCACTCCCATCACAAGGAATAACTCACAACAAGAGCACTCTCATCCCAAACTTCTTCACCCAAAAACTCCTCTCTAAACATATCACATACGTCATCATCCTCAAATAAAGGGTTGTGATAGTCACGAGTTCATAATGAAAGGTTGAATATACTCAAGAGGGGGGTGAATTTGTAATACTTGTAATTTTTCAAGGAATTTCAAAAATAATATTATCTATAAAGAGGTTTTATATTTTCTAAAAAGAGCTTTTCGAATTATTTTTCAAAAGATATTTATTATGAACTAAGTATTTTGCCGTAATATTATTTTCGGAAATTAAAAAATTATTTTTGAAGTTGGAATATTCAAAAAAAAATATGTATATATTATTTTCGAAAATAATATATATGTATTTCTAAAAATAATTTTATTCTATGGAAACATATTTTTTGTAATAAAAATATTTTTATGGCTTAGAATTTTATTTTTAAAGGCCGTTTTATGCTTGTCGTATTTTATTTGCTGCATTATTAGGATGCTTAGTCAAGTAGTCATCCACTCATTAATGCTTGACAACACCAACTCCTAGGCCAACTCACCACCACACACACCCTTATCCTCCTCCTCCCACATGACTCACCGCCACCCTTATCCCACATTGAAAATTTTACTTTTTCTTCCACCCTTCCATTCTATAAATAGCCTTCTTCACCCTCCATCACTCCTCACAATTCTCTCTAACTTTCTTCCACTTCTCCTCTTAGAAAAGAGGAGTAACAAGTGAAAAGTTTTCAAGAAAGAATAACTGAAAGAATTGATTTGTTTTTCTGAGGAGGGAGCAAACTTAAAGTAGCCTTCTAGACGTTGAGGTATGCTTCGATGTCTATCGCTTTCTTTAGCCCCTAGGTTCTTTTATGCTTAGTCTAGAATAGTTTGTTTTTACGCTTTATGTTTTAGCATGCTTAGTGTTATGTTCTAATGTAGTTTTAATGTTTTAAAGTTATGTTTATTTATGCTTTAGTAGAAGTTATATGCTTGCTTAAGTAGTTGTTTTAGTTATTGTTTTTAAGGTTGTTTTGATGACGCAAAATTATGATTAATTGTGTGCAAAGTAGTTGTCTTTCACGTGGATGTATGGGCATTCAAGGAATGCTTTAGACATGTTTTTGAGGGATAATGTGATGGTTTTAAAGTCATTTTATGCCAAATATAGCTGGTGTCCAGATTTTTATAATAGTTTAATTATGCTTTCGTTATTTTCGAAAATCAAAATAAAACTTGTATATTAATTTCGAAATTTTCCTCTATGCACATGATTTCGAAAAGTTTTACGTTCTTAGCAATTCTTTGATTGTCGTTGTTTGATGAGTATTTAAGTCATGGAATTTGGATATTGATTAGGGAATAGTTAAACTTGCTTTGATTCGAGAAGTATAAATGGTGTCTATGAATGAACGATGAGTTACTAGTTGTGAATTGGATTGTTAGGTTTGCCTTATGGTTTGATTACTCATGGAGAATTCTTAAAGTACGGGATTTTGGTTCATTGATTTATTTTGAATCTGTTGTTCTCACTCAATTATTTTTCAAAACCAAATGAACCTAAACATAAAGTGAAACAAACTTCAAAGGGAAAGTAGCCTGAACGGTGACGACCTATTCGGGTGATGAACTGTGTCTCATTGGGGAATACACAATGTGGGCCTATTGTTGTGGCAGACACGCAAGAGGTCGGACATGTGTTGTATAGTCGTTGAATCATTTTTATTGTTATAATCTGATTTCGTCCTCCTCCTGAACTTTTGGCACGCACTTGCGGATACACATCAGTTCTTTAAGGGGTGTTTACACTCGGGACACTCTGTCGACAAGCTGCAAGCCAGGCCGAAAAGTCCGAGACGGGATGAAAGAGGCCCTATCGCGTTCACTTTCCCAATTAATAATCCGGAATAATTATTGCTCTAAAACTTGTGAATTGGTTAGTCATGGTTCAAATAATGCTTGATGTTTCTTTTTTGTCAACTGTTTTAATCTAAAACCCGTTTTACAGGGTAGAGTCGATCATACTTAGTTTTTCTGATTTTTGTGTTATTGTTTGTTTGTTGGTTTCCTTCGGGATTTTGTGCAGGTGAGTAGTAGGGATGTCTTACTTGTTTGAGGATGACGAGGAATCCTTGTTCAGACTAGCTAAACCCTTTGATCATAGGATTTATGCTTTGGCAGAACAAATTGTAATGGGTTATTTTTAACATTTAATGTTTTGGATTTAAATTTTGTACGTCTTAGGTATTATGAATAAAATCCGCTTTGGAATTTGAAAACATTATAATCCTGCTTTTACTTATTCGTATACCCATTTCTTATCAAAGTTGGGCGTACGGGTAGCAACTCTAAAAATTCGGGCTAAGGTTTTGGTAAAATTTAAGTTTTATAAAGGAAGGAAAATGTTCGAATTTCCGAGGCTGTTATAATTGGTATCAGAGCCGATGTTTTCAAAAATGAATTTCAAAAAGAATTTTGAAAACCTTACTTTTACACCTTAGAGTTAGAACCAACTCGTGAGAGTGGGAATACGATGATGGGGTCATGTGTTTATTTGCAAGTACTTCTTAAAAGTACTTCTATTGATTTCATGTTTTTTTTCTTATTTTCTAGATGGTGCGTGAGTATCATTCAGCTAGGAAGAATGCAGTTCCCCCTAGAAGGGTGGTCTATACCCATCCAGACTCACCTTATCATCTTTGCATTAGAGAAGGAGATGATGTTCGTTCTGTTGTTCACCATGTGAGTCTCTGTCTTAAAAGCTATCATTACAACCATATGCACGGGTGTCAGACTACTGTAGACACCTAAAAGTGTCTCCCCAATGTAGAGACTAATGATGAACGTACCATACTGCCATAAGGTATAACTGAGGGAAATTGATGATGAAAATGAATAATACACCCAAACAATTACCTAAACCATGTTTGTATTGCCTTGGAAGCGTTTATTAGGTTTCACGGTGATTATGGGATTCATTCATGTTTTTTCACCATTTTTATGAATTTTTCATATTTTTTCCATACTTTTTTCCATATTTTATATTCACAAAAAATAAAAAATGTCATTTACATCATAAAATATTTTTAAAAATCATAAAAATAATTTTATAATTTATTCATATTTTTCGGTATTTTTTATCATATTTGTAGATCTTTTTATAGATTTCTTAGGATATTTGCATGCTTAAGGGCATTTTCATCATTTCCGAATGTTGAAAATTGTTCCACAAAGCATATTAGTGTTTTTCATACTTTTCATAATTTAAAAAAAAAATCTGTTATTTTTTAGAGCTTCTGGAGGTTTCTAGAACAATCCGGGAACAATCTGCAACATTCTAGAACATTCCGGGACATCCCGGAGCATCCCGGGACACCCCGGAATATTCCGGAATATCAAAAAATATAGAATACTTCCGTAATCGCATAAAAATTCGATAATAATCCTGTAAATCACGCGTAAAATCAAGCAAAAAATCGACCCGGATTAGACTAGCCCTGCGGCTAGACGCAGGTCATATAACACTGACCTACATCTAGACGCAGGTCATACATTGTCCTGCGTCTAGACATATGTCATGTTACAAGACCTGCGTCTAGACGCAGGTCACTAGTCCTTCCGGGTCCTTCGTTGCTCCTTCTGGCCTATAAATACACGTCATTCCAAGCATTCTAACACACGCTAACACCACCATTCCTCCTCTTGTATTGCATACTTCAATCCCGAGCACTTATACCACATAAAACATCTCTCAACACTCATCTATACACATTGCAAATCATCAACTCAATCAACTTTGAACATTCATCATCATTAAACACCCCTTGGTTGTGTCAATCAAAGGCATTATAAGGTACAATTCCTGAAGTCTCTACTTCACTTCTATTCATTTTAAGCTTATTTTTTATATTTATAAATCAATCAAAATGATGATCTCTGATAATGGTTGATGAGTTCAATAATCTGAATGTTTTATGTGAATTTTAGTACTTAAATTCATGTTTGTCAGGTCAATGTTAGCACTTTAATTGTTATTTTAATCATATCGGTCGTAGATTACAATATTTTATTGATGCATTATAATTTATGACTCATATTAATCAGATCTGTTATCATATATTTTTATCGTTGATTAATTATTTTTAATATAATGATTTATTTATTAAATTGAATATTTCAAATAATTATTATGATAATAATCCTGATTAACTTATGAGCCATATTAACCTGTCCCCGAACTCATACTCTGGTGCACGACCATATGGGGCCAATTGCTCCTGGTACTGGTATTTCTTCGGTGTCTGTGGACCGTTTGAAACACACGGTGGCGACTCCTACTAGACCGTATTCAGGTACGGCGTTAACGAGCATTCAAAACAACTCATGAGACATAGGCGACCGGGTAAAAACGACCCCTACAGTTTGGCGACTCCACTAGGGAATATCACTCCTTTGTGGTGTGGACAAACATGGAAAGTCTCGTGGTCTTATTATTATCATTCCTGAATTTTTTATACAGATTGCATTTGGCCCTACGAATAAGTGCCGATAGGACCTTGTCTCATATGAGCATGTTCTATGCTTGATACCGACCCCGGGGGGTTTGATTATGGTTACTTGTGGTGCCCAACCTCAATAATTATAACTGGCCCATCCCAGCCATGGCGCGTGATTCTCATGCCCGATGAGATCATAATAAGAGATCTATTAATCGTGTGTCATTCAATTTGAAGAGTGGCTAGAGCGGTTCAGTTCTCTTTAGGCATGGTACCTTGTAACCAACCAAGACCGACATTTTAGAGACTGTACATATTGTGTCATGATAGTGTGGTTATTTGCGTGACTATTTGAGCATTTTTTTTTATGGGCTCTAGCCATGTATTTTTTGTTCACTATTCACTCACACTTCATATAGTCATGGTCATCTAATAGTTCATATAGTTCACAATGTTGGGCCTTATTGTCCTTGCATGTAATACATATAGGCTTTGACCTTAGTTTGACCATAAGTATATATTGGCCCAAAACCTTAGTCGTTTCTTTGACCAAACTTAGGCATATTCATCATACAGCCAATTCATCACACAATTCTTTCATTCACATACATTGCATATTTCAAGTATTTTGGAGCCCTTCCAAAAAAGTTTCACAAAAAAAATCAAAAAATTAAAAGAAAAGTCACAAAAAAAAAAGTTCAAAAAAATAAATAAATAAAATGGAAAGGGCACCTTGCATTCATGCATTTTAGGAAAGATGACCATGAAATTAGGACATGCATCTGCATTCATGCATAATGATCAAGGGGGTTCACTAAAGGTTTTGGTTCTTTTCAGTTTGGAGTGGTCTAGACAGTTCCAAGTCAACTCAAAGCATAGCCGAGGTCCGAGCAAGCCTCAAGCCCAATCCAACCTCACCTCACCTCACTTAAACACCACCCCAGCCTCACTCAAACTCATCCAAACCCAAAAGCCTTAAGCCCATACCTAGCCTACATTACTCAAGCCCATTACCCAAGACCTCATCAAATCCTACATCACTTAAGCCAATGTCCCAAGCCTATATCACTCAAGCCCATATCACTATCCTATAGCAACCCGAACACCACAAAAGGCTTTTCATGCGGACCAACTCAAATCGCTCACTCACCATCTTCGAAAAGGCCCATCACATTGAAGTAGACATAGAGGATGATTTGCAACATCAGTGTCAGCATGCCCCACTCAAAGTCAAGAGTCAGTCAGGGTCGTTTCTTTAGGTTGAGTCGGAGAATCCCTCCACCTAGACAATTTAATTTCCTTTTCTTTTTTTTTTAAGCCTATGTCATTAGGATTTTCTTTCCACTTTTAGCCTTGTAATCTCATTCACATTAATAAAATTCTTCCTTTTTTTCATTATTAGCCTTGATTTTAATTTGTGCTTTTAACTCTAACATAAATAACGACCTCAAATTTTTCATAAAATTGAACATAATAAATGGACATTGCCCGAGAGGCCTTCTTTTCTTGAACTCCACAAAAATCATCTACCCTTTCTCATCACCTGTATTCATTCAATCCCTTGCAGCCCTTTGGGCCTTAAACACATACAAACGTACTTTCCTTCCATACCCACATCTATCTTACCCATGGGATCATATGGTGCGTAGGAAAAAACATGTGCCCAAAAAAAAAAGAAACAAAACAAAAATAAAATAAAAGAAAAAGAAATAAGATCCATACTCGACACACAACAAACATAGTTCTGAAAGACAAGTCAAAGCTTTAAACTCAAACACAATCAAAGTCAAAATCCAAGTCCTAAAAAAAAAGGTCAAGGAACATCTATGCACTACTAGGGGGGCAACATTTGGGGAACTTTGAGCCTTCGTTCCCTTTACTTTCTTAAACCTTAACCCTAACCAAGCATTACAACCACAAAAGCCCTCTCACATGGGGCATTGTCCAAACAATCATCAAGAACTACGATGTTCTGATTCCATAAGGATACATAGGAAGCCTCTTCTCGAGGTTCGACCCAATTAATGAATTCTTGAGGTCCACCCTTTTAAGTAACTTGGTTTACTTAGGGTTTTAAGCACAAATTCCTAGTTCACCACCCGACATAGGCTCGAGTTTGAACCAATATTAATTCAGCCAACCACATTAATTCCCTACTTCATCACCCTTCAGTCACAAATTATTAACCTTTCTTTTTCTTCCACCAATAGCCTTTTTCTTTCACACAACCTGGGGGCTTTCTCTGACTCTCCTTAAGGTCATCACTTTGATTTGACTCTTGTGTTCTTTTATTTGGGCGCGACATATCCTATACAAAGATGACTACCCAATCTCGCCGTGGTAGTCCTGCTCAATCCTAGTCTAGTTATCCGCTACACAAAACTCACTTCTGTACAACTCATGAATAGCTCAAGATTCAAGGATGAAGTTAGCTACTCTTCAAACTTTATTCATCAAAACCTAAACTAAGCAACATCCATAACCCAACTACAACAAAAATCCAACAATCACCCAAATTCAATCACAAAACCCAATTATCCTCCTTCCCAGCTAGCTATTAATCTAACCTAAGAAGGAGAAAAACAAATAAACAAAACATGAAATTGCAACAAAATAAATTACATAAACAAACCAAACATGACATTGCATAATTTAAACAATATACTACTTGAAAAACATGGAATAAACGAGATTGAAAGCATATGAAAGTAAAGAACAAGTAAAGAGGAGAAAGTTGAGAACTTATTGAAATTTGATGAATAAAAACGTTGGATCGATTGACTATGTTACTTGAGCAACCCTTCAAATTCATTCACCATCTTCAATAAACACTCAAAATCACTAGCTAATACAACATCTAAAGCTATGGAATAAAAAATCAAACATAAAGCCTAAAACTAAGGAGGTAAGAGGTAAGAGGTTTTCTCTCTCCTCAAACCATAGCTAAAATCTGAAATATTGGGACTAAAAGTAAGCTACTGTACGGGCTCCCTTAATTCTTACAAAAACGGGTATTTATACCCCTTTAAACATCCCTTAAAGAAAAGAGATAAAAAAATCGAATAGAACAGACCCAGAGCGGACGCTCCAAAGTGGTGGAGCGTCCGCTCTACAACTTGGTGCTGAATGTGTTGCTGGGCTGAAGGGTCGGAGCGTCCGCTCCAAATGTTAGAGTGTTCGCTCCAAATTCTCGATATTTGTAATGGAAATAAGCAGAGCTGATCAGAGCGGACACTCCAATAGTTGGAGCGGGCGCACCAATGTGTTGGAGCGGGTGCTCCAATTTTTCGAGCGTTCGCTCTGAGCGGACTGCATAAAAAGCAGATCTTGAAAATATCATAACTTTTGATATATACCTCTGATTAAAGCGTGTAATATACCGTTGGAAAGCTGTTGATCTCTAGTTTCCAATGCAATTGGTTCCTCATCCAAAAGATTTCCGGAAAAATAAGTTATTCCGAAAATATTGGATGGTGGTTAAAACCGACTCGGACCCATCTTTCTTCTCTTCTTTTACACCCATTACTTCCATACTTGATTTTTCTTCCATGACTCACCCGATTTTAGAGTATTTTCCTCGCTTTGGCTCAAATAATGGGTCCTTGGATACTCTTGTTTCTTCCCATGGCTTCTTAGGTCATCATAGAATGTTCATATCCTTCGGGGTACTTAAGCCTTGTTTGGTAGTCTTAGCCTTGTGACTCGCTTCTTGAAACTTCACGGGACCTCTCACAACCCTTATCGGCTATCAGGAATCGCATGAGAACGCACGAGAAACCTAAATGAATACATACAAGGCATAAGAAAACAAAATTGGTCATTTATTAACAAAAATAGCAAGAAAACAACATTATTCTACGAAACCCGAAATAAACTAAATCTATGCTAAAAAGACCAAAAACTAAGGAAACGAAGCCAAAAAGTCATTGAAAATAAGAGAAAAGAGCCCGGAAAAAAGGTCCAAAAATGGATCGATCAGGAGGCCGAATGGTTGAGGAACCTCATGTTCGAGATTCCTCTTTTACAAAAGCCAATTTCAACTATTGCTATCCATTGCGATAGTAATTCTACATTGGCCAAGGCATATAAACAATTTTACAATGGTAACTGGAGACATATAGGTCTTCGATATAGTTTCATATAATAATAGATAGTTCAGATAATTACGGAGTTGATCATTCAGTGAAGTCAAGTGATCAGAATGCCGAACTGGAGGTCGCTTCCAATCAGTGAGAATAAAATAATTAATGTTATAGCTTGGTATTAACTAGACATATCAGTTCACAACCTAAGCACGAAATCAAATCATGAGATGGGTTGGGTCAAAGACCTAAACACGTTAAATAAATATAGTTTAAATCAAAGCCTTGGACGTTGAGGTTAGACACGCTAAGTCCAATCGCAAGTCGTAAATTGGATTTATAGATCGTAAAACGATGACGGAAGTCAAGCAGTGAAGAGTAGGGTCCCAAGGCCTATCTTGGGGCCTAGAAACGCTGCCAGGCACAAAGCCTATTGTCGTGGCCTATGTTTGGGCGCATGACATGTTACTTGTAAGGGAAAGTTGTTTCCTTAAATAACTTTCCAAATCCTAATCATGCTAGGGTTACTTAAGGATGTTATTTATTTATTAAACATACCTATGATAATTAGATGACCATATACATAACAATCAAATTCTAAACGTCCATAAAAGTAAGAACCTGAGATCTAAACACAAGGCGGATTTGATTGTGTGGGTGGATTTCGCTAAAGAGGATTTCACTTGCTGTTCTTAGTTTTGTTCTTATTAACAAGCATGCATCAAAGGTAAATTTTTTAGTGTAGAACCCAATTGCGGTATAAAGAGCCTCTTATATTGAATTCACTAGATTAATATTTGAAATCTAGAAATTAATTAATTAGACCAATTAAATCTTGCGCCTATTTGGATTAAGGTTTCGAATTTGTTAGACAAATTTCGGATTTACCCATTTTTCAGAACTACTGATAATCAAACATAAAAATAGTGAATTTTGATCGGAAACAACCTTTTAAAATGATCACTACCTGCATAGTATTTAAATTAGAGTGTAAGGAGGCCAAATTCTGCCTCTAAATTGGTTTTTCGAAGGATTTTTTGTTTTCTACCAAATTTTTTCTTTTTTTTTAGCATAAAATTTATCATTGCATGTTATAATTTTTATGTGAATGATCTGTGTATTGATCTAATGCATATATTTGGTTTCTAATCTTATGATCTATAATTAGATTATATTTATCAAGTACTTAATGTGAATTGATTTTTTTTTGTGACTTGCTGTGAACGACGAAGAAGATGGAAGGCCAGGGTTTGGGTTTCGGTTTTAATTTCGTGAGAATTGCTTTGAGGTAGCGAGGCAGTTTTTTTTTTAATACCACTTTTAATAGCGGTTATTCAAAAACTGCTATAAAAGAGTTTCTTTTAATGGCGGTTTTTGTTTAATCGCTATAAAAGACTCCGTGCCTACATTTTTATAGCGGTTTGGTCAAATCCTCTATAAAAAAAAACCGTTGTAAAATGTATTTTTTGGCGTAGTGAGTAGAGATTAGAAAGCCCTAAATCTATATAAACCCTATTTTTACTTGAAATCATAGTTGATTAATTAGATTAACCATTGAATTTTAAGTAATAGGTTTGATTATATTATGATTCCATGATAATACTCTAATACTCATGATGATTAAAATTTTAATTGGATTAGTTGTTTTAATTTGAATCGCTAATTTTTTAATGAAGCATGAATTTTATAAATTTTGGAAATTTCATTGAAAATTCATGATATTCTGTACAGATTCGAAATTTATATGCATTGGATGATTTAAATTTTCGTACTTAGTTAGCGCTTATTGAATTTAAATTTTCATTACATGTCAAATTCTGATCTTAAAATTAAATTATTTTATATAAGATTCATAATAATTGATGATTAGATTATGTAGATGAATATATATAATTATAGATTTTTCGAATTTATTATATATTTGTTTGGAACACTATATTTCAAAAATTATGCTCTAAAATTGATTACAGATTAGATCTCATTATTAATTTAATTTTGTCCTAATTTGAAATAATGAATTCGAATTTAATTAATTCAAACCTTGCTCATGTTAAAACTCTAAAATTGTATTTTAGGATTTTATATAAAATTAGAGTTTGACGAAATTGGATTTCATAGGATGTGCAACAAGGCAAGGCACCAAGGCCAAGCCAAAGCGCACGCACTTACAAGGTAGCGCGCTTGCTAGGCGAGGCCTTAAGCTTCATTGTACATGTGTGTTGAGTGTGCGGGCAGCAGCGAGCAAGAGGGAAGGGCAGGGTGTATGTACGTGTTGTGATGCACAGCAAGCAAGTCCTGCGTGCAAGCCAAGCAAAGCTGGCAGCAGGAGCAATGAGTAACGCAAGCGTGGGCTAGGCCCAGTGCATGCGTGCTTGCTTGCTTGCAAGCATACCAAGGCAAGCGTGGGCTAGGCCCAGTGCATGCGACGTTTGCGGTAGCAAGACGATGCTTTAAGCATCGTCAATGTAGCTAAGAGCTTGGCCCAACGCTACGATATGACATTTTGGATAACGTTTAGGCTTTTAACGAATTACGATAATTGGACTAGGCTCGATTATGCATAAGATTTTAAAAACATTAAAATTATGGCTCATTAAAATAAAATTATATTTTATTTAATTAAGGATGTGGGTTTTAGTGGGAGCTTATTAAATGAAATTGGGCCTCTGAGTATTGTTATACATTCTTAGGGAGTGCTTCATATTTAAATAAATAATTGATTAAATAACTCGACTAGTTTTAATTAGGTACATTAGTTGGATTAACGACTTAAGTTAGTAACGAGTGCACGTTATTTGTTTTATTTCATGGCTATTGAATACTGCATGTATTATATATAAATTTGATAAGTTTCAAAATAGGAAAAATTGCCAAAAATAAGCCAAGCTTTCGAAAATCCAGATATAAGCTAACATTGTTATCATTTAAGCAAAAAACAAGTTAAATAATTATTTATCCTGTTATTTTCTTTTGTTTTAGTTCACTATTTTACAATCATTCAACATATTTTTTCTTATAATGATAACACTAACTTGAAACAATAGGTAACTAATAGGTTAAACAATCATTTAACCAATTTTTGGCTTAAATGATAACAAGCTTAAATAAGCTTAATTCTATATTTTCAAAAGGTTGGCTTAATTGTAGAAGATCGACCAAATGTTGGATTATTCTTGGCAATTTTTACTTTAAAATATTAGGTGTTACTTATCAACCAAAAGTAGTTTCGAACTATTATTAGCAATGGTATTGCTTACCTAAAATAATAAGTCTTAAAACAAACAAAAGCATGCTTAGAACTTATTATTTTTAGGGTCTTGGAAATGCTTTATTCTAAAAAAGGGACAAATTATAAGATAATTTGAATAAAACATTAATAAGTTATATTAAAATACTTCCTCCGTTTTTTAATTCTTGCAACAAATGGGTATTATTTGTGAGAGATAAAAAATTCATTTGTTGCAAAAATTCAAAAACGGAGGAAGTACCTAGTTTCCTTATATTTCAAACTTATTAAGATTTAAGTGCTTATTAGTTGATTTTCTTTTTCAATTGTAGAAATCATGACTTCAAACAATCAATTTACTTTGTGTTCAATTCTGGACACGGAGAAGTTGAATGGCAATAACTTCCTCGACTTGCAAAGGAACTTGAGAATAGTTCTAATGCAAGAGAAAAAGGAGTATGTCCTTGATGATGAGATCCCCCAAGCCCCGGGCAATGGGTTAACTCAAGTTGTCTTTAATGGTTGGATTGATGCCAACAGGGATGTCAAACGTCTGATGCTGGCTACCATGTCTACTGATCTCCAGAAAACATTTTTGGAAGAGGAGACTGCTTTTGAAATTATAATTGAGCTAAAAAATATGTTTCAAGAGCAAGCTAGTTACTAAAGGTTAGAAACTCATAGGCAGATCCTTGAGACAAAGATCAAGAAAGGAGAGCCTGGAAGTCCACATGTTCTAAAAATGATTGGACAATTTGAGAAAATGAGAAGACTAGACTCTGAGTACACAACAGAGATGGCAATTGACGTCATTCTCCACTCACTTCATGATGGCTATGATCAGTTCAAATTGAACATTATTATGCATAGCATGGAGAAAACCCTCACTGAGCTTCACGGGTGTTAAAGCAAGCTGAGCAGACACTCAAAACTGAGGAAAAGCACGATATTATCATGGTGCGTAAGGGGAAAGGAATCAAGAAATCGGGAAAAAGGAAGAATGGCAAGAAAGCCAATCCGCGTAAGCCAAAAGGCCATTAATGCTGAAAAGACAAAGAAAGTGATTGTTTCTCCTTCTGACTCTTATTGCTTCTATTGTAAAGAGAAGGGGCATCGAAAGAGAGACTACCCGAAGTTAAAGGAAGACAAGAAGAACGGGAATGTTGCTTCTAATTCAGGTACTTATATTATTGAATGTAGCCTTGCAAATACTACTTTTTGGGTATTAGATACCGGGTGTGGCTCACACATTTGTTCCATTCCACAGGGACTGCAAAGATGTAGGAAAGTTGCTAAAGGTGAAGTGGACCTGCGTGTGAGAGATGGATCAAGGATTGATGCATTAGCCGTAGGAACATTTAGTTTATCATTGCCCTCTAGGCTAGTTTTGGAACATAAAACTTGTTCTTACGTTCCTAGAATTACCAAAAACATAATTTCAGTTTTAGCGTTAGAAGTTTGTGGTTTTGAATTTTGATTAATAGACATTTATTGTGCATTCTATTTTGATAATATGTTTTATGATTCCGCACAATTGGAAAGTGGTCTATATGTGTTATGCTTAGATAAACAAATGTATGACATTGAAAACACCAAAAGGGCTAAGACTAGTGATTCCAATACCACTTATCTGTGGTATTGTAGATTAGGCCATAATAAGTTTATTCGCATACAAAAACATCAAATGGAAGGAATTCTGGATTCTTTTGACTTGGTGCCAATTGAAAATAGTGAATCTTGTTTACTTCGCAAAATGACAAAGCAACCTTTCACGAATTTAGGAGAAACAGCAAGTGAAGTATTAGGCCTCATACACGCAGATATGTGCGGCCCAATGAGCTCCACTTCTACAGGTGGGTTTCACTACTTCATCATGTTTACTCATGACTATAGTAGATATGGCTATATCTATCTAATCTCACATAAATCTGAATCATTTGAAAAATTCAAAAATTACAAAGTGAAGTAGAGAATCAAATTAGCAAGAAGATTAAGTCACTTCGATCGGATCGAGGTGGTGAATAACTGAGTAATGAATTTGATGATCATCTGAAAGGATGTAGCATTCTATCAGAATTGACACCTCTAGGTACGTCCAAATGGAATGGCGTGTTAGAAAGGAGGAACATAACTTTTTTAGATATGGTTCTGTAACAACCCGTATTTTAGCAACGTTGATTTCGGAGAAATCAACAAAACGAATCGTTATCGTTCGAATACTTATAAAATAGGACTTAGATTAATAGTGAAAGCTCTATAGAAACTAGCCTTTATTACTGGAATATTAATAAATCCATACAAAAGAATTAACCAAAGTTCATTAAAGTTACTAATTCCTACTACGAATCTAAGGGGGGACAAATTAAGGTTAGGACTACTAAAAGATTAGGTAGCTAAAAGCTGTTACACTTGAAAGCTCACGAATCCCAACCCTCGAAACAACCCAATCAATCTTAATCATTACCTATAAAAGGGAATGAGGGGTCCACATTCAGTGGGGAGTAATTAGAATATTCTACTAAATTGTAGAACGCGATTAAAAATATAATAATCAGAACACCAATCAACAAATCATGGAAACTAACAAGTCAAACATAATAATATCAACATTTCAATCAGGCACATAATTCAATCAGATAACGCAGCGGAATAAACATATCATAACCAAATTACACTCTCTTGCTAGGGTCACCTCAAGACTCTAGACTCCTTAGACTCTGTCTATTCGACTTTCTTATTCAATTCATTATCTTTCATTGGTCCAACTTCAACGTACAACAATTGTACTCCATCGTTCAAATGGTCCAACTTCAACATACGACAAATGTACTTCATTGTTCCATCAGTCCAACTTCAACGTACGACAATTGTACTCCATTTTTCCATTAATCTTTTAATAATCTTTCATTGGTCCAACTTCAACGTACTTCAATTGTACTCCATCGTTCCAATGGTCCAACTTAAACGTACGACAAATGTATTTCATTGTTCCATTGGTCCAACTTTAACGTACATCAATTGTACTCCATTGTTCCATTATCACAATCATTATCTTTCATTAACCAATTCTTTTACTTTGACTCTAAAGTCAACCTAACTCAACGACTAGTCAACTCTAGGTCAAACCTCATCTTAACGTTCACTTATAAACTCGTGAAACAAATCAGACACTTCAATTACTCATCGATCCAAACACCTCAATCATTCGAAACATCCCATAAATTCAACACAGATTATTCTATATGATCACAAAGAAAAATATATACTTCATAAAAATACATATTTCAATAAAGCTTCAATTATCTAATATTTAAAAAAAAATCCAAACTTCACTTATTTCTCAATTACACGGCATTTCATGGATAATAATCAATAAACCATAATTAAAAAAATTAATTAATTAATTTGAAATAATGATAATTTAATTAATTAAATTATGCTAACTTTATAAAAAAATCCAAACTTTAATTAATAATCAAACTTTTCGAACCAAAAATCCTTCATTAAATTCGGTTATTTTAAGATTAAAAATAATTATAATTATAATTCAAGATTTTAATTAATTAAATCAAAAATTCAAGAATAGACATCACATACATTCTGATTTAACTTAAATTTGAATTACTCTCAAAGGATTCGACAAGATATACTCTAAATTATTTTAGTAATTTAATCACACTATATGACACAATCTGATTTTACCGATTTAAATTAAAGAACAACCATTTAAAGGTCTCGAATATTCTAGAAATTTTCATAAAAGTTAAATCTGGGTTCAAGTTTTATCACGCATAAGTTTCGTCCAAAAAAACATCATTTACTAATTTTAAGGTATTTTATAACTAACCGATCAGATTAGACCAGAATCAATTTCAGAATTTCCTGTCATAGAAAACGGCCTCTAAAAATTACGCAAAATTAGAAAAAGTTATAATACACTAATTCGGACTTCCACCTAAATTTTCGTAGCCATCATAATTGAATAAGTATTTTAATAAATTCGTAAATTAAATCTGGACAATTTTACTGGTTTGATAAATTAAATTGTTATAAGCAAGAAAATAAAAAATTTTAAAACAAAATAAATCTTGATTCATGATCAACCAGTAAAGAAACTCCCATGAAAAATTCATCAAGAAATAAAAATATTTGATCAAGAAATAAATTCATACACTCAACAACATACTTATAATCATGCAATTGATTAATATCAATAATAATAATTCAAACATCAAAAATACAATCTTTAGCATTTGAACCCCACGAAAATCATCAAACTGTTACGTAAACATTCAACTATCACACGTGAAATAATAAGCATGCAATTTTATCAAATCAGAAATAATTCTAAACAATTCTAGGCATGTTCGAAACAATTATATAATTAATTTATCCTAGAATTAAATAAAACAACTAATTACCTAGGATTGATGGAACAAGGTTTAGAAATTCTTTTGGGGCTTGGCCGTGTGGTCTTCGAACCAAAAGGCTTGGTTCTATTGGTTTTTTGCTTCAATCCTTGAGAGTTTGGAGTGTGGAATTGTGTTGAAGATTTTTTTTTTTTTGAGATTTGTGATAAAAGTGGTTGATTAAATTTGTGTGGGTGACGTGAGGAGTCTAAGGCAAGGGGTTTTATGTTCACTTTCATGTGGTTGGGGTTCTCCTAAATAGTAGGAGGCAAGGGAGATAAAAGTGGTACCTTTCTTTGTTTAAGGATAATGCATCAAGAATTAGTTAATTAGGAAGTAACTAATTAATGATTGATGGGGCCGTGTGAATTGGGGTTGGAAGGGTTTTAAGTTTATTTTTCAAGATGTTGAAAAGGCTCCTAAATTTTAGTAGGTCAAGAAAAATAAAAATAGCATTTTTGGTTAAGGATAATATCCAATTAAATAGTTCTTTAGAAGCTAATTAATTAAAGGGAAAAAGAGGGAGGTGCCATGTGGGCTTAAGTGGAATAAGGGTTTTGGGCTTTGGCCCTATTTTGGCAAGAAAAGGTAAAAAGTTTGGACTCGGGGTTTAACTTGGATCAAACCAATGGGCCAGAAATCAAATGAAAGACTTTTCAAGTCCGGTTACCAAGAAGTAACGAAAATTACTTCTAACCCCTACTTAGCCAACTCGTCATTAATTCAACATTAAATTTGAGTTGGTCCACAACCTTGAATTGCTTTAAGGTGAAGATTTGGGAACCTAATAGGTTGAGGCCAAAGGAGAGAATGTAAGATAACCGTAATAAAGAAAATTAGTTTGACACATTATAAAATATTAATAACATAAATTCCCGGAAAATAACTTTTAAAAGATTTTCCAAATATAAAACAGGGAATCTATTAATAGTTTTCGAAATATATTTTTAAGGCAACAGGAAAGACAAACTAATTACCTAAAATTATAACCCCAAAAATATGCGGTGTTACAGGTTCGGTCAATGATGAGTCGGGTTGGGACATGCATTGCAAACAGCAGCACTTACACTAAAACGTGCTCGGTTAAAAGATGTTGAAAAGTCTCCATATGAATTATGGACAAGGAAACCTCCTAGGTTGTCTTTTCTAAAGACCAGGGTTTGTGAAGTATATATCAAGATACTTATGCTTGACAACCTTGCACTGAAATATGATAAATATTTCTTTGTGGGTCATAAAGGTATAGAAGTCAGCCTGAAAAATACATTGGGATCTTAATGACTGAAAGCTATGAATTCTTATTATTAGATAGTAATGATCCTAAGACTTACAAGCAAGCTATGACAAGCCCCAACTTTGAAAAATGGTTTGAGGCCATGAAATTCGAAATAGACTCCATGTTTTACAATCAAGTCTTGGACTTAGTTGATTTGTCTAAAGATTACACACCCATCGAACACAAATGGCTTTTCAAATTAAAAGCCGACAAATATGGAAATGTATATGTATACAAAGCTACATTGGTGGGAAAAGGTTACAAACAAATTCACGGCGTTGATTATGATAAAATATTTTCACCAGTTGCAATGCTTAAGTCTCTTCAGTTAATTCTAGTAATAGATACGTGTTATGGCTACGAAATATGACAGATGGATGTCAAATCGCCTTCCTTAGTGGTAATCTAGAAGAGACTGTGTATATGACACAACCTAAGTGTAACGACCCACATTTTAGCAACATTGATTTCGGAAAAATCAACAGAACGAATCGTTATCGTTCGAATACTTATAAATCAGGACTTAGAACCATAGTGAAAGCTCTATAAAAACTAGCCATTTAATTAATTGAACATCCATAAATCACAATAAAAGAGTTAATCAAAGTTCATTGGAGCTACTAATACCTACTACAACTCTAAGGGGGAACAAATTAAGGTTAGGATTACTGAAAAGATTAGGTAGCTAAAAAGCTGCTACACTTGAAAGCTCATAAATCCCAACCCTCGTAACAACCCAATCCATCTTCTTCATTACCTGCAAAAGGGAATGAGGGGTCCACAGTCAATGGGGAGTAATTAGAATGTTCTATTTAATTGTAGAACGCAATCAAACGTATAATAGCCATAACACAAATCAACAATATCAAGGTAAGCTAACAAGTAAACCAAAATATTATCTACATTTCCAAACAAGTACATAATCAATCAGACAACGCAGCGGAATAAACTTACAAACACAACATAACTAATCCATACTCTCTTCCTAGGGTCACCTCAAGGCTCTAGACTCCTTAGACTTTGACTAGTCAACTCTCATATTCAATTTCAAGTTATAATCCGTGACGAGTCATATGCTAGTAAGGGAACCCTTTTGTTCCCCAACTTTCCTTCTCTCACGTCGGGTCAACCACATAAGATCTACTTCCCGAGCACTGGGATCCAGAACTGTCGCCATTCCGTAGCGGGACAGTGGCTTCGACTATACCCGTTTTCGTGGCTCTTTTGCCACTAGACGGGTGGTCACTTCATAGCTTTCAATTCATTATCGTTCATTGGTCCAACTTCAACGTACATCATACTTGTACTCCATTGTTTCATTATCATTTTCATTACTCAATTCCTTAACTTTGACTCTAAGGTCAACTTAATTTAACGACTTATCAGCTTCGAGGTTAAGACTGCAATTTAACTCTAGACTTCTAGACACGACTAATCGGACTAGGCACTTCAAATACTCAATAGTCTAACTCAAAACATTCAAACAACCAAATTTAAGATTCAAAACATTCATCAAGATCATCAAAATTAAAAAATTAACAACTAATTAATTCATAAATTCGCATAATTCAACAATTAAATTCCAAACACGCACTTATCAAATAAAAATCAAAACTTGGTCCCAAAATTAACATGGCACTCGACATTTCCATATAAACAAGATAACCTTCCAAACTTTCATAAATAAATAATTAATAATTAAATATTATAATTAAAGCCTTAAAACAAAATTAATCATAGCAATTCCAGGAAAGGGTTCAAAATATAATCTTTTTGTCAATTGATTAATAAGAATCAAATCTTTAAAGCTACTCAGTATTCACGGTTAAATCAAGATTAAAACAATAATAAAAATAATTCAAGATTAATTAATTAATTCGAAATAACAATAAATAAAATAATGAAAATAGACTAACTTTATAAAAATCCAAACATTAATTATAAATCAGTATTTTCGAACCCAAAACTCAACAAACTCATCATCACCATTCGACAATTATCCAACGTCAATCAAGATTAACAATTTAGTTCAAGAACTTATTAATTAGTAAAATTAAATCAAGAAATTCATAAAGAATCATAACTTGAACAAGAGATTCGACAAGATATACTTTAAAAGTATTTTAGTAATTTAATCACACTATTTTACACAATCTGATTTTACCCATTTAAATTAAAGAACAACCATTTAAAGGTCTCTAACATTCTGGAAATTTTTATGAAAGTTAAATATAGGTTCAAGGTTTAACTTGCACAAGTTTCGTCCAAAAATAACATCATTTACTAATTTTAAGGGATTTTATAACTAACCGATTAGATTAGACTCGAATCAATTTTTGAATTTTCTGCCATAGAAAACAAACGCTAAAAATTACGAAAGATTAGCACAAGCTATAAAAAACTAATTTGGACTTTCACCTAAATTTTTGTAGCCATCAGAATTGAATAAGTATTTTAATAAATTCGTAAATTAAATCTGAACGGTTTTACCGGTTTGACTGATTAAATTGTTATAAGCAAGAAAAGAACGAATTTTGACACGAAATAAATCTTGATTCATAATCAACCAGTAAAGAAACTCCCACGAAAATTCATCAAGAAATAACTAAGATTTGATCAAGAAATAAATTCATACACCCAGCAACATACTTATAATCATGCAATTCTTTAATATCAATAATAATAGTTCAACAATTCAAAAATAATCCTAAGCAATTCTAAACATGTTCTAACAACTATAAGTTTAATCTATTCTATAATTAAACAAAACATCTAATTATCGAAAATTGAAAGACAAGGATTCAAAATACTCCTTTTGTTAACCGTGTGAATATTCGAACCAAAAGGGTTTGATTTTCTTGGTTCTTGATTCAATCTTTGGGTTTGGAGAGTATAGATTTTTGTTGAAGATCTTTTGAGGCCTTTTGTGATTAAATGTGATTGAGAAAGTAATGAAAGAAATTAATTGATGATTTGGTTTATGTGGGTGCCGTGAGGAGTCCAAGAAAAAGGGGATTTGGTTCTTATTGTTATGTATTTATAGAGGTAGTAAGGGTTAAGGTGGTTAAGAATTATAAGGAGGGTTAAGGATAATGGTAAATTGACTTAGAATAAAAGGGGGGGGGGGGGGGGCGTGAATGAGCAATAGGGGAAGGGATTTTAATAATTGTTCAAGTTTTTTTGAGAGCTCCAAAATTTTATTAGGCAACAAAAGTAGCAATTTTGGTTAAGGATAATATCTAGTTTTAATTAGTGAACTGAAACTAAGCAATTAAAGGGAAATGGGTGAGGATACCGTGTGGGCTCAAAGTGACAAAGAAGATTTGGGCTTTGGCCCTAAATTAGCAAGGCAAGGTAAAAGTTTGGGCTCGGGTTTAACTTGGATCGAATCAATGGGCCAGAAATCAAAGGAAAAGGCTTTTCAAGTCCGGTTACCAAGAAGGGACTAAAATTACTTCTAACCCCTACTTAGCCAACTCGTCATTAGTTCAACATTAAATTTGAGTCGGTCCACAACCTTGAATTGCTTAAAGGTGAAGATTCGGGAACCTAATAGGTTGAGGCTAAAGGAGAGAATATAAGATAACCGTAATAAAGAAAATTAGTTTGACACATTATAAAATATTAATAACATAAATTCCCGGAAAATAACTTTCAATAGACTTTCCAAATATAAAATAAGGAATCTATTAATAGTTTTCGAAATAAATTTTTAAGGCGCACAGGAAAGACAAACTAATTACCTAAAATTCTAACCCAAAAAATAGGGGGTGTTACACTAAGGGTTTTGTTGATCCAAATAATTCCAGAAAGGTATGTAAGCATAACAAATCCATTTATGGATTAAAGCAAGCAAGTAGGTGTTGGAATAAACCATATGATCAAGCAATAAGCCAATTCAGTTTCATCAAGAACGTAGATGAATCTTTTGTGTATACAAGAAGGTCAGTGGGAGTAATGTTGCATTCCTAGTCATATATATCGATGACTTATAGCTTATTGGAAACACCATTCCGATGTTGGAGCTTGTAAAGACTTGGCTTAGAAAGTGATTCTGAATGAAGAACTTAAGAAAGGTACAATACATCTTGGGCATCAAGATCTACATAGATAGATCTAAAAGGATGATTGGACTGAGTCAAAGTAACTATATTGATAAGGTACTAGCACGGTTCAAAGTACTTATATTGATAAGGTACTAGCACGGTTCCATATCATGGACACCAAAAAGAGGCCATCTACCCATGTCCCATGGCATATGTCTTAGCAAAACTTAGTGTCCAAGGACAGCTAATGAGCGTAACAGAATGAGTGTGATCCCTCACTAATGGGATCCATCATGTATGCTATGATTTGTACTAGGCCTGATATTTCGCTTGCGTGAAGTGCAACGAGCAGATACCAGTCGGACCCAAGTGAAGCGTATTGGACTGCGCCAAGAATATCCTTAAGTACTTGAAAAGGAACAAGGATAAATTCCTAGTCTATGGTGCAAGTGATGAATTAATTGTTACAAGTTATACTGATACAAGCTTCCAAACCAACAAAGACAATTTCAGATCGTAATCAAGTTACATATTTTGCCTAAATGGTGGAGCAATAAGCTGGAATAGTGATAAGAAAAGCACGTTAGCAGATTCTACAACTGAAGCTGAATACTTGGTTGCTTCGGAAGCAGCTAAAGTAGCTGTTTTGATTCGAAAGTTCATAGAAGAACTTGGTGTCGTCCCCTCTGTTAAGGGACCAATAGAACTTTATTGTGATAATAATGGTGGTATTCCTCAGGCAAATGAGGCGAGGAACCATAAGAGAGTCAAACACGTATTCCGGCAATTTCACCTATTACGAGAATGGGTTGATTGGCAAAAAGTCAAGATTTGCTAAGTTGGGACGGATGAAAACGTTGTCAATACATTAACTAAATCTTTACCACAAATGAAACACAACAATCACATTAAGTCAATGTGAATCAAATACATTGGAGAGTGGATTTGATTGACCTTATGTTTTAATTAGGTATTAGATATGTTATTGTAAAACATTTAGTTTAATTAACCCTTTATTTCATGAAATAATTTTAAGTTTTACTATTATTATTTCATATTCATTTAATTCTGGTTTAGAATTAAAGGATGAGTCTATTCTATTTACAAATTCAAATAGGTTATCGAGACAAAGTCTTGGATAAAGAGACACCTATTAAGTCAACTTGAATGTTAAATCAATCATATCCCTAATCTAGGTCATTTAAAAGATAGACTATTAATGACCAAAGAGGATTAGTGTGTAGTGTGATTTACAGCGTTGCTTCTTGGACTAGAGGTATATTGGATGTCATACATCATTTGCACGGGTATTCGTTTAGAACTTATACTGGATTGACCTATGAGAATACTTTAAGAGATTTAAAATGTCATTAGTATCTATCTCATTAAAGCTATTGGTACCTTTTCCTTAAAACATGACTATTTTAAGTTTACTTGTTTCAAGATTAGTTTGTTTTGATGTTGTCAAACGCCGCACCGTAAAAGTACACGGCACAATAACGGCAACACTCAGAAAACTATGATTCATAGTAAGTGAAGCTTAAGTATACAAGAATGGAAGTGTCCTCCCATTGAATGATGGGACATATATGTCTTTGTTGTTGACAAGGCCTCTCGAAGAGAAAGAACTGTGAAAATGCTTGGCCGTGCTCAGATGGACTATGGTATAATCATCTTTACTTAACAGTTGAACTTAGAAATTCGAGAAAAACTTCTGAACACAATAAGGATGAGGTTGACTTATGTTCATGAAGAGACAGGAAGTGATAATATAGGAAGGGCCAATACATACAGACACACTTATCTAGAAGAACAAGTTGGAGATTGAAGGAAAAGTGTCCTTCGATCAAGTGTATTATTCTAATAGATGCTTCAGATAATTACGCAGTTGATTATTCAGTGCAGTCATGTGACTAAAATGCCTAGCTGGAGGTTGCTTCCGATTAATGGAAATAATATAATTAATCTCACTACTTGCTCTTGATTGAACCTATCGGATCACACCCTAAGCACGAAATCAAAGCATGAGACGGGTTGGGCCAAAGACCCAAACACGTCAAATAAATATAGTTTAGATCAAAGCGTTGGACGTTGGACTTAGACGCGCTAAATCCAAGAAGAAGTCGTAAATTTGATTGGTAGATCGCAAAACGACAATGGAAGTCAAGCAACGAATAGTAGGAACCCAAGGCCTCGCTTGGGACCTAGGCATGCTGCCAGGTACGAAGCCTATTATCGTGGCCCATGTTTGGGCGCATGACATGGGGCCGTGTGGTTGCTTGCAAGGGAATGTTGTTTCCTTAAACAACTTTCCTAATCCTAATCATACTAGGATTACTTAAGGAGGACATTTATTTGTTATAAATACCTATGATCATTAGAGATCATATGCATAAGAATCAGATTCTAAACCTCCATAAAATTAAGAACCTGAGATCTAAACACAATACCTTAAGGGATCTTATCCAGTATTATTCTAAGCTAATATACTAAAGGCGGATTTGATCGTATGGGTGGATTTCGCTAGAGAGGACTGCACTTGCGGTTCTTGGCTCCGTTCGTATTAACGAGCACACATCAAAGTTATAATGTTTAGTGTACATTACACAACTAGAAAAAATATTATTTACGACGGAATTTCCCGTCGCAAATATGTGATCACGTCGTAGAAAAGGGGGGTCGCAAATGATTTTTTCCGTCGCAATCCCGTCATAAATGTGTAGTTTCTAATATAGTTTGGGTTTAGGTATTAGGTAACTTTTTGTGACAGGCTAAAAAACAGTCATAAAATATCTACATTTGCGACGGGATTTAGGCCAGTTGTTAATGTTACCTGTCGTTGATGGATCCAGGCATAGGGTTAGTTTCCGCACTCTGATTAGATTAGGGTAAAACCAAACAGGAAGTGCTAATCTATTCTTGGATTGTCTCAAAGGCTCAATATGAAGTGTTAATTGATAAAATCGTTCCTAGAATTAGAATTTGGTGTTCTAGTCATTTTTCTTATACAGGAAGATTACAACTTAACAATTCTAATTTATTTAGCATTCATCAGTACAAAAATTCGCTTACAAAGCTCCTCCTAGATAAGAAGAAATTCTTATGCAATGGTTTTTTTGTCAGCATAGCTAATCAAAAAAATTTCAAATAAAATAAAATAAAATGAAATAAATCAGCTAAAAAAGAAATAATTTGAATTTGAAAATGTTTAATTAGATTCCCACAAAGTTAAACCCATAAATAAACCAAAAGGCCACTAATAAAGTCACTACATCATAAAGGACTAGGTGGACTGGCCTTCATGTAGTGCGGACTACGTTCATAGCATTACACGTTTGATCTGTAAGTGCTTTGCATTATCATTGTGTGGTCCAGTCTTTAGGAATGAAAAGTTCAGCATTATATCCATATTAGTTTAATACTCCCTCCGTCCCTTATTTTGCTCCATGGAGGGAGTTTCACTTTTTTAAGAGAAAGGCAAAAAGTAGGTGGGGACCATGATGTAAGAATGATTATTAAAATTAACTAAGAGAGAGAAAAGTGTGATTAAAGAAAATAAAAATGAGAGATCAACTTTTTTCATTCCAATTTTTCATTCACTATATGTACTCTGTAAAATAAAAAACCCGTATCCGGTACTCGGTTTTTTACCCGAAAAAGCGTGTACCCGACCCGGTTTTCAAAACCGGGTCGGGTACCCAAGTTGGCCCCGGGTTGGTATTTTCTAAAACCGGGTACCCGATTTTAATTTTTAAAAAATAGTTTTTTATTATTATAAAATAATTTTTTAAAATTTAATTTAAAATTAATTTTTTTTATTATTATAAATACTTTTTTCAAAAAATTTTAAAAACCAGTTAATTTTTATTTATAAAAAAAAAGATTTATTAAAAAATTTGAAAAAAAAAATATAGTTTTTTTATTAAAAAAAAATAAACAGTTTTTTATAAAAAAAAAAAAAATTAAACATTTTTTTATATTAAATAAATATTTTTTTTTTAAAATTTAAAGGTTGTATAAGGTAAAAAAAATGGGATCCGGATACTCGGTTTCCGGATTTCCGGATACCCAGATTATCCGGATCGGATCCGGGTCAAAAAATTGCGACAACCCGGTTTTTCGGGACCCCGAAAATCCAGGTACCCAAATTTTCCCACCTCTATAAGAGAAGGTGAAGAAAAAAAAGGAGTGATGAACTCCGGAAAAAAAATGTGAGGGGAGAAGAAGACAGGTTAAAAAAACAGTAAGGAGGTAAAAAATTGATGGATGAGAAATGTGGAGGGAATCATTAAAAAATGGGGTGATTAATTTAGATTAGGTAGAAATTAAATACAAAAGATTAGATAAAAATTAATATAAATATATGTTTAATATGAGAGGACCACATACTATAAATGGTATGGAGCAATCTTTTAGGAACGGACCAAAAAGGAAAATGGGGCAAACAAAAAGGGACAGAGGGAGTAGCAAACTTCCAGCTTAAGGAGAGATTGAAACAAAACCTTAATAAAGTACGTACTCACTCCGTAACATAAAATTTTCAACAATTGATTTTGCACGCACTTTGAGGATGCGATGTAAGGGTGTAAACGAAGAAATTAGTCAAAATGATTTCAATACAAGCAATAATGTGATTTTAAGTTACTAATATTAAATTATATTGACTAATTCCTCCGTTTACACTCTTAAATCGCTTCCTCAAAAAGCGTACAAAATCAATTGCTGAAAGTTTTATGTTATGGAGGAAGTTAATCAAGCAATCAACTCTTGGTAAAGCATATTACAATATGGAATGCAAAATATGCAAAGTGGAAGAATGACTGAATGACACAAGTATCAAATGAATTCAATCAGCCTTTTTTTAATCCCAAAAGTTTTAGTTACACAACTATTCTTACCACTTGCCAGTTACACTTTAATATATATCACTATGTAACGACAGGCTTCAACTAGCTTGGATTAACAGCGTTACTAAATAATCACACTGCGTTACTAAATAATCCTAGTGATGATGATAATTGATAAGACTACTAACACCAATTACATGATATGTAGCTTGTAATAATTAAAAGGAAAATTTGTTAGAAACCACCTTAAATTATTTTTTTTGTCAAAAATCACCTTTTAAATTATTTTTTGGTAAGAAGCCACCTTTTTTGAATTTTTTTTTGCAAGGAACCACCTTTGGTTGAATTTTGGATTTTGATTTTGGGTTAGTTTTGGCGTGGTTATTCAGGGGCCGGGAGGAAAAGGGATGAAGCCGGCTTGGGGAGGCACGACGGGGGTTAGTGGAAATGACGGAGGGAGATTCGATTTAAACACCAATATTAGGCTAAAGGTGGTTCTTTACAAATAAAAAAATAAAATAAGGTGACTTCTTAAAAAATAAAAATTTAAAGGTGTGTTTTGACCCAAAAAAAAATTTTGTTTTAGAAGGTGGTTTTAATAAATTTTCCTAATTAAAATAATACTAAATTACTAATGACTTGGATTAGCAGCGCGCATTTGCATTATTAGCCAATGCTAAGATAAAATCTCTATAATCCCCTGGAGGAATTGCCTGAAGTATTGCACCTCTAAGTTGTACACCAAATTTGGTCCTAAACATCTTCTGAATATCAGCCATGTCTATCTCAGCTCTGCACACCATCAGCCGCGTCAATGATCCCTTGCTCATTGCTTCCTCCCCTTGTATGCTTCTTTGCAACATCTGCATATCAAACATTACAATCTAATCTTTTTTTTTGGGGTGCAAATGAGCCACAAAGGGCGGGATGAGAATTGATTCCAGGATCACCTGAAATCGAAAACGAAGCACTAACCACTTGAGCTATCCTTCACTCTCACATTACACTCTAATCATAATACAACCATAGTCTCATACATTTTAAAACAATATTTACAAAAAACGGAAAAAAAAAAAAAAAAAAAAAAACATAACAAAACTAGTCAACCTTTGCACCTATTCCAAAATTCAGTTACCGCTTCAATTATTCTAGAATAAGTCAACATTTGTGCGGCACCTTCCAAAATTAAGTTATGAGCAATTAATTACGAGATTAATAGACTAAGTGTGATACCGCAATATGGTCTACATTGATATTCTATGACCATTTATGTGTTGTCAAGTGTTCATAATTCAATTTTAGAAGTTGCCTTTTTAAGTTTGACTTATTCCAAAAAGATGAAAAGGATGACTTGTTTTAGGAAAATCGATAAAAGGTTTGACTTATTTATGTTGATTTTTCGTGTGATTAGCTAAGATGATATTGTATTCAGTTCTACTCCAATGAGTACAATCAAAAGCCACTCCATTATTCAACTAAAGCAGAAGTGGAAATAAAATCGACTTTTGCTGTTCCCTAAAAAGATCCACTTATTTTGAAAAAAAAAAAAATTTCTTGATGTACTTTTGACAATTTTTCACAAAAATGAAAAAAAATAATTAAATAATTATTTTTTTATTGTTTTTATACCTTGGCATAGTATTTAGGAGGATCTTGAATGCATCCAACTAAGTTTCTTAACACGTCTTCGAATTGAGTCGAGTATGCCTTCTTGAGTTGCTGTATTATAAGTAGGATGATTTAAAACTATGCATTCCCTAGCTAATAATTTTTTAATCAAATTAAAGCTAGTATATGAAAAATCAAGTGGTAAAAGGAAAAAGTATAGTTATTAGTTAATACGCACCTTGCTGTAACTATGGCCGTAAATGCGTTTGTAGGAAGAAAATGTGAGTTTAAGTTGGGGAATACTTCGTTTACTTAGAATTTCAAGGACCACAGCTTCGTTCATACACCCTGAACAGGCTTCACCTGTTTTATACAGCCTCATTGCGTCACGTTTTGCTATGTCTTGGCTCACATCAGCATTGTGAGCTTTATGCGATGTTGACAATGCTACCAATACCTACAACCATTCCATTGCCCAAAACAAAAACAAAAAAAAACATAAAAAATTAATCCTTTATATATACTCCTGTTTTTTTAATTAAATTTAACACTTTGACTTTTCACATTTACCGACGCATAAATTTGACCGACTATATCTTTATTTGTATAATTGTAAAAGTTATAAAAATATATATATATTTGGACAGTATGTATCGAGACGAATCCAACAAGACTCCGCTTGACTAATTTTACCTTATGTATAAATCACAATTAGTAGTCAAACTGTGTTGGATGAATAATAACAAAAATCAAAGTGTTACATCTAATAAAAAATTGAGCTAGTATAAGTCACAATCATATACTAATTAACTGTCTTCCATCATCTGTTGTTTTGTACTCAATTAATCTGAAATGAAATAAATTGATTTTATAGTAATTATATATATTGAATTGAATAAAATTCTACACGTAGGTTTATCCGTGGGCCGGGTCGAGTAGGAGATCCACCTCATTCCCGCCCCATTAGTTTGGTGCGTGGTGGGACGGAAATAGGGACGAATGGAATGGAATTCTCATGAAGATTAAAATATTAGGTGGGGTTGGAAATGACACGAGAACATTCTCCCAGCTTGCCCAATTAATCTATGACATTCCAATTATTAATTGTCAATTTAGAACTCGGGTTTTTCAAGTCGGGTCGAAAATTGACACCTACTTATATTCCTCCGTGTTCTTTACTTGTTACATTTTATTTAGCATACGTTTTTAGGAGAAACATGTGCATATTAAAACATGTGAAAACATTCGTGGGGTTTGTAAAAAAGAAAAAAAAGGGGGGGTTTGTGACAAAAATGTGCAAATTTTAGGGTTTTCGACGAAATTTCCATAAGAAAAAGATATTGAAATTGAATGAATGCAAATAAGAAGAATGACCATACAAACACACAGATTTGACAGAGTGAATTGAAATACAGAAAAAAATAACAGAATTATTCATTTTTTTTTAAAAAAGTACCCCCATGTCCTATATTAATTGTTACACGTTGAGCAGTGACATTATTCATATGATAACTTTGACTCTATTTAATTTTATATTTATAAGAAAAACATATAGTCATATCCGTTTCATTTGTCTCGACGTGTATTTTTTACATATAATTTATATATTTTTATATTATATATATCTCAAAATATTAATATTAAAAGTTGTATCTCGTAACATGTGAAAAAATATTGGAAATTAAATTGATATGATAAAGGTGTTACCTTTTGGCAAGGATGTGGAGGTTCAAAAGTAGCAATATCTTGATCAAGGTGCCTCTTAAACCTTGTTTGGTAAGCGTGTTTAATCATAACCACGTGACTTGATTTCCTTGCAACAAATATTTCAATCAAAGCCTTAAAATCAACCACATTCCCTTGGAGGGCCTCCTTAGCCAAACAAGCATCTCGTTCCAAAGGGTCACACAACCAAAGGAATAACGCTTCACATGCCTTAACTAAAAGCTTAGACTCCTCATTATTAGTGCTCAATAACTTATGCTTTAGCCTTTGTAAATGGGTCAATATGTCTTCCTCATACATTGCCTTGTAAGTCTCCCTGATCTGTCTCCTCTCCACATCGGTCTTTCGGGTCGCCAAAGTCCGAACCAAGGTGCTTAGCCTCCCCCATGACTCATGAATGGTCTTGCAATCACTCTCATATGATAATGAACTTTGGGTTTTTGAATGATTTGGGTCAAAACTTGTTCCCATTATTACTATTAGTACTAGTGTAATTGTTACTATTTACTGTTAGCTGGTAATAATAATGTTGTTAATTAAGTTTTATGGAAATTTAATTATGGGGTGATGGAGATTTACGGGAAAAATTAATTATCTAAAATATATATATATATACATATATATATATAAGGGAATTAAGATGGAAAGAACATGACGAGCAAGGAAGGAATATGGCCTTTTAGGAGAAAAAGTTGGATCCATTATGGAAGGGAGATGAAAAAGGGGAAAAAACTTGTCTAACCTACCGGATAGACTACTCACCATGAATAATGTATTGTGGTTAATATTTATAGTGGAATCCTGTAATGAATCAATTAATTAGAAAATTAGTTTCTAATATTTTATATTTTCAGAATTTTTATTCTATTTTATTTTACTTATCTTTAATTGTCCTTGTTTT
This sequence comes from Salicornia ramosissima, assembly GCA_951394345.1. Lineage (NCBI taxonomy): Eukaryota > Viridiplantae > Streptophyta > Magnoliopsida > Caryophyllales > Amaranthaceae > Salicornia > Salicornia ramosissima. The sequence goes on along the minus strand of OX596234.1, from coordinate 23,353,447 downwards.
GTAGTATTTTGTCTTGTAGCTTTTTGGGTGATCGTACTTGAGTATGGACAAAATATGTAGTGGCAGTGGTACTATAAATATGTAAGGAGGGGGAAGATAGTGATTATCCAAAAAATTATTTTGAGAGCTTTGGCTTTGTGAGATTTGTTACCTAAAGTCACTTTGGGAGATTTGCAACCTTAAGTTGCTAGTTATCTTGTATTATTTTTCGGATTTATTAATCCAAATTTCCATCTTTTATCTTCCTATTTTTCCAGTTTATTGCAAATCCAAATCATATAATTAATAATATTTTAATATCTCTATTAGTAGTGGATAGTCACCCACTGAATAAGTGTACCAATGTCCAAGAGAAGGTGCTCATGGAATTTAATATGGAAGTTGGACATTTCCGGAAAATATACATGTGGACCAAGCTAGGACTTTGAAGTTGTGTTGGCTTATAGTGAAAGTTTTGTGGCTTTCCTTGTAGACTATGACTGTGCAATTAACGCTTTGGTGAACTCTAAAAATAATTTTATAACTATGTTTAAGTTCGTAGTTTAGTGAAAGTATTAGAGAGAAATAAGATGAAGTGGTCCCCTTAATGAAAGTTGATGTTTTATTGGTATTTTGGTGGTAGATTAGTAAAAGTACATAACAAGAAAATAAGCATCGGCTGACCGCCTTTTCCCGACCGTTAACGGTCGGTAATCATATTTTCCGACAGCCTCCGGTCGGTAAATGGAGGTCGGAGGATAATTAGACGGTAAAATTTTTTTACCGACCGACTCTCAGTCGGAAACAATTTACCGACCGTGCACCGACCGTGTACCGACCAAATTATAAAGTAAAAAAAAAAACGTGGAGAGGTATTTGCCGACCGCCTAGCGGTCGGTAGTACCGACCGAAGTGGCGTCGGTCAGTAGTACCGACCGTTAGGCGATCAGAAAATCGATTATTCCAGCCAAATTTTTTTTGGCGCTTAATAATTTACCAACCGTGTGTCGGTCAGTATATTAATTTTCGCAGTTTTTTTAATTTTAATATTTGTCATTTTCGCGGTTTTTTCTGTTTGGATACCGACAGTTTGTCGGTCGGTAAATTGTTATGTCTATTTTTTTTTCCTTTCATTAATTAACAAAAAAAAACTTACAAAAGAAATTAAATTATTTTTTAATAATATGAAAAACAAATTAAATATACGAAATAATATTTTATATTATTTATATAAATAATTCGTAATACAAAAGAATATGTAATACATATTACAGTTTCCAAAAACGTAAACTATAATAAACCAAAATCTAACAAACAACTACACTACGAAGGCTGCAGAACCGCCGGAACCGTCTGTGCGATCGTTGGGGGGTCGTCGGTGAATGGAAGACGGATCGCGGAATTGCCTCATGAAAGCGCCATCTGCGCCTTCATCTGCTCGAGGTACTCCGCTTGCTTCTTCTAATCCTCCTCCAGACGCCACTGATGCTTTTTCCGTTGGCGGTCTCGCTCCTCCAGACTGCGCTGATGGTCCTCCCGTTGGCAGTCTCGCTCCTCTAACACTGTCCTCGCACGCTCGGACTCCTCCAAACGCTCGGACATCTTTGCCAGTTGAGCGGAAACCGATGGAGAGTAGGCAGATCTAACGTGCCGCCGCGAGGTTCTCTCATAATAGAGAGAAGCTCCTTCTTTGCCGAACCCTAGAACCTTGCCCTTCCGGAAGCCACCAACTGTATCAAAGAAGACCTAGTTGGGATCCGTCTCTGAGCTAGTAGCCTGAGACTCCGAAAGGTTCTCGGTATATTGTTCCTGTAAATTATGAGCGGAGTTAGTTCAAACAATTCCAAATAAAAGAACAATAACACACTGTTATGCTTACAAGGGGTTGATCGCGTTGGTTATAACGACACAACACCATTTTAGGCAAACACTTGTCATTTTAGGCCATTTTAGGTGAATTTTTGGCTTTTTCTCTCTTAACTTGTCACTTGTCTATCGATTGCTAGTTTTCAAACCTTACACACGTCCTATAACACAATTTTATGCTTACTAGGGCTGATCACGTTGGTTATAACGACACAACACCATTTTAGGCAAACACTTGTCATTTTAGGCCATTTTAGGTGAATTTTGGGCATTTTCGCTCCTAACTTGTCACTTGTCTATCGATTGATAGTTTTCAAATCTTACGCACGTCCTATAACACAATGTTATGCTTACTAGGGGCTGATCGCATTGGTTATAACATCACAACACCATTTTAGGCAAACACTTGTCATTTTAGGCCATTTTACACTAGTAGAAAATTGTCTATTAGTATCGCCCCAATAGTATCGTTTATTTGAAAAACGATAGTAATAATGCTATAATTGTATCGTTTTTGGAAAAAAGGATAGTAATAGAGAAATTATTAGTATCATTTTTAATAAAAACGATAGTAATAATGCTATATTAGTATCGTTTCTAAGAAAAACGATAGTAATAGATACAATATTAGTATCGTTTGTAAGAAAAACGATACTAATGGTGCATCTATTACTATCGTTTGTAAGAAAAACGATACTAATAGTGTAGCTATTACTATCGTTTGTAAGAAAAACGATACTAATAGTGTATCTATTACTATCGTTCTTCTTAGAAACGATAGCAATGTGTTTTTTTTTTTTAAAAAGCCTATACGTACATTACAAGGGATTTCTCAGCCAAATTAAAATTACTTCCACCAAATTAAAACCGCCAAATACTCCTCATCACCAAAACCCAAACACTAACCCTAGCTTTTTTGGTTCTCTTCCTTTGACACCCACTACACTACCACTGCCACTGCTTCTTCCTCTGTGCTCGTTGTCGTCGACCTGCTGGTGCTGCTCGCGGGTTCGTCGGTGGTTTCTCAAAGCCTCGTCCTGCTGGTTCTGCTACTGCTCGAGGTTGGAGCGAGTGCTACTGCTCGAAGTCTGGACCTGGTTCGACGGTGGTTGCTAGAAGCTTCGTCCTGGTTCTGCTACTGTTCGAAGGTTGGAGCGATCGAAGGCTCCACTGCTACTGCTCTGCTCGAAGGTTCTCTGTTGCTCTCGAAGGTTCCACTGCCTCTACTGCTCGAAGCTTCGTGCTCTGCTTGAAGGTTTGTTTCCTCTTTTTTTTTTTAATTTTTTGTTCTTTACTGTATTATCTTAGACATGGGATTGACAGATAATACAATTTTTTATTGTTGATGAACTAGACATGGGTTTGTTTCTCTGCTATCCATATTATTTTCAACTAGTTTCAATATTGTTCAACTAGTTTCAATATGTGATTGTTATTGTTGATTTGTGGTTGAATTTTAATGGGAAATGCTTTAGATTTACTATTATTATGTTCTTTATGTGAAAAATCACACTACTAGTTCATGCCCACAAGGTGTTTGTCAAAATGCTTGAATGATAATTAGTAAGGAAATTCAATTTGGTAGCCTTGTACTTTCAATTTTATATGCGTATATTGCTCTATTGGAAATTTATATTTAATATATGTGAATTATGTGAATTATGTGAAATTAAAATTGTTCTATTATATTTAATTCAAGTATCTAATATACGAAGTTAATGTACTGTTGGAAATTATTGGTGAATTAAAATAGTTGGAAATTATTGGTGAATTAAAATAGTTGGAAATTTGTATGTTAACTGATTTCTTGTTTATTGTAATTATCAACATTTCGTTGTTGCCTAAAATAATGCTGCCATTCTCAAAGCTGCTACACGAAAGTGCTGATATTCTTTAAAGGTTGAAGTTACTTCACCAATAGCTATTTCTGCCTGTTTTCTCCTTCGAGGACTTCCCAAAAAATTTGTTGATTTTCACTTAATTAAGTGTAAAGAAGAATAAATATACTAGTTGTAAGGTTGTATAGTAGATTGCTCTGTATATGTTTGTATGCGTGTATTGTTGGGAGAAGTTGCCATGGATTTGGAGGGGGCCGGGGTTGTAGGGGCAGAGGAGGGGGCTACCAGGGGCTAGGTTGGGGGCTGTGCTGGGGGAGGGGCTTCCTAATTAAGGTTCATATTAGAATTACTTGTTATAAATTTGAACTATGCATATCAAAATTGTTATTGCTCAGGTTAATTTCATTGTATATATACTTTAAACTAGAATGTTCTTTTGCTTTTGGGTCTTAATTAATACCTATCTAATTTTTCATTTTAAGAAAGTGGTTCTCATTTTAGCCAAATTGTAGTAACATGCTTTTTTTGTTTCGTGTTGCTTTTAATTACTTGTTATAAATTTGAACTATGCACACTTAAGAATGGAGAGGGTAAAACAGTTGAAGCTGGTGATGCCTCGGTGAGTTCTTTCCAACTCTCCTTTTATTTCTTGGTTGCTTAGTTTTTTAAGATTAGATATAAGATTGAGACGATAGTTTGAGGATGTTTGCTTTGTTAGGGGCAAGAGGTTCCCGACCCGAGGACACTGGATGGTTGATGGCGTTGTGCCACAACCTTATTTGATGATTTTGGGAATTATGTGCCTAATTTGCTTGCCTTGTGGTTCGATTCTCTTGATTTGTTTTGATTTCTTTTGAATTACTCCTGTTTTATTTTGTTTTTGTTTTACTTTGGTTTTGGTTTTGTTCCTTTTGTTTCACTTGCTTTCTTTGCTTTGCTTTTGCTTAAATTGGATTTCTTCCTTTTTGTTTTATTGAAAGTTTTGCTTTTGAAAATTATAAGACAAAGAAGTCAAGCAGATTAGTTATATACTTTGCTTATTGCTTAAAATAAAAAATCTCACTGTCACTTTACACAATCACTTGTTTTTAATTTTAATTGTTGAAAACATACATGTAACCAATCACTTGCTTTTAATTTTAAACACTCTTGCTTTCTCTTTACATAATCTCACTGTCTCTTGCGTGGGCCGTCTCAAGGATCTAAATCTAACTATGTCGATCATGAATGGGGGATGGGTGCCTATTGACATGGTAAATGATTAGATTCTTAAACGGGGGCGTAGTTGTGGCATGAGATCGCAATCGCATCACTCTAATAATTAATAAACATGTAACCAATCAATTGATTTTAATTTTAAATACTCTTGCTTATCGCTTTATACAATCTCACTGTCGCTTGCGTGGGCCGTCTCAAGGATCTAAATCTAACTATGTCGATCATGAATGGGGGATGGGTGCCCATTTTTGTATATTGACATGGTAAATGATTAGATTCTTAAACGGGGGCGTAGTTGTGGCATGAGATCGCAATCGCGTCACTCTAATAATTAATAAACATGTAACCAATCACTTGCTTCTAATTTTAAACACTCTTGCTTATCGCTTTATACAATCTCACTGTTGCTTGCGTGGGTCGTCTCAATGATCTAAATCTAACTATGTCGATCATGAATGGGGGATGGGTGCCCATTGACATGGTAAATGATTAGATTCTTAAACGGGTTGTGGCATGAGATCGCAATCGCGTCACCCTAATCTATACTACATACTAAAATGCAAGCCACTTGAAAAAAATTTCCCCCTTAAACTCTTATTTTCCCTCCCAACTTATTATATACCATAGTATTAAATGCATGCTTTCCATTTTCCAAAGGTGCCTTTGTTTTTTTTTTTTCCTAAAAAAAATTATAAATATTTGTACTAAGTTTGGTGCTAAGTTTCCTTATGCAGTATTTATTCGACAAAACCCTAAGACTAGATTTGATACATGGCATTTGCAATTGAAAAGCACTTTAGGCATATAGTTCGATGGATTTGTGTATGTTTTGTAGAATTTTGATTATTTTTTATTTGAAATTTGATTTTAATTACACAAGAATTTGTTAAATTTACCCTGTTTTAGTGTCTTTTATAACTTAGAAAATTGCAAAATGTCTTGCATTACTTATGAATTACCTGTAAGACAATTAATAATCCTTTGTGGGCCTGGATGCGATTAATTCATGGAAAACAATTTTAAGGAATGGTGTTATGTCTTTATTAGTTAAAAATTGAGCTTTTAGTTCTCAATGCTCTTACTTGTTTATGGTGAAATATAGACTATACTAATATGGCTATTTATATATATACCTAAAACAATATATATATATATATTCTAATATCAATAGAACATGGATAAACCTTAATAACAATATATATATTGATTGATAGGAAATGGGAACTAAAACACCTAAAAACTAGCTAAAAATGACCTATGCTTCTTAATTTTGTTCCAAAATGCCATATTTTTTCCCAAACACATGCAAATAAGTCATTTAATATTTACAAGAATGATATTGAACATGGATAAACCTTAAAAACAATATATAGGTTGATTGGTAGGAACATGGGAACGAAAACACCAAAATCTTACCAAAAGTGACCTATATGCCTTTATTTTGTTCCAAAATGCCCTATTCTCGCCCAAACAGATACAAATAAGTTATTTAGTGCTTACATGAATGATACAGAACATGGATAATCATAAAAACAGTATATAGGTTGATTGGTAGGAACATGAGAACGAAAACACTAAAAACTAGCCAAAATGACTTATATGCCTTGATTTTGTTCTAAAACGTCCTATTTTCGCCCAAACACATGTGAATAAGCCATTTAATGATTGCACGAATAATATAGAACATATATAAACCTTAAAGACAATATATATGTTAATTCGTAGGAATATGGAAACGAAAACACCATAAAAAATGTCATATTTGTCTTGTTTTTGTTCCAAAACGTCATATTTCCGCACAAACACATGCAAATAAGTCACTTAATGCTTACAAGATTGATATAGAACATGGATAAACCTTAAAAGCAGGATATAGGTTGGTTGGTAGGAAAATTGCCACGAAAACCCAAAAAATAGCTAAAATAACTGTGTTTGCTTTGTATTTGTTCAAAACACCCTATTTTCTGCCAAACACATGCAAATAAGTCATTTAATGTTTCATGAATGATATAGAACATGGATAAACCTTAAAAACACATGCAAATCATGTTTTAAGCCAAGATTACTCAAAGTTTAATTTAGTGCAAATTATCTTTCATTTGCCCGTCATAGCATAGGTAGGTCTACAACAGAACATCTTTTTTTTTAGTTTGCAAATATTGTGGCTCTAAAACTCTAAGCAAGATGGCGTCTATAACATTACTTATATGTTTTTTTTTTCAATCTTTGATTTTGAAGGACTACATTGGAAGATCTGCCCCATATAACAAAGGAGAGTTGGATGAGGTTCGCGAGCAATGGGCGAGGGTTCTTCAGGCTAAATTTCTTATTGTCCGATCCTAATTAAGTAAAATTTGTATTAGTAGCACATTATTTATACATTTTATTTATAGTTACTTCGTAAAGATCGATCGTATCCAACTCGTTCTTGTAAAATATATTTTATATGAATATATACATCGAACTTCTATTATATATGTATCGTTTACAAATTTTAATTAATTAAAAAAATATTATATTATTGTACATTATACAGAATTGAACAAGTTTGCAGATAATGCCAAAAGGATGCATATTTATATATATATATTTTTGGCCCAAAAATTAAATATAAATGTAAATAAAAAAATATTAGTATTATATGGAGTCTATTAGTATCGTTTTTTAATAAAAAACGATACTAATGGATCCTCTATTAGTATCATTTTTATTAAAAAAACGATATTAATAGACTCTCTATTACTATCGTTTTTTAATAAAAATGATACTAATAGAGGATCCATTTGTAACGACCCGACTTTTTAAGACTGTCGATTTACGAAGGAAATCGACAAATGGATCATTACTAAACATAGATTAGCAATTATATTAAATGTAAAGTCCAAAGTCTAAACTAATCACTTAAACTAAATTAAAATAACCTCAAAGCTTGCAAACAAAGCTTAAGTTACATAACGTTGCGGTCATTTCCCAACAGGCTGGGATCGCGAGCTAACAAACAAAAGTAAATACTCGAAATAAATTACGGTTAAGCTAACTAATTCTAACACACACTTCCCGAGCCAACGTGGTCCCACTCTAAGTCTCAGCATCGTCACCTGTAATGGGGGGGTCCACCGTCAGTAGCGAGTAACTAGGCTGTCCCACTTAAATGAGGGACCGTTAACCATATAATCTCATAGAATCAAACAGGGAAAAAGAATACAGAAATACATGCGAAAATACGTACAAAAACTACTTACGGATTAAAACAAACTACGTACAAAATTTCGTAGAAAGTTTCGTATAAAAATACGTAGAAAAATATGTATAAAAATACGTACAAAAATACGTATAAACATACGTACAAAAATACGTATAAAAATACTTACTGAATACGTACAATATACGTACATTAATACGTACAAAGTGCGTATACAATACGTATACATTACCTGCAAAATACTGTAGAAATACATACAAAATACATTTACAATATAGGTACAAATACAGATACAATACCAATACAATTACGTGTGCAAAACAGATACAATACGTATTACAGATACAAGAATATAATACGGAAACAACTACGTATAAACATACGTACGCTATGCGTACACAATACCTGCAAGAAACGGTCAGTAATACATACAACATACGTGTACTATACTCATACCTGTACTTTTACTTGCAACAATATTTTCATATTTTCATAATTACATAGATATAATATGGACTTACAGACATACGCAGCGGAAGACTTATCATTACATAAATATCATATAAAATACATAAAAATTCACATGCACACATAGCCCTTCCCGTGAAATACTTATTTATCATATTTTACCCTTAAACCCATCTTTTAACCATCTTATCGGACCGGTCATACTGCTCGTAGTGGATCCCGTGTGCACCACAACTTTCCTAAAACATGCCGGGGTGAACTCGTGTATTCAGCCCGTAGTGGATCCCGTGTGCACCACTAAGCCTAAGCTATGGCCATAACCCCTAAATAGCAGCTCGTGTACTACTACTTAGACGACTACATATTTTAAGACCCAGAAGTGCCCGGGTGAACTCGTGTATTCATCCCATGGGGCAGTGGCGTCGACTTAACCCGATCTGATGACTCGTGTATCATCAAAAAGGGCGTCCTTAAGTATCTTGTCTTTTCTAAGGCCTCGTGAGACCTCTAATTAACACATCATATCATGTCATATCACACTAGTAGAAAAATCCCCCATTTAATTAGTATCGTTTTTTTTAGCCTATTAGTATCGTTTTTCACACGACACTAATAGAGGCGTTAGTAATAGAGATTCGTATTAGTATCGTTTGTAAAAAACGATAGTAATAAACTCTATTAGTATCGTTTTTAGTAAAAAACGATAGTAATAGTAAGCTTATTACTATCGTTTTTTAGTTAAAAACGATACTAATAGAGTTCTATTACTATCGTTTTTTACTAAAAACGATAGTAATAGTAAATCTATTACTATCGTTTCTTACTAAAAACGATAGTAATAGACTATCTATTACTATCGTTTTTAGTAAAAAACGATAGTAATGTACTTTTTTTATTTAAATTTACATTTTATTATTATATTGGGCCAAATATATATATATATATATATATATATATATATTTAAATTTACAATAATATAATATTTTTTTATAATTAATTAAAATTTGTAAACAATACATATATAATACAAGTTCGATGTATTCATATAAAATATATATAGTTTACAAGAACGTTTGATACGATCGATGTTTACAGTAAATATAAATAAAATGTATAAATAATGTGCTACTAATACAAATTTTATTTAATTTTGATCGGACGATAATAAATTTAGCCTGAAGAATCTCGCCCATTGCTCGCGAACCTCATCCAACTCTCCTTTGGTATATGGGACAGATCTTCGAATGTAGTCCTTCAAAATTAAAGATTGAAAAAAAACATATAAGTAATGTTAAAGACGCCATCTTGCTTAGACTTTTAAGGCCACAATATTTGCAAACTAAAAAAAAGGTTTAGGTATTTATTTGTATGATTCTACAAACTAGAAGCTCATTTTGGAGCGAAAAATAGCCAAATAGGTCATATTTGGCTAAATTCTACCATTTTCGTTCCTACATTCGCTCCTACAAGCCCATTTCATGTTTTAAAGTTGTTTACAAAATCATATAAAGTTTACAAAGAAAACACCACATAATGCAAATAAGTCACCACATAATGCAAGGTATAAATAAGTCATATTTTACACTTTCATTATTACTTTATCCCTAGGTAAAACATCCTTGATCTTCATCAGGAATCATCACCTTAATCTAATCTGCCACCACATAATGCAAGGTATAAATTAGCAACAACCATAGCTGCTCGGGTAAAAAAGAAAACACTAGTATTCTTGATAAGGTATAACACTTGGTTATAATATTTTACTCCCTCTGCCTCTATCTCTTTGTCCTTTGTGGGCTATGCACACAAGCCAAGAAAGAGGGAAAGAAGAGGGCAGAATGGAGTTTATATGGCCCCCACCATGCGTAATAAAGTAGCGAGAAAAAAACGCATAGAGATTGACTGATTGAGCAAAGAATTAGATACAAACCAAACAGGAAAATGATACAGATAATTGGGGATAGAAGAAAGAAAAATTTAGAAAAAGCTATTATCAAAAGATAACAACATCTACTGTGCATCACTTTCTTTTTAAAAAAAAAATTTTAAAAAAAAACTGTATGAATTTGTTGACCTACTATTCTCATTCAAATGAATTATTAAACTCTTGATTCATGCTGGCCAATTCAATGATATGTATGCATCTACATGATTCCATGCTCAAGTCAGAAAAACTCTTGATTCATGTGGGCTCAAAGGGGGCAGGGGGGTGGCAGAGGGGGCTGCAGGGGGGCAGATGGGGGGCTATAGGGGGACTGGGGGGGCAGAGGGATGGGCTGTAGAGGGGGCAAGGGCAGTGAGGGGCTGAGGGGGGGGCAGTGAGGGGCTGTGGGGGGGGCTGAGGGGCGCAGTGAGGGGCTGAGGGGGGGGGCAGTGAGGGGCAGATGGGGGGGGGGCAGTGAGGGGCTGTGGGGGGGGGCAGTGAGGGGCTGTGCTGTGGGGGGCAGTGAGGGGCTGAGGGGGGGGTAGTGAGGGGCTGTGGGGGGGCAGTGAGGGGCTGTGGGGGGGGCAGTGAGGGGATGAGGGGGGGGATGTGAGGGGACAAGGGGCTGTGATGGGGGCATGGGGGGGTGCTGTGGGGGGGGAGGTGTGGGGGGCAGTGGGGGGCGGGGGCTGCAGGGGGTGGCAGTGGGTGGCTGGGGGCAGAGGGTGGGCTGGGTCATTTTTAATTTTCTTAGACTATTCAATTTTTAATTAATTAATATAGAGAAAAATAAGAAGCATAGGTCATTTTTGGCTAGTTTTTAGGTGTTTTATTCTTGTAAGCAATAAATGACTTATTTGCATGGGTTTTGGGGAAAATATGGCGTTTTGGAAGAAAAACAAGCAGCATAGGTTACATGTTTATTAATTATTAGAGTGACGAGATTGCGATCTCATGCCACAACTACGCCCCCGTTTAAGAATCTAATCATTTACCATGTCAATGGGCACCCATCCCCCATTCATGCTCGACATAGTTACATTTAGATCCTTGAGACGGCCCACGCAAGTGACAGTGAGATTGTGTAAAGCGATAAGCAAGAGTGTTTAAAATTAAAATCATGTGATTGGTTATATGTTTATTAATTATTAGAGTGACGCGATTGCGATCTCATGCCACAACTACGCCCCCGTTTAAGAATCTAATCATTTACCATGTCAATGGGCACCCATCCCCCATTCATGATCGACATAGTTAGATTTAGATCCTTGAGACGGCCCACGCAAGTGACAGTGAGATTGTGTAAAGCGATAAGCAAGATTGTTTAAAATTAGAAGCAAGTGATTGGTTACATTGATTTAAGCAAAAGCAAAGCAAAGAAAGCAAGTGAAACAAAAGGAACAAAACCTAAACCAAAGTAAAACAAAAACAAAATAAAACAGGATTAATTCAAAAGAAATCAAAACAAATCAAGAGAATCGAACCACAAGGCAAGCAAATTAGGCACATAATTCCCAAAATCATCAAATAAGGTTGTGGCACAACGCCATCAACCATCCAGTGTCCTCAGGTCGGGAACCTCTTGCCCCTAACAAAGCAAACATCCTCAAACTATCGTCTCAATCCTATATCATCACCTAAAAAACTAAGCAACCAAGAAATAAAAGGGGAGTTGGAAAGAACTTACCGAGGCATCACCATCTTCAATTGTTAGGCAATTCATATACCAACAAGAAGGATTTAAAAACCGTCACATAGCTTCATTTGATACTTCAAGCAATTCATATACCAACAAGAAGGTGCTGCATAAGTCACAACTATATAAAAAACTAACAGTTTGACAGGCATATCATAGCTATTTGATTTTCAACAATACATATTTACAACCTTACAGAACAAAGGAAATAGAAATTTTGCAAAATAATACTCTCTGTGGAATATAGGAGAATTGTAAAACACATACTTGAATGATGAATAGAATCTACCTTATTGAGTTATTGGGGTACAACATTCTGATAAAAAATTCAATACAATAGGTTAGGTTTGACACTTATACATTATGTTGATAACAAATTTCTAATATCACATATCAAACTAAGAGCATTTTCGTTTGAGTTGTTTCAAAACATGAGATTTTAAAGCTTGTACCATGTGATGCCATGGAACATACAATTATGATGATCCTCTACTAAACATTCTACCTGGGCATATCATACAAATGAAGCAAGAAAACATTATCCATGGTAATGTACTTATTTGAACAGGTCTTGCAACTTCAAGCCCATTGAAAATATCATTATATTATAATGCCAACCCTCAATTTGTATTTGAATCAAGGGCATTCAAAATGTAATAATAACAAGGTTTAAAAGACCTATGAATGCAATTACTCCACAAGTAAACTTTACAAGGTCCCAAAACCAGTAGACCCAAAAGTGTTTTCACCTTCAAAAAACATATTAACAACTTAAGCTAAGGCCACTACAACTCCACAAGTTCAATTAACACCCACAATAAATCACTAACAAACAAAATTAATTTTGAATAATTCCAAAATTGCTTCAACCCTGTACATTGTTATATCAAGCTAAAAAAATAAAAAATAAATAAATAAAAGAAGAAAAATAAGAAGAAGATATATGATCTTAATTTAAATTAAAAATAAAAATCCAACATTCAGAAAGAATTAAGCGTGGAAAAGCAGAAAACGCAAAGTAAGTTAATCAGTTGAAAAATCTTAATATGCAATAATAAAAATCATATTAGCAAATCCCTAATATTCAAATCCTTAAAATTAGCAAATCCCTAAAATTCAAATCAAAATACCTAAAAACAACATAATACCCACAAAATTGTAAAACCCTAAAATCATTCTTTATACATAAACTCAAATAAAACTGAAATTCAATTCAAAAGATCTTAAAAAAACCTGGAAATTTAGGTCGTTGATGTTGGTTGGAGTTCGTAACAGGCCTTCGTTCTACTTCGCAGCAAGCCTAGCTTCGTTCGAGTCCGCAGCAGCCCTCTACACTGCCCCCTCCCCAGAACTCAGCCCTAAAATTCAACCCTCAAAACAATCAACACGTTTAGGGTTTACGAATTAAATAAAAGAGTAACAACAATGGCGAAAAGGAAAAGCTAGGTTTACCTTGGTCCAAGCAGTAGCCCTCCGTGCCCCTCTGCTCACATACGCCTTGAATTCGAACCTAGGGTTTCGAGGAAGAAGACGAGCCTTCACTCTTTCTCTTTCTCTCGAGCAGAAGCAGAACCAGTAGCACGGATCTTCGATCCCTTGCTCTTTCTTTCTCTCGAGCAAAATCAGAGCAGAAGAAAAAGAGCAGAAGCAATCAGAGCAGAAGAAAGAGCAGAAGAAAGAGCAGAAAGAGCACGATATATTGTAAGGTCCTAATAAAAAGGTCCTTATAAAAACGTATTATTACTATCGTTTTTTTAAAAACGATAGTAATAGTAAGGCTATTACTATCGTTTTTTTTTAAAACGATAGTAATAGGTTCTCTATTACTATCGTTTTTGTTAAAAACGATAGTAATAGGCTCCCTATTACTATCGTTTTTGTTAAAAACGATAGTAATAGGCTCCCTATTACTATCGTTTTTTTAAAAACGATAGTAATAGGCTCTCTATTACTATCGTTTTTTTTAAAAACGATAGTAATAGGCTCCCTATTACTATCGTTTTTTTAAAAACGATAGTAATATGCTCTATATTACTATCGTTTTTGGTTAAAACGATACTATTGGGGCGATACTAATAGACAATTTTCTACTAGTGTCATATCTTATCCTTCTTATTCATATTGTTACTTATTCTTTTTATTTCCTTTTAAACCTTAAATCATATTAATTCCTAAAATTACTTTATAATAATATTATAAGTCAAAAATTAAACTAAAATTGGTCAAAAGTCAAACTAATCACTCGACATTTTTAGAAATAAAACAACAATTAAATAAATTCATATAACAATCATATAACAAATATTTAAATTACCCGAATTAACAAATAAACATATAGTTCAATAATAATCATAAAAATTACACAAAACAAGATAAAAATTCCACCTTTCACAATTAAGACCACTCGACATTTTGTGTAAATAATACCAAATAAATTCAATCTTCAAATATTAATTAAATCAAATTAAATAATTAATTAAAATAACAACTAACAACAATAATTACCTAAAAACAAGATAAAAGTACTATTCTTTATTCATCAAGCCACTCGACAATTTTGATATGAACAACCAAAAATCATGCTTTAATTTAATCCAATACAATAATCATCTATTAATCATATAAACATGATTTAACAATTTAATCACACTATTTTATACAATCTGATTTTAAAGAATTAAATTAAAAACCACTGTTAAAAGGTCTCGAATAAACTGGAAATTTTGATGGAAGCTAGATATAGGTCCAAGGTTTAAATTTCATAAATTTCGTCCAAAAATAACGTCACTTAATATTTTTAAGGGATTTTATAACTAACGAATCAGATTAGGCTGAAATCAGTTTCAGATTTTTCTTCCATATCAAAAGAACTTTAAAAATTACGAAAATTTAACACAAGCTGTAAAACACTATTAAGGACTTCCACCTAAAATTTCGTAGCCATACGAATTGATTAAGTATATTAATAAATTCGTAAACCAAATCTGGACAGTTTTACCGGTTTGAAAGATTAAATTATTATAAGCAATAAAAGGATGAATTTTTCCACGAAATAAATCATGAATCATAATCAAACAGTAAAGAAACTTCCACGAAAAATTCATCAAGAAATAGCAAGATTTGGTTAAGTAATAAATTCATACAAATAATTATTAACAATTAAAGATTTCAAGAAACTACATAAAATGATCAAGAAAAATTTCATAATAATTCATCACATATGGTTCGAATAATAACATCCTAACATGCTAATAATATAATTAATTTTCCTAGTTTTAATCCTAATAAAACTATACAGTAAACTACCCAGATTCAAGTACAAAGTCTAGTTACCTGAATCGAGTAAGAAAATCAGAAAAATTCTCCCTTTGAAGCTTGATATCACACGGCTACTTTGAGGAAAAAGATTTTCTTTGAGAAATTTTAAGTGTAAAAAGATTTTGTAAAAGAAACTAATTTTAGGGTTAATTCCCTATTTATAATATGAGGAACAAATAATAAAAAAAAATGAATAAATAAATAAATAAATAAAAATAAAAAAATAAAAAAACTACAAAGGGGGGCCGTGGGAGAGAGGAATAATAGGGAGAGGGAGAGATTTTAGGGGGCTTAGATGGTTAGTTGGTTAGGGTTTTTACCATTTCAAAATAATTAATTAAAAATATTATTAAATAAATAAATAAATAAAATCAATAATTAAAATAAAAAGATAAACCCTAAATAACTAATAAGAGGGTAAAGGGTTATTGGGCTCAATTATTAGGCTTAGAAAAAAGGGTAGGAATAAAAAGGGGGCCTAGAAGAAATAGTTAGGATTAGTTTCACTAATTAAAAATAATCAAAAATATTATTAATTAAATAAATAATAAAATTAATAAATTAAAAAGAAGATAAACCTAATTGACTAATCAAGAGGGCCGGCCAAGAAAGGAGGAAAATTGGATCATAGGCCCAATTTCAGAATAAAGATAGAAAAAAAAATAGGAACTAAACAGTCCAAATAACTGGGCCTTTTGGACTTAGAATAAAATTAATAACCGCGAAATTTTCTGGCCCTAAATTTCGGGTTATTACACCATTAGTATCGTTTTTTATTAAAAAATGATGCTAATAGACACTCTATTACTATCGTTTTTGCTAACAAACGATAGTAATAGTATGTATTACTATCGTTTTTCACAAACGATACTAATAGAATTCTCTATTACTAATCCCTGTATTAGTATCGTGTGAAAAACGATACTAATAAGCTAAAAAAACGATACTAATAGGGGATTTTTCTACTAGTGTTAGGCGAATTTTTGGCATTTTCGCTCCTAACTTGTCACTTGTCTATCGATTGCTAGTTTTCAAACCTTACATACGTCCTATAACACACTGTTATGCTTACTAGTGGCTGATCGCGTTGGTTATAACGACACAACACCATTTTAGGCAAACACTTGTCATTTTAGGCAAAGACTAAAAAATCAATCCTATTCGTACTCTTCGGCTTTGAAGTCGGAATTCCATTCTAAAAATCAATTGGAAATAATTAAAAAAAAATCCTATTGGTACTCTTCGTCATTGAAGCCGGAATTCCACTCTAAAAATCAAATGCATAGTAAAGAAGAAAGCATTACCATCACTTCCTTGGCCTTCTGGCTAATCGGAACCGGATCCTTCCCTGGTTGCTTCTTGAAGTGAGTATCAAGGAAGAGATCCGCAGCATCAGGCAACTTCCCTCCTTTTGTCTTAGTCAACACAAACAAATGTGCGTAAGGGTAGTTGATATAAAAAAATGTTAACGAACGAGCATTTACAATGATTTAATGAAATAGTAGACTAACCAATTGCTTAGCTCGCTGAGTGGTGGAGACAGATCCCGCGCAGTGAGAGGCCTGGGCCTTGCCACTAGCGTTGCCGCCTCTCCTGTTTGCCTTCGCTCGAGCCGACCTTTCCTTCAATACCTTGTCATTGAGCCTGCCCTTTATTGCCTGGTACATCTCATCACCAAGCCAATTTGGTCGGTCTTTCCGCTTGTGCACTGTGTCGTTGAATATGTCCTTCAGCAGTAATCCAACCTTGGTCTCATAAGCATCCCGCACAGTGCCCTAGAGCTTAGGCCTCCAATTGTACTGTTTCTGCATTAGACCAAAGACAATCAAATATGTTAATGTAAGAGATTATATTTAAAATAAAAAATTTGTATCAAATTACATTGTTCGTCTTACTGACCTTCCACATGTCCCACCAATGTACCTTGGTCGCCTGATCTACCTCAGTGTAGTTCTTCCAAGGCTGATGGAAGTAGGACTTAATGACGTGTGTTATTCATCGAACAATAACGCCCTTGTCAGAACTTGCACACGAAACATTATTGTAAGATTAAACAACATATCAATACAACTTAATTTCAATAGTCAAAACATTAAAAAAATTACACAAAAACTCACCATAGGCCATCCGGGTCCAATTCTCGAACCCCAGCTGTAAATGTAGAAGCTTCGCCCTGATCCTTGTCGCCACCCTCAACCTCACCAGTTCGTCCCTTGGGTTCTCGCGTCGGAGTAGTCTGAGGCGGAGGTGTAGAGTGAGATAAAGGAGTGAGCGGAGGCAGCGATGGAGTAGGCTGAGACGCCAGAGTAGTCTCAGACGTAGGACTAGGATCAAACGGTCGCGACGTAGGCTGAGACATAGCAGCCTAAGACACAGATGGCTGAGGACGAAGAGGACGATGCCGAGGCCGAAGCTGTGGTACTGGAGGTAACGTAAACTGTGGTGGTGGAGGTAACGTAAACTGAGGCTGAGAAGGAAAGGAAGATGAAATCACCGACCATTTCCTAGACGACTCAACATGACGATGAAGGTCACCAGGACACAATATCGGTGTGACCCAGTAGGACGAACCGAAGACTGAGAGGGAGAATGCTGGCGGGTCTGGGAGTTCTCGCTCTGAGCCTCCGAATCTGACATGTTCCTACATAAAGTAATGAGTAAATTATTCGCACGATTAATAGTTATTGACAGAAATCACAATCACAAGTTAAATCAAATACAGAGGAAATTTTGTAATTAAAAATAAATACAACTTAACTTTCAACCAGCAATCATATTTCTTGATTTATCACCACATTGAAGTTTATTATCATTATTCTATAAAACTACCATAAGCTAAAAAATTCAATAAAAATTCAATAAATTGAAAAATAAAAAAAAAATTGCATAAAGTCATTTAATCACTAAAAAACAATAATAAAATCAGATTAAAGTACTAAACTAAAAAAACAATTCTAATGTTCAAACTAAAAATTCCAGTGACAAACAAACAATTAAACAAACATAAACAATTACAATGTTTAAAATAATAAAAATGACAAATACAAAAAAAAATTACAGAAAATTATAAATAAAAATAGCATAAACAAACAAACAAATTATCAATTAAACACATGAAAAACAATGCTTATAGACATTCAAAATGCATTGAAGAAATCGAAACTTTCGAAATCTTATACTACAGTAAAAATGTGAAGATTTTGAAAGTGAACTAAACTCCAAAAATCTACAAATATTCGAATTACAATGAACAAACAACAACAAACAAACTTAAAAAATTACAAAAATTCGAAAAATTCAAACAGAATTTATCCAAAATATTAGGATACATTCAAACAAAATCCAGCAAGCTAAAATCCAACAAACCAACTCAAAAAATCTAGAAATTGAATAAACAAAATTGAAGTAACAAATTTCTAGCAAAAAAGGAAAAAAATTATACCACTCTTTCGACCTAGTACGATGACCGAAAAGACATATACAACTCACTTTCATGCAACGACACATCTAACAAGTCCTAAGCACAAAATCACGAAGACTGGTAACTTTCCCTTGATCAAAGGCCCAATTTTCGTGGTGCTTCCATCAATCGGGCAAAGGAAGTCATCACCCATATTCACCTTTCGGTCCTTCGGTGGGGATTCTTCAATGAATCCTATGCTAGCTAGACATATGACTCAACATTACCGAATCCTAAGGTACCGACAAAATCACAACCAAGCCTAAAAACAACTAAACCACAATCATGGAGGAATTGAGAAGTTTCACTCAAAACCCTAGAAATTAACTACTCAAACATAAATAAATAAAACATAATAAAAACTACAATTAAATACATAAACTAAACCTAAAACTAAGAACAACAAAAATAACAATTAAAACCTAGAAAACTACAAACTAAACTACTAAGAACAACAAGGAAATCAAAATAAACAACTAAACAAACATGAAAATGACAATAAAACTAACTAATTAAACAACAACAACAACTATTAACTACTAGAAATTAACAACAAACAACAATGAACAAATAAAGAAAGCAACAAAATTACCTTGAAGAGGAGAACAAGAAGAAGAACAAGAACAAGAACTATACTACTTGCATAAATCAAGAACAAAATGTAAATTACAAGAAGAATTGAAGAAGAAAGCTCTTAAAACTAACCTAACCCTATGTTTGAGCTTCTAACCTCAGCTATTTGATGAAATGGGAAGAGGGGGTATATATACAACCCCTAAAAATTCGAGCAAAAACAGACCAAAATTGCTAAATAAAACGTGCAGTAGCACGTCAGCGGGCGCTGAAATGGGATCAGCGGCCGCTGAGGCCTACTTTCACGTGCCTTCAGCCTGCTAGGGAAAATGGTCAGCGGGCGCTGACTTGGGGTCAGCGGCCACTGCCAATGCTTGGAGAGCTACTGCCTCAAATCAGGGGAGGGGGGCAGCGGGCGCTGAAAAATGGTTAGCGACCGCTGTCTTCTCTTTGTGCTCAATATATGCCATCAGCTCTATGATCAGCGGGCGCTGAAGCGCCATCAAATGCTACTGCCTCATTTCACCAAAGTCCAGAATTCATCCCAGCGGGCGCTGAGGGATTTCCAGCGCCCGCTGAGGACTTTTTTCATTGCTACTAACTTCAGCTCTAAAATGTTCATGCCCAAATACATCTCACCGGGCGCTGAGGAATTCCCAACGCCCGCTGAGGCCTTCTTTTCACATGCCATGGCATAAAGGACTCTGTGGCTTCCTCGAGGTTCTCGGCTCGCTTCCTCAGGTTTCGAAATTGACTCGGGACCTGCAAAAGGGGAAGAAAACGCAGAAACAAGGCAAAATAGAAGAAATCACATAGAAAAAGGGGAAGGGGACTACAAAAGCAAAACTAAGCTAAAAAGCCTAAAAATGCTAACGAAAGCTAAATAAAATAAGAAAATAAAGTAGTAAAAACTAAGAAAATAACTACCAAAATACCACTTATCAAACTCCCCCAAGCTTAGCTTGCTTGTTTATTAGTGTAATGCTCTTGTTCATGATTTTTGAGTAGTTAATTTTCTAGGGGTTTGAAGGTGATGGGTTCATGAATTGAAATTGGGGGTTTTCATCTAGTTTTTGGTTGAATTGTGTTCATGGTTGGTTAATGTTGGTGTCAATGAGCTTAGAGATTAGCTAAGGGCCATAGTTGATTTCTTGGTATTTATGAAGTATAATAGGGCTTTGTCTTTGAGTTAATTATGCTTTGATTTTCCGTGCCCAATGTTGCTAGTGAGGCCATTACAACGGGAGTCGGTGGTCGAGCTAGGAATCCACTTTAGGTACGTTCTTAGTGAGACTATTACAACGGGAGTCGGTAGTCGAACTAGGAATTTACTTCTAGTGAAACCTTGGTATAATTGTGATCATTGAATGTAATGATAATGTCCATTCGGGAGAAGTCGTTATTGTTACATTCATGCGTCAACTCCTAAATCACTCCGGGAGGAGGTTTAGGTACCTTATTAAAGTTTAATTCCCCTTCCTTAATTTAGTTCATTCTTTAGACTTTTTGATGTAATCCCCCCGAAATCAATTGAACCCGAATCCGACAGCCCTAGATTTTAGGTTATTATCTTTCGCATTTGTTTTCCATGATAGTTTTAGCTTCCATTTCAAACAAAAAAATCGAAGATCCTCAATCGACATAAATCGCACAACACGATTCACGACTTGTTCCTCGTGTTCGACACCCCCACTCATACTACAACGGGGGTTTTATTTGTTTGGTGAAAGAGCCCATAAACCCCTTCATCAAGTATGTGTGTTTTTTTAATCGTTTTCAAGGTTTGTTTATCTTTTTATGAGAACAAAGATAGAACTGTAAATAAAGAGTAGGGACACAAGGATTTAATGAGGTTCGGCTTCTAAACAAGCCTACATCCTCCACTCTCTCAGCAATATTATTAATCAACTCTGAATAATAACAAGATTACACACTCAATTAAATGCTACAAATCTGTAACACTTAATTCCCCAACTGTTAACTCTAACAGTTCACTCAGTGTTAACAGAACACTCCCCAACCACTTCCCTCTAAGTGGTTCAAATATTACAAACTTAAATCTCCGTAAGTTTTTCTCTTAAAGATGGATATGGAGATAGTTTTTCTCTTAAAGATGGATATGGAGATAGTTTTTCTCTAAGGATAGACTCTCAGAAAATATAACTTGGTTTTCTTTGGAGAGCAAAAGTCTTTCTAGGGTTTTTTCAAAAGATTGTATTTATAGGCAAAGAAAAACCTTCCCCTAGAAGTGTGCTTGGAAACTTGCCTAAATTGTGCAAACAAGCTCAGCTGACACAAGTGCAAAGGTACCTATTTCAGACCTTTGTCTCCTTCCACTACATGTAGTGGAAAGTACACTAGATTCCAAACATGTACATTGCAAAGCTGATTTTGTAAATCAATTTGGCAGATTTCCAAAACATAAGTGATCAATATTTTTCAAATAAATTTTCAAAAATAATTTTGAACACGAAAATTTGTACGGATCACTTAAGTGCACGTGCGTAATACTAAGGTCTGTTCCCACAGTGGTCTCAGTACTACAAAGTCTACATCTGGCAAAGAGAACTGTTCCAAGCTTGTCCTTTGTCTGTTCTTAGCTTGTTCTTGGCTTGTTCTCTTTACTGGATATAAACTTAAAATATTTTTGCTCTTTACTTAGAAACACAAAGTATATTTTCCTAAGTCTATTTTACAAGAAGATCCTAGAAGTACAAAAATTAAAAGACTTCAAGCTCTTGACTTCTGATTCTTCAAGTATCTCAAAGTCTTCAGATTTGCCTTGAAGAGTTCTCACTTGAATTAACCTGTTCAATTACAAACATGCATAACAATCAAGTATAGAGAAAAGGTTTGTCATCCATCAAATCAAACATGGTTCAACAATGGGCGCTGGCAGCACCCCATAGGCGCGGGGCGCGCCTCTCTTTGCAATGATTCTGTGAAATTGGCGCTGGCAGCGCCCCATAGGCGCGGGGAGCGCCCCACATTGGAATGCGACTGTGACATGGGCTCTGGGGGCGCCCCATAGGCGCGGGGAGCGCCTTCTTCCTTGGTCACTTGCTCCATTATCTTCCTTGATCAGACAGGCACTGACAGCGCCTTTAGGGCGTTGGGGGCGCCCTACCTTCTTCAAGACTTTATCACACTTTTTCCAAGTCCCGAATAAGTCTCGGTCTTCCCAAATACAAATAAAATATGGAAAGAAACACGAGCTTATAACAACAAAAATAAACTAAGTCCTAAAAAGCAATTAAATTAAGTTTTGAGACATAAACTTTCGTTTAAGCTTAAAGTTAATTAATATCACAAAACATGTTCTAAACTATTACAAACTATACATCAAAATGAGGTAATTGATTAATACAAACTGAACACATCAGTAGGCTTTGTGCTCTCTGACTTCTTCCCCTTCCTGGCAACCATCTTAACCCTCTTCTTTTTCTTTTCCTTCTCTTCTTCAACCTGCTCGTCTTCACACTCCTTCTTCACCTCCTCTTTGCACATTCTAGACCTTAGAGGCCTTGTTCTCTTGTTTGGGCCCTTTTCCCCTTATTTTTCACCAACAACCCAATTTTCTGATCAACTTCAGGAACAGAAATGTGTGAGTCATCACCTTCAGTTTGAACCCTATCTTGGGGTTCACCCATTTCATCATCCTTGTCCTCAGTGCTAGGCACTGGTTTGTCAATGGTCTGTGAAGGTAGAGATGGGGATTTTTGTGGTTGTGGGGAGGGTGATGGAGACATTTCTTTTGGTGGTGATGGTGGTGGTAGAGTTTTTCCTTTTCGTGGTGATGGTGGTGGTGGAGTTTTTTCTTTTGATGGTGGTGGTGGAGTCTTTGCTTTTGATGGTGGTGGTGATCTGATTTATGTGGAGGAGGAGTTGTAGGCTGTGGAGATGGTTGTTTGGGTGATTGTGATGGTGATTTGTTGGATGTAGAAGTTGTTGGTTTTGGTGGTGAGGGAGTTGTCTTAGTTTGTGGTGGTTGTGATTTTGGAGATGGTGGTGGTGGTGTTTCATCATTTTGCTTGCATGGTTCCTTTGATTCCACTGCTGTTTCCTCAGTCACATGTGCATCAACTTCTTCAGTCTTTTCTTTTGTTTCGTGGTGTTCAGCAACCACTGTAGCACTTGATTTCTTCTCAACCTTTGGTTGATGAATTGAGGTGATTGAATAAGACCTCGAATTTTCTTCTTTGAACCCTTGTTTCTTCTTCCTTCCCATAGTGTAGATTGCAGAAATTTGAAGGAGAGAGAGTGAGAGTGTGATGAGAAATCTGTAGAGAAATCCTTCGAAAATACTTATGGTTTGAGAAGAGAAGAGCAGTTAGAGAGAGACGGTTAGAGAGAGAGAATGGAAATATGAAAGAGTGAAAGTGAAAAAAGAAATTAAGTTGACAGTTATTGAAGAGACATTAAGGAAGTTACTTTACACAGGTCATAATTGTCACAACGGTCATCTGTCAGAATAATTAACTGCTCAATTTCAAAATTGAAAATTCTGAATTGAGATGAGATAACTGTTATAAGGAACTGGTCTGAGAGTGATCTGACGCGGATCTGTTATTCATTCAAAATATTAGAACAACATCACCATAAGAACTTTGTGAGCACTTGCAAAAATGACAATTTAAAAGTTAACCAACCCTACTTATTTGCACTAAGGATCAATGAAGCCAAATTTGATCAAAAGCAGAAAGATAAATCCTAAGGAACTAGGATCTAATCCTTACCATACCAAGTACTGTGTGGAGTTTCACAAACACTTCCCTGCTCAGAGGCTTAGTGAAAATATCAGTCAATTGCTATTCAGATCTGCAAAATTTAAGATTGACATTTACTTTTTCAACATTGTCTTTGAGAACACTACAAGAAAATAGGGAAAATAGGGACATTTTACTAGGACGCTTTTGTAAAGTGTCCATAAAATTTTTGAGCGGGTTTTCCTTCAAATTCAACTATGGACGGTTTTCTGGGTCACAATATATTGCAACTCTAAAAAGCGTCACTATGCGACTTAAAAAAACAATTCTTGAGCGGGAATTACTCCACAACGCGCACTTTCAAAATATTTCATTATTTGGCCGCTATTCTTCCAAGTCTTAGCGAAAACTAGAGCTGTCAGTTTGGTTAGGAACTGTTGGTTCAACTGTTAACCTAACTGAACTGAACTGAACTTAACTGAAATAAAATGAACCAAGAATCAAATGACTGATAACTGAAATTCCAACTGAAACAAAATGAACTGAACTTAACTGAACTGAAACTGAACTGATTGATGAACTGAAATCAACTGAACTGAAAAGGTTGATTAAATATAACTGTTTTTAACTGATCATAACTGAACCATAACTGAAATTAACTGTAAATTGTTTGGTTTTGTTAGTTTATTATTTAATTTAACTGTTTTTAACTGTTGATCAACTGAACCGAAATGACTTATAAATTGTTTGAGTTTGTTAGTTAATTAAACTGTTATTAATTTTTGATCAATTGAACCAAAATGACTTGATATTGTTATAATTTAAAGTTAATTGAATTGTTAATTTGTTATGCTTCCTCCATAAATGAATTTTTGCAACAAATGTATTTTTGACACTATTCACAATTTTCACTTTGAATCTTTGATCGTAATTTGTCACTTGTACATATAGAAGAAATATAGTCATGTGGGATCCCATTAGATTCGTCTTAACTTGTAGTTTTTATTATTTAATGATTATAATTTTTTTTAAGTACATAATTAGATATATGAAGTTTCAAATTTTTTTCTCGACATACGTGAAAAATCCTTTGTTGCAAGAATTCATTTACGGAGAAAATAATTTAAAACTAACTAATAAAAATTTAATATTGTTATAATTTAGTATTGTTATAATTTAAAGTTAATTGATAAAAATTGTATTTAATCAACCCATTTCATAAGATAATCATTGTAATCCATATAAGTATATGACTTAGAAGTATTGAAAAAATTATGAAAACAATCGGAACCGATATATCAACTATTCACAATGAACTAACATCAATTGAAATTGTACGGGTAAAACCGAAGACCAACCATAACGTAAACCGAATACAATCGGAACTGTTATGTCAATTGTTCACAATGAACTGACAACAACTGAAATCGTATGGGTAAAACCATAACTGAACTGATTTGAACTAAAAATAAAAATAACTGGACTGGTTTGGAACTGAAACTGAAAAGTTAAAACTGCATTGGTTAATTTGAAAAAAAATTAACTGAAGTCAACTGAACTGAAGTCAACCAAACCATTTGGGTCTAACCATAACTGAACTGATTAACTGAATTGAAACCTCTAGCGAAAACTAACTTTCATTCTCTCCACCGGCCTTCTTCTGAGATCTAGCAAAACCTAATTATTCTCCCCTCGATTAACTATCTCTGATCCATACACAAAATCGACGTCCTAATAATCTTCTGGAGATCATCATCCATTTATTTTTCTTTATAAAATGCAATATCTTAGTTCAATCATATCCTTTATTTCTCTTAGTTTTGAACAAGCATTTGTGGCAGCCGGCAGGGAGGTACTTGTTCTTTATTTATTTCTATTCTTTCTCCTTTTTTGTTGCATTTTTTTTTTTTTGTATTATAGAAGATATGTGTTAACTTTTCCATATAATCTTTTATTCATTCATTAATACTTGGTTAGGGTTTTGAGCAATATGTATTGGAGATGAGAATTCAGGAGAAGAAGAGTGGGAGCAGCCTCTAGTTCAGACCCATTTTGACCCTAAATCAAGCAATTGCCAGTTCAACCCTAATTCAATTCGACCATTTTAGTTTGGGTAGCCCATTCTCCCTCAATTCGACCCTTATTAAAGCAATTGCTCGTTCGAACAGCCCCCATTCCAGGCCGTGCACAATCGTGGCTTAATTCGATCCAGCAAGTCACGAGAAGTACACGACATCTCAATTTCAGCGAATTTTCGCTGCTGTAAATTGGGGTATTCCTAATTTGAGGTATGTGGGTTTTTTATAATTAAAATTAAAATCTAGAGTATATATGAATTTTGATGAAATGTGAATCCGGTAGTTGTGTAATGCTTGAATCTTAGGGATAGATACAAATGAATTTGTGTGCTTTGCATGTTTAAGGTTTTCCAGAATTCATATTGATTATTGATTAAAGGCTAGTATTCATCTTTGCATGTTTGGTGGATTCCTTTGATTTTGGATTCACCATTTGGGTAAATAATTTAGTTTATGCACTTTCAAATTTTATTTGAAGTCTATTTTCATTGATTTGTTTCAATCAAAAATTTTAGCTACACGTTTGATGATGTGAAAATTCTTTGTGTTATTTCTCAATCTTTGATTAGGCTTAATCAACCTAATGAGTTGCTAAATTCATAGATAATCTTGGTGTTGATCACGTACCTTAGGCGTGAGGTGAGAGGTGTTTTGGTTATCTACATGATTTGAACTAATAGTAATGTATTGTGACTTGTTGAATATCTAAGTCTCATTCTTTAGACTTCTTAGTATCTTTTAGATATTGTTTAAGTAATTATTTAGAAAGAGTGATATCGAAAGTTCATGTTGGGCTGCATATTAGGGCTTTATAGTGCTTGTTTAGACTACAGATTTATGTTTGTCTTAGCTTTTTAGGGACTCTACAGTTTTGGATTGTCGTTTTTGATAGGCTGATTTTATTTTGTTTGGGGCTGATTTTGTGGGTTTCCTTACTGTATATACAGAAAAAATAAACCAATCTTATATGCTACAACCTAATATGACAACATCAATTTTCACTAAACGCTTAAAACCACTCAGGATTACAATTCATATTATCATCGACGAACTAGAACAAATCCACCAAAGAAATTACAATAATTTTATATTTTTATGAAACTATTATTATTTTTATGTTGTCACTTGTTATACTGTACTACTAGGTTATCAATGATGGCCAACGCAATCACTATCTCCTTCAATACTTTGGTTTTTCTTTCTACTATGACATTTTTTATATTGATTTCTCTTATTCATAAATGATTCGCTGGTGTACTTTCATTGTCTATTTAGTGTATTTCCCATGTTTTCTTAATTTCGTCTTTTTTTTTAATGTATCTTTATTGTTAGCTTGATGTATTTTAAGTGATAAGCTAATGTATCTATTTTTTTTTCTCAATGTACCTAAATTTCTTCTTATCTTCTCACCATAAGTATCCTTCTCACTAGAACCCAACCCTACAAATTTTCAGAAATTAGAAATTGTGGGGGTGGTTCACTTGGAGAGAAACCTTGAGAGTAGAGATGGAGGACTAGTCAGCCTAGATTTGATAATTGTTTGGGAGGACTGACAATAAGGGTGGACAGGTTGGGTACAATATCGTAGGGGGGTTGGAGTGACTTATGGGTGACTCGGGGACTCAAGAAGAGTCATGCAGGTCTGCTTGACCCACTTATGTGCTGGATGTGTTGTTGCTCTATGCAGTGGGCTGGTGGAGGCCTACTGTTGTGGGCTAGGGGGGCCTGTTGCAGGGGTTGACAATGACGCTAGATGGCCTGCTGGTTGTAAACTTGTCGGAGAGGGGGGGGCATAAATGTGGGTAATAGGTGTGGCAGGAGGCCAAGCACTGGAGTCTGGGGGTGGGCTGCGAAAAGAGAATGAGGATCCCAGGGATGGTACGTAGCAAAGTATATTGTGAACAGTAAGAAGTGGAGCTGGTTATGGGCCTGGTCATGGGCCGCACTACAAGTTGCGGAGTAGTGACGCTTGAAGAACTTCAATTAGCTTAATGAAATCCTAAAATATCATTTAGCAAGAATTTTACTCAGTTTAAAATTTTTGATCAGTTATGGACTTACTCAAGTATTAGAATTAGGCAATTAGGAGTCCTAATTGGTTACAATGTAGATTGTTTTTTGCTAGCTGTGAAGGAGTTAAAGTAGGTGTGGGTGTGTCTATATAATTTTTTTTTTTCAAAATTAAAAACCGAAATTCATTGATTTGCATCTTGTTCTTCTTGTCACTTGATTAAGTCTTGTGTTGATTAGCATAAGAATTTTGTATTGACTAGCATTAGCAAGTATTACATAACCTATGGAACCAAAATCATTTATGTTGTTGGTACCTTTGATGCCCAATTGCTTCGTTTCTTGATCTCCAAATATTATATACCTCCATCATTTATAGCTATCACGGAGTATATATATTTGACTTATTTACCATTTTTCCTTTTCTTTTGTTTTTATTTTTTATAGAGTCCAAATCTTTCGGGCAACAATGATGGTTGTAGATTCGGAGATGCACCTCCTTTCTTGGCCGGATATCGACTTTTAAAGTGATACAAGATTATGTTATCAAATGACACATCTGGATAGGAGGAATGTATATATACTCTTTGATGGATGATTTTCTTATTTACCTTTTAGGTTTCGTAGTTACTTATATATTAAGGACAACTTTTGGCATAGATTGATATTAGCAATTGTGAATTGTATATTTAATTTTGTATATAACTCTTCTAATTAAATCTAAATGAATAATGATGACTAGGTACTCTTTTTCACATTTTCTGTATTATTATAAGAGTGTTAAAATATGATTCAATAGCACAAGTCATTAATGTGATCAGACATTCACTCAATTCCTTTTGAGAGGGAAAAAAACAAGAGGTATGTTTTTGGACACTTTTTTGTGTCAAGATATTTTGGTTGGTAAATTGAAAAGTAATAAGCAAGGGTAGTGTAACTGCTAGGACTCAAAAAAGCGTTCCAATGATCTTTAATATGGACTTGATAAAGCTTCCCAAAAGTTTACACTAGGACATTTTAAAGTGTCCTGATGTTAACATATAGAGACCAAAAAAGCGTCCCTATATAGCCACGTTGAAAATAGGGATGCTTTTTTAAAGTGTCCAAAGAGGAAAATGGGACGCTTTTTAGTGCCCCTATACGACACAAAAAGCGTCCTTATTGGCCCCTTTTTTTTTGTAGTGGAAAATGATGTCTGATTTCAATATGCTTGGTTTTAGAATGTTGAACAAGATTTTTTGAAATGTTTATGGCACTAGTGTTATCGCACAAAATGGGAACACTTCCAGAACATACCCCAAAAGCTTTCAATTGGGTCTTTATCCAAAGCAACTGAGCACAACACAAAGCAGCATCTACGTACTCTGACTCAGCTGTGGGAAAAGCCACTGAATTTTGTTTCTTAGATCCCCATAAAATGAGACAAGAACCTAAGAAGTGAGCCACTCCTGAAGTGCTCTTCCTGTCAACATTAAAACCAACAAAGTCAGCATCAGTGTATCCTAAAAGATCAAAAATTTTGCCCTTTGGATACCACAAGCACATGTCCTCTGTACCATTCAGGTACCTGAAAATTCTCTTAACAACTTATAGATGAGACTCTTTTGGGTTGCTTTGAAAACTAGCACACAACCCCCAACTGAGAACCCTATGTCTGGTCTACTAGCTATTAAGTAGAGAAGTGAGTCAATCATACCTCTGTATAGCTTATCCTCAACATCCATTCCTTTCTCATATAGGCTCAATCTAGAAGAGGTAGGAATAGGTGTGTCATTGGACTTACTATCTTGCAGACCATATCTCTTGAGTAGTTCCTTGAGATACTTTTGTTGGTGGATCATGATTCCATCATCCACTTGCTTGATTTGAAGCCCTAGGAAGAAACCAAGTTCTCCCATCATACTCATCTCAAATTCACTTTTCATTAGATCTGCAAACTCATCACATAAAAAAAAATAGTATTTCCAAATAGAATATCATCAACATATACCTGGACCACTAACCGAACCGGTCCCCTTTTTTTAAGAACAGAGTCTTGTCCATTGAACCTCTCTCATAATGATTTTTCAATTAGAAAACTATAGAGTCTCTCATACCAAGCACGAGGGGCCTTTTTGAGGCCATAAGGGCTTCGTCTAACTTGTAGACATGATCTGGACAATCTCTATCCTCAAATCCAGGCGGCTGCTCCACATACACATCTTCTTTCACATAGCCATTTAGAAAATCAATTTTAACATCCATTTGAAAGAGTTTGAATTTCATGTGAGCAGCAAAGGCAATTTGAATTCTTATAGCCTCAAGCCAGGCTACTGGAGCAAAGGTTTCCTCATAATCTATTCCTTCTTGTTGGTTAAACTCTTGAAGCACTAGCCTGGCTTTGTTTCTGACTATAGTGTCTGAGTCATCCAATTTTTTCTGAAGACCCATTTGGTTCCAATAACTGACATCTCATTGGTTCTTGGCTCAAGATGTCAAACCTGATTCCTCTCAAACTGGTTCAACTCATCTTACATGGCCAAGACCCAATCAGGGTCAGTTAGAGCAATCTTATAGTCAGTTGGTTCTGTGTGAGATAAAAAGGAGAAGTAAGCACAAAAATTTTTCCAAACAGAATTTCTAGTTTCCAAATAGAATCACTAATGATTTGATCAGCAGGGTGAGAGTTTCTTTGCTTAAACATACCCCTTCTTACAGCATTTGAGTCACCTAAATTAGAATCAATGTTTGTACTGGTTCCCCCTATCTCATTCTGAATTTGAGTGGGTGGACCAGTTTCTTTAGTGTTCTCTCCCACTTCATCTTTAGTTGGATGAGCAGGAGAGTCACTGTGTTCAACAACCTGATCAACATTTTCCTCTACTGCACCAGACCCATTGTTATGTTCAGGGGAAGTAGGAGGGTCTGGTTCAGCAGTGTTCTCTGTTTCAGCTCCAGTGAAGTTTGTCATTCTAATCTCGAATCCTTCATCAGCATTTACCTGCACAGGCTTGTGGAACATGTTAGTTTCATCAAACAATACATGGATACTCTCTTCAACACACAAGGTTCTTTTGTTGAAGACTTTGTATGCCTTGCTATGAGGAGAGTACCCAATGAAAACAACTTCGTCACTCCTAGGGTAAAATTTGTCCGAACTAGTCTTACCATTGTTGTGCACAAAACACTTGCAACCAAAGATTCTTAATTGTTCAATGTTTGGTTTTCGACCCCTTAGAAGTTCATAAGGTGTTTTTCTCAGCATAACTCTATTAAGTATGTAGCATGATGTACTCACAACATCAGCCCAGAATTTCTTGGACAAACCACTCTCCAGAAGCATGGTTCTAGCCATTTCTTCTAGAGTGCGGTTTTTTCTTTCAACTACTCCATTTTGCTGTAGAGTTCTGGGGGCTGAGAAGTTGTGGGAAACACCATGCTCCATATAATAGGTTATGAAGATGACATTATCAAACTCTGATCCATGATCAGATCTAATAGATGCCAACTGATTATCAATCTTGTTCTGGACCTGTTTCACTAGAATCTCAAATTCATCAAATGTTTCATCTTTATGTTTCAAAAATATGGTCCAGGTGTAACGAGAGTAATCATCAACTAAGACAAACACATAAATAAAAGGAAAAATTGCTTCAAATAATCCAACCTTTTAGTCATTCGCTCAAAATAAGCCAACCTTTTGTTTATTCTGAAATAAGCTAACCTTTACAATAAAATTCTAGTAGTAAGACAAATTGACTTGCTACTTGATGAATAGGTAATTGTAATTGATTTTTATCTTTTAATTTTTAATATGTTGCATTGTTAAATAAGGAAAGAAATCCAAAATCAACTAGCAAGGGAGATATACTGTAATGGCCCAGATTTTTCGGTATTTTTGCCTTTTGTTTATTTGTTATTTTTGTGATTTTGTGTGTGGTCCAAAATTTATTTTGGACTATTTATTTTATTTTATGTGAATAATTTTGATTATTTTGTTTTTGATTGATTATTATTTATTTTATTATTATTTAATTAATTAGAATTTTTATTATTTAATTTTCTAATTAGTTAATTAATATTTTTGGGCCAAATGCGATTTGAGCATGATTAGTCATGCATGAGTGCAATTAGCCCAATTGATCACCATTAGGCCCATTTGAGCCCTTCTTAGCCTAAGAAAACCGGCCCCCATATGTTTAATGGCTTGATTTTGCCACTTGTCATGCATTCACACCTTAACTAACTTCTATAAATAGAAGTAGTAGTAAGGCTTGAGGATTCATTTGCTCTTTTGCCATCCTTTGCCATCAAAAGTTTAAACACAAACTCTCTCCCTACCCTTTGATCCACACGCCATTTTTGGCTCCAAACACCATCACATTTGTTCATCATCCATTCAAACTCAAAACTTAAAGATTAATCCTCCATTGATCTTTAATTGTCTAAACACAATTTAAACCTCCATAATTCCAATCAAAACTTCTAGTTCGGGTTGGTTTTGGGCACTAGTTCGTGTGGGTTGATCGAGTGGGTGGTGCGTGGTGGCCGTGCGTGAAGGTCGTGTTCAAGTGGTAGTCGTGTGTGCGTGGCCGTGGTGGCAGCCGTGGGTGCTCGTGATTGAAGCCGTGCAAGCCGTGCCGTGTTGTGCTGCACCGTGTGATAGGGCGTGTATCTTGGGTTTCCGGGCAGCAAGTTTTGTGCATTACTTTGTGTAATCTTCATTAAGGTAACATACTATCCAAATCCTAGTAGGTATACTATGATTCATAGGGTAGATTAGATGATTAGATTAGACCGAAATGGATGAGTTGTACCTATGTTATGCGTGAATATGGGCTGGTTTGGGGGTGATGTTTTTATGATGTTTTTGCCATGATTTTATGTACATTTTGATACTTAAGTTAATTCTATGTTTCTTGTTGATCATGTTCAAGTTTAGTGAGGTTTGCATGTTTATAAGTTGATGAAATTGTTGTTGTTAATTGTGGTTTCACGCATGAATTTTGATGATGAATTTATGAATGTTTTCTTGAAATGAGTTCTTGAATCTTGATTGAGTTCTTGAATCTTGGTTGAAGTTCTTTATGAGTCTTGATAGTCCTTTATGAGTTCTTGGTCGAGTCTTGAAAGTTAAAGAAAGTTAAAGATAATTAAAGAAAAGTTAAAGAATGATATATGAGGTTCCAAGATTGGATGATTTACGTGTTATTCTTAAGTCAAGGCGTAAGGTGGATGATTTACGTGTTATTCTTAAGTCAAGGCGTAAGGTGCAACTTAAGAATTAACTAAGAACGTAAATTAAAGATAAAGATTTGCTTGATTTTACTATTAGACGCCTAAATCTTAGAGTAAGATTCTAAGAGTTGGGTTAAGACGTTGCCCCTATCCTATCCGCGGTATTGGGATAGTTGGTGGTCTTACTATGTCGTCTTCGGATATGGATTTCCCGTAAGATGGGTTTCATGGGGTTGGGAGTAAGATTCTCAATCCTGGCATAGTAGAAAGTTCGTTCGCGTAAGATGCGTTCGTACGTGCATAGTCCGGTCTAGTATGTAAATGATTGCGCCAAAGTTTAAAGATATGTTAATTATTGGTTAAAGTTAGTCAAGTCGGCATGATTACTTGTTATGATTCGCATGTTTGGATGTTTGATTTGATTGTTTGATTTATGCTATGTTCATGTGTATCCTCGTTAGGGTGGGACAGTTATGTTACTCGCCACTGACGGTGGACTGCTGTTTATTTTACAGGTAATTCTGATGATGAGGTTCTTGCTTAGCTTTGGGTTGGGCGAGTGCCGATGCTATTTAGATCATGTTTTGTTGTTTTATGGTTCTAATATGGACTATAGTAGTGATATATGTAATTTCTAACTCTGACATCTATTTGGAGTTTATATTGTTAGTAGTAGTAATAATGACATTTGGGTTTAGATATGTATAATCTTGTGGGTGTTGTACTTTCGGATTTAGTATATATTCTATTTGAGGTTTTGTTTTAATTTTTTTAAGTATTTTAGTTTGTTAGAACTGACTATTCGACTCGTCGGTTTCTTCCGCGCCGGTTTAAGCGAGTCGGGTCGTCACATATACCACCGAAGACACCCCACCAACACCACCACCACATAATGGAACCCTTTGACCACCGCTCACCAACACCCACCAACCGAACCACCCTACCAACCGAAAACCACCCACATAGCTACCCCTTTAAACATCCGACCCACCCCAAAGGCGCCAACCACCCAACTCCAATCACCTCACTCGAAATCTCCGCTAGCACCACCCTAACCCATAGCACCACCTGACCTCCAGCCACCCACATCTCATTATGACCACCACCGCCACATTACAATTTTAAAGTCTTAACCAAATAATCCCCACTTTGACCACCTCCACAAACAAATTAGAACCCAAAACGAAGGAACAAACAAAATCAAAATAACCACCAAATCAAAACCCAAATTGAACCAAAATGGTAAGAATCAATTCTCAAACACCAATTAAATTCTATGATGAAGTTGATGAAGAATGATAGAAATGATGATGGATGTGATGGAGATGATGAATTGATGATGAATACAAAGGAGATGAGGATGATAGATACGATGGAGAATTGGAGATGATGAAGGATGATGGTGCATCATAATGAAGATGATGAAAGATTGATGATGATTGATGAAGTTGGAGAAGAGTGGCGAGAGGAGTGAGATATGGAAAATGGGTATCGGGGGGGTTTGTTTATTTATTTATTTATTTTTCCTTTTTATTTCTTTTTTTTAAATCCAATAATAAAAAAATCCATATGAACCAATCCATTTGTGACATGTGTCCTAATTTACCTATTCTGTAAGTTAAAACCTGTTTTGACTTACTACAAAAATTTTGGTATAAAGGTTAGCTTATTTCAAAATAAACAAAAAATTGACTTATTTTAAACGAATGGATAAAGGTTAGATTATTTAAAGTAATTTTTCCTACATAAAAATCTTAAGTATGAAGAATCCGGAATCCCCCCTTCTTTCTCTCTCCTAAACCTTTATATAGTAGTTAGAATAACATGCAAACCGTCCTTAAAAAGTAAAGGAAACATATCTAATTTGATTAAAGTGTATAATATAAGTCGACAAAGAGAAGAATATGGAACCTCTAAGCTTCTTTCAATCTTTGAAGTTCCATTTCTTTCACTTTGAACTACGCAACATCATTATCACACGTCCTAGAAATACTAACATTATTGTCGTCATTACCAACCATGATCATTGGCATCATTATACATCATTGTCATCATAACATGTTGGTATACTTCAAAGATGCATTAGTGTCTTAGTTATTAAAATATTGTATTGAGTAGATTTTTAATTATTCAAAATTAGGTACCGCTAATTAGAAGTTAGTTAGTAGTCAGTAATGCTTGGAGTGGTCAAGTCTAAACAATAGGACTTATGAGTTAAGTATCTTTTTCTATTTAATGCATCTTTTGTAAGATTTCAAAATGGAAAATATTATGTATGATGTATGAATTTTAGCTTTCCAAACAATTATTCTTTCCATTCATCCCTTCAATAAACTAAACTTGGTATCAAGAGTTTCATGTTAGATCTTGAGAAAACGGTAAAGAGAAGGGACAGAGATGAAACATAAAAAGGGAAGAGAGAGATTAAGCATTAAAAAAAATTGAGTAAGTGGAATAAGCAACGTAGCTTGATTTCAATGTTTGTGAGAAATAATTAAAAAAAAAAATATCGAGTGAAATTTATTGTGAATTAAAAAAAAGGTAAAAAAAAACTTTACGAGTGTGGAAGTCAGAAAAATTGTAATCTGATAATATGGAAGTCATAATTAATACAAAGTTTTTTTCGATGTCGTAGCCATAAAAAACTAGTCGACAATTCAAGACAACGTCAAATAGTGTTCATGGAGAAAAGTGCTCCAAACCTAAGTGTAGAGCTGGTGAGAATTGCATCAACAAGTACAAAGTTGGAGAGATTAGAAGTGCTCCATTAAATGAAGCTTGATGATAATGTGCATCATCAAATTTAAATGAAGGTTGATGATAATGTACATCAATAATTTTAAAAGTAAAACAACTAAAGAAACAGATACATAGGAATATTATGAAACAAATATTCCTCTAATTAAGTCTGTGACAACAATTTTAAGGTCTGTTCTCTCGAATCAAGTCTCTAACAATAAGAAACATAAACCTAGGAATATTAAGATGCATTAAATAGAAAAGGATACTTAACTCATAAATTCTATGGTTAAGTAAAACCACCTGCTAACATTACTTCACTAAGTCACTAACCCAATGATACTTGACCACTCCATGAAATACTGACTACTAACTAACTTCTAATTAATGGTACCTAATTTTGACTAAATAAAAATCTACTCAATACAATATTTTAATAACTATGAAACTAACGCATCTTTGAAGCACACCAACATACCCCCTTGCTTCCAAGTAGGGATCTTTAAGAACTTGTACTTAGCTTTCATATTGTTGTCACAGACTTAATTTGATGCACTTGTAATTGGTAACTCCTGCTGATGCATATTATCACCAACATCACACATCATGACATCACCATCCATCACCTACATCATCATCACCCATCAACATCATCATTCATCATCATCGTTGTCATCATTTTTTGCCATCATCATTATCACCGTCACCATCATGATCCATCATGCTGGACATCATCACCCATCATGATCATAGTTATCATCTATTATCGGTGCCATCATCATCATCCATCATCACTAATATAGCTTCCATGACAATTCAAATCATTATCACCTTCATTATCACCTGTCATCATTATCATCCATCAACATTGTCATCACCCGTCACCATCCATCACATTCGTCATCAATATCCATCATCATCGTCTTCATCAACATCACCACCAATTATTTTCATCATGCATCACCATCACCAACAACTATAATATATTGTCATCATTATCATCATCATTATGTTGGATATTGTTCGATTGATAAAAAATTGTTAAAAACAATTGGAAAACGATTTTGAATGATCGATAATGACTTGCATACTGATCGTGGTCAAACAATTACGACCTGCATACCAATTGTGAGCAGCTGATTATACTTGTATACCAATTACACTTGTAAAAAAAAAAAACCGTTTGAGGCTGACCAAATTTGACTTGGTACTAAGCATGACCATACCAATAAGGATCGGACCATATAAAATATTAAAATCGATCAGGTACCAAATAACACCGCTTTGGTATAACGGGTCTCGAATGGCCTATATGACTTATTTTATAACTGACCTTTTATACTAACACTGTTTTTTTTACCGACCTGTTACTGATCGTTTGATCTGTTCTTACATTCCTAACAACAAATCAAAATGACTAAAACAATAAAACCAGGAATAGAATGCGTCATTGTTGTTAAGCATTTAATATATTAAAGCTAAAGTCTTAAGTACCTTACCATGTACTCCGTAAATTAGTTACAAGTCTTGCAACACCTTTAAAAAAAAAATCACATTCCCCTGCAACGCTTTTACTTTTTCCTCTCACAATGGTTTTATCTCTCTCACTTTTAATTACCTACCAAGACATTTTTGTCTTTGAAAAAATGCAACCAAAAGTGTTATAATTAATTGGAACCAGAGGTAAAAATAAATAAAAACACACATCTTTTGGGTGAACATATATACACCACTTTAATTTCAATAAATTAAATTAAAATTGCCCGCTCAGGTTCAAAATTATTCTATGAATATACAGCTAAGTAACCAACACAAAAACCATTAGTTTAGTACAAAATGACAGCATCAAATGCAGCATACATATTAATATCACAAACTAACCTAAGCAGTAAGCATTCTATCTCCAGACACAGCGGTAGCCCTTATCAGTTTTCCTTGTTAGGCTGCAAAATTATTTGAATCTAAACTATTTTTCAACCTCAAAAAAAAATAAAAAAATTGAGAGAGCACACTAGAAAAGTGTTCAACAACCTAATTAATGAAATGAAATTCTTTTGCCCTCACTAAAAAGAGATGAATTGTACAAGCTACCCTATTGAGTTGAGTTAACCTCAAACCAGGGTTTGTTGGAGATCAGATGAGAAATCTAGCTAAGTGAATATACAAAGGATCTGTACAATCTGATAAAGAAGAAAGAAAGGGGCTTATAAAAAATACAATCTAACCTGTCAAAACAAGCAAATGTAAAGGCATTAACTCTGGTTTTTTATAATCTTAACACTGCTGTAGAAGCGCTTTAAATCCTTCACTGCTTTTTCTTCTATCTGGATCGAACGGATTGAGGATGGCGAATCCACCTCAGGTTTGAACCAACGGCTCGGCGTACCAGAGTCAGAGGGTGACAATCCCTGGCCAGTAGAAGAAACTGCAAAACCAGTTGTCCTTGTTTTGGGGCTGTGTGCAAGACCTAGATTTTTACCCTGTTTTAAGGGAACATGGAAGAGCAAAATTCAGAATCTTCTAAAGAATTGAAGAAGATCATGATCAGAATAAATGGGATTTTGTTGCTTAGCAATAAAAGAAAGAAAAGAGGTGGAAATTACACTAATTCTATAAAACAACAAAACACATATATAGGTATTTGTCAATTAACATGTCCAGTGTCTAGACCATTTGTGGAAAGTATCAAAATTTCATCCGATGACAAACAAATTCAAGTGAGCACTTATTTTTTGCAATCAATAATTCTCCCAAATGTACCTAATCAATTAAGCAACGCCACCTATAGTACCATAAAAGAGCACTGAAAGTAATAATTGAATCATTATAATACCACAAAAGGGTTATAGAACAGAGTTGAGCATGTATAGTTTGTAAGGGCATGTTTGGTTCATTAACTTGTAATGGTATGGTATAGAAATGTATACTAGGGTGGCATGGATTCTAAACCTCATACCACACTAAAGTTGTTTGGTTTAGTTTGAAATGGTAGAGTGGGATGAGAAGCTTAGTGGGTAAGAGGAGTATGAGATTATAGGGGGTTGGAATGGAGTTAGAAACCTAAGGTTACTCTAGGAGTCTAGGGTATAAAATTCCCAACCAAACATATGAATGGGTGTCATACCATTATAAAACAATATTAAAGAGCCAACCAAACACCCCCTAAATCTTTTTCAAGAATCAAAAACTAGAATACCATTTGCAAATTTTTTTGCCCTTACTAACAACTTTGTGATAGCCTCTATCATTAAGACATTTGCACAAAGAGAGACCACCGAAAATTTACAGTAAAAAAACATTAACTTGTAAAAGACAATGGATTTTATACTCGGTGACAATGTAAAAACATACTCCCTCCGTAATATATTAACCGCAACGATTTGACATTTTCCATCTCTACTTTATGTCAAATTGTTGCAATTATTTTGTTACAGAGGGAGTACATGTTAGTAGTAATATTGATTTAGAATTGGTTACATGTAAAATTATATCATTATTATAAGGAAAATTTGTTAGAAACTACCAACTAAATGTCAAGTTTTGGAAAAAAAAACCTAATAACTTTTTTAAAAAAAAAAAAAAAAACTACATGATATAGATATATTTTTTTGGTAGCACTACCAATTCCAACAATTGACTGATATCATTAACAGTTCCGCGAACTAAAGTCAAAATTCATGTTTTTCGGGGATAAAGTCATAAAAATACCTAATATCAAGAATTTTTTGGATAGAACTACCTATTATCAAGTTTTTAAATTTTGGATGGACTACCAAATGATGAAATACTCTATCAACTAGTAGTGCTACCAAAAAAAGCTTTTAATGATAAAAATAAATATTAGTTTGTTTTTTTTTTTTATCAAAACTTGCCTTTTATTAGATAGTTTTAGACAAATCTTCCTAATTTTAATTTGGATTGTAATATATTAGTGTCATATTATATCTAAGTGACTCGACTTCAAACCTTCTTGCCTAGGTAGCTCAGAAGCGTCACTGTCAGACAACAATTTCTTTACTTCCACCAAACATTTTGAGGGGTAATAATCAACTGGACTGATTAGTATACATGAACACCAAGTTACGAATTCCGCATCAAATCAATTGCAACCTTTTTATAACAAAATTGAACTATATCAACTCCCCCCACTAACTCAATTTGCATGTTACCCAACCATAGACAACAAATAGCTACATAAATTCACAAAGTTCAAGAAACTTTGAGGATGCTAGC
Organism: Salicornia ramosissima; assembly: GCA_951394345.1. Lineage (NCBI taxonomy): Eukaryota > Viridiplantae > Streptophyta > Magnoliopsida > Caryophyllales > Amaranthaceae > Salicornia > Salicornia ramosissima. The sequence continues at coordinate 23,312,921 of OX596234.1, read as the reverse complement.
TAAACATATCAAAGTCTTCCTGGTGCTACTTACCCAAGACCTAAGATCACATTCTGTACATATTTGCTTGTCGTTAAGCACCCCAAATACATTTTCAAAATAGATATCTTTTCCTTTCTAGTAGTAGTCCAGCATAACAAGTTTTACATGTAAAGGAAGCATCTATCCTAGCATAAACATGCACATATTAGCATATAAGATAGTAGAACATCAGCTTATACTAGCTAGCAACATTTATTTTGGTTTTCCATTTCTTTACTCACTCTTGGAGGTGAAAGGCATGGTTGTAAGTAAAACAAGAAAAACAAAATCAGTATGACACGGCATCATAGCATCAATTAGTGATACCTGCTGCATTTGTATGTCCCTCAGAGAAGGACGGGAGAGATTAGGTGGGGTGCCAGAAGCAGTCCACGGAGGAGTGCTTTTGTCTCCATCTGATGACTGTGATGTAAGAGTTGGCACTACTGCTATCGGCTTAGATTCCAGCAAAGATTTTAACGAGAACTTTCCATTATCTTTATCAGGTAGCTCTTCTGGCTTATCTTTGTTTCTAACAGGCAGAGTATTGTTTGATTTACTTTGCTCATTTTGAATTTCACGAAGAGAAGCAGACGCCTTGGAAACCATGGATCCACCCCATACTGGACCTTCGCATTTGGGTGATGGTGGAGGTGGTGGACTAACAGCTACTTTACTAGGCTTATCAAGAGCACCACTCAAAAACATAGAGAGCCCTCCCTTCCTCATCTTCTTCTTCGTTGCCACTGTCAATGAACCATTACTTTTCAGCTCACCTGGACAATTATTCAACTGACCAACGTTTGGGGCACCTTTGGCAATTGTATCTTCAGGTTCAGCTGCAACCTATAATGCCAAATTCATTTAAATTCTGTAAATTTATATGAAACTACACTTCTTAAGATTCTATCAAAACAAGCACCTCCTCAATAAAATAAAATATGGAATAGATAACATAACCACCCTAAGGCCACCTAAAGGACCAAACTATCAAACTAAACATACTAAACCATAAATAGAAGATACATTACACCAAGCAAAGGATGTCTCAAGTAAGTTCTACAATTCTCTAATCAGTCAACACCTGCCAAATTGCAGAACATCTACCTACTTCCTGCCGTAAATGCAACCCCTATCTTAAGATGGGAGAGGGAGGATTCAGAAAGAAATGTTCAAATTCAGCTGTTCTCTTGTTGAATCTTAAATTTTTTTCACCACAGTTTAAGAACTCAAACACATATTGAAAACTTGACAACCCAACAAAGATTCATAGAGATAAAAGTAATGCTGGGAAAGATCACCTTCCCCTCTTTCAACATTGACATATCATGGTCCACAGCAGCCTTCAAAGAGTTCGTTTCTGATTCAGTACCAGAATAGGAATCCACCTGAGATTCCTTCTTATTACTCTTTCTCCTGTGCTTCTTTGACATCCCTCCCTTAGAGGCCTTATCATCCCCTGTAACTGAAGCTGATGATTTAACCACAGCTGTCTCAATATGAACACCCAACTCTGCAAGGGAACTTTCTAGTGCAGATCTTGTTTGCAGCTTTGCAATTTGCTGGTCGTCAAGAACATGGCCCTTGGATTGCTTTCCCTCAAGAACATCAATCTGTTGCAACTTTTTCCTCAATAATCTTATTAGCTTGAATAATTCCTGATTCGCATCATTTGTGGATTGCAGAAAGTTATCTAATCTGGAATAACCAACTTTCTCTGCACTATCTGTCAAACAAAGGTTATCCCTAGTCTTTGGAGATTCACTATCACTATTTTCCTCTTCACTGTTTATGATGGCAGGAAAAGTAGCTGTTGGAGTAGGGAGTCGACGGTAACTCCATGGCTCTGAAGATCTCGTATCGAGCAGCTTCTCAATATGAACTAAAATTTCTGGTGAAGCAGTAGCAACAGCATTCGATGACATCGTAAAGATATAGTCGAGATTGCGAAGAACAAGCTCCTGAAAGTGGCAGTTCCATGTTAGATAGTGAATTGAACTTTTTCCTATCGGTGAGAAACTAAACATTCGACATAATATACAACTTTCGATACTTAAATTTTTTACAAAGACTATTATGCCAATGGTATTATGCTTCGTTCTTCAAAATAAGTTAGCTGAAAATGTTTCAAATCTTATTCTACAAGATGCAGATGGTGTGAGTAGTAGTCCAAAGTATGAATTTCTTCTAGAAAATTAAATTTCTCGACAAAACTGTTGGCCTTTGGTTGAAATCACCAATAACCTTTGTGTAATTTTCCAATTTTGTATGTATGAATTTATCCCTCCTTATCTTAAAATACTCATTACACTTCCGTTTTCAATCATTCCCAAAATAAACTTTTTCTAAAGCGTCTAAATTCCTACTTGTACTAGAAAAAAGCCAGGGTCTCACACTCTAAAATTCAAATAAAAAATACCTCACTAACTGCAATCACATCTACTTTTTCTAAAGTAACATTTGATAACCAAACAATAATTTATCACCTACAAATTTGTGCATTAGTCATTTTAAAGTGTAAATTGGGATGAAGAGAGTAAATTCTAATGAAATCCATAAGAGAAAAGAAGCTGCCGAACCATTAGAAAAATCTTCCAAAAGAATAGTTACATTACTAAATTAATCCAGGCAATACAAAATTTTAGTACTAATCTGCCTAAGCAAGCAGCAGCCCTCTGCCAACAAAAGGAAATTCAAAAAGACAACTCATAGTGCTATAAAAGAGATTGAGGGTAAATTGTATCCATCAAATCTTGGCAGTAATCCTAAGACAGTTCAGCATGTATGTTCTTAGAGTCGCACAATGAAAAGGCTTGCACATTTGTAGGAATTTTTTCCAATTTGATAAGTTACATTCCGCAGCATATGTTTCACCTTTTCACCAGGGTAAAATGCCAAAAACCTTTGTTACACAAACTTTTGTTATGATCCAACAAGTGATAAGATGTATATGGTATACCAACACCATTTTTTTTTTGGTGAAAAGTATACCAATCAGCGTTTCAAAAAGCGTGCCTTAGGCACTAAGGCTCAAGGAACAGGTGGGTGAGTGCTTAATTATCTCTAGGCGAGGCAATTTCGATCAAGTGTGCTTAAGGCGCATGAAGCACCTGAGGCACAATTAAGCACGCCTTGCGCTTTTTTGCGCTTGATTGAAATGTCAGTTTTTTTTTTTTGGAGAAAAGCATACTAATTAGTGCTAAGATCTTTTGTTGACTTGTACGTGTTTTGATGATTGTTTTAATGAGTTATGTATGCATGAGTGATAGAATATTTAATAACTAAAAAGTGCGCCTCACTTCGATCAAGCTCACGCCTTACGCTTAGGCTCTATGACCCTCACCGCCTTAGTGCGTCTTTTGCTTTTTTAACATTGATACCAATACTTGTCACCTCTTTTCTTTTTCATAGAAAATCATCCAAATGATCCAATTCTGTACAAACTACGTTGGAAATAGAAAGGAAGTAGTGAACCGAAACAACTATAATCATTGCAAGCATTGAAGCATAATTTAACAATAATAGTATACCAATCATCCAAATGATCCAAGTCCATACAACCAACGTCGAAAACAGAAAGGAAGTTGTGAACCAAAACAGCTATAATCATTGCAAGCATTGAAGCATAATTTAACAATAATACTATACCTCGCAATAGTTTCGAAGATCATCTGCTACCAATGTATCCGCAATTTCCAGCATTTGCAAAGCATTTCGTGGTTCTACCAAGCACTGTGCAGCTACTTTCTCACAAAGGCCCTTTAAACTTGGCACTAACCTATCACCAGTATTCTCCCTTTCCAAACTGCGTCTAGCATTGTCAGACTCTATATCATTGTACATGAATCCTTCATCTAACTCTCCCAGTACATCGGTGACTGCAGAGCTTGAATTTTCGGAATCTTTAACAACATTGGTGGAATAAGCAGGATGATAAGTTGAAGCAACGATCAGTAGATGTGTTTCACCCACTGAAACCTTAGTTCCCCTTTTCAAACCATGAAGCCTAGTTACTGCTGGTGGCTTATCCTCACCTTTCTTGCCATCCCACATGTAGATGTCACCAGTAGATGTAACTGCAGCATTCCAATACTTACCAGAAGAAATACTCACAACTTTCCTTCCATTTAGATAGTTCAACTGCATGAAAAAGAGAATGAAAATGTCAAACTTATTGCTTTGACGATGTGGTAAAAGAACAGATTTGTGCTTTATATAACCAACCTGCTGGCATTTGAGTTCCGGATCAGATGAAACCCAGTAGAATAGCGCCCCATCATCGGTTAAAGCCATGCTATGCACCATACCTGCAGCAACAGAAACTACATGAAGTCGCTCCATCCTGTGAAATTTTAGTAATGCATTCCCCTTTTTCATCAAATTCCTGGCAACAATCACACGTCTTGGTGTTACAAGTCGATGACCCCAAGTGAACACCTACAGACGAGTAACAAAACACCATCAAAAAGTGTATTCATTTTCTCAAAAAATAGCCAATATTTTCAACCATGCATACCTCTCCATCTGCTCCCAAAGCCACTGTATGAAATTTTGCAGCAGCCACTGATGTGAAAAGCTTGCCTTTCAAATATTCAACCAATCTTGGAGTATTATTAGAGCCTGAGTTTGATGTGCCATAACCTAGTTGCCCTTCCTTATTGCAGCCCCATGTGAAGACTTCACCAGCCGCAGAAACAGCAGCAGTGTGTTTATTTGCTGCAGCAACAGCCACTATTTTTGACTTGAGAGAACTAACTCTTCGAGGGGTGGATTGGGTGTCCACAGATGCATAACCAAGTTGGCCCTCTGAAAACAAGAAAAGTAAAACACTATCTATAAGTGATAATGGAGGGCATAATCTTCTGATAGCAAGATAATAATTTAGGAAAAAGAAATTCATTGAGCAAGAACAGACAGTTAAAGCCAGGCATATTAGTTTGACTCAGCAACAACTTTGCAAATTAATTATACCTCTATTGGATCCCCAAGTAAAAACTTCCCCACTTTCAGTTGCAATTACAGTGTGGTGTTTAGCAGCAGCAACTGCCTTGATTCTTCGAGAACCAAGGCCTGAATTGACTTGTCTAGGTGTAATTACTGCAGCTTGTCCACTACAAGAAGAGAACAAATCTCAGGAATCTACACTAAAATTCAGCATTTTAAGTACTATAGACAAACAGAGGCCATACTGTACAAATCAAGACTCAATGTGTGCTTACACGATACCGGCCATCAGATTTTTATGCTTGTCACAAGACACATACCATTAAACAAAACTACTATAAATACATACTCTTGCAAGTTCATCAAATTATGGAACATCAAAAAGTTTACTCTAAGCATTATGCATTCATCAACATAATCTGGCAGCAATGTCAATTATTAGGTAACAGATCCTACAGCTATCAGCATAAAAGGAGAAAGAATACATTTCCAGTATAAACCTATCATTAAAGAGGGCTCTTGGTTGAAAAATATTATGGTACCAGTAATATGTTGAAAAACAGAAGACCAATGTTAAGCAAAATAGCCGAGTATAAAGTTTAAACAAAAATTATTGGTGAAAAAAAAAGTAACCAATTCTTGACAAAGTGGTCCACCTACCATTGCTCTACACTATGGCCTTGTTCTTTTGAACATGATATCTGAAAGTTCTGTTCTGACAAATTCAGTTGAGTTCAACTTTTGATGAGTCTAGGAGTTTAATTCAGTACAGTTCAGACGATTAATTCAGTCCAAAAGAACAGGGCCTATGTCAAACATTTCCCAAATTTTCAATTTTTATATATTTTGGATTGAATTGGACCGCATTTCAAAAACACTAGAAAAGAAAAATATCTGAAACGTCAAAAACAATAAAGAAAAGAAAAACAGATAATGGAAAGCCTTCAAAAAAATTTCGTTTCAAAACCAGTAGCTCAACATCACAAACACTAGCCCTTCTCTCTTTAGTCGCCCCCTCTCTCCAAATTTCAAATCTCTCAAATTCAAACCGTAGCTTCCCTTCAATACCGTCATCACTTGCTGCAACTTGTCACCAACAAAAGAAACAAGGAACAATTTGCACCATCACTTTACATAACTCAAAGAAAGCAAGAAAGAATCACTTCACCCACCAACAAATGTACAACACCGCTGCTAAGAACCAATGTTAGGAAAAGGACATTTTAAGCAATCCATAATAAATTGTTACTAGTAGCTTAAGGAAGAATCTAGAGTGTCTTAGAAAAAATAACTTTGTCTATATATAAAGGGTTTTAAGAGGAATGATATGCTGTATATTAATGAGTGTTTACTACTTTACTTGTTTTCTTGGGAAGTTGGGAGAGATTCAAGCCTCTCGAAAGCATGATTAGGGAGAGCATCTACCTCTCGAATGTGGAATGATCAATTGACCATTTTACTATAAGACGATATTTTTGAAGATCTATGGCCAGTAACAATACGCCTATGACATTTTTTCTTTTTTGTTTCCATACATAATAGTACAAAGTGATTTCAAGAGAATTCTTTCTGATACATAGGCAGATAATAAATCCAATCCGAATTTTTGGAGATCAGTTTTAGATTGGGATTTTGTCAATTAGACATTTTCTAATATCCAAATTTTCAAATTGGGTCAAATATCCAAAAAGAGCAAACTTATTATTTGTCAACAACCTCCCTCCACAAATAAATAATTAAAAAAAAAACCCTCTCTTAGACTACCAATTTTGTACTTATATCACCTACTGAAGATCAAAATTCCCAACTGAAATTATTACAAATTAAGTCTATATTTTATTTTATTTTTTGAGAAAAGATACAAAATAAGTCTATATTAGTAGCTGAGAATCGATTTAAAATATTAACTTCTAAGTTGAGTAGGAGTTTTCAGAAATATAAATTGCATAGAACATCAATTCTTGCACTTCTCACCATCCGAAGATCAAAATCACTAATAATTGACTGAAATAGAGAAACGTCTACATCAGTAACTGAGACTTTATTTGAAATAATAATTTCTAAGTTGAGTAGGAGTGTTCTGAAATAAAAACTGCGAGACAACCAAATCAATGAACCGTATGTTCTGAATAGAAAGACGAGTTGCAATCATGATATATGAAGCTTTGACTATCAAGTAACTGAAATCATCCATCAATAATAGATCAAAAATCAATACATGCAAGACTAAAGTCAGCAATGGAAATATCAAGAGAGTGAATTTAGTTCACCTTAAAAATAAAAAATAAAAAAATGAATTCAGATATGTTTCAGTTCAATAAGTTTTAATGCAGTCCAATCAAATCTAATGAGGTTCGTTTGTTTCTTAAAATCAAGGCTTAATAAAATTTGATTTGGTCCAATAAATTCAATCAGTTTCAATCAATTTTGATAATTTCAAATAAGTTTAAGTCTAATAAGTTGAAAAGAGCACACCCTTTATTTTCTTCTACATAATACTCAAGGGAAAGTGTGGAAAAGTTGATGCAAGAGGGCAAACCTGTGAATGTCAAACTCTGGATGTCCCAGGCGGCCACCCCTTCCAAATCCCCATGTATACAGCTCTCCGCATCCAGTGACTGCTACACTATGAAACTTTGAAGCAGAAATTAACTTCACAAATGAACCCTGAAGTGCGTCCAACTTGCAAGGTAGCTTCTGTATATGAGCATTTCCTGTTCCAAGTTGGTAATTGGTACCACTTCCCCAGCTAAAGATTTCAGTAGTAACTGTGCAAAATATAACATAAAATTTAGCCATCCAATCCACTCAACCCAAGAATCTCTAAAAATAATCACAGAAAAGAGAAGCCATTAAAACCTGAAGCATGTTGATTGCCCAAAACCTGTGATAAAGGTCCAGAGATGAGATCTACTGGTGTCCGAAATTTGGAGTCTTCTATAGTGGTGGATGCACCAGACTGCAGGAGGACACTTGCCACAGCAAGGTGACCAAAATGTAAGGCCCTATGGAGACTACTCCATCCTGATTCTCCATCCTGAAACAAAAGCATGAGAGATAGACAAGGTGCAGAATAGGATTAGACATTAGAGTATGAACCTACTGATCATTCTATTTGTACATCACTCATGTCTGAGATACATGCTCAGAGAATTACTTGGAAGAATAAAAACTATCCAAGGATTTTATCAGTCTGCCTATGTGCATCTGACTGACAAAAATTTAAACCGCAAGTTACGAACTTACGATTGTTAATATTATTCAAACTGACAAGAAATATCAGACAAAGAGCCGAAAGAGGATGTCCCACAATAACTAGAAATAGAGGCGGAAAACCCAAAAGTAAAGAAGATATAATAAGAAAGCAAACGCACCCTAGCATTTGGGTCAGCACCAGCTGCAAGGAGTCTTCTAACAACAGGAATGTGATTTCTCCATGTAGCAACGTGAAGAAGGGTAAGGCCAAACGCATTCCTTGAATTAATATTACCACCATTCTTTTTCAGTTGAGCCAAAGCTGATTCGACATCGGCTAAGCAGCCTTTGTACATAGCAAGCCATATATCTTTCTGAGTACTAACTAAAGCAGATTTGCGCCCATGACCATGAGGACTGTGCTTGTATCCTTGGGGCGACATTGAACCTTCCATTGTTGTCATTATGATCCAAAATGCTTCTATTTGTTAACTAAAAATTTTAATTCCAATCCAAAATATTCTAAACACAAGAAGTATTCAGTAACACTTCACCAATAAGTAATAAAGTAGTATTTTGAAAAAGAAACAGAGATAGCAACCCGGAGGGGCTCTATCCCTTTTTGGAAATTCATGTGGCTACTCCATCTTGACAATTGTCTCAGAAAAGTACTTTTTATGCATCAAAAGAACTCAGACATGGTTGGATTGGAAAAAAGAAATTTCCCCACCAACACAACTCTTGACATGAATGTTGTCTTGGCCTTATTCTTCAACAACATTATGTACATATCAGTTTACACTCCAGTTGCTGGTTATCATCACAATTACTGAGGCCTTGATAGCCCCATGACAGGTCGAAAGTTGCTGCGTTGAAATATAATCCATTAGGGCAGGACATTAAGAGAAGCGTAGAATAATTCACTTATATGTATAAGATCCTTAAAAAATAAATAAATAAATGGAAACATTGTTCAGGAAAACCCAATTTAATATCAGATAATTTGAATTGTTGTATCATCTAATAAAGTACATCAAATTCCATTTGAAGAAATCTAGAAATGTCCAACATATTTTGTGTACAAACACCTGAATGGAATTTTATTAATTAAAAAAAAAAGTGTATTTCATTTCATTCCTTTGCTCTTTCAAATTTTCCGGCAATAAAAATACAACCCTAACACCGCTATAATTAATTTATTCAGAATTAACGATTCCTTTTATAATTCGGGGGGGGGGGGGGGGGGGGGGGATAGGACAATGCTGAAGCAACAACAATATCTCAAAACAAAATTACACAATTTACATCTAAATTGACAAAATTACATCAAATTACCCAAAATAAACATCCAATTAAATCATTCAAAATAATTGCAGGGTACATTGGATCTACCAACTCGAAATCAAACAAAATCTCATTCAAAACACCATGAATCAACACCAAATATTAATGCGCATTCAAAGCAAAACCCAACTAATAAATAGCCCATTCAACCAAACAGAAAATACATTGAAAAAATTAATTAAACTAGAAAACAAAAACAAAAAACATAGACAAGAAAATACACATTTAGGATTGAAGAAAAAGGAAGTAAAAACCTGTAAAATATGGTAGACTTACTGGATAGAAATGAGCAGAAATCAACCCAGAGAACTGCCTTGTATATTATTATTCTTTTCTCTGAATTTTGTGCCCTCCTTTTTGAATGAATATATATCTCACAATGCTATAATAATAATGGGTGCTAATGACTAAGAAATCTATTTGACAAAACAGAAAGAGAATCAGAATATGCCTTCAAAATAAAGAGCATAAACGTAGATAACTGAGGCAAACAGAAAAGAAAACAATGGAGGAAAATGGAAAAACGTATCCATGGGCAATTTCGGAAATAAAAAGATTTTGCATGCATTTTAACCGATGAAAACTTTAATTTGAGTCTTTGGTAACATAGAGTTTTAAATGGAGTTTTGTACCAAAAACTCTCATCAAAACTTTTTTTGAAAAAGTTGAGTTGAACAAATTTTTCTTCAGAGTTTTGGAGACAAAAAAGTTATTGACTACTTTATCCACATATTAAAACATAACAAATTATTTTCAAATGTCCATAAATGTCATTTTACATAATAAAACTCTAAGTAATCAGCTATGTGTTACCAAACACCTTTACACAATCAACTATTTAAATCAGCAGCGAAATCTCCAGAACAAAAAGTAATCCTTTAAACCGCAAACTTTAAACTCTAATCACCAAACAGGGCCAAAGAAATTTAATGGTGTAAATGAAAACAACCTTAATCTTGTGATGCTATCTAATTTAAACCTAAATCAGTTTGCATGCATTTTAACAAAGAAATAATTTAAATACAAGTAAATTATAACCTCAAACTTGTTATGCTATATGAAAGGGTCAACGAAGTTTCATCAACAATCAACGATTCACTCACTCCTCTACTATTACTTGGCTTACATAGGTGGACCCATGTAAGAATAAGGTGGACATGTGTCCCCCCACATTCAAATAAAATTTGACAAAAAAGGGGAAGAGGTCACGTGTGAAAAAAAAGGAGAGACAAAAGGGGGAAAGAAAAGGAAAGAGAAAAGGGAACGCCAGTCGCCACACTCGCCGGAGACTCGCCTCCGTCACTGCAACGCTACCTCGCCAGAGTTCGGACACCGCTCGTCCTCGTCAATTCAGGGCTTTAGTTTCAAGAAGCAACCGCAACTCCACAATACTTTGCATCTTCACTCTTCAAGTAAAACTCAGTCCTCAAAACTCGAAAAGTTGAAGGAGCGAAGGAGAAAGGGACGTCGGACTCACCGCCTTGGAGGTCGCTTCTTCCCATCCTCCAACAGTCGGCAGTCGACAGAGAAGTAGATCTGAATAGAGGTTAATTTTAAACTCTAATTTTCACTTTTCAATTTTTCAATTTATTAATTTAATAGCTTTGTTA